>CM073740.1:0-1200000 GCA_037127355.1 Schoenoplectus tabernaemontani
GCCTAGGCCTAGGCCTAGGCCTAGGCCTAGGCCTAGGCCTAGGCCTAGGCCTAGGCCTAGGCCTAGGCCTAGGCCTAGGCCTAGGCCTAGGCCTAGGCCTAGGCCTAGGCCTGCCTAGCCTGAGCCTAGGCCTAGGCCTAGGCCTAGGCCTAGGCCTAGGCCTAGGCCTAGGCCTGAGCCTAGGCCTAGCCTAGGCCTAGGCCTAGGCCTAGGCCTAGGCCTAGGCCTAGGCCTAGGCCTAGGCCTAGGCCTAGGCCTAGGCCTGAGGCCTGAGCCTGAGCCTGAGCCTGAGCCTGAGCCTGAGCCTGAGCCTGAGCCAGCCTGAGCCTGAGCCTGAGCCCAGCCTGAGCCTGAGCCTGAGCCTGAGCCTGAGCCTGAGCCTGAGCCTGAGCCAGGCCTGAGCCCTGAGCCTGAGCCCCTGAGCCCTGAGCCCTGAGCCTGAGCCTGAGCCTGAGCCCTGAGCCTGAGGCCTAGGCCTGAGCCCTGAGCCCTGAGCCACTGAGCCTGAGCCCTGAGCCTGAGCCCTGAGCCCTGAGCCCTGAGCCACTGAGCCCTGAGCCAGGCCTGAGCCCTGAGCCTGGCCCTGAGCCCTGAGCCTGAGCCCAGGCCCTGAGCCCTGAGCCTGAGCCCTGGCCCTGGCCTGAGGCCTGAGCCACAGCCCTGGCCTGAGCACTGAGCCCTGAGCCACTGAGCCCTGGCCTGAGCCTGAGCCTGAGCCCCTGGCCACTGAGCCTGAGCCCTGAGCCTGAGCCCTGAGCCTGAGCCCTGAGCCTGAGGCCTGAGCCACAGGCCACTGAGCCTGAGCCCTGGCCACTGAGCCACTGAGCCTGAGCCCTGAGCCTGAGCCCTGGCCCTGAGCCCTGAGCCCTGCCTAGGCCAGCCTGAGGCCACAGGCCTGAGGCCCTGAGCCCTGAGCCACTGAGCCCTGAGCCCTGAGCCCAGGCCCTGAGGCCCCAGAGCCCTGAGCCTGAGCCTGAGCCAGGCCCTGAGCCTGAGCCCTGAGCCTGAGCCCTGAGCCTGAGCCCAGGCCACAGGCCCTGAGCCCAGGCCCTGAGGCCAGGCCTGAGGCCAGGCCACTGAGCCACTGAGCCCCAGGCCAGCCTGAGCCACTGAGCCCAGGCCACAGCCTGGCCTGAGCCAGGCCAGCCTGAGCCTGAGCCCTGGCCACTGAGCCCTGAGGCCTGAGCCCTGAGCCTGAGCCCTGGCCACTGAGCCTGAGCCACTGAGCCTGAGCCACAGAGCCCTGAGCCCTGAGCCCTGAGCCTGAGCCTGAGGCCCACAGGCCACTGAGCCACTGAGCCCTGAGCCACTGAGCCACTGAGCCCTGAGCCCTGAGCCCTGAGCCCTGAGCCACAGGCCACTGGCCCAGGCCCTGAGCCACTGAGGCCACAGGCCTGAGCCTGAGCCCTGAGCCTGAGCCTGAGCCCTGAGCCCTGAGCCTGAGCCTGAGCCACTGAGCCCTGAGCCCTGAGCCAGGCCACTGAGCCCAGGCCCTGAGCCACTGGCCCTAGGCCACAGGCCACTGAGCCACTGGCCACAGGCCACTGAGCCACTGAGCCCTGAGCCACAGGCCCTGAGCCTGAGCCCTGAGCCTGAGCCCTGAGCCCTGAGCCTGAGCCCTGAGCCCTGGGCCCTGAGCCTGAGGCCAGGCCAGGCCCTGAGCCCTGGGCCTGAGCCCTGAGGCCCTGAGCCTGAGGAGCCACTGAGCCCTGGCCACTGAGCCAGGCCTGAGCCCTGAGCCACTGAGCCACTGGCCACTGAGCCTGAGCCTGAGCCCTGAGCCTGAGCCACTGAGCCTGAGGCCTGAGGCCTGAGCCCAGGCCCTGAGCCTGAGGCCTGAGGCCCTGAGCCCTGAGCCCCAGGCCACAGGCCTGAGGCCACTGAGCCTGAGCCCTGAGCCACAGGCCCTGAGCCTGGCCACTGAGCCAGGCCTGAGCCCTGAGCCACAGGCCCTGAGCCCTGAGCCACTGAGCCCTGAGCCACTGAGCCACTGAGCCTGAGCCTGAGCCACAGGCCCACAGGCCCTGGCCACTGAGCCTGGCCCTGAGCCCAGGCCAGGCCTGAGCCCTGAGCCCTGAGCCCTGAGCCTGAGCCTGAGCCTGAGCCCTGAGCCTGAGGCCCTGAGCCCTGGGCCCCACAGGCCCTGAGCCCTGAGCCACTGAGCCCAGGCCACTGAGCCCTGAGGCCTGGGCCCAGGCCACTGAGGCCACTGAGCCCTGAGCCCTGAGCCTGAGCCACAGGCCCTGAGCCCTGAGGCCTGAGCCCTGAGCCAGGCCACAGGCCACTGAGCCAGGCCACAGGCCCTGAGCCTGAGCCCTGAGCCACTGAGCCTGGGCCACTGAGCCACTGAGCCCTGAGCCCTGAGCCCTGAGCCACAGGCCTGAGCCACTGAGCCCTGAGCCACTGGCCCTGGCCCTGAGCCCAGGCCCTGGCCCTGAGCCACTGAGCCCTGGCCACTGAGCCACAGGCCTGAGGCCACTGAGCCCAGGCCACTGAGCCACACAGGCCACCAGGCCCTGAGCCACTGAGCCACTGAGCCCTGAGCCCAGGCCCTGAGCCCTGGCCACTGAGCCCTGAGCCCTGAGCCCTGAGCCCTGAGCCAGGCCCTGAGGCCTGAGCCACTGAGCCACTGAGCCACTGAGCCCTGAGCCACTGAGCCTGAGCCACTGAGCCACTGGCCACTGAGCCACTGAGCCACTGAGCCACTGAGCCCTGAGGCCTGGGCCAGGCCAGGCCCTGAGCCCTGAGCCACTGAGCCCTGAGCCCTGAGGCCCTGAGGCCCTGAGCCTGAGCCTGAGCCCTGAGCCTGAGCCTGAGCCACTGAGCCAGCCTGAGGCCCTGAGGCCTGAGCCCTGAGCCACTGAGCCCTGAGCCTGGGCCACTGAGCCTGAGCCCTGAGCCACTGAGCCCTGAGCCACTGAGCCTGAGCCTAGGCCACAGCCTGAGCCTGAGCCCTGCCTGAGCCCTGGGCCCAGAGCCTGAGGCCAGGCCACTGAGCCTGAGCCCTGAGCCACTGAGCCTGAGCCCTGAGCCCTGAGCCACTGAGCCTGGCCACTGAGCCAGCCTGAGCCACTGAGGCCCTGAGCCACTGGCCACTGAGCCTGAGGCCCTAGGCCTGAGCCACACAGGCCACTGAGCCCTAGAGCCCTAGGCCAGCCAGGCCACTGGCCACTGAGCCCTGAGCCTGAGGCCCTGAGCCTGAGCCCAGGCCACAGCCCTGAGCCCACCAGGCCACTGAGCCCTGAGGCCCACAGGCCTGGGCCACTGAGCCTGGCCACTGAGCCACTGAGCCTGAGCCTGAGGCCTGGGCCTGAGCCTGAGCCTAGGCCACTGAGCCCTGAGGCCCTGGGCCTGAGCCCTGAGCCACTGAGCCTGAGGCCCTGAGCCCACTGAGCCACAGGCCACTGAGCCTGAGCCACTGAGGCCCAGCTGAGCCCTGAGGCCACTGAGCCCTGGCCACTGGCCACTGGCCCTGAGCCCAGGCCACTGAGCCCTGAGCCCTGAGCCCTGAGCCTGAGCCTGAGCACTGAGCCACTGAGGCCGGCCTGGCCCCTGAGCCCTGAGCCCACAGGCCCTGGCCACAGGCCACTGAGCCACTGGGCCACTGAGCCCTGAGCCCTGAGCCCTGGCCCTGAGCCACAGGCCCTGAGCCCACTGGCCCTGAGCCCTGAGCCCTGAGCCTGAGCCTGAGCCACTGAGCCTGAGCCCTGAGCCCTGAGGCCCTGAGCCACTGAGCCTGAGCCACTGGCCCAGGCCCTGGCCCTGAGCCCTGAGCCCTGAGCCACTGAGCCCTGAGGCCCTGAGCCCTGAGCCACTGGCCACCAGGCCCTGAGCCCTGAGCCACTGAGCCACTGAGCCCTGGCCACTGAGCCACTGAGCCCTGAGCCTGAGCCTGAGCCCTGAGCCCTGGCCTGAGCCAGGCCCTGGGCCTGGCCACAGGCCTGAGCCCTGAGCCCTGAGCCCTGAGCCTGAGCCACAGGCCACAGAGCCACTGCCTAGGCCCTGAGCCCAGGCCCTGGCCCTGAGCCCAGGCCACTGAGCCACTGAGCCCTGAGCCTGGCCACTGAGCCACTGAGCCCTGGCCCTGGGCCACAGGCCCAGGCCACAGCCCTGGGCCCTGAGCCTGAGCCAGGCCACTGGCCCTGAGCCACAGGCCACAGGCCACTGAGAGCCCTGAGCCCTGAGGCCACTGGCCACAGGCCTGGGCCTGAGCCACAGGCCCTGAGCCCTGAGCCCAGGCCACTGAGGCCCTGAGCCCTGAGCCCTGAGGCCTGAGCCACTGAGCCCTGAGCCTGAGCCCTGAGCCCTGAGCCTGAGCCACTGAGCCCTGAGGCCACTGAGCCCAGGCCACTGGCCCTGAGCCCTGGCCACTGAGCCCTGAGCCACAGGCCACTGAGCCCAGGCCTGAGGCCAGGCCACTGAGCCTGGGCCACTGGGCCACAGGCCCTGAGGCCTGAGCCACTGAGCCACTGAGCCCTGAGCCTGGAGGCCACTGAGCCCTGAGCCCTGAGCCCTGAGCCCTGAGCCCTGGGCCACAGGCCTGAGCCACAGGCCCTGAGCCCTGAGCCACTGAGGCCTGGCCCTGAGCCCTGAGGCCACTGAGGCACTGGGCCTGGGCCACTGGCCTGGGCCACTGAGGCCTGGAGCCCTGGGCCCTGAGCCAGGCCCTGAGCCCTGAGGCCACTGGGCCACTGAGCCAGGCCCTGGGCCACTGAGGCCTGAGCCCTGAGCCACTGAGGCCCAGGCCCTGAGCCCTGGCCACACAGGCCTGAGCCCTGAGCCTGAGCCACTGAGCCTGGGCCTGAGCCTAGGCCCTGAGCCACTGAGCCACAGGCCAGGCCCAGGCCAGGCCACTGAGCCCTGGGCCACAGGCCCTGAGCCACAGGCCACAGGCCACTGAGCCCAGGCCTGACAGGCCCTGAGCCTGGGCCCTGGGCCACAGGCCACTGAGCCACTGAGCCCAGGCCTGAGCCACTGAGCCTGAGCCACAGGCCACTGAGGCCTGAGCCCTGAGCCCTGGCCACTGGCCCTGGGCCCTGGCCCTGGCCTGAGCCTGGCCACTGAGCCCTGAGCCCTGGCCAGGCCACTGGGCCACAGGCCACTGAGCACTGAGGCCACTGAGCCCTGAGGCCACTGAGCCAGGCCTGAGCCACTGAGCCACTAGGCCCTGGGCCACTGGGCCACAGGCCACTGGCCCTGGCCACTGAGCCACTAGGCCTGAGCCCACAGGCCACTGGCCACAGGCCACTGAGCCTGGGCCACTGAGCCACTGGCCCTGAGCCACAGGCCACTGAGGCCCTGGCCACTGCCAGGCCTGAGCCTGGGCCACAGCCCTGAGCCACTGAGCCACTGGCCTGAGCCTGAGCCACAGGCCACTGAGCACTGGCCTGAGCCCTGAGCCTGAGCCCCAGAGCCTGAGCCAGGCCACTGGCCCAGGCCTGAGGCCACTGGCCCTGAGCCAGGCCCTGGGCCCTGAGCCACTGAGCCCTGAGCCACTGAGCCACTGAGCCCTGAGCCCTGAGCCACTGAGCCACTGAGCCACTGCCCACAGGCCACTGGCTGGGCCACTGAGCCCTGAGCCACTGGCCACAGGCCACAGGCCTGAGCCACTGAGCCCTGAGCCTGAGCCTGAGGCCCTGGGCCACCAGGCCTGAGCCCTGGCCACTGAGCCTGGCCTGAGCCACTGAGCCTGGGCCACTGGCCACTGAGCCCTGCCAGCCTGGGCCTGAGCCAGGCCACTGGCCACTGAGCCCTGAGGCCTGAGGCCACTGGCCACTGAGCCCAGGCCTGCAGGCCCAGGCCTGGGCCCCAGGCCACTGGCCCTGAGCCCTGAGCCACTGAGCCTGAGCCTGAGCCACAGGCCACTGAGCCTGAGGCCACTGGCCCTGGGCCACTGGCCACTGGCCTGAGCCCTGGCCACTGGCCACTGAGCCCTGGCCACTGAGCCACAGGCCCTGGCCCTGGGCCCTGGCCACACAGGCCCTGAGCCACTGAGCCACTGAGCCCTGAGCCCTGAGGCCCACAGGCCCTGAGCCACTGAGCTGAGCCTGAGGCCACAGGCCCTGAGCCACTGAGCTGCTGAGGCCCTGAGCCCTGAGCCTGAGCCTGGGCCTGGCCCTGAGCCACAGGCCAGGCCCAGGCCACTGAGCCACTGAGCCCTGGGCCTGAGGCCACTGAGCCACAGGCCTGAGCCACTGGCCACTGAGCCCTGGGCCAGCCTGGCCACTGCCACAGGCCTGAGCCACTGAGCCCTGAGCCACTGGCCACTGAGGCCCTGAGCCCTGGGCCTGAGCCCTGAGGCCACTGGCCTGGGCCTGAGCCACCAGGCCACTGAGCCCTGGCTGCCTGGGCCAGGCCCTGAGCCCTGAGGCCCAGGCCACTGAGCCCTGAGGCCTGAGCCCTGAGCCCTGAGCCACTGAGCCCTGGGCCAGGCCTGCAGGCCACTGGAGCCTGAGGCCCTGGGCCACTGAGGCCTGGGCCACAGGCCTGAGGCCCAGGCCACCAGGCCTGAGCCACAGGCCCTGGCCCTGAGCCCTGAGCCCTGAGGCCTGAGCCCTGAGCCCTGAGCCAGGCCCTGAGCCCTGAGCCCTGAGCCAGGCCTGGGCCAGGCCCACAGGCCCTGAGCCTGAGCCCTGGCCACTGAGCCACTGGCCACAGGCCACAGGCCAGGCCTGAGCCACTGAGGCCCTGAGCCACTGAGCCACCTGGGCCACTGAGCCTGGGCCTGGCCACTGAGCCACTGAGCCACTGAAGCCTGAGCCACAGGCCCTGGCCCAGGCCCTGGGCCCAGGCCACCAGGCCACAGGCCCTGAGCCACTGGGCCCTGGCCACAGGCCTGAGCCACAGGCCCTGAGCCCTGAGCCACTGGCCACTAGGCCCTGAGCCCTGAGCCCTGGGCCACTGAGCCACTGGGCCAGGCCACAGGCCACTGAGCCTGGCCCCTGAGCCCTGAGCCCTGGCCACTGGCCTGGGCCTGAGGCCACTGAGCCACAGGCCCTGGGCCCTGAGCCCTGAGCCCTGGGCCACAGGCCCTGAGGCCCTGGGCCACAGGCCCTGAGGCCCTGAGCCCTGAGCCCTGGCCACTGAGCCTGAGCCCTGAGCCACTGAGCCACTGAGCCACTGAGCCACTGAGCCACAGGCCACAGGCCACTGAGGCCCTGAGGCCCAGGCCCTGGGCCCCAGGCCACTGGCCCTGAGCCACTGAGCCCTGAGCCCTGAAGCCCTGAGCCCTGGGCCACCAGGCCCTGAGCCAGGCCAGGCCACTGAGCCCTGAGCCTGAGCCTGAGGCCACTGAGCCCTGAGCCACTGAGCCCCTGAGCCCTGGGCCCTGAGCCCTGAGCCCTGAGCCCTGGGCCACTGGGCCACTGAGCCTGGGCCACCAGGCCTGGCCCTGAGCCACTGGCCCTGAGCCCTGAGCCACTGAGGCCTGCAGGCCCTGAGCACTGAGCCCTGAGGCCTGGCCTGGGCCACAGGCCACAGCCACTGAGCCACTGGCCCTGAGCCACTGAGCCACTGAGCCACAGGCCCTGAGCCACTGAGCCACTGAGCCCTGAGCCACTGAGCCCTGAGCCTGAGCCCTGAGCCACTGGGCCACTGAGCCACTGAGCCCTGGGCCTGAGCCACTGAGGCCCTGAGCCACTGAGGCCTGAGCCTGAGCCCTGGGCCTGAGCCACAGGCCACTGGGCCTGAGCCCTGAGCCACAGGCCCAGGCCCTGAGCCTGAGCCCTGAGCCACTGAGCCCTGAGCCACTGGCCCTGAGCCCTGAGCCCTGAGCCCTGAGCCCTGAGCCACTGAGCCCTGAGCCTGAGCCACTGAGCCCTGAGCCACTGAGCCACAGGCCGCAGGCCACTGAGCCCTGAGCCCTGGGCCACTGAGCCACTGAGCCACTGAGCCACTGGGCCACTGAGCCCTGAGCCTGGGCCAGGCCACCAGGCCCTGGGCCACTGGGCCCTGGCCCTGAGCCACCTGGAGCCACTGAGCCACTGAGCCAGGCCACAGGCCCTGAGGCCACTGAGCCACTGAGCCTGAGGCCACTGGCCACTGAGGCCTGAGCCACTGAGCCCTGAGCCTGAGCCCTGGCCACTGAGCCTGACTGGGCCCTGAGCCACTGAGCCCTGAGCCACAGGCCCTGAGCCCTGAGGCCTGGCCACCAGAGCCACTGAGGCCACTGAGCCTGAGCCTGAGCCAGGCCTGAGGCCACTGAGCCCACTGGGCCACTGGCCACTGAGCCACTGAGGCCCTGAGCCACTGGCCACTGAGCCTGAGGCCTGAGCCTGAGGCCCTGAGCCCTGAGCCCTGAGCCACTGGCCCTGAGGCCCTGAGCCACTGGGCCCTGAGCCACTGAGCCACTGAGGCCCTGGCCTGAGCCTGGCCCTGGGCCCCAGGCCCTGAGCCACTGGGCCACAGGCCACTGAGCCTGAGCCCTGGGCCCTGGCCACAGGCCTGGCCCTGGAGCCCTGAGCCTGAGGCCCTGAGCCCTGAGCCCTGAGCCCTGAGCCCTGGCCTGAGCCTGAGCCCTGAGGCCACTGAGCCTGGGCCCTGAGCCACAGGCCACTGAGCCAGGCCCTGAGCCCAGGCCTGAGCCCTGAGCCACTGGCCACTGAGCCCTGAGCCCTGAGCCTGGCCACTGAGCCTGAGCCTGAGCCCTGAGCCACTGGGCCACACAGGCCCTGAGCCACTGAGCCCTGGGCCACTGAGCCAGGCCTGAGCCACTGGCCACTGGCCACTGGCCCTGAGCCACTGAGCCCTGAGGCCTGAGCCACAGGCCCTGAGCCACTGGCCCTGGGCCCTGAGCCTGGAGGCCTGAGCCACTGAGCCCTGAGCCACTGAGCCCTGAGCCTGAGCCTGGGCCTGAGCCCTGAGGCCCTGGGCCCTGGCCTGAGCCCTGAGCCTAGGCCACAGGCCAGAGCCACTGAGCCCTGAGGCCTGAGGCCACAGCCTGAGCCACTGGCACTGAGCCCTGAGCCCTGAGCCACAGGCCACAGGCCCTGGGCCACTGAGCCACAGGCCCTGAGCCCTGAGCCTGAGGCCCTGGCTGGCCTGGCCACTGGAGCCTGAGGCCCTGGCCCTGGGCCACTGGCCACTGGCCACTGAGCCCTGGGAGCCCTGAGCCTGAGCCACTGAGCCTGGGCCACTGAGCCCTGGCCCAGGGCCACTGAGCCACAGGCCCTGAGCCACCAGGCCACTGGCCCTGAGCCACTAAGGCCTGAGCCCTGAGCCACTGAGCCCTGAGCCTGAGCCTGAGGCCACAGGCCCAGAGCCTGAGCCACTGAGCCCTGAGCCCTGGCCTGAGCCCAGGCCCTGAGCCAGCCCTGGCCACTGAGCCTAGGCCTGAGCCACAGGCCCTGGGCCTGAGCCCTGAGCCACTGAGCCTGAGCCCTGAGCCACTGAGCCACAGGCCCTGAGCCACTGAGCCACTGAGCCACTGAGCCTGAGGCCCTGGCCCTGAGGCCCTGAGGCCACTGAGCCCTGGCCCTGAGCCACAGGCCACTGAGGCCACTGAGCCACTGAGCCTGAGCCTGAGCCCTGGCCTGAGCCCTGAGGCCACTGAGCCCTGGGCCTGAGCCCTGAGCCCTGAGCCCTGAGCCACTGAGCCCTGGGCCCTGAGCCACTGAGCCCTGGGCCCTGAGCCTGAGGCCACTGAGCCACTGAGCCTGGGCCACTGAGCCTGAGCCACTGGGCCACTGGGCCACAGGCCACTGAGCCCTGAGCCCTGAGCCACAGGCCACTGGCCACTGAGCCCTGAGCCACTGAGCCCTGAGCCTGAGCCACTGAGCCCTGAGGCACAGGCCCTGGCCCAGGCCTGAGCCTGAGCCAGCCCTGAGCCCTGAGCCTGAGCCTGAGCCCTGAGCCTGGCCCTGGGCCCTGGCCCTGAGCCTGAGGCCACAGGCCTGGCCTGCCTGGCCAGCCCTGGCCCTGAGCCACTGAGCCACTGAGCCTGGGCCTGGCCACTGAGCCAGGCCCTGGGCCCTGAGCCTGAGCCTGAGCCACTGAGCCACTGAGCCACTGGCCCAGGCCACTGGGCCACTAGGCCACAGAGCCCTGGGCCACTGAGCCCAGGCCCTGAGCCACTGAGCCCAGGCCCTGAGCCACTGAGCCACTGAGCCCTGGGCCACTGGCCAGGCCTGAGCCACTGAGCCACTGGGCCTGGCCTGGGCCACAGGCCACAGGCCTGAGGCCCTGAGCCCTGAGCCCTGAGCCTGAGCCTGAGCCTGAGCCTGAGCCCTGGCCACAGGCCCTGAGCCACTGAGGCCCTGAGCCACTGGCCTGAGCCACTGGCCTGGGCCACTGAGCCCTGGGCCACTGAGCCCTGAGCCCTGGGCCACTGAGCCACTGAGGCCACTGGGCCACCTGGCCCTGAGCCTGGGCCACTGAGGCCACACAGGCCTGAGCCACTGGCCTGCCACTGAGGCCTGAGCCCTGAGCCACTGAGCCCTGAGCCACTGAGCCACTGGGCCCAGGCCTGAGCCACTGAGGCCCTGAGCCACAGGCCACAGGCCTGAGGCCACTGGGCCCTGAGCCACTGAGCCTGAGCCTGAGCCACTGAGCCCTGGGCCACTGAGCCCTGGGCCCTGAGCCCCTGAGCCCTGAGCCCTGAGGCCTGAGGCCCAGGCCCTGAGCCTGAGGCCTGGCCTGAGCCCTGGCCACTGAGCCCTGAGGCCAGGCCACCTGAGCCCTGAGCCCTGAGCCACTGAGCCACTGAGCCTGAGCCACTGAGCCAGGCCACTGAGCCACTGAGCCCTGGCCACTGAGCCTGAGCCGCAGGCCACTGAGGCCACAGGCCCAGGCCTGGGCCTGAGCCTGGGCCACTGAGCCACCTGAGCCTGAGCCTGGGCCCTGAGCCACTGGCCCTGAGCCACTGGCCACTGGCTGGGCCACTGAGCCCTGAGCCCTGGCCACAGGCCACAGAGCCCTGGCCAGGCCCTGGCCCTGGGCACTGAGCCACTGGCCTGAGGCCACTGGCCCTGGCCACTGAGCCCAGGCACTGGGCCCTGAGCCCTGAGGCCACTGAGCCTGCCTGAGCCACAGGCCACTGAGGCCTAGGCCACTGAGCCACTGAGCCACTGAGCCACTGAGGCCAGGCCACTGAGCCCAGCCTGAGCCTGAGCCCTGAGCCACACTGAGCCCAGGCCCTGAGCCCTGAGCCCTGGGCCCTGGGCCACTGAGCCACTGAGGCCCTAGGCCTGGGCCACTGAGGCCACTGAGCCCTGAGCCAGGCCACTGAGCCACTGGCCTAGGCCCTGGGCCTGAGCCCTGGGCCTGAGCCTAGGCCTGAGCCACAGGCCACTGAGCCCTGAGCCTGGCCTGAGCCCTGAGCCTGGCCACTGGGCCAGCCTGAGGCCCTGGGCCACTGAGGCCTGAGCCTGAGCCACTGAGCCACTGAGCCTGAGCCACTGAGCCCTGAGCCACTGAGCCACTGAGGCCCAGGCCCTGAGCCACTGAGCCACCTGGCCACTGAGGCCACTGGCCACAGGCCACTGAGCCCTGAGCCCTGGGCCACTAGGCCCTAGGCCCTGGAGCCAGGCCCTGAGGCCTGAGCCCTGGCCCAGGCCACAGGCCTGAGCCACTGAGCCACTGAGCCCTGAGCCTGGCCTGAGGCCCTGAGGCCACTGAGCCAGGCCCTGAGGCCACTGAGCCCTGAGCCACAGGCCACTGGCCCTGAGCCCTGAGCCACAGGCCTGAGCCACCAGGCCACTGAGCCCTGAGCCCTGAGCCCAGGCCTGGGCCACAGGCCACTGAGCCACTGGCCCTGAGGCCCTGAGCCCTGAGCCACTGAGCCTGAGCCCTGAGCCACTGAGCCCAGGCCCTGAGCCACTGAGCCTAGGCCACAGGCCACTGGCCCTGAGCCCTGGGCCCAGGCCTGAGCCACTGAGCCCTGAGCCTGAGCCCTGAGGCCCAGAGCCACTGAGCCCTGAGCCTGAGGCCACTGAGCCCTGGCCACTGGGCCTGAGCCCAGGCCACTGAGCCACAGGCCACTGAGCCCTGAGCCACTGGCCACTGGCCACTGGCCCTGAGCCACAGGCCCTGAGCCACTGGCCCTGAGGCCTGAGCCACTGGCCACAGGCCCTGAGCCCTGAGCCCTGGCCCTGAGGCCACTGGCCACTGAGCCACAGGCCTGGCCTGAGGCCACAGGCCCTGAGCCCTGAGCCTGAGCCACTGAGCCCTGAGCCACTGAGCCTGAGCCAGGCCTGAGCCTGAGCCACCAGGCCACAGGCCACTGAGCCTGGGCCCTGAGCCCTGAGCCCTGAGCCCTGAGCCACTGAGGCCACTGGGCCCTGAGCCCTGAGCCCTGAGCCACTGAGCCTGAGGCCACTGGCCACTGAGCCCTGGGCCACTGAGGCCTGAGCCCTGAGCCTGAGCCCAGGCCCTGAGCCACTGAGCCAGGCCCTGAGCCCTGAGCCCTGAGCCTGGGCCCTGAGCCACTGAGCCTGAGCCCTGAGCCCTGAGCCACTGAGCCCTGAGCCACTGAGCCACTGAGGCCACTGAGCCCTGAGCCTGGGCCACAGGCCTGAGCCCAGCCTGAGCCCTGAGCCACTGAGCCACTGAGCCACCAGGCCACCAGGCCACTGAGCCCTGAGCCCTGAGCCAGGCCCTGAGCCCTGAGCCCTGAGCCCTGAGCCACTGAGCCAGCCTGGCCCTGAGCCCTGAGCCCTGAGCCCTGAGCCCAGCCCTGAGGCCCTGAGCCAGGCCACTGAGCCACAGGCCCTGAGGCCCTGGCCTGAGCCAGGCCTGAGCCCTGAGCCCTGAGCCACTGAGCCTGAGGCCCCTGAGCCACAGGCCCTGAGCCTGGGCCTGAGCCCTGAGCCTGAGCCCTGGCCACTGGCCCTGGCCACTGAGCCACAGGCTGAGCCACTGAGCCCTGAGCCTGAGCCTGAGGCCACTGAGCCACTGAGCCCTGAGCCCTGAGCCCTGAGCCCTGAGCCTGAGCCACTGAGCCTGAGCCACTGAGCCCTGGGCCCAGGCCCTGGAGCCTGAGCCACTGAGCCACTGAGCCCTGAGCCACTGAGGCCTAGGCCCTGGGCCTGAGCCTGAGGCCACTGAGGCCACTGAGCCCTGGCCCTGAGCCCTGGCCCAGGCCTGAGCCACTGAGGCCAGCCCTGAGCCACTGAGCCACAGGCCACTGAGGCCTGAGCCCTGAGCCAGGCCCTGAGCCCTGAGCCTGAGGCTGAGGCCACTGAGGCCACAGAGCCTGAGCCTGAGCAGGCCTGAGCCCTGAGCCACAGCCCTGAGCCACTGAGCCTGAGCCACTGAGCCCTGAGGCCTGGCCACTGAGCCCCTGAGCCTGGGCCCTGAGCCTGAGCCACAGGAGGCCTGAGCCTGAGCCCTGAGCCCTGGCCCTGAGCCAGGCCACTGAGGCCCTGAGCCCACAGGCCACTGAGCCCTGGGCCCTGGGAGCCTGGCCACTGAGCCACTGAGCCTGAGCCCACAGGCCCCTGAGCCACTGAGCCTGAGGCCTGAGCCTGAGCCACTGAGCCACTGAGCCCTGAGCCCTGAGCCCTGGGCCTGAGCCACTGGCCCCAGGCCCTGGCCTGAGGCCCTAGGCCACTGAGCCACTGAGCCACTGAGCCACTGAGCCTGAGCCCTGAGCCACTGAGGCCCTGAGCCCTGAGCCACTGGCCACTGAGCCCTGGGCCCAGGCCCTGAGGCCACAGGCCTGAGCACTGGCCACTGAGCCTGAGCCTGAGCCCTGGGCCCTGAGCCCACAGGCCCTGAGGCCTGGCCTGGGCACTGGCCACAGGCCCTGGGCCACAGGCCACAGGCACTGAGCCACTGGCCTGAGGCCCTGAGCCCTGAGCCCTGAGCCCTGAGCCACTGAGCCCTGAGCCCTGAGCCACTGAGCCACAGGCCACTGAGCCTGAGCCACTGAGCCCTGAGGCCACTGAGCCACTGAGCCCTGGCCACTGAGCCCTGAGCCCCACAGGCCACAGGCCCAGGCCTGAGCCCTGAGCCTGAGCCCTGAGCCCTGAGCCACACAGGCCTGAGGCCTGGGCCCTGAGCCACTGAGCCTGAGGCCACTGGCCACTGAGCCACTGAGCCACCAGGCCACTGAGCCCTGAGCCCTGAGCCTGAGGCCCAGGCCCTGAGCCTGAGCCTGAGCCCTGAGCCCACTGAGCCCTGAGGCCACTGGCCTGGGCCACTGGCCACTGAGCCTGGCCCTGGGCCCTGAGCCACTGGCCACTGAGCCCTGAGCCCTGGCCCTGGGCCAGGCCCTGAGCCACCAGGCCCTGAGGCCTGAGCCTGAGCCCTGAGCCACCAGGCCACTGAGCCCTGAGCCCTGAGCCTGAGCCTGAGGCCCTGAGCCACAGGCCTGAGCCCCAGGCCCTGAGGCCACTGAGGCCTGAGCCACTGAGCCTGAGCCCTGGCCCTGAGCCCTGAGCCACTGAGCCACTGAGCCCTGAGCCACTGAGCCACTGAGCCCTGAGCCCTGAGCCACAGGCCACTGAGCCACTGAGCCACTGAGCCCTGAGCCCCAGGCCACAGGCCCTGAGCCTGAGGCCTGAGCCACTGAGCCCAGGCCACTGAGCCTGAGCCCTGGCCCTGGCCTGAGCCACTGAGGCCTAGGCCCTGAGCCACTGAGCCAGCCTGGCCTGAGGCCACTGAGCCCACTGGCCACTGGCCACTGGCCACTGAGCCCTGAGCCACTGGCCACTGAGCCACTGAGCCTGAGCCTGAGCCTGAGGCCACTGAGCCACTGAGCCTGAGCCTGAGCCCCAGGCCACTGGCCCTGGGCCCTGAGCCCTGAGCCACTGAGGCCCTGGGCCTGAGCCCTGAGCCTGAGCCAGGCCACTGAGCCACTGGCCACAGCCAGGCCACAGCCTGAGCCCTGAGCCACTGAGCCTGAGGCCCTGAGCCACTGAGCCCTGAGCCCTGGAGCCAGGCCCCTGAGCCCTGAGCCACAGGCCCTGAGCCTGAGCCTGAGCCACTGAGCCACTGAGCCTGGCCACCTGAGCCAGGCCACTGAGCCTGAGGCCCTGAGCCACTGAGCCCTGGCCCTGAGGCCACTGGGCCCTGAGCTAGGCCACCTGAGCCCTGGGCCACTGAGCCTGAGCCACTGAGCCCTGGGCCACTGGCCACTGGCCACTGAGCCCTGGCCACTGAGCCACTGAGCCCCAGGCCACTGGCCACTGAGCCACTGAGCCTGAGGCCACTGAGGCCCTGAGCCACTGAGGCCCTGGAGGCCCTGAGCCTGAGCCCTGAGCCACAGGCCACTGGCCTGAGCCTGAGGCCACTGGCCCTGAGCCACTGGCCTGAGCCCAGGCCTGAGCCACTGGCCACTGAGCCACCAGGCCACTGAGCCCTGAGCCTGACCTGAGCCAGGCCTGAGCCACTGAGCCCTGAGCCACTGGCCACTGAGCCACTGAGCCCTGAGCCACTGAGCCCTGAGCCACTGAGCCACAGGCCACTGGGCACTGAGCCTGAGGCCCTGAGCCACTGAGCCACTGAGCCACTGGGCCTGAGCCCTGAGCCCTGAGCCACAGGCCACTGAGCCACACAGGCCCTGAGGCCACTGAGCCAGGCCCTGAGCCCTGAGCCCTGAGCCCTGGGCCCTGGCCAGGCCTGAGGCCTGGGCCAGGCCTGAGCCCTGCCTGAGCCACAGGCCCTGAGCCACTGAGCCCTGGCCACTGGGCCACTGAGCCCTGAGCCTGAGCCCAGGCCACTGAGCCCTGGGCCACAGGCCCTGAGCCCTGAGCCCTGAGCCTGGGCCTGAGAGGCCTGAGCCACAGGCCTGAGCCAGGCCCTGAGCCCTGAGGCCACTGAGCCACTGGCTGAGCCAGGCCACTGAGCCACTGAGCCTGGGCCTGAGCCACTGAGCCCTGCCAGGCCCTGAGCCAGGCCACTGAGCCCTGAGCCCTGAGCCTGAGCCCAGGCCACTGAGCCCTGAGGCCTGAGGCCTGGGAGGCCACAGGCCACTGAGCCCTGAGCCCTGGGCCACTGAGCCACTGAGCCACTGGCCACTGAGGCCTGAGCCCTGAGGCCACTGAGCCACTGAGCCTGAGCCTGGGCCCTGAGCCCAGGCCACCAGGCCACTGAGCCCTGAGCCCTGAGCCACTGAGCGCAGGCCTGAGGCCACTGGGCCCTGAGCCACAGGCCACTGGGCCACTGAGCCCTGAGGCCACTGGCCACTGAGCCACTGAGCCACTGAGCCCTGAGCCACAGGCCACAGGCCCTGGGCCACTGGCCCCTGAGCCCTGAGCCTGAGCCCCAGGCCTGAGCCTGAGCCACTGAGCCTGACTGAGCCCTGGCCACTGAGCCTGAGCCTGAGCCCTGAGCCCAGGCCACAGGCCTGGAGCCTGAGGCCACTGAGCCCTGGGCCCTGAGCCACAGGAGCCTGAGCCCTGGGCCTGAGGCCACAGGCCCTGAGCCCTGAGGCCACAGGCCACTGAGCCACTGGCCTGAGCCACAGGCCCTGGGCCCTGGCCCAGGCCACTGAGCCTGAGCCACAGGCCACTGAGGCCACTGAGCCACAGGAGGCCTGAGCCACTGAGGCCACAGGCCACTGAGCCACAGGCCACTGAGCCCTGAGCCTGAGCCCTGAGGCCACTGAGCCCTGAGCCCTGGCCCTGAGCCTGCAGGCCACTGAGCCTGAGGCCACTGAGAGGCCACTGAGCCAGGCCCTGAGCCCTGGCCCAGGCCACAAGGCCACAGGCCACTGAGGCCCTGGGCCACTGAGGCCTGGCCCTGAGCCACTGAGCCCTGAGCCCTGAGGCCACTGAGCCCTGAGCCACTGGCCACTGAGCCCTGAGCCAGGCCTGGGCCCTGGGCCACAGGCCCTGAGCCCTGAGCCCTGAGCCCTGAGCCACTGAGCCACTGGCCCTGAGCCACTGAGGCCCTGAGCCATAAGGCCCTGGGCCACTGAGCCACTGGCCCTGAGCCACTGAGCCTGAGGCCACTGAGCCACTGAGCCACCAGGCCTGGCCCTGAGGCCACAGGCCACTGAGCCTGAGCCACTGAGCCCTGAGCCCAGGCCACTGAGCCTGAGGCCTGAGCCTGAGCCTGAGCCTGGCCCTGAGCCTGAGCCCTGGCAGGCCTGAGCCACTGGCCCTGAGCCACTGAGCCTGAGGCCCTGAGGCCCTAGGCCCTGGCCCTGAGCCTGGGCCACAGGCCACTGAGCCCTGAGGCCCTGGGCCCTGAGCCCAGGCCTGAGCCTGGGCCACAGAGCCACTGAGGCTGAGCCACAGGCCACTGAGCCCTGAGCCACTGAGCCACAGGCCCTGGCCCTGAGCCCTGAGCCACTGAGCCACTGGGCCACAGGCCCTGGCCACTGGCCCTGAGGCCAGCCTGGGCCACTGAGGCCACTGAGCCACTGGCCCTGAGCCCAGGCCCAGGCCACTGAGCCTGAGCCTGAGGCCACTGAGCCCTGAGGCCAGGCCTGAGCCCTGGGCCACTGAGGCCACTGAGCCACTGAGCCCTGAGCCCTGGCCCTGAGCCACTGAGCCCTGAGCCTGAGCCTGAGCCTGGGCCCTGAGCCCTGAGCCACAGGCCCTGAGGCCACTGAGCCCTGAGCCACTGAGCCTGAGGCCACTGAGCCTGAGCCCTGAGCCCTGAGGCCCTGAGGCCCTGAGCCACTGGCCACAGGCCACTGGGCTGAGCCTGGGCCACTGGGCCACTGAGCCTGAGCCCTGAGCCCTGAGCCCAGGCCCAGGCCTGAGCCTGAGCCCTGAGCCACTGCCCTAGGCCACAGGCCCTGAGCCTGGAGCCACTGAGCCCTGGCCACAGGCCCTGGCCACTGAGCCACAGGCCACTGAGCCACTGAGCCACTGAGCCTGGGCCACTGAGCCCTGAGCCACAGGCCTGAGCCCAGCCCTGAGCAGGCCAGGCCACTGAGCCCAGGCCACTGAGCCTGGCCACAGGCCACTGAGCCCAGGCCACTGAGCCCTGAGGCCTGAGCCACTGGCCACTGAGCCCTGAGCCCTGGCCACTGAGCCACTGGCCACTGGCCTGAGCCCTGAGGCCCTGAGCCACTGCCACCAGGCCACTGAGCCTGAGGCCAGGCCACTGAGCCCTGGCCACTGAGCCACTGGCCACAGGCCACTGAGCCCTGAGGCCACTGAGCCCTGAGGCCCTGAGCCCTGAGCCCTGAGCCCTGAGCCACTGAGGCCACAGGCCACTGAGCCTGAGCCCTGAGCCACTGGCCACTGGCCACTGAGCCCTGGGCCCTGAGCCCAGGGCCACAGGCCACTGAGCCCTGAGCCACTGAGCCTGGGCCACAGGCCACAGGCCACTGGCCACCAGGCCCTGAGCCCTGAGCCACTGAGGCCTGAGCCCTGGCCCTGGCCACAGGCCACTGAGCCACTGAGGCCCAGGCCACTGAGGCCCTGAGCCCTGAGCCACTGAGCCCTGAGCCCAGGCCCTGAGCCTAGGCCTGGCCCTGGCCCCTGGCCCTGAGCCACTGGCCCTGGCCCCTGGCCTGGCCACTGAGCCACAGGCCACTGAGCCACTGAGCCCTGGCCACTGGCCACTGAGCCACAGGCCAGGCCCTGGGCCACAGGCCACTGAGCCAGCCCAGGCCTGGCCCTGAGCCTGAGGCCCTGGGCCACTGGCCACTGGCCACTGAGCCCTGGGCCCTGAGCCCTGAGCCCTGAGCCACTGAGCCACTGAGCCACAGGCCACTGAGCCACTGGCCACAGGCCAGGCCTGAGCCACTGGCCACTGAGCCTGAGCCTGAGGCCACTGGCCCTGAGCCACTGAGCCCTGAGCCACTGGCCACTGAGCCACTGGCCCAGGCCACTGAGCCACAGGCCCTGAGGCCCTGAGCCCTGAGCCACTGGCCACTGAGCCCTGAGCCCTGAGCCCTGAGCCTGGCCACTGGCCACTGAGCCCTGAGCCTGGCCACTGAGCCCTGAGCCCTGAGCCACTGAGCCCTGAGGCCAGCCTGGCCCTGAGCCACTGAGCCCTGAGCCACTGAGCCACTGAGCCTGAGCCTGGCCACTGGCCCTGAGGCCCTGGCCCTGAGCCCAGGCCACAGGCCACAGGCCCTGAGCCTGAGCCACTGAGCCACTGAGCCCTGAGCCCTGAGCCTGAGCCACTGAGCCACTGAGCCCTGAGCCACTGGCCCTGAGCCTGGAGCCTGAGCCCAGGCCACAGGCCCTGGGCCCTGAGCCCTGAGCCCTGAGCCACTGAGCCCTGAGCCACAGGCCTGAGCCCTGGAGGCCACAGGCCCTGAGCCCTGGCCTGAGCACAGGCCTGAGCCACAGGCCCAGGCCAGGCCCCAGGCCACTGGGCCCTGAGCCACTGAGCCACAGGCCACTGAGCCTGGGCCACAGGCCCTGAGCCCTGAGCCCTGGGCCCACTGAGCCCTGAGCCCTGGCCTGAGGCCACTGAGCCCTGGAGCCACTGAGGCCACTGAGCCCTGAGCCACTGAGCCCAGCCACAGGCCACTGAGCCACTGGCCACCTGAGCCACTGAGCCCAGGCCCAGGCCAGGCCTGGGCCTGGCCTGAGCCTGAGGCCCTGAGCCCTGGCCCTGAGCCACTGAGCCACTGAGCCACTGAGCCTGAGCCTGAGCCCTGAGCCTGGGCCCTGGGCCACTGAGCCTGAGGCCTGAGCCTGAGCCCAGGCCCAGGCCCTGAGCCAGGCCACTGAGCCACTGGGCCACTGGCCCTGAGCCACTGGGCCTGAGCCCTGAGCCACTGGCCCAGGCCACTGAGCCCAGCCAGGCCAGGCCACTGAGCCTGGGCCCTGGCCACTGAGCCTGAGCCACTGAGCCTGAGCCACTGAGGCCTGAGGCCACTGAGCCCTGAGCCTGAGCCCTGGCCCTGAGCCACTAGGCCACTGAGCCACTGGCCACTGAGCCCTGAGCCCTGGGCCACTGAGCCCTGAGCCACTGGGCCACAGGCCACTGAGCCCTGAGGCCTGAGCCAGGCCCTGAGCCACTGGCCCAGGCCCTGGCCCTGAGCCTGAGGCCACAGGCCACTGAGCCCAGGCCACTGAGCCACTGAGCCCAGGCCCAGGCCACAGGCCTGAGCCACTGGCCCTGGGCCACAGAGCCCTGAGCCCTGAGCCACTGGCCCTGAGCCACAGGCCTGGCCTGAGCCCAGGCCACAGGCCACAGGCCTGAGCCCTGGCCCTGAGCCTGAGCCAGGCCAGGCCTGGCCTGAGCCACTGAGCCCTGAGCCTGGCCTGAGCCCTGAGCCCTGGGCCTGAGCCCTGGCCACAGGCCCTGAGCCACCAGGCCCTGGGCCTGAGCCCTGAGCCACTGAGCCCTGAGGCCACTGGCCACTGAGCCTGGGCCTGAGCCCTGAGCCTAGGCCACTGAGGCACTGGCCCTGGGCCACTGGCCAGGCCTGAGCCTGAGCCACAGGCCACAGGCCCTGAGCCCTGGCCTGGCCACTGGCCCTGAGCCACAGGCCACTGGCCTGGCCTGGCCACTGGCCCTGAGGCCACTGAGCCACTGAGCCACAGGCCTGAGCCCTGAGCCACTGAGCCCTGAGCCTGAGCCCTGAGGCCCTGGCCACTGAGCCACTGAGCCTGAGCCCTGAGCCTGAGCCTGAGCCACTGAGCCACTGAGCCACTGAGCCACTGAGCCTGAGCCTGGGCCACAGGCCAGGCCCTGAGGCCTGAGCCCTGGCCCTGGGCCACTGGCCACTGGGCCACTGAGCCTGAGCCTGAGGCCTGGGCCTGGCCCTGAGCCCAGGCCACTGAGCCAGCCTGGCCTGAGGCCACTGGCCCTGGGCCACTGAGGCCAGCCCAGGCCACTGGCCACTGGCCCTGAGCCACCAGGCCCTGAGGCCTGGCCAGGCCTGAGCCACTGGCCCTGAGCCCAGGCCAGGCCTGAGCCTGAGGCCACTGAGCCACAGAGCCTGAGCCTGAGGCCACTGAGCCAGCCCTGAGCCACTGAGCCCTGAGGCCTGAGCCAGGCCTGAGGCCACTGGCCACTGAGCCTGAGCCTGAGCCACAGCCCTGAGCCACAGGCCACTGGCCCTGAGCCCTGAGCCCTGAGCCCAGGCCACAGAGCCCTGAGGCCCTGAGCCCTGAGCCCCAGGCCCTGAGCCACAGGCCTGGGCCCTGAGCCACTGAGCCTGGCCCTGAGCCCTGAGCCCTGAGCCACTGAGGCCAGCCACAGGCCACAGGCCACTGAGCCCTGGCCAGCCTGGGCCTGAGCCCTGAGCCCTGGCCTGAGCCCTAGGCCCTGAGCCCAGGCCCTGAGCCACTGAGGCCCTGAGCCCAGGCCTGAGCCCTGAGGCCTGAGGCCACTGGCCCTGAGCCCTGAGCCTGCAGGCCCAGGCCACTGGCCTGAGCCCAGGCCTGAGCCTGAGCCACTGAGCCACTAGGCCACTGAGCCACAGGCCACTGAGCCCTGAGGCCACTGGCCACAGGCCACAGGCCCTGGCCCTGGCCACTGGCCCTGAGCCTGAGCCACTGAGCCCTGAGGCCACTGAGCCCTGAGCCCTGAGGCTGACAGGCCCTAGGCCTGAGGCCCTGAGCCTGGGCCACTGAGCCACTGGCCACTGAGCCCTGAGCCCTGAGCCCTGAGCCCAGCCTGAGCCACTGAGCCACTGAGCCACTGGGCCTGCAGGCCCTGGCCTGGGCCTGAGGCCCAGGCCACTGAGCCTGAGCCCTGAGCCTGAGCCTGAGCCACTGAGGCCACAGCCACTGGCCACAGGCCACTGGCCACTGAGCCCTGAGCCCTGGCCTGGCCCTGAGCCACAGGCCACAGGCCACTGAGGCCACAGGCCACTGAGCCCTGGCCACTGGCCCTGAGCCCAGGCCAGGCCACAGGCCACAGGCCTGGCCACAGGCCCTGGCCCTGAGGCCCACTGGCCCTGGGCCTGAGGCCACAGGCCACAGGCCACAGGCCCACAGGCCCAGGCCACTGGGCCCTGAGCCACAGGCCTGAGGCCCTGAGCCTGAGGCCACAGGCCACTGGCCACAGGCCCAGGCCTGAGGCCACTGAGGCCAGCCTGAGCCCTGGCCCTGGCCCTGAGGCCCTGAGCCACAGGCCACTGGGCCTGGCCTGAGCCCTGAGCCCTGGCCACAGGCCAGGCCACTGGCCACTGGCCAGGCACTGGCCAGGCCTGGCCACAGGCCACAGGCCACCAGGCCTGAGCCACTGAGCCCTGAGGCCCTGAGCCTGGGCCTGGGCCACAGGCCTGGGCCACAGGCCACAGGCCTGAGGCCACAGGCCCTGGGCCACTGGCCACAGGCCACTGCAGGCCCTGAGGCCACTGAGCCACTGAGCCACTGAGGCCACAGGCCCAGCCTGGCCACTGAGGCCACTAGGCCCTGAGCCCTGGCCACTGGCCTGAGCCTGCCACTGGGCCCTGAGCCAGGCCACAGGCCACTGAGCCCAGGCCACTGGCCACAGGCCACTGAGCCCAGGCCTGAGGCCACAGGCCACAGGCCTGGGCCAGGCCAGCCTGGCCACTGAGGCCAGGCCACTGAGCCTGGGCCTGGCCACTGAGGCCACTGAGGCCCTGAGCCCAGGCCCTGGCCACTGAGGCCACTGAGCCCTGAGCCCCAGGCCACAGGGCCTGAGCCAGGCCACAGGCCAGGCCACTGGCCCTGAGCCCTGAGCCCTGAGCCACTGAGCCACTGAGCCACAGGCCACTGAGCCTGGCCCAGAGCCTGAGCCCTGAGCCCTGAGCCCTGAGCCTGGAGCCTGAGCCCTGAGGCCACTGAGCCTGAGCCCTGAGGCCACTGAGCCCACAGGCCCTGAGCCAGGCCACAGGCCACAGGCCACAGGCCACAGGCCACAGGCCTGAGGCCACAGGCCACTGAGGCCACAGGCCACTGGCCACTGAGCCCTGAGGCCAGGCCACAGGCCCTGGGCCACTGAGGCCACTGAGCCACCAGGCCTGAGGCCCTGAGGCCCACAGGCCCTGAGGCCCAGGCCCTGGCCCTGAGCCCTGAGCCCAGGCCACAGGCCCTGAGCCCTGGCCACTGAGCCCCAGGCCCTGAGGCCACTGAGCCACTGAGGCCACTGAGCCCCTGAGGCCACTGAGCCACTGAGCCCTGGAGCCCTGAGCCACTGAGGCCTGAGGCCTGAGCCCTGAGCCCAGGCCTGAGCCAGGCCTGAGCCCTGGGCCTGAGGCCACTGGCCCCCAGGCCACAGGCCCTGAGCCACAGGCCACTGAGCCCCAGGCCCAGCCCTGAGCCAGGCCCTGGCCCAGGCCACTGGCCCTGGGCCAGGCCTGAGCCAGCCCCTGAGCCACTGAGCCTGAGCCACTGAGCCACTGAGCCAGGCCTGAGGCCGCAGGCCACTGAGGCCCTGAGGCCCTGAGCCCCAGGCCACTGAGAGCCCACAGGCCACTGAGCCCCAGGCCCTGAGGCCACTGAGCCCTGAGCCCTGAGCCTGAGCCTGAGCCCCTGAGCCCTGAGCCCTGAGCCCAGGCCACAGAGCCCTGAGGCCACTGAGCCCTGAGCCCTGAGCCACTGAGCCCAGGCCTGGCCCAGGCCAGGCCCAGGCCACTGAGCCCAGGCCCTGAGCCACTGGCCACTGAGGCCCTGAGCCCTGGCCAGCCAGGCCACAGGCCCTGAGGCCACTGAGCCTGAGGCCCACAGGCCTGAGCCCTGAGCCACTGGCCCACAGGCCACAGAGCCTGAGGCCCTGGCCCTGAGCCAGGCCCAGGCCACTGAGCCCTGCCACTGGCCACTGAGCCCTGGAGCCCTGGCCACAGGCCACTGGCCACAGGCCACTGAGCCAGGCCTGAGCCAGGCCACTGAGGCCCTGAGCACCAGGCCTGAGGCCTGAGCCCTGGCCCCTGAGCCTGAGCCACTGAGCCACTGAGCCCTGAGCCACAGGCCTGAGCCTGAGCCACCAGGCCACAGGCCCAGGCCACAGGCCCTGGCCAGGCCCACAGGCCACTGAGGCCCTGGCCCCAGGCCACAGAGCCCTGAGCCCAGGCCACAGGCCACTGAGGCCTGGCCCTGAGCCCTGAGGCCACTGAGCCACTGAGCCACAGGCCACTGAGCCCTGGCCCTGAGCCCTGAGCCTGGGCCTGAGCCACAGCCACTGAGCCACTGAGCCACTGAGCCCACTGGGCCACTGGCCACTGAGCCTGGCCACTGAGGCCAGCCAGGCCCAGCCTGAGCCTGAGCCTGGGCCACTGAGCCCTGAGCCTGGCCACTGGCCACTGAGGCCACTGAGCCACTGGCCCTGAGGCCACTGAGCCACAGGCCCTGCCACTGAGCCCAGGCCTGAGGCCTGAGCCCTGAGCCACTGAGGCCACTGGCCACAGGCCACCAGGCCCAGGCCTGAGGCCTGGCCACTGGCCACTGAGCCACTGAGGCCACTGAGCCAGGCCCTGGCCACTGAGCCCACAGGCCCTGAGCCTGAGGCCCTGAGCCACTGAGCCACAGGCCACTGAGGCCTGAGGCCCAGGCCACTGAGAGGCCCTGAGCCCTGGCCACTGGCCCAGGCCACTGGGCCTGGGCCACTGGCCACTGAGCCCTGAGCCCACAGGCCTGAGGCCCTGAGCCCCTGAGCCTGAGGCCCTGAGCCTGGCCACTGGCCCAGGCCACTGAGCCCAGGCCAGGCCTGAGCCCTGAGCCCTGGGCCCTGAGCCCTGAGCCCTGGGCCTGGCCACAGGCCTGAGCCCTGAGCCAGCCACTGAGCCCTGAGCCCTGAGGCCACAGAGCCTGAGCCCAGGCCACTGAGGCCACTGAGCCAGGCCACAGGCCTGAGGCCACAGGCACTGAGCCCTGGCCCTGAGGCCAGGCCCAGGCCCTGAGCCCTGAGCCCTGAGCCACAGGCCCCAGGCCCAGGCCCTGGCCCTGGGCCACAGGCCCTGAGCCAGGCCCAGGCCTGGAGCCTGGGCCACTGAGCCCCAGGCCCTGAGCCCTGAGCCCTGAGGCCCTGAGCCCCTGAGCCCTGAGCCCTGAGCCCTGAGGCCACAGGCCCCAGGCCAGGCCACAGGCCCAGGCCACAGCCCTGAGGCCCTGGGCCACAGGCCCTGAGGCCCTGAGCCCTGGCCACTGAGCCCTGAGCCCTGAGGCCACTGAGCCACTGGGCCCTGAAGCCCCCAGGCCCTGAGCCACAGAGCCCTGAGCCCACAGGCCCAGGCCCAGGCCACTGAGCCCTGAGGCCACAAAGGCCCTGAGCCACTGAGCCTAAGCCCCAGAGCCACTGAGCCACACAGGCCACTGAGCCACTGACAAACCAGACCCCCAGGCCACAAGCCCAGAGCCCAAACCCCAAAACCCCAAACCCTAAACCCTAAGGCCACAAACCCTAAACCCAAAGCCCAAACCACAAACCACAAACCCCAAACCCAAACCCCCAACCCCAAACCCAAACCCAAACAAACCCCAAACCCAAACCCCAAACCCAAACCCCAAACCCCACAAACCCCAACAAACCACAAACCACAAACCCACAAACCCAAACAAACCACAAACCACTAAACCCAAACCCTAAACCACAAACCCTAAACCCAAACCCTAAACCCCACAAACCACAAACCACAAACCACAAACCACAAACCACAAACCACAAACCACAAACCACAAACCACAAACCACAAACCACAAACCCAAACCACAAACCCACAAACCACAAACCACTAAACCACAAACCACCACAAACCCCAAACCACAAACCACAAACCCACAAACCCACAAACCACTAAACCACAAACCACAAACCACAAACCACAAACCACAAACCACAAACCACAAACCCAAACCACAAACCACAAAACCAAACCAAACCCAAACAAACCACAAACCACAAACCCAAACCACAAACCCACAAACCACAAACCACAAACCACAAACCACAAACCCACAAACCACAAACCACAAACCACAAACCACAAACCACAAACCCACAAACCACAAACCACACAAACCACAAACCACAAACCACAAACCCACAAACCACAAACCACAAACCACAAACCACAAACCACAAACCACAAACCACAAACCACAAACCACAAACCACAAACCCTAAACCCTAAACCACAAACCACTAAACCACAAACCACAAACCCACAAACCACAAACCACAAACCACAAACCCAAACAAACCACAAACCCAAACCACAAACCACAAACCACAAACCACAAACCCTACAAACCACAAACCCTAAACCACTAAACCACAAACCACTAAACCACAAATCCAGAAAATAATATGAAATGAAGTGAATCAATCACGAACAAATATAAAGTGACAAAATAGTCAACGCTAAATATAAAGTGATAAAATAATCACTGTAACCACGGAATAGCTCCTCAATAATAAATTTAAAGTGTATTTTATTATAAAATCGAGTCGGTACTGACACTCTTCCCAAACCCAAATTTTGGATATTCATTTTGAACTGAAAATTTTCCTTGAGTTTTATAACAACATACAAATTATAGAAAATAGATAATATGCAAATTCAAATCTTAATTCAATTTAATGATAACTCGATTAAGCTTATTTAGATCAATATAACAATCCAGTTAATAAAAATCACATTATTTACATAATAAAATTTTAATGTACTTAATTAATACTAATATAAATTATTAATTACTAATTACTCTATCTAAGATAATCTGTCCTAGATAATCTATCATGTAACTAATTATTAAATACTACTTACTCTATCTAAGATAATCTATCCTAGATAATCTATCATGTAACTAATTATATTAAATTATTAAATACTACTTACATCTATCTAGGATAATCTATCCTATACTAATTAACTTAAATATTAATCTAATTAATAATCAAAATGAAATGCATATAAAATGAAATGCGGATGATATGATCAAGTTTCAATATTAAAAGAAAAGAAAATATAATCTAAGTCATATCCTAAGAAATCATAAATCTCAGTGCAATCCGCACCTGAATATTTTGGCAAGGCTGATAGCGTCTGATTACTCGGTCTTCGGTGGGGCCCACGATCTCGTCAACCGTCTCATCCTGAGTATACTTGATTGTCGGGTCGTCAAGATATTTTCGAGAACCTATAAAGTCAAAATAAATTAAATTGGCGAGTATCCTATTCGCGTTGGGTCTGGTTAGGTCAGGGTATACCGGACTCGGAGACGGGAGCATTATTATTTGGAATTTATAATCATATTATATTTATTTCGAGTTATGTAATTAATTTAATTTAATTTAGATTGATTTAGTTAACTTAACGTTATCGCTCAATTATTTTAATTAGGATAATTAATTCATTAAAAATAGAGAAATTAATTAATATAATATTATATAATTAATATTCTTCTTAGTAAAAATAGAGAAATTAATTAATATATATATAATTATATATTTATTAATATTATTCCATTATTAAATAAAGAAATTGATTAATAGATATTTATATATATTAATCAATGTTATTCAATTATTAAAATAGAGAAATTGATTAATATATATTTTATATATAATATTATATTTTAATATTATTTTATTTATTTTAAAAGTAGAGAAATTGATTAATATATATTATATCTTATATATAATACTAAATTATAATATTCTTTTGTTTATTCAAAATAAAGGATTTAATTAATATATATTATTTATTTCTAATATTCTTTCAAATCTAAAAATAGAGAAATCGATTAATATATATATATATATATATATATATATATATATATATACTAATATATATCATTATATCCTAATTATTATTCTTATCAATTGCTTTTATTATTATGTATATATATATTTAACATTATATTTCATAAATTAGAAAAATAGTTTAAAATAAATGAAAAAAGAAAACTTAAAAGGAAAATTAAAAATAAAAAGAAAGTAAATTAATTTAAGGAAATTATTATTGTTTTATTAATGTGTTGGTGTTTTAATGTGTTTGGGATCATAGGTTACCTCCGAAACCACTGTATCTGTTCGGATTTTCATTATTGAGGCAGATCATGTAATCATCTCCCGTTTTTCTCTTTAAGTATTAATTAATTATCGATTGCGCACGTTTTTAGTTTACGGCACTTGTCAATTAATTAATTATACTTTTAGCCAGCTTATACCTTTCGGCCCACTTAGTTAAGTTCAATTTATTTTCTACATTTATAATTATCTGTCAGGGTGACGTTTTGCGCATATAACCCTTAAAAGGAGTTATTACCACAAAAGTCATATTGGCCCTTAGATTTACTAAGCTTCATAATTTCAATCCCTTATTTTATTAAATTCCACTTCAGGACATATGTGTCCCATAAAAATCAAAACAGTAGCAGATGGTTTCACAAATTCGAACCAGCCACAAACAATCAAAACCAGGCACAACATTGGATCCAAAACACCCCACTAGTATATCCGGCAACTGCTCAAACAGGCACAATAAGCAACCCAAAAGGCAAACCACAAACTAACTAGAAATTCAGAAGCTAGAAAATCCCATCACAATAACAAGTAAAAAGGGGCAGGAACCAGGAACCAGCAAGCAGAAGGGTAAGGCCGACACCAGTCAGACCAACAAACAATGTCTGGGGAGATCAGGGCACGGGCAAAGGCCCCGCTTTACTGGTACCGAGTGGTACCAGTGTACCAAGGCACCATAATAGACCAAGTTATAACATGTTGCGCAATGCATTACTCAAATCAGGAATCAAACAAAACCAGCCTTTATAATGAAATTCTTATACAATAACCACAACTCAGCGCAACAGTACGGATCAGAGGAATGTACAGAGACAAAAATCAAAGGAACCAGCAAACATGCATGTCACCACAACAACCAGCATAAAGGAAAGATCAAACCTAGCAAAACATGTTGCCATAACAGACAATCAAAAGCACGGGCTCAGCCCGGCATGGCCAACACAGCCGAGAAATAGAAGGGAAAGGTGTTACCAGGAATGGGGGTAGCACAGAGGGGGTGGCTCAGCCGGCGCAGCCTAGGGTTGAGTTTTTGGGGCTGCGTCGAAGCTCAAACCAGCGCGTAGCCATCGACTTACAGCCCGACGCCTCCGAGGACCAAGAGGTAGAGGCGATCAGAGTCGAGCAGCAGCACTTGTTGCTGGCTGAGGCTCTAAGCGGAGAGGAGGAGGAGCTTTGCTCTCGACGAGAACCAGGAGAAGGGGGTCGCCATTGAAGAGAAGAAGAGATGGGCCCGGTCTGGCGCTAGGGAGATGAGGGAGAGACTCTCCCTTTTGTGCCGATCAGAAAGGAGAACTCAAGAAAAAAAAACGGAAAGAGGGAGCTAAGTCTCTCTCGTGCAGAGAAAAACAAGAGGAAGATTTAACTAGCGCAGAGGGGGACCTCTGTGGGTGTGTCGCCAGGGAAAAAGAAAAGAGGGGAAAACAGTCACGGGATGGAGAAGGGAGAGAAAGGGTAGTAAGGTGTGTGTCTTATCGGATGGTGAGAGAGAAAAAAAATCAGTCAGTGAGAGAGTCTCGGGAAGGGAAGAAAGCAGAAAAAAATTAGGATCTTCTGTGACCTGATTATATAATCAATTTGTGTAAGTTTCAGATTATAGATATTTGAATTATCATCTCTCGTTAAATCAAGTACATATCATACTATATTTCAGATTCATACAAATTAAATTCGTGTATTATCATAAAAATTTGGATATTTAAATTCTATCACCTCCAATGAATTTACATTCTTTAAATAAATCATTTTTTTTTTTGAATTTTGTTATAATATATAAATTATTTTAACCGATGTTACTATTGCTTAATATCTCATTTTGTTGTCATTTATATTATTATTCCCTTACGATCTGTCAATGGCCAATTGATTAATAATATATATATTATTTATTTTTATTCTATTTTATTATTTTATCTTACGATACGAGTTTGACTTTAATTTTTTTGATTTCGTTATAAATATTATTCCTTTAATTTTAAAGGGATCAAAATATTTTGTGTTAGTTATTTAATCTGATATTCTAAATTTATAACTTGGGTTTTGTTATTCGATATCTAATCTCATTTATCTTTATTTATCTATTGATTTCGTTAATTATGTGTATTCCCTTGATTGTTAAGTTAAATTATTCATTAATTTATTTTAATTTATTTTAAATTATAATTATTACTTAATTAAATTTCATGGTTTAACACTAAACCCAAAACCCAAAACCCTAAACCCTAAACACTTCAATATGAACATTCTACAACACTAATTTTGCACAAGACATAAGAAAAAAACATTAAAAATTGCTGCTTAAACAAGTTGTTTGTGTTTTTGAAATTTTTGGCCGCATAAGTACACAAAATTTCATCAAAATTAATATAATTACTCATAACTATGCTTATTATAATATTGTCTGATTAACACTTCGATATGAATATCCTACGACACTAATGATTCATAAAATATAAGTAAGATATATTAGAAACTGCTGTTTAAACAAGTCGTTTAATATTTTTAACATTTTTTGACACAAAAGTACACTTAATTTCATGAAAATTAATATAACAACTCCTTATTATGCCTATTATAAATTTGTCCAATTAAAAATTTGATATGAATATTCTATAACGCTAATTTTGCATAAAACATAAGTAAGATGCGTTAAAAACAAATGTTTAAACAAGTTATTTGAGTTTTTTTAAAAAATTTGCCCGCATAATTATAAATAATTTCTTATAAATTAATGTGATTACTCCTAATCATACTAATTATAAGACCTTCTAATTAAAACTTTGATATGAACATTCAACGACACTAATTTTGCACAAGACATAAGTAGGATGCATTAAAAACTGCTGTTTAAACAAGTTATTTGAATTTTTCAAAATCTTTCGTTGCAGAACTACACATATTTTCTTATAAATTAATATAATTACTCCTAAATATGCCTATTATAATATTTTCAAATTAAAACTTCGATATGAATATTCTACAACACTAATTTTGCACAAAACATAAGTAAGAAGCAATAAAAACTGCTGTTTAAAGAAGTTGTTTGATATTTCCAAAATTTTTGGTTGCATAACTGCACATAATTTCTTATAAATTAATATAGTTTCTCCTAATTATGTCTTTTCTAAGAATTTTCAATTAACACTTCGATATAAATATTCTACGATACTAAATTTTCACAAAACATAAGTAATTTGCATCTGAAACTGCTATTTAAAAAAGTTATTTGAGTTTTCAACGTTTTTGCGCTCATAAGTACACATATGTTATAATATTAATGATAGATATTTAACCTCGATGTTTCACCTCCTAAACAAGTCGTTTAAGATTTTTAAAATTTTTTGACTCATAACTACACATAATTTCTCTCTTAATTATCCTCCACTTCGATATAAACTTTGTACGATCCACAAAACCCATAATAATAGAAGTTTTTCATTCTCTTCACCTTCTCCTTAACTCTAGATTTAATTTTGTATTAATTTTCTCTTTTATTACATGATGTTTCTCTAGCCTATAAATAGAGGCTTGTATGTTGTTGATGGGAATATAAAAAATCTTTAGATGAGATAATATAGAAATAAGATTTTAGCCTCTCACAACTTTTGTCTTCTATCTTTATTTTATAACACGTTATCAGCACGACTTCGCTCTAATCGAGTTGTGACGGAAGTTTATTTTATAGTAGAAGCACAAGATCGACATAATCAGATTATCGTAAGATTGTCTCTAAAAAGAGGTACACTTTATATTAAATTTTATTATTTTACCATTAATTATAATATTTATTTTCTTGATGAAATTGTTCTTATATTGGATGAGACTAATATTTTCATTCCCGAAGAGAATGATAAAATAAGTAAATACCAGAATTTTTTTTTATTTATTCAATAACGAGAAGTTATTGATACTTTTAATGGCGAGAAGTCATTGTATTTGATAATTAAAAGTTTTATCAAAATGAGTTACAATTGATAACCGAAGTTATCGATATACTTAATAACTTAGGAAGTTATTCAACTAAAATGGTAACCGAGAAGTTATCAATTAGATAGATAAATAAATAAATATAATGTCTCTAATTTTTTTTAATGACCTGAAGTTATTAATATTCTTTTTCTTTAGTAATTTTCATAAATGGATGTTCGATTAAATTTATTAATATTAGTAGTATTTTTATTTTGTAGTCCTTATGGCAAATCTTACTAAACTTGAATTCGTTGCCCTTGATATATCGGGCAAGAACTATCTCCCATGGACTCTCGATCTTTGAGATTCATCTTACGCAAATAATCTTGGAGATACAATAAAAGATGAAAATAAGGCCTCCCCGCGGGAGAAAGCCAAAGCAATGATATTCCTCGTCATCATCTCCATGAGGATTTAAAAGCTGAATATTTAACGGTGAAAGATCCGTTAGAATTATGGAAAAATTTAAAAGAAAGATATGACCATCAAAAACAAGTGCTCCTCCCAAAAGCTCGTTATGAATGGATTCATTTAAGGTTGCAAGATTTTAAATACGTGGGTGAATATAATTCATGCAATGTTTCGCATAACACGAGTTAAAATTATGCGGAGAAAAGATTAACGATGAAGACATGTTAGAAAAAACATTTTCCACATTTCATGCTTCGAATTTGCTCTGCGTGCAATATCGGGAGCGTGGTTTTAAAAAATATTCAGAATTGATATCATGTCTTCTTGTTGCGGAACAAAATAATGAGCTTCTCATGAAAAATCATCAATCACGGCCCCTTTGGCTCTAGTCCATTTCTGAAGCAAATGCGACATCATTCCACTGAAGCGAATGCAACATCATTTAAAGGAAATCGTGGTCGAGGACGTGGTCGCGGCCCCAGAAGAGGTCGTGGACGTGGTCGCAATAATGTTTGGCGACGTGAAGGTCATAATTTCAAATCAAATGACAACAATGCGGGGAGATATGAAAAGGAAAAGAATTCAACATCTTCTAAAAAGTTTGAAAGTAGTTGTTATAGATGTGGTATGACAAACCATTGGTCACGCACATGTCGTACTCCTAAACATTTAGTTGAACTTTATCAAGCATCCATCAAGAAAAAGGGAAAAGAAGTAGAAACAAATTTTATTGAAAATGAGTCAAGTGATTTACTCATGGATACACACCTAGATGTTTCTGATTTCTTTGAGAATGTTGATAAAGAAATAAATATTATGAGCTAAGTTTTTTTTTTTTATTTTAATTCAGTTTTATGTTGTAAGTTTATGTTTCTCATGAATAAAATTAGTTTCTTTAATTTTGATCTTGTATATTTTTTTTGTTCAAAGGAAAAAGAATATGATTGAAGGCTCAGTGAGCAATGACAAGTATTAGAGATGAATGTCTAGTAGACGGTGGAACAACAAACACAATATTAAAAAGCAAAAAATATTTTTCTCAATTGTCTCTGTAGAGACACATGTTAATACAATTTACGGTATTAGTAACTTAATTGAAGGCTACGGAAGAGCTTGTATTTTGTTATCAAAAGGAACAAAATTAATTATAAATGACGCATTATACTCTAGTAAATCCAGAAGAAATTTACTAAGTTTTAAAGATATTCGGTGTAATGGTTATCATATCGAAACCATGATTGAAAATAACATTGAATATCTTCAAATTACAACGATTAAATATGGTCGGAAGATCATATTGGAAAAGATGAAAGCTTTATCATCTGGACTATATTGTATGAACATAAGTTCAATAGAATCAAATATGGTCAGTAACCAGAAGTTGCATGACACAAAAATGTTTACTCTGTGGCATGACAGGTTAGGTCATCCAGGTAACATTATGATGAGGAGAATAATTGAAAGTGCAAATGGGCATCCTCTAAAGGACCTGAAGATCCTATTATCAAAAGATTTATCATGTGCAGCATGCTCTCTTGGAAAATTGATAATTAGGCCATTTAAAAATAAAATTGAAAATGAATCTCCTTTATTTTTAGAGAGAATTCAAGGAGACATTTGTGGGCCTATTTCTCCTCCATGTGGACCATTTAGATATTTTATGGTTTTAATTGATGCATCAACTCGATGGTCACATGTTTGCCTATTAGCTACAAGAAATGTTGCATTTGCTAGGCTATTAGCACAAATAATCCAATTAAGAGCAAATTTTCCGGATTACCAAATTAAGAGTATCGGCTTGATAATGCGGGAGAATTTACATCCCGGTCTTTTAATGATTATTGTATGTCAATTGGGATTAAGGTAGAACATCCGAGTTGCTCATGTACATACACAAAATGGTTTATTTGAATCATTAATTAAAAGATTACAAGCGATTGCTAGACCGTTACTTATGAAATGTAATCTACCATCTTACGCATGGGGACATACCATATTACATCTTCTTTGCACTTATTAGATTAAGACCAATTGCATCTCATAAATTTTCTCCATTACAATTGGTCTACGGAAGAGAACCAAACTTGTCCCATCTTAAAATTTTTGGTTGTCTTGTGTATGTTCCAATTTCTCCTCCCAACGCACAAAAATGGGACCACGAGAGGAGATTAGGAATTTATATTGGTTTTCACTCTCCATCAATTATTAAATATTTAGAACCATTAGCGGAGATGTTTTTACGGCTCGTTTTCTTGATTGTCAATTTGATGAGACAATATTCCCAATCTTAGGGGAGAAAAAGAAAAATTTGGAAAAACAAGTAACTTGGAATGCATCATCAATATCTTATCTTGATTCCGGAGTGGTCAATGTGAGCTGGAAGTTCAAAAGATTATACATTTGCAAAGAATAGCAAATGAGTTACCGAGATGCATTTACTGAGATACAAAAAGAGTGACTAAATCACATATACCGACTTTAAATGCACACTTTCGAATTGAAATAACCCCGGCGAGAGGTTACTATACAAAGAAAACGTGGAAGACCAATCGGTTCCAAAGACAAAAATCCACGAAAAATGAAAGAAGCGAGAATAATGCGGTTGGTGTAACTTGACGGCAAAAGTTATCGATAAAATCGAGAAGAGATTGTCGGTAAAATCCCGAGAAGAGATTGGAAGTAGAACCCTAGAAGAGGTCGTTGATAAAGTTTCGGAAGAAACTCGAGCACTTAGAATGATTATGAGATCTCAATAAATTATGTACGAGAATGGTATAATATGGGCAGAAATGAAACACGTGTTGATGAAATTTTTGCATATGCTATAGCAATTGAAGTGATAAATGAGGAAGATTATGTGCCAAAAACTCCAGAAGAGTGTATGCACAGAAATGATTGGCCAAAATGGAAAGATGCCATGAAGGCTGAATTAGATTCGCTTGAAAAGCGAAATGTTTTTGGACCTGTAATTCTAACCCCTAAAAATGTTAACCCTGTAGGTTACAAGTGGGTTTTTGCAATAAAAAGAAATGAGAAAAATGAGATTGTGAGATATAAAGCAAAAATTTGGTGGCACAAGGTTTTACACAAATACCAGGAGTTGATTATGAAGAAACGTATTCACTGTAGTGGATGCAATAACTCTTCGATTTTTAATCGGTCTCGCAATCAACGAGAACCTTCAAATGCGTCTCATGGATGTTGTCTGACTTTTGTATGGATCACTCGATAATGATATCTATATGAAAGTCCACTGAAGGATTAAAAATGTACGAAGCATTTACATCAAAATCTCGAGAAATGTATTCTATAAAGTTAAAACGATCATTGTATGGACTAAAACAATCGGGTCGAATGTGGTATAATCGACTCGGTGAATATCTCATAAAAGAAGGATATAAATCTAATATAATTAGTCCATGTGTTTTTATTAAACGATCAATCTCGAGTTTTATAATTATTGCGGTATATGTTGATGACTTTGAATATCATTGGGTCTCTGAAGAGATCGAAAAAGGCGCAAAATTATTAAAGAATGAATTTGAAATGAAAGATCTTGGTGTAACAAAGTTGTGCCTCGGCCTACGGATCGAGCATTTGCATAATGGTATATTTGTCCATCAATCAAACTACATCCGAGAAGATGTTGAAACGTTTTAATATGGACAAAGCTCATCCTCTAAGTACACCGATGGTTGTCCGATCACTTGTGAAAAAAGATCCTTATCGGCCCGAGAAAATAATGAAAAAGCTCTTGGTCTGAAGTACCATACTTAAGTGCAATTGGGGCTTTGATGTATCTTGCTAATAATACGAGACTGATATTGCTTTTTACGTAAATGTATTAGCGAGATATAGTTCGATCAACACAGACATTGGAACGGAATCAAACATGTATTACGTTACCTTTGTGGGACACGTGATATGGGACTATTTTATCGAAAAAATACAAAGTCCAAACTAGTTGGATATGCGGATGCGGGATATTTATCAGATCCGCATAAAGCTCGGTCACAATCCGGATATGTGTTTACATATGGCGGCCTTTGCAATTTCATGGCGATCAACAAAGCAAACATTGACGATGACAACATCATCAAATCATCTTTGAATTAATTGCTCTTTATGATCTTTGGACGGGAATGTGTATGGTTAAGATCCATGATCCAACACATCCAAGAGGAATGTGGTCTCGAGACGATCGAGAGAAAACCGACGGTGATATACGAAGATAATCTTTGCATGCATTGCTCAAATCAAAGAAGGATATATCAAAGGTGACGAACCAAACACATCTCGTAGAAGTTCTTCTCAACACATGACTTACGAGAAGAATGGTTTGATAAATATTTGTCAAATCGAGATCAAGCGATAATTTGGCGGACTTATTCACAAAATCATTGCCAAGAAATATTTTTGAGCGACTTTCACATAAAATTGGCATTCGTCACTTAAAAGATGTACGTTAAAATGAGGGGGAGTATTATACACGTTGCACTCTTTTTCCCTTCACTAAGTTTTGTCCCATTGGGTTTTCTTAGTAAGGTTTTTAATGAGGCAACATAAGCGATCGAAGTATCGGTTAAATCAAGTTGGTCTGGAGTACCAAAATTTAATATTTGTCAGTAGTACAATATTAATAGTGTATAATATAAGGCGAAACATCTAAGGGGAGTGTTATAATATTAATGATAGATGTTTCACCTCCTCACCTCCTCTCATTCCTCCACCTCCTCCCATAATAATAGAAGTTTTTCATTCTCTTCACCTTCTCCTTAACTCTAGATTTAATTTTGTATTAATTTTCTCTTTTATTACATGATGTTTCTCTAGCCTATAAATAGAGGCTTGTATGTTGTTGATGGGAATATAAAAAATCTTTAGATGAGATAATATAGAAATAAGATTTTAGCCTCTCACAACAAATTTTTGTCTTCTATCTTTATTTTATAACATTAAAATAATTACTCCTGATTAGGCCTATTATAAGATTGTCTTATTAAAAATTCGATATGAATATTCTATGACACTAAGTTTGCACAAAGCATAAGTAAGATGCATTAAAAACAGCAGTTTAAACTAGTTGATTGAGTTTTTCAAATTTTTTTATCGCATAACTACGTATAATTTCGTGCAAATTAATATAATTACTCCTAATTATGCTTATTATAAGATTATCTAATTAAAAATTCGATATGAATATTCTATGACGCTAATTTGGCACAAAATATAAGTAAAATGCATTAAAAACTGTTGTTTAAACAAGTTGTTTGGATTTATGAAACTCTTTTTTGGTAGCATAACTGCACATTATTTGATGAAAATTAATATAATTACTCCTAATTATGTTTATTATAACATTTTCAATTAACACATCAAAATGAATATTTTAGGGCACTATTGTTTCCTCAAAACATAAGTAAGATGAATTAGAAACTGTTATTTTAATAAGTTATTTGATTTTTTTCAACATTTTGGCCTCATAACTACATATAATTTGGTAAAAAATAATATAATTACTCCTAATTATGTATATTAAAATATTAACCAATTCACACTTTGATATGAACATTCTACGACTCTAATTTTGCTCAAGCCATAAGTAGGATGCATTAAAAATAGGTGTTTAAACAAGTTGTTTGTGTTTTTCATAAATTTTGGCCGCATAAGTACACATAATTTCATACAAATTAATAGAATCACTCCTAATGATGCCTATTATAACATTGCTCGAATAATACTTTGATATGACACTAATTTGGCATAAAACATAAGTAATATGCATTAAAAACAGCTGTTTAAGTAATTTGTCTGAATTTTTTCAATTTTTTTGGCCCCATAAATATACATAATTTCGTGTAAATTAATATAATTACTCCTAATTATGCCTATTATAAGATTGTTCAATTAACACTTTGATATGAATATTTTATGACACTATTTTCTCCCAAGACATAAGTATGATGCGTTAGAAACAGCTATTTAAAAAAGTTATTTGAGTATTTTAATATTTTTGGCCCCATAACTACACATAATTTAGGTAAAATTAATATAATAACTCCAAATTATTCGTATTAAAAGATTATGTAATTAACACTTCAATATGAACATTCTACTACACTAATTCTGCACTAAACATAAGTAGGAGACTTTAAAAACAGCTGTTTAAATAAGTTATTTGATTTTTTTTTTAATTTTTTGTCACATAATTACACATAATTACTTATAAATTAATATGATTACTCCTAAACATGCCTATTATAAGATCTTCTAATTTAAACTTCGATATGAATATTCTACGACACTAATTTTGCACAAAACATAAGTACGATGCATTAAAACAGCTATTTGAACAAGTTACTTTAGTTTTTCAACATTTTTGGCCTCATAACAACATATAATTTCATAAAAATTAATATAATTATTCCTAATTATGTCTATTAAAATATTAGCCAATTCACACTTCAATATGAACATTCTACAACACTAATTTTACACAAGACATAAGAAAAAAAATTGATGCTTAAGCAAGTTGTTTGTGTTTTTGAAAAAAATTGGTCGCATAAGTACACAAAATTTCATCCAAATTAATATAATTACTCCTAATTATGCTTATTATAATATTTTCTAATTAACACTTCGATATGAATATCCTACGACACTAATGTTTCATAAAATATAAGTAAGATATATTAGAAACTGCTGTTTAAACAAGTCGTTTAAGATTTTTAACATTTTTTGACACATAAGTACACTTAATTTCGTAAAAATTAATATAACAACTCCTTATTATGCCTATTATAAATTTTTCCAATTAAAACTTCGATATGAATATTCTATAATGCTAATTTTGCATAAAACATAAGTAAGACGCGTTAAAAATAACTGTTTAAACAAGGTATTTGAGTTTTTTTAAAATGTTTGCCCGCATAATTATAAATAATTTCTTATAAATCAATATGATTACTCCTAATCATACTAATTATAAGACCTCTAATTAAAACTTTGATACGAACATTCAACAACACTAATTTTGCACAAGACATAAGTAGGATGCATTAAAATAGCTGTTTAAACAAGTTATTTGAGTTTTTTAAAATATTTGGCTGCATAATTACACATATTTTCTTATAAATTAATATAATTACTCCTAAATATTCCTATTGTAATATTTTCAAATTACAACTTCGATATGAATATTCTACAACACTAATTTTGCACAAAACATAAGTAAGATGCATTAAAAACTGCTGTTTAAAGAAGTTGTTTGATATTTCCAAATTTTTTGGCTGCATAACTGCACATAATTTCTCATGAATTAATATAGTTTCTCCTAATTATGTCTTTTATAAGAATTTTCATTTAACACTTGGATATAAATATTCTACGATACTAAATTTTCACAAAACATAAGTAAGATGCATCAGAAACTGCTATTTAAAAAAGTTATTTGAGTTTTCAACGTTTTTGCGCTCGTACACATAATTTCGTGAAAATTTATATAATAACTCATAATTATGCCAATTATAAAGTTGTCCAATTAAAACTTCGATCTGAATATTCTATATCACTAATTTTGCATAAAACATAAGTAAGATGCGTTAAAAACAACTGTTTAAATAAGTTATTTGAGTTTTTTAAAAATTTTGCCCGCATAATTATAAATAATTTCTTATAAATCAATATAATTACTCCTAAGCATACTAATTATAAGTTCTTGTAATGAAATGTTTGATATGAACATTCTACAACATTAAATTTGCACAAGACATAAGTAGGATGCATTAAAACAAGTGTTTCTGTTTGTCAAAATTTTTGGCCGCATAAGTTGACATAATTTCATGCAAATTAATATAGTTACTTCGATATGAACGTCCCTAACACTGATGTTTCATAAAACATAATTAAGATATATTAGAAACTACCGTTTAAACAAGTCGTTTAAGATTTTTAAAATTTTTTGACTCGTAACTACACATAATTTCGTGAAAATTGATATAATTACTCTTAATTATACCTGTTAGAAGATTATCTAATTAACACTTCGATATAATTATTTTAGGGCACCATGTTTCCTCAAAACATATGTAAGATGCATTAGAAACTGCTATTTGAAAAAGTTTAGTTTTTCAACATTTTTGGCCTCATAACTACGTATAATTTCATAAATAATTATTCCTAATTATGCCTATTAAAATATTAGCCAATTCACACTTCAATATGAACATTCTACAACACTAATTTTACACAAGACATAAGAAAAAAACATTAAAAATTGCTGCTTAAACAAGTTGTATGTGTTTTTGAAAATTTTTGGCCGCATAAGTACACAAAATTTCATCCAAATTAATATAATTACTCCTAACTATGCTTTTTATAATATTGTCTGATTAATACTTCGATATGAATATCCTACGACTCTAATGATTCATAAAATATAAGTAAGATATATTAGAAACTGCTGTTTAAACAAGTCATTTAAGATTTTTAACATTTTTTGACACATAAGTACACTTAATTTCGTGAAAATTAATATAACAACTCCTTATTATGCCTATTATAAATTTGTCCAATTAAAACTTTGATATGAATATTCTATAATGCTAATTTTGCACAAATCATAAGTAAGATGCGTTAAAAACAAATGTTTAAACAAGTTATTTGAGTTTTTTTAAAAATTTTGCCCGTATAATTATAAATAATTTCTTATAAATTAATGTGATTACTCCTAATCATACTAATTATAAGACCTTCTAATTAAAACTTTGATATGAACATTCAACGATACTAATTTTGCACAAGACATAAGTAGGATGCATTAAAAACTGCTGTTTAAACAAGTTATTTGAGTTTTTCAAAATCTTTCGTTGCATAACTACACATATTTTCTTATAAATTAATATAATTACTCCTAAATATGCCTATTGTAATATTTTCAAATTAAAACTTCGATATGAATATTCTACAACACTAATTTTGCACAAAACATAAGTAAGATGCAATAAAAACTGCTGTTTAAAGAAGTTGTTTGATATTTCCAAAATTTTTGGTTGCATAACTGCACATAATTTCTTATAAATTAATATAGATTCTCCTAATTATGTCTTTTATAAGAATTTTCAATTAACACATCGATATAAATATTCTACGATACTAAATTTTCACAAAACATAAGTAAGATGCATCAGAAACTGCTATTTAAAAAAGTTATTTGAGTTTTCAACGTTTTTGCGCTCATAAGTACACATAATTTCGTGAAAATTTATATAATAACTCCTAATTATGCCTATTATAAAGTTGTCCAATTAAAACTTCGATCTGAATATTCTATAACGCTAATTTTGCACAAATCATAAGTAAGATGCGTTAAAAACAACTGTTTAAATAAGTTATTTGAGTTTTTTCAAAATTTTTGCCCGCATAATTATAAATAATTTCTTATAAATCAATATGATTATTCCTAAGCATACTAATTATAATATCTTCTAATTAAAATTTTGATATGAACATTCTACAACATTAATTTTGCACAAGACATAAGTAGGATGCATTAAAATCATGTGTTTCTGTTTGTCAAAATTTTTGGCCGCATAAGTTGACATAATTTCATGCAAATTAATATAGTTACTTCGATATGAACATCCCTAACACTGATGTTTCAGAAAACATAATTAAGATATATTAGAAACTACCGTTTAAACAAGTCGTTTAAGATTTTTAAAATTTTTTGACTCGTAACTACACTTAATTTCGTGAATATTGATATAATTACTCTTAATTATACCTGTTAGAGGATTATCTAATTAACACTTCGATATAAACTTTGTACGATACAAATTTTGCACAAAACATAAATAAGATGCATTAAAAACAGTTGTTTAAACAAATTATTTGAGTTTTTAAAAATTGTTGGCTGCATAGCTACATATAATTTCATGAAAATTAATATAATTACTCCTAATTACGCCTATTATATGATTGTCTAATTAAAATTTAGCTATGAATATTCTATGACACTAATTTTGCATAAAATATAAGTAAGATGCATTAGAAACTGTTGTTTAAACAAGTTGTTTAAGATTTTCAACATTTTTTTGCATTAAATCAACTCATAATTTCAAATGAATTAATATAATTACTCCTAACTATGTCTATTATAAGATTGTCAAATTAGTACTTCGATATGAATATCATAGTATACTAATTTTTCATAAGATATAAGTAAGATACATAAGAAATTTCTGTTTAAACAAGTTGTTTGGCTTTATAAAAATTTTTGGCCGCACAACTACACATAATTTCGTACAAATTAAAATAATTACTCCTGATTACGCCTATTATAAGATTGTCTTATTAAAAATTCGATTTGAATATTCTATGACACTAAGTTTGCACAAAACATAAGTAAGATGCATTAAAAACAGTAGTTTAAACTAGTTGATTGAGTTTTTCAAATTTTTTTATCGCATAACTACGTACAATTTCGTGCAAATTAATATAATTACTCCTAATTATGCTTATTATAAGATTATCTAATTAAAAATTCGATATGAATATTCTATGACGCTAATTTGGCACAAAATATAAGTAAGATGCATTAAAAACTGCTGTTTAAACAAGTTGTTTGGATTTATGAAACTCTTTTTTGGTAGCATAACTGCACATTATTTGATGAAAATTAATATAATTACTCCTAATTATGTTTAGTTTAATATTTTCAATTAACACATCAAAATGAATATTTTAGGGCACTATTTTTTCCTCAAAACATAAGTAAGATGAATTAGAAACTGCTATTTTAATAAGTTATTTGATATTTTCAACATTTTGGCCTCATAACTTGATGCGTTGCATTCATATGCACTTATTTGCCCCGACATGTACTCATATTCATCATAAAATCATCATTTTAGTTGCATTTAGGCTTTTTCTCTGTCTTGTTCTTGTTTACTGCTCTACTTTGATCTTATTTCAGATATATGGAGCAAATGGAGCAGTTAGGACTATCACGAGCACATCAAGAGCTCCGTTTTGAGACATTTTCCTCTCTGCACCTTCCTTGCGGGCCGCAAGACTTTGCTTGCTACCCGCAAGACTTCATTACTTGCTACCCGCAAGACTTTGCTTGCTACCCGCAAGTCCAGATATGGAAACTCCAGACATTCCTCTCGCATTTTGAGCTATTTATAGCAATTTTTTTGGAGGTTCTAGGGTTCAGCCGTCTAGATCTGACACAGGAGAAGAGGACCTGACCCTTACTTGGTGTCTCCCTTCACGGATTTCGAGAGATATCGCGACGAGAAGACCACCTGCAAGGGCAGATTGCTGATTTTGGGTTTTTCTGGTTCTTTTGACTATGAACTCATTCTTTTACCCTCTTTTCTTGTTGTTTGCTACTATGTGTGAGTAGTAAAGTGTATCTTAGGGTTAGGGAACAGATTGTTTGTCATGGATGATTGATTATAATTGATATTTGGTCGTAATTTTTATATTGGATTGATTTTATTCTCATCTTTTCCTATTGAAACTTGTTTATTACTTGGTAAGCCCGTGGATAAGGCCAAATCCGAGTGTGGCATGAGTTATCAAATGATTTGCAAGCGATTAGGAAGCTGTCTTGGTTGATTTGTAGTCCAAAAATACCCGAGAGGGACATTTCGTGTTTGATCGAGAGGTTAAACAAACCAATAGAACGAATCCAATTAAAATTAGGTATAAGAGATTATCCTAAGGGTTTACAATTTGTTAGCAAGTGTGTAATTACCAACAAATGAGAGTTGAGGTTATTAGAATAACGAACTGATAGTTAAGAACCAATTACAACTGAAAACCATTCTCTGCGACTGTTGCTTGCGGGCCGCAAGTGAGAGCTTGCGGGCCGCAAGAAACCATTCCAGTGACAGCAATTTCCCGAAACCCTGAGATCTTATTATTGATTAATTTAAACACATGTTCACTTTGTTATCTTTATTTGCTTACTACCTGTTAGTGTTAATTGCGTAGTTTAATTAAAACTTTACAAAATCCCCCCTTTTTTATACAAAAATACCAAAAAGACCTACCTTTAGGATCTGAATTGAATTGAGTCTGGTTTAGAGTTTATTTCCGTCCCTGTGGATTCGATACTTGAACTTACTCAACGAAATCGTACGCTTGCGATTAGTGGAGCATTTTCTAGGTTTAAAAGCCTATACGTATTCGTACCATCAAGCTTTTTGGCGCCAGATTCTTGGGACGGCGATATTTATTCGAACCTAACTCTTATTTCTTTTACGGTTCTAACATTTTATCTTCATCTTTCTTTGATTGTTTCGGTGCTCAAAGCTGGATAAGCTTCCTCCGGTTGGTGACTACAACTTTGAGAAGTAGAGCCAAGAAACCGAACCCGACCATCACACCTGAATCAATCTCCGTCCCTTCTCATTACGAAGCATACGACATGGAAAATCGAGGAGAAAATCCTCCACGAAATGATCCGTCAACAATGAAGAGGGGATGACTTTCCGCCATTTGTGCGCGCACTCTCGGGGACTACCACATCCCAGGCGATGATGCACAAGGCCGATCGTCCTTCCACGGGTGCTTGGAGATCCACCGAGTTTCGGCTCGGGCGTTGTCAACACGATCCAAGAAAAAGCTGTTACCACGGCTTGGAGGTTGAGAACCCGCACGAGCATCTCAACAACTTCCTCCAATCTTTGTCAAACGGTGAAATGTGCAAGAGCAAGCATGGAGTATATGAAGGCGGCTTTGTTTCCCTTCTCTCTCGAGAGACAAAGCGAAAATTTGGTTTAACTCTCTCCCTAAAGGCTCGGTTGGTACTGGGTGAAATGTCTAATCTTTTTCTTGCAAAGTACTATCTGTTAGGAGAGCTGCTAAGGTTAGAGCACAAATAGCTGCGTTCAAACAAGGTTATGATGAGTCATTTAGTGACGCTTGGGATAGGTTCAACCATTTGCTCAGTCTTGCCCACACCATAATCTGAGTATTTGGATGCTTGTTGATGCATTTTATAATGGTCTAACTTCCCAGAGTCGTGTGTTTGTTGATAATGGTGCAGGTGGGACCATCATTGATTTGGAGCCTCAAGAGATCCTCAATCTCTTTGAGCGGTCGGCCCAGCAGCAACAGTGGTCGAACCGTGAGATGGTCCATAGTTCGGGAGGAAAGTACGAGGTTGATCAGCTTGCCTTGATGCAAGCCAAGATTGATGCGCTTCAAATCCAAGTGGACAAACAGAAGGCAGCCTAAAAAATGGTGCAAGTCCAAGCTTGTACCCTTTGTGGGGACGAGAAGCATGACTATCAAGCATGTCCACTAGCACAACCCGAGGAGGACACGGAATATGTCAACTCTCTCGACTCGAGCCTTCCTTCTTTCAGAAACCACCCTTTACCCGCTCTACTCAATTGACCCCGATGATGATCGACAAGCTTGGAGGGAAAGATCAAACACCTTTGGGTCTTACAACAATAGCAACAACCCTCCTCGCTACCAAAATCAAGGCCCACCACAGCAGCAACAACAAGGAAGTGGGAACCGTAACTTCTACAACAACACCCATTTTCCAAACCAAGGCCAAAACCGCAATGTTCAACCACCACAATTCAACAATCAACCCAAGCGAGATTTTGTGCCCCAACATGTTACTGATTTCATGCATGAGCAAGGGAAAATGAATATGATGATGTTTGAGCAGTTGCAAGCGATGAATGAGAAATTGGCAAGAATGGGGTTTGGTGACGCAAGTGGAACCTCAAGTTCGGGGGATAAGGGCAAATTACCAAGCCAACCAACCAACCCCCATGGAGAAGTTAAGGCAATCCACACTTTGAGGAGTGGTACACGGTACTGCTGGACCTTCTATGCGGAGGAAACGGTTCGCCGGAAGGAGAATCGGCTATCGGACGGCGGGCTTGCGCCCGCAAGACACACCATGCGGCCCGCAAGAGGTACAACGAGGCACATCTGCGGCTCTTCGGTCATCGGTCCGAGACATCGGTCCAGAGACATCTCATGCGGCCGCAAGAAAAGGAGGCGAGACGAACGACAATCCGTTCGAGGAGATCGGCCGATACCAATGGTGACGGAGTAAGGAGAAGGGCAAGTCGGCGGTGACACGGCCACCTTACGGGCCTTTGTCCCATTCCCTCGAGGCTCGCCGAGGCTCGTTTGGATGAGCAATTTGCCAAATTTATGGAGGTATTGAAACAACTCACCATTTCTATTCCTTTTCTTGCGACGCACTTATGCGGATGCCTTCCTACTCCAAGTTTCTCAAGGACATCTTATCCAACAAGAGGAGCTTGAAGGATTGCAAGAGCGTACTTTGAACCTTGAATGCGATCTTTGTGGTGAGTCGCGAGCTACCTCATAAGCTTGACGATCCAGGTAAGTTCACTATCCCTTGCACCATTGGTAAAGCGGTTATCAAGAAGACTTTATGTGATTTGGGGGCAAGTGTGAGTCTCATGCCTCACACCATCTTTCAAAGGATAGGTGTGGGTGAGCTCGAAAGCCCACCGTATGACTTTGCGGCTTGCAGATTCTTACGTACGCTTGCCATTGGGGATAGTGGAGGACGTGCCGTTCGGGTGGGCAAATTCTTTGTCCCGGGTGATTTCGTGGTGATGGAGATGGATGAGGACAAGGATGTACTAGGTCATTCTAGGGCGTCCTTTCCTCCGAACAACAAGGACCATATTCGACACATATGAAGGAACTCTCACCATGAGAATTGGGGATGAAAAAGTGCGGTTTCAAGTTGCTAAGGCGGTGAAGTACCCCGACTCACGATGATTGCTATCGTGTTGATGTCATTGATGAGTGGTCGATGACGTGCGGGAAGACTTTCTCGAGCAAACCCAGAGCTCGCTCAGGTATCACTTTGATTTCTTGTCTCGTTTTCAGGATGACTTGAGCACTCAGGACAGTCATGCGACCCGCAAGGACACCCTTGCGGCCCGCAAGGAGCCCATCGAACTGAACATGGATGAAGCAGTTTGTGCAGCTAAAGTCTCAACAGATGAACCAGAACGCATACTATGCGAATCACATGAGGTTTTAGCGAGATCGTGCACCACCGCTCACGGATGCAAGTAAGCCCGAACTCAAGCCTCTTCCCGCCAATTTGAGGTATGAGTTTCTTGATTCTGATAGGTCTTCTCCAGTGATTGTGAGCACTCATTTGAGCCCCGACGAGACGTCAAGGCTCTTGGAGCGAGAATTCACGGGGGTTCCATTGGGTACTCGATCAAAGATATCAAGGGGCTTAGTCCAGCCATTTGTGCACATCGCATACACCTGGAGGACAATCACAAACCTTCAGTGCAGCATCAAAGGCGGCTCAACCCAATTCTTCAAGAGGTAGTAAAGAAAGAAATTCTTAAATTGCTTGATTCTAACATCATTTTTCCTATCTCAGACAGCAAATGGGTGAGTCCAGTGCACGTGGTTCCAAAGAAAGGTGGAGCAACAGTGGTTAAGAATGAAAAGGGTGAGATGGTTCAAGTGCGCACCACGACAGGGTGGAGAATGTGCATTGATTACCGCAAGCTGAATGTTGCGACTCGCAAGGACCACTTCCCCCTTCCTTTTGTGGATCAGATGTTGGAGCGTCTTGCGAATCACACTCATTTCTGCTACCTTGATGGGTATTCAGGCTTCTTTCAGGTACCCATTCATCCTCAGGATATGGAGATGACGACATTCACATGTCCTTATGGCACCTTTGCCTATCGAAGGATACCGTTTGGCTTGTGTAATGCGCCAGCTACATTCCAAAGAGCGATGATGGCTATTTTCTCTGCTTTCATTGAAAAAGAGGTTGAGATTTTCATGGATGACTTTTCTGTTTGTGGTACCTCTTTTGATTCTTGTCTAGCCAATCTTTGTAAGGTTTTGCAGAGATGTGAGGAAGTCAATCTGGTTCTCAATTGGGAGAAGTGTCACTTCATGGTGCAAGAGGGCATTGTTCTTGGACATCGAGTGACAAGCAAGGGCATCGAAGTTGACAAAGCAAAAGTTGAGGTCATCGAGAAGCTTTACACACCGACCAACGTCAAGGATGTGCGCAGTTTCCTTGGTCATTACGGCTTCTACCGCCGTTTCATCAAGGATTTTGCACAGATTGCCAAGCCCTTGACAAATCTCTTGGTAAAGGAAAATGATTTTGTCTTTTCTGATGAGTGTGTTAAGTCTTTTCACAGGTTGAAGGAGGCACTTGTTTCAGCACCTATCTTACAGCCTCCTGATTGGACCAAGCCTTTTGAGATCATGTGTGATGCCAGTGACTATGATGTTGGTGCAGTTCTTGGGCAAAGGAAGGACAAGTTGCCCGTCGCCATTTGTTACGCGAGAAAGGTTCTCGATCCAGCACAGGTCAACTACACCACAACCGAAAAGGAGCTCTTAGCTGTGGTGTTCACCCTTGAGAAGTTTCGCTCCTACTTGGTCGGCTCTCAGATCGTTGTCTACACTGACCACGCCGCACTCAGGTATTTGATGAGCAAAAAGGATGCGAAACCCCGTCTTCTCCGATGGATCCTTTCGTTGCAGGAATTTGACATGGAGATCAAGGACAAGAAGGGATCAGAAAATTCAGTTGCAGATCACCTCTCACGTTTGCATTGGGAAGGAGAGGCCCAAAGCGACATTGCAATTGACGATTCGATTCCTGGAGAGCAGCTCTACTCTCTCATGGCATTCAACGACTCTCTGCGCTTGCGACCCGCATGATGACCCTTGCGGCCCGCAAGTAGCACACGCAGAGCACATTTCCTCGCTGAAACCTGCACCGGTACCATGGTATGCGGATTTTGCTAACTTTCTTGTTGCAGGTGTATATCCCCCGGGCATGACTTACCAGCAGAGGAAGAAGTTTAAGGCTGATGTCAAGTATTATTTTTGGGAAGAGCCTTTTCTCTTCAAGGTAGGTATTGATGGGATTTTTCGGCGTTGTGTGCCACATGAGGAGGTACATTCTATTCTCTTTCATTGTCATTCTTCTGCTTATGGAGGCCATGCCTCCTCTTCTAAAAGCGCTACCAAAGTTTTGCGGTCGGAGTTTCTTTTGGCCCACTATCTTCAAGGATGCGCACTCTTTTGTGCTTTCATGCGATCGGTGCCAAAGAGCGGGAACATCACGAGGCGTAGTGAGATGCCACAGCAGCCCATCCTAGAGGTTGAGATCTTCGATGTCTGGGGTATAGACTTCATGGGACCGTTTCCTTCCTCGAAAGGGTACGAGCACATCCTGGTGGCAGTGGACTACATTTCCAAATGGGTAGAGGCGCTACCTTGTGCAAAGGCGGATGCGAATGCCGTCAAGCGCCTCTTCAAGGACACCATCTTCCCTCGTTTCGGAGTGCCTCGAGCCGTCATCAGTGATGGAGGCAAACACTTCGTCAACCGTCAGTTTCAGCTGCTCATGAGCAGCCTTGGGGTCACACATAAGGTAGCCACTGCCTATCACCCTCAAACTAACGGTTTAGGCGAAGTGTCGAACATGGAGATCAAGTCCATCTTGGAGAAGGCATTGCGAAGACTAGAAAAGATTGGGCTTTCAAGCTCAATGACGCGCTTTGGGCATATCGCACGGCTTTCAAGACACCGATTGGCATGAGCCCTTTCAAGCGGTGTATGGCAAGCCTTGTCATCTTCCGGTTGAGATCGAGCACAAGGCATATTGGGCGACTCGTGCAATCAACATGGACTTGCTTGCAGCTGGAGAGAAGCACATCCTCGACTTGCACGAATTGGAGGAAATGCGTTTGCAGGCTTATGAGAATGTCAAAATCTACAAGGAGCGAACAAAGAGAGTACATGATGAGCGCATCATGCGCAAGGACTTCAAAGAAGGTGATCTAGTTCTCTTGTTCAATTCTAGATTGAGGCTATTTCCAGGCAAGCTGAAATCAAGGTGGTCCGGGCCCTTCGTGGTGAAGAAGGTCTATCCTTTCGGAGCAGTGGACATTGCAGGAAAGGATGGAAAGGATTTCAAAGTGAACGGTCAACGCCTCAAGGGCTATGTTGCTGATCAACATCATGGCGAACGCATTGAGATGCACCTTTCCGATCCAACCCCATCAGCGGCGTAGAGGAAAGAAGGTCAAGCTCGGGACCTAAAACAAGCGCTTCTTGGGAGGCAACCCAAGGGATAGGGTTTAGCTTTTCGGTTCTTTCTTTCTTTTTCTTTATTTTGTTTCATTTGCATTACTTTATTTTTCTTTCTCATGTATACACTTGGTTGAGTTATTTGTGAGATTGCAGGTGTCAGGTGGAGGGAAATATGCAATAAAGCGGATCAGGGGACACTAATACGATAAAGTCTGCACATATCTTGCGACCCGCAAAGAAGGGCTTGCGACCCGGTAGACATCATTACTTGCGACCCGCAAGGGTCCCTTGTGGCCCGCAAGACGTTGTGGGGCCCTACTTAAACCCTAGCCGCCAGACCCTTTCTTCTTCTCTCTCTTCATTCGACCAGCCACCTTCTCCCTCTATCTCTCTCTCTGGAGCTCTTGCGACCCGCATCACCGCCGCCGCCTTGCGACCGCCGGTACCCGCCCCGCCGCCGCCTTGCGACCCGCCAGCCGCTGTTCCTCTCTCCTCCACCTCTCCTCCGTCCCGCCACCTCTCTTCCTCCCTCTTCTCTCTCGATCCGAGCCAAGAAGGAGCCGCCGCCGCCCCTCTAGCAACCAGTAGCATCTTTTCCTCCTCCAAATCGGTTTGCAACTCTAAACTCTCTGATTTTGATAGGTTTTCGATTTGGGATTTCGGTTTCTGCCTTGCACCAGAACTGGTACCAAACCCTTGCGGCCCGCAAGTCTATCTTTGCGACCCGCAAGCACTTGCCACTTGCTAGCCGCAAGTCTACCCTTGCTACCCGCAAGCCAGTTATCCAGAACCCAATATGCCTAGGAGAAGGGATCGAGCCCCGAGGGACGACCTTCCTCCGCGAGAACGTTAGCATATACCAAGGCATTACTCCACCATATCCACTAAGGATGTCCAGTCCACTCCAGTTATTGATTTTGACGCGTTGGGCACCCTTGGTATCCTTGATGACTTCCATCTCCTCACTTCACGAGTGGGATTCAGATCACAGTTTTGGTTGATTCCTACACGCTTCAGGGCTTACACTGAGATCACCCGGGAGTTCATCTCGTCGATACAGCTATACACGGATGAGCATGGGAGGGACTACATCCGGTTCCTCATGCGGGGTATAATCGTGAGGTTTACTTGACGACGTTGAGACGGTGGTTCCATTTTGCCTCACCCAAGCGCATACCTTGGGTACGGGCCAAATGAGGAGAGGAGGAGGACCGGGGAGGAGGTTGGGGATGTAGTGACCGAGAGAGTTTACGGCATGCCATCACCGTCGGCATCTCCCGGCCATTTCGCCGGACCCTCGAGTGAGTGCTATCATCCCCCGGCCTTACGCATGATCTGCGGGTCTGCGGGCTTCTCTCTCTTTGCTAGGGGAGTCTAACCTTCGCCCGGGCACGATGAGCTCAAGCGCTTGCTACCATCTTTGCGCCACGACCACCGACTTGAGCGACCTCACCCGATGTCTCTTATGGTCCATCATTGGCTCGACATCGAGAGGCACGGGAAGGCGGTGGCGCTATCACATGCGGGTCCTTCATCACTTTGTCATTGCTCGCCACTGGATATTGACCTCTCGGTGGATCATCGGTGCCCGCCCCGTGACTATCGGACTTGACTCACTCAGGCATTTTGGGTGGGTTGAGATTCATAGGGGACCACCGAGACGGATCATGTGGCTCACGGAGACGGAGGGGTCATTTCAGCTACCATTTCACTGCCCCATCGTCTTTGATGATGTCCGCACATGGTGGCGCTTCAGCCCTGACAACCCATGCCACGCAGCGGGCCCGGGGAGACATCCCCATGGAGAGAGGGCCCCGGCGGATCCTCCGAGCCCTCCTCATGACGTCCCTCGGCGGCCACCACACATGCCACCTCATGAGGTCCGGCCGACCGGTCGTAGCCTCGGTTTACTCTCTTTTGACGGGTATGCGTGAGGTGCGGTGGAGACGCGTGATTTACGTGCGTCGTGCGGAGAGCGAGCAGGAGCGACAGCGCCAGACCTTGCTTCGTATCGACACCCAGGTGGGGAGTATTGACACCAGGATGACGAGTCTGGAGGTAGAGTTCGCCTCATGGGGACCTTACCACGCGAGAGACGACGCTGGTGCAGGGCCATCTGGCCCTTCAGACTGATTCCCTCAGGTTGTGTTCTACTTACCCTTCTTTTACTTTTTCTTTATCTATGGTTTTGTGCACTGAGGGCAGTGCATGATTCAGCTTGGGGGGGGGGGGGGTAGAAACAAACCTGAGTCTTAGGAGTAGAATAATTAAAGTAATTTAGGAGTAGTGTAATGTAAATGGTACTAATTGAGTGTTTTGCCGACCTATTTTGATTTGATGGTTTGGTTTTAACTCTATTGGAATAAAATTTGGAGAGTTTGGATGGTATAACCGCATAGCACGCAAAAACACGTATTGCATTCATGTTTTGATTTAACACTTGCATTTTCAAAAAAAAAAAAAAAATTTGAATAAAGGTTTCAAATTAGAGAGGTTTACCCCGACTTTTCCTTGTTCATCTGATTTACATCAGATTTTGTGACGTTTTGGTCGAGAACAACCCGTTGTCTCTATTAACCATTGAGTACTTGAAAAGGGTTTCTATTTTTGGTTGAGTCCTATTGCAAGTAACCGCTTACCAAAGGATTTTCCACCCGCTTGAACTTGACAAATTCAAAAACCAAAAACAACAAAATTTTTAATAAAAACAAAAACAAGTAATAAAAAGCAACATCTATGTTCCAGCACATGACAAGGGTATTACTCCGCTAGCGCGAGCTATGAGTAAGTGTACCGACCGTACTACCTTGAAAAGTCTGGATATATCATAGCGTCCAAATCTTCCTAGATTGGAAATTTGGAAACTACGTTGAAAAAAAAAAAAATTTCGAATAACAAGTACAAGCGGAAAGATAAGCCTGAGGTGGAGTAAATTCTTGCAACGTGACAATATATCTTTCTGTAGGGTAAAATTGCACTTTTCTTCCTCGAGTAGAGACTCATAGGTTAATGGAAATAAACGGATGACCTCTTGTAAATTCCAACAACGTCAGGACAAGGCTGTTTACTTGCTTTGACACCTTTCTAATTTGAAAACCGAATTGCATGTAGTTAGGTTTGCTTTGAAACTAAATCAAAAATGTGCTTGTGTGGTGAATAAGACCTCCAATCGACGACCCAAATAGTTTCCAATCTTTAGTCGTTCTAGTTGAAACCAAACCAAGGAGTTAACTTGACCATTTTAGGGTTTCGTTGGCAACATTCTCAATCGTACCTAGGATTTTAGTTTATATGGGATTTATGTCTGAATTTGAGTACGGTTTGCACCCTAGGACTTAGGTTTTTGCTTGAGGACAAGCAAGACTTTAGCTTGGGGGGATTTGATGCGTTGCATTCATATGCACTTATTTGCCCCGATATGTACTCATATTCATCATAAAATCATCATTTTAGTTGCATTTAGGCTTTTTCTCTGTCTTGTTCTTGTTTACTGCTCTACTTTGATCTTATTTCAGATATATGGAGCATATGGAGCAGTTGGGACTATCACGAGCACATCAAGAGCTCCGTTTTGAGACATTTACCTCTCTGCACCTTCCTTGCGGGCCGCAAGACATTGCTTGCTACCCGCAAGTCCAGATATGGAAACTCCAGACATTCCTCTCGCATTTTGAGCTATTTATAGCAATTTTTTTGGAGGTTCTAGGGTTCAGCCGTCTAGATCTGACACAGGAGAAGAGGACCTGACCCTTGCTTGGTGTCTCCCTTCACGGATTTCGAGAGATATCGCGACGAGAAGACCACTGCAGAGGCGATTCTTGATTTTGGGTTTTTACGGTTCTTTTGACTATGAACTCATTCTTTTACCCTCTTTTCTTGTTGTTTGCTACTATGTGTGAGTAGTAAACTGTATCTTAGGGTTAGAGAACAGATTGTTTGTCATGGATGATTGATTATAATTGATATTTGGTCGTAATTTTTATATTGGATTGATTTTATTCTCATCTTTTCCTATTGAAACTTGTTTATTACTTGGTAAGCCCGTGGATAAGGCCAAATCCAGTGTGGCATGAGTTATCAAATGATTTGCAACTGATTAGGAACTGTCTTGGTTGATTTGTAGTCCGAAAATACCCGAGAGGGACATTTCGTGTTTGATCGAGAGGTTAAACAAACCAATAGAACGAATCCAATTAAAATTAGGTATAAGAGATTATTCTAAGGGTTTACAACTGTTAGCAAGTGTGTAATTACCAACAAACGAGAGTTGAGGTTATTAGAATAACGAACTGATAGTTAAGAACCAATTACAACTGAAAACCATTCTCTGCATTGTTGCTTGGGGCGCAAGTGAGAGCTTGCGGGCAAGAAACCATTCCGATGTGACAATTTCCGAAACCACGAGATCTTATTATTGATTAATTTAAACACATGTTCACTTTGTTATCTTTATTTGCTTACTACTGTTAGTGTTAATTGCGTAGTTTAATTAAAACTTTACAAAATCCCCCTTTTTTATACAAAAATACCAAAAAGACCTACCTTTAGGATCTGAATTGAAGCTGAGTCTGGTTTAGAGTTTATTTAGTCCTGTGGATTCGATACTGAACTTACTCAACGAAATCGTACGCTTGCGATTAGTGGAGCATTTTCTAGGTTTAAAAGCCTATACGTATTCGTACCATCATAACTACATATAATTTGGTAAAAAATAATATAATTACTCCTAATTATGTATATTAAAATATTAACCAATTCACACTTCGATATGAACATTCTACGACACTAATTTTGCTCAAGCCATAAGTAGGATGCATTAAAAATAGGTGTTTAAACAAGTTGTTTGTGTTTTTCATAAATTTTGGCCGCATAAGTACACATAATTTCATAAAAATTAATAGAATCACTCCTAATGATGCCTATTATAACATTGCCCGAATAATACTTTGATATGACACTAATTTGACACAAAACATAAGTAATATGCATTAAAAACTGCTGTTTAAATAATTTGTCTGAATTTTTTAAATTTTTTTTGGCCCCATAAATATACATAATTTCATATAAATTAATATAATTACTACTAATTATGTCTATTATAAGATTGTTCAATTAACACTTTGATATGAATATTATATGACACTATTTTCTCCCAAGACATAAGTATGATGCGTTAGAAACAGCTATTCAAAAAAGTTATTTGAGTATTTTAATATTTTTGGCCCCATAACTACACATAATTTAGGAAAAATTAATATAATCACTCCAAATTATTCGTATTAAAAGATTATCTAATTAACACTTCAATATGAACATTCTACTATACTAATTCTGCACTAAACATAAGTAGGAGACTTTAAAAACAGTTGTTTAAATAAGTTATTTGATTTTTTTTTGATCGCATAATTACACATAGTTACTTATAAATTAATATGATTACTCCTAAACATGCCTATTATAAGATCTTCTAATTTAAACTTCGATATGAATATTCTACGACACTAATTTTGCACAAAACATAAGTACGATGCATTAAAACAGCTATTTGAACAAGTTACTTTAGTTTTTCAACATTTTTGGCCTCATAAGAACATATAATTTCATAAAAATTAATATAATTATTCCTAATTATGTGTATTAAAATATTAGCCAATTCACACATCAATATGAACATTCTACAACACTAATTTTACACAAGACATAAGAAAAGAAATTGCTGCTTAAGCAAGTTGTTTGTGTTTTTGAAAAAATTTGGCCGCATAAGTACACAAAATTTCATCCAAATTAATATAATTACTCCTAATTATGCTTATTATAATATTTTATAATTAATACTTCGATATAAATATCCTACGACACTAATGTTTCATAAAATATAAGTAAGATATATTAGAAACTGCTGTTTAAACAAGTCGTTTAAGATTTTTAACATTTTTTGACACATAAGTACACTTAATTTCGTGAAAATTAATATAACAACTCCTTATTATGCCTATTATAAATTTGTCCAATTAAAACTTCGATATGAATATTCTATAATGCTAATTTTGCATAAAACATAAGTAAGACGCGTTAAAAATAACTGTTTAAATAAATTATTTGAGTTTTTTTAAAATGTTTGCCCGCATAATTATAAATAATTTCTTATAAATCAATATGATTACTCCTAATCATACTAATTATAAGATCATCTAATTAAAACTTTGATATGAACATTCAACAACACTAATTTTGCACAAGACATAAGTAGGATGCATTAAAAATATCTGTTTAATCAAGTTATTTGAGTTTTTTAAAATATTTGGCTGCATAATTACACATAGTTTCTTATAAATTAATATAATTACTCCTAAATATTCCTATTGTAATATTTTCAAATTAAAACTTTGATATGAATATTCTACAACACTAATTTTGCACAAAACATAAGTAAGATGCATTAAAAATTGCTGTTTAAAGAAGTTGTTTGATATTTCCAAATTTTTTGGCTGCATAACTGCACATAATTTCTCATAAATTAATATAGTTTCTCATTTGTTGATGAAGATTTTTTGGGACCAGAAAGGTGCTGCCCCCTCAACTGATCATAAATCCTGTAAACCTTTCGAAGAGAAGCTGGGTGCAGGGAAGGGTCCCTCAAATCACCCTCTGACAGCAAAAACTCATCATAGTAGTGACCGAACACAGGCAGACCGGTCAACTGACCGATCTCCCATAGTGTAGGAGTCAACTCCCGATCATCAATGAAGAGGGTGTTGGTGGAATAGCTCCACCGCTCGCTGAAGGCACAAAGCCAAGGTGTGTCGATGTGGTACCGAAACATCGACAAGAAGATACAGCTGTACACACCTGAGCTGTCCATGATATCTGAGCGGAAGGCTAAAGTCAGTGCCGGCCCAACGAGAGGCCTCTCCGTCAATCATCTCCTTGCCAAGAAGATGAACAAAAGGTGCTGCGGCCGAAAGATCTCGAGGTAGTAAGGGTGTGATATCATGAAGCTGCTCATCGCGAAAAATCAAACCACCAGCCCGAAGGTACACGGGAGTGCCACGTGTAACCCTAATTATGGGCGTTCAGTCCTCCAGATCCTCGTAAAAAGAGAGGTAGTGACTCTGAGGACGTCTGGGAATCGTGCCATATGGAGAGATGGTCGAATCTAGAATAAAAGACGATAGAGTCAACAATAAAAGAGAAAGAAAGAAAGAAAAGGTGTGGTGAATATGTGCACCAAAGCAGTCCCTTCAATTTTTCAAAATCTTCGGGACCCGCTTTGGTGGGTGGCTCTTTGTTTACCCTTGAAAAATCTCAAAGATAAGCAGCTGAGTAAATAAAAATAAATATCAATTGTTGATAATAAAGCATAAGAAAAGGAAAAAGAGAAAGGGGAAGAGAAAGAGCCCACTGATCAGAAAGGTCGCTAATAAACCCCGGAGCAATTCTATTTGTCCCACAAGGAAATCCTGGGCACAAAACAAAGGGTATAAATACCCCACCATCCGCTATCCACTCGGCATGAGTGACAGCCGAGAGGATCAAGAGAGAAGAAAGATCTCTCGGGTGTCACCATGTGATTATACTTTTTCTGACAAGTGGGATCCACCTAGCAGCCCCTTGCAAACAGCTCTAACAGCATAAACCTAGCTTATCCAATGAGTCTAATCAATCCGGAACAAGGGTTAAGCATTAATCCCACAAGGAAATCCTAAGTGCAAAGCAAGGATATAAATACCCTGCCATCTCCTGTTCATTCGAGGTGGATGACCCTCAGGAGATTCAGGAGAGAGAGATCTCTAGAGGGGTCATCCATTTAAACTATTTTCACTGACAGGTGGGCCCCACAGCTCAGTGACAAACATCAAAGGAGTCAGGATTAAACCCTAAGAATCTACTCTTAGAGTAAACCCTAAGAACTGAAGCAGTATAATCCCTATACAACGAGAACTGTGTCAATGCCAAGCTAGTATTTTGATACAACCAATCATGAGAAATCTCAAATGTGATTTTGCTTCCAAGGCTGATCAGGTGCCAAAGCTGTGAGCAACCACCTGACTATGCCATGATTTGTGCCAATTATTGACAAGTAATCAACTTTTGACCAAGTTACCCTCATGAACATGAATTGGAAGTTAATTTCACAAGACTGATCAGATGCCAAAGCTGAGAGCAACCATCTGATCAAGTCTAGATTTGTATCAATTGTTGACAAGTTATCAACTGTTGATCAAATCAAACCCTAATAAATATCAATACAAGTCTAATTGGTGTTTAATTAGGGTGGTTTCTGCAAGGGAGAGATATTTGGCGGAGACACTGAGCTACAATAGAAATCTGGGATTAATTCAGAGGAAGAAACAGGGTTTTCTTGACAAAAGAATTTTTAATTCAAAGAGGCAGGGGTAAAAATGGAATTAAAAATTACAGGGATGATCATCATGAATTTAGGGATTTTTGGTGAAAATTTCATGATTTTTGGATAAGTGGAGCTATTAAAATAAATTCAGAGAAGATAAAATAGATTAAAAAAGGAGATCAAGGGCTCAGATTTAATCAAGGGTTCATCTGGGTGCAACTTGGGGACAGAGACTCATCTGGGTGCAAACTGAGGATCTCAAACATGCACACACAGAATCAGAGAAGAGAGAGATGGTGTCACATGTCAACACCTCACTGGGCCACCTCAGCATGACAGTGCCACGTGTCAACATCTCATTGGTCCACGCCAGTAAGTGGGCCCCACCCAAGCACAAGTCACCTGACAGGTGGGCCCCACCTCAGTGCCATGTGGCAGTCATTCAATGGTCCACCTCACCCAACCTTATGACACATGGCAGCATCTCAAGCCACCACATCACCAGGTATATGCCACATGGCAGCATACCATGAAGCCACCTCACTATTTGAGATACAACAGCTAGACACATGGCAGCATCAGAGTGAGCCACCTCAACAGCTGAGTGCCACATGGCACTTCCCTAGTGCCACATGGCATCAGAGTGAGCCACCTCAACAGCTGAGTGCCACCATACCACAAGATGAATGACAAGTGGGCCCCACTTGGTGCCACGTGGCAGGCACAGATTGGTGCCGTGTCATTACATAGTGTACACAGGTGTTACATGTGGCTTCATTTGATTGGTACAAGTCAGCATAAGGCAGCACACGCGGCACAGTTAGTTATAGACATCTCAGCCAGTCATTAACTAGATCATTAGTGCTGAAGAACCATTTATTAAACAGACAACCAATTAAAATCTGCCACCTCAGCACATTAACACTAATCAACTGCTAACCCTACAGATCTAAACCCTTAAACCTTACAGGTGGGACCAAGTAGTCAGATAAATGAGAGTGGGAGTATGAACTAAAGATATAAACCAAGTCTATCCAGCCTACCTATCCAATCCAGCACAATTCGATTTAAATAAGAGGTAACAGGGAAGGTGAACCTGGTTCAGACACTCTGACTCGCTGCTCCTCTCTTCTCTGACGCTTCGATGCACGAGAACCAGGCCCATCCAAACCCGTTGAGCTTTCTCCCCGCTCTCTCTTCTTCTTCTCCTCGCGCGCGAGTGCTGTACTCTTCCCATGGCGTCTCACCATCGTAAAAGGGGCTTAGATACAAGCAGCGATTATCAATGCATTAGTTAGAGAAGTGAGAACAAAATGATGACAGTGAAGGAAGGGTTGAATAGTGAGATTACCACGATTTAAGTTGAAGCGACAATGGTGCACTTCTGAAGAGAGGCAATTGAATGCTTCAAACACCAAATTGAGCACGAAGAAAGCTTGCTTGTGTTTAGGCGATGTCAATTGATAAGTAATTGCAAGGCAATTAAGCAGGAAGGAGGTTTAAAGATCGAAAATTGCTAAAGGCAGTGGCAAAGAGGCAAGTTTAATAGGCGATTCAAAGGTCAAATTGAGTGATCAGTGAGTTTATTCAGATCAAGGCGATGCTAATTAGCATGAATTGAGAGAACAATTAGGTGAAAAGATCTGAAATTGGCCAAGAGAAGAGACAAAGTAGAAGCACGATTTTGAATTGAGTAGAATTCAGTGCAATTGAGAGAGAGGGGGTTCTAGCGATGATGCAGAGACACTTAAATATGATCTGCTGATGAGGGGCCCGCTCACCTATTGAAGCATGTGTTGAATTAGAGTCAAACGAGTCGCGGCACAGTCAAAGGGCAGTAACAGAAAACGGTTATGGTAGTTCAGCAACAAACACAACTCCATCTCAGCTGTTGGTTAAAGGAAGATGAAGGGTAGAGATGCATCCAAGCTGGCAATCCGATTTAAAGGCAGCCAACCAATCAAATCAATTGGAACAATCAATGTTAGACTATATAAACTGAAATTCAGTGCCAGAAGAGGGGGGGAGATAATCGAGAGAGAGAAAGGCATATGCAGTAAGAGAGATTACAATTGAGAGCATACATACCTATTCTAATTGTTGTAAAGAGAAAGAGAGTGAGAGATCAGTGAAAGAAGTTGATCGACTTGTGCTATTATCAAGAATTGAAGGTAATCAATTACACAAATCAATTCAATTGGTGTTTCTTTGCATTTCTTCATCTGAAATTGAGTTCTAAGCATTCCACTCATGTTTATCAGACAGCTAATTGAATTTATTTCTTTATTCTTGTTGTTTCTCCTTGTAAATTCGCTTTTATCTTCCCTTTCTTTGCTGCTTCTCCTTGAAAGAACGATAATTGACATCATTCAACTGAATTCAGTGAGCCATTGGCCCAATCATGAGATGATTGGTGAGCCTTTAGGCCTGAATCAATTGTAAAGATCAAGAATTTGTGAGTTCATTGTTATGGTGCCGATTTCCTTTAAGAAGTTTCATTTTCTATTGATTTCTCTATTTCATTTGCGCAATAATTAGGACATCTAAGCTTTCTCTCTTTTAATCATCTTAATTACATGATCCTAATCAATCAAGTGGTTAACTTTTATAATTTTGCAATGAATATGCCGATTCTGACTCAAATTAGCATGTCACCGAGGTTCTTAGAAGTGAATTAATCCATATTGTTGCAATCTTAGTGAGCCACTGGCCCTAGCTTAAGCTAGGTGTGTCTTTAGGCCTGAGATGTGTTGATCGAGTATAAAAATTCAGTTAAACATCACGAATTCAAAGGAAGATTAAAAACGGTACCAGTCGGTATGGTGTAACGACGAGTTGTACTATGTTCTAACATGGTTGTAAGTAAAAGAGAACCTCTGTATTCACTTCATATTACACTAACATTGCAAGACGATGAGTATTGTACTTGTAATTTTGCCGAAACACTAATCAATTTTGCTGAATTATATCTTGACACCATGAATCGCAATCGGCTTCGAGCTTTGAGAACATCTGACTCAGTGAGCCACTGGCCCTAGCTTATGCTAGGTGAGCCTTTAGGCCTGAGGGGTGAGAATTAAGGATGCTAATTCACTAAGTATCAAAGAATTGTAAAGGATTGAACTGGTACCGATCGGTACTATACAATACCAAGTAAGGCTGCGCTTCAGCATAGTAGAAGACAAGAAAGAACTTCATTTTCTACATCAAATCACTCAAATACACTAAGGCGATGCTTAACAAGTTTGCAATTGTCAAGAATTTTGGTTAATTATAATGAATTTGGAAGAGAAACCAACCGGTACCATGCACTAACAAGTGACGAGATGCTTCGGCACTACTAAGAGCGAAGGAGAAGCTCTCTACTCACCTCATATCACACTTTCGTATCAAGACGATGCTCAACAAGTTCACAATTATCAAGAACTTCGATTAATTCTGTCGAATTTGACAAGGATTGCATTTCGGTACCAATACCGATTGGTACACCGAATTGGCACTATTGTGCAGCATTGATCACCGTACAGATTTTCAATCGGACACCACAGAAGGACTCACCAAGGTGAGACGACACCAATGAATTAGTCCGATCGAAGGAGAAGAGCTCCGATCACCGGAAACCGCCACTCGACGTGAATCCTGACGCAGAGACAAGTCAAAAGAGTTGGAAATCACTCAACACAATTATTGAAGCAGCTTACCGAATCTTGAGATCCATCAACGATTGAGATCTGTCAAGAGTTAAGGGAATTAAAATGGGAATAGATCTGGGCCTTAGATCTATTAAACACTTATCTTAACTAAATCTAACGGCCCAAGTGCGTTTAAACATCTAAATAAAAACTCTGCACTAATCTCAGCACAATCCAATGGCCTACATTAAACAACAGAGCTTAAAAAGAAAAGGCTGGCCCAGCTGTATGCTGGGCCCAATTCGGAAATATAAAGAGAAAATAAAAGAGGAAATGAATTCGGCCCAATCCATTAAGCCCAAATATCAATTAATAACAGAAAATTAAAAATAAATAGTAAATAAATCATTTGGAGGTCTTCCCAAACTCCAAATTGACTCAAATTTATTTCTAAAAATTCGTTGTTTTTCATAGTATTTTTTTTAGGTAAAAACATTTCAGTTTTAAGAGTTTTACTATACTAAAATAATTTAAAAGCAAAATAACATTATTTGCTTTTTTTCCTGTTGAATAGGTTTTGACTTGTCATTTTGGCTATTATAAAAATCCCAAAAATTCAAATAAAATCATAAATAATAGCCAACTTATTTTCTATTATTTTTTGTGAGCAATTTTATACAAAAATAAATAGAGTTAAAAATAATAAAAATAAAATTCTATTACTTTAGCTATTATAAAATCCCAAAAAATCTAAATAAAATTCTGAATAATAGCTAACTCATTTTCTATTATTTTTGTAAGTAATTTTCTACAAAAATAAATAGAGTTTAAAAATAAAGATAAATTCACCTTTGTAATTGAGATAATAATGAAGGGAATTATCTTAATAAAAAGTCAATAAAAATATAATAATCCTTTTTACATTTTAGAGGTGATTAAAATTGCTCACACAAAGGGGTGTAGAGTAACACAGTAATTCTTGCACAAGTAATGCAACATCCAGTATAGTCAGTTGAGACAAGAACATCTTGACGTACGTCAGAGAATGACTAAGGCTATGACATCAACACAAAAAGGAGAGCATCACGGTGTCCGATGAGGAGATATCATGATGGCCCTGTGTCATGAATAAGTAATTAATGACCAAATAGGCTAGTAAGACTAAACTAATCTGTCGATGTGTTTGTCTTCTAGTCTGGAGGATCGAATCATTCTGTAGTTGATTCATCCTCCAACAGTGGAATGAACCGTTCAGTAGTAGGTTCTTTCACTGACACGCGCCTCAACGTCAAGCTGGCTTAGTGCTTCAGGTTTGACCTTGTGTGCAGTTGTGTTCCTAGGTTTATGGGTCCGCTTAGTGTCCGGAATCCATGATCTAGAAGATCAGAGAGAAGTACCAAGTGGGCCAAATCCGCCCTTCTCCTGATTCACCAACCTCAAGATCAACCGGGCTTAGTGCTTCGAGTTGTATTTTGTGTGATTGGTTGTTGACTAGTTAAGATTGAACCGTTCAGTAGTAGGTTTATCTTCTAGATCAATTGAGGTCAAGTCGTTCAGTAGTAGACTCACCTCGAACCCCTCCGTAGAGATTAATCTGATCAGTAGTAAGGTTGTCTCTCGAGGTGGTAAAGACTGAACCGATCAGTAGTAGGTTCGTCTTTCACTGGATTAACCTTCTGGTGAATCCAGGGTGCTCTAATGATTCCCGATCATGAGGGCACACGACCACTTGACCATCATTTAGCTATACTATTTGCTTCTCCCTTTTTAAAGATCCAGAGGTGCCTCGAGGTTAACAGCCCAGGGTAATTAACGGTGGGGGCTTGCGCCCACCGGAATCTATAAGAACTCACAATCACTAAAAACCCCCTAAATGTGCATTCAAATTGGTCTAAAACGGTAGAATTAACCGGCGTTAAATAAATACACGCTTGGGAGGGATTTCCGTGTCCTTCTTCCACATCCCATCGCCAACACCCGTTGAGGCGGTGCGGAGCGCGCGAAAAAGGGTCGCACAAGCTGTTTTTAAAGTCTCCTACTTATGTTTAGTGCAGAATTAGTGTAGTAGAATGTTCATATTGAAGTGTTAATTAGATAATCTTTTAATACGAATAATTTGGAGTGATTATATTAATTTTCCCTAAATTATGTATACTCAAATAACTTTTTTAAATAGCTGTTTCTAACGCATCATACTTATGTCTTGGGAGAAAATAGTGTCATAGAATATTCATATCAAAGTGTTAATTGAACAATCTTATAATAGGCATAATTAGAAGTAATTATATTAATTTACACGAAATTATGTATATTTATGGGGCCAAAAAAATTTAAAAAATTCAGACAAATTATTTAAACAGCAGTTTTTAATGCATATTACTTATGTTTTGTGCCAAATTAGTGTCATATCAAAGTATTATTCGGGCAATGTTATAATAGGCATCATTAGGAGTGATTTTATTAATTTGTATGAAATTATGTGTACTTATGCGGCCAAAATTTATGAAAAACACAAACAACTTGTTTAAACACCTATTTTTAATGCATCCTACTTATGGCTTGAGCAAAATTAGTGTCGTAGAATGTTCATATCGAAGTGTGAATTGGTTAATATTTTAATATACATAATTAGGAGTAATTATATTATTTTTTACCAAATTATATGTAGTTATGAGGCCAAAATGTTGAAAAAATCAAATAACTTATTAAAATAGCAGTTTCTAATTCATCTTACTTATGTTTTGAGGAAAAATATAGTGCCCTAAAATATTTATTTTGATGTGTTAATTGAAAATGTTATAATAAACATAATTAGGAGTAATTATATTAATTTTCATCAAATAATGTGCAGTTATGCTACCAAAAAAGAGTTTCATAAATCCAAACAACTTGTTTAAACAACAGTTTTTAATTCATCTTACTTATATTTTGTTCCAAATTAGCGTCATAGAATATTCATATCGAATTTGTAATTAGATAATCTTATAATAAGCATAATTAGGAGTAATTATATTAATTTGCACGAAATTATACGTAGTTATGCGATAAAAAAATTTGAAAAACTCAATCAACTAGTTTAAACTGCTGTTTTTAATGCATCTTACTTATGTTTTGTGCAAACTTAGTGTCATAGAATATTCATATCGAATTTTTAATAAGTCAATCTTATAATAGGCGTAATCAGGAGTAATTATTTTAATTTGTACGAAATTATGTGTAGTTGTGCGGCCAAAATTTTTTATAAAGCCAAACAACTTGTTTAAACAGAAATTTCTTATGTATCTTATATCTTATGAAAAATTAGTATACTATGATATTCATATCGAAGTACTAATTTGACAATCTTATAATAGACATGGTTAAGAGTAATTATATTAATTCATTTGAAATTATGAGTTGATTTAATGCAAAAAATGTTGTAAAACTTAAACAACTTGTTTAAACAACAGTTTCTAATGTATCTTACTTATATTTTGTGCAAAATTAGTGTCATAGAATATTCATAGCTAAATTTTAATTAGACAATCATATAATAGGCGTAATTAGGAGTAATTATATTAATTTTCATGAAATTATATGTAGCTATGCAGCCAACAATTTTTAAAAACTCAAATAATTTGTTTAAACAACTATTTTTAATGCATCTTATTTATGTTTTATGGAAAATTTGTATCGTACAAAGTTTATATCGAAGTGTTAATTAGATAATCTTCTAATATAAAATACAAATTATGAATTTGAATTACTCTCATTTCTTTCCTCATGCACTATAAAATTTCAAAACTTTGCATGATTTGTTGTCAATATTTACTTAAGAAATTTAGTATAAAATATTGTATGAATTTCCTATCGCCAGTGATCACATCTTGATAGGGGGTTCCAGCTTTACGAAAATCTTGTAACATAGAATGCCAGTTAAAACCAGAAAAAAAAACACTACCTTTTAGAAATTTCGGTAGACTTCGATTAATCAAGTTAAATTTTGATTTGAACACGAAAGGTGATAAGACGAGCCTAAATCATAATGGAGAAAAACAATTCATCGTCGTGCCTTTTCTTTTCAATCTATTATCACACACGGAAGCTGAAGAGTATTGAAAGTGAATGGAAAAAGAAAAGAAAAATGAAGAAAGGAAAATCAACTGAAGATTAATTAAGCAGTGGCAGTGGCACCGACAGGGGTGTCGGCCTTGAGCCGGGACGAGCCATAAAGGGTTTCTTCAAAGCGTATGATCTCATTCTTGGAGCCATACGCCACCTGAGTGCGCTCGTCGAGGGCGGTGATGACCTTGTCAAGCACCGACTTTGTGCCGTCACTGCTGTAACCGCCAGCCTTCTCGATCAAGAAGCCGAGGGGTGCCACTTCAAACAAAAGTCTTAACTTGGCCTTGGTGGTCGGCGATGTCACGTTCGTGAATATACCCTTCTCCTTCACAATGATCTGCATACGCCATTTTTGTTTTATTAAAGCATTTGCTCTTCTTACTTAATCCTCTGCTAGGATATGCATGGAAATATGCCATTTTTGTTTCATTAAAGCATTTTTTTCTCTTCGTACTTAATTCCTCTGCTAGGACACTATGGAAAATGCATATAATTAATAAATTAAATAATAATCTCTAAAGTATTTTTTTTTATCAAATTGATCTTTAAAGTTATAGAAGTACCAATGTTATCCTTAAAAAAGTACGACTTAGTTACCGTTTTTGGTTTCAGAAAAATCATTTTAGTCCTCAAAAATTTTAACTTATCTGAAAGTCATCCTACGTTTTAGAATTCATCCAAAAAAATAATGATATTTTTATTTATCATAGAATTATTTATAGAATTGATACTAAAAATACTACACTAATATATGTGCTATTGTGAATTAATTAAAATGCTTCCATATTTTTTTCATAAGTACTGTAAGATATGTTATCTGATATGGATGCATTCATTTTTTTTGGTGTTGATAATGATAGAATTAACTTGATACAAATAAAAAAAAACTGAAGGGTCAAAATAATAAGCCAGTAAAACTTTGAGAACTAATTAAAATGGTATCAAATTTGATAAAGGAGAAATAATTTAATATTTTAAGGATTATTTGTGTAAATCATTCCAATATATATAACTATGTTATAGTGCTGAGCAAAGCACAGTGGATGCGGTGCTTCAGATTTAAATATCTAATTTTAAACTTGATATGATCAATCTGAATCATTGAATCTCTTCATATCAAAATATATTAGCAAGCCAAATTTTACATCTTTTGAAATTGGTTTGCTATTTTTTCGGATGGGGAGAAAATTACTTGATATGAGAATTTTGGTTTGTCCAAAAATAATGATTCTCTCCTTCTGAAAAAATAGCAAATCAATTTAAAAAATATATAAAATTTAGCTTATCAATATATTTTCATATGTCGATTAGATTGAATAGTTAGGATAGGTCATATCTTCTTTGAAATTAAATATTTGGGTCCGAAACAATGCATCCACCATACTTCGCGAAGCACCATAACATAGATTAGATTGAACGATTTGGATATATAATATTTATTTAAATTAAATATTCAGGTTTGAAGAACCATATATATATATAGAGAGAGAGAGAGTTTGGCTACGGTGCTACGGACCGTTTCTCCGTCTTCAAAGTTTAAATGGTCGATTCGACCGGTCAAAATATTTTCATATGAAAATCTAGTTGGAGACCAAATTTTATATTTTTTAGGATTTTTTACTATTTTTTAAAATAGCTAGAAAATGACTCTTTTTGAATGGCTCATAATAATTAAATCAAGTGATTTTCTAGCTATCTTAAAAAATAGTAAAAAATTCTAAAAAATATAAAATTTGGTCCCCAACTAGATTTTCATATGAAAAATACTTTGACTGGTCGGATTGACTATTTGAACTTTAAAGACGGAGAAACGGTCCGTAGCACATGGGCCATCTGTGCTACACGTAGCACCGTAGCCAAACTCTCTCTCTCTCTCTCTCTCTATATATATATATATATATAGAGAGAGAGAGAGAGATGCATTACGGTGCTTTACAAAGCAAAAAGTTGAGTTTGTTTCAACAAGAGATTTCATATCCTAATGGCTCAAATGGTCAATTTAAGTTGCTCAATAATTTCTTCATATCGAAATTTTATGGGATATTAAATTTCATAATTTTTAAGTTTTCTAGCTATTTTTTAATTATTTTAATTTAACATAAGAAAATAGTCTATTCCAAAATTATTTTTAAAAATAATTTAAAAAATAGGTAGAAATCTCAAAAATTCATGAATTTAAGATCCCATAAGATTTTGACATGAAGAAATTATTGAGCAACTTAGATTTATCGTTTGAGCAGTCAAATATGAAATTGCTTACCGAAATAAACTCTCTTTTTTACAAAACACCATGATCCATATATATATATATATATATATATATATATATATAAATAAAGATAGCGTGAGGTTAAACCCACGGAAGTCTTTCATGAGCTTAACTTGAAAGGTATATCAAATTATTTCTAAATGTTGATTTATCATGCTCATTAAATTTTTCATATGAAACCTTACGGAATGCAAAAATTTAGAGTATTTTAAATTTTTTACGTCATTGTTTCTAATATTTGAAAATGATATACGAGCATTGAATATTTTATTATTATTATTAGAGCAGGTTTTTCAAAAATTAAAAATAGTGCCTTGGAAAACTCGGAACACCCCAAAATTTTGTATCTTTTATATGAGAAATTTAATGAGCATGATAAATAAAAAATTGAAGATAATTTATTTATATTTTGAGCTAAACTCACAGAAAGTCTCTGTGAGCTTAAGATCATGCTATCTTTACTATATATATATATAGAGAGAGAGAGAGAGAGTAAAGATACCTGAGCTTAAGCTCACGAAGGCCTTCCGTGAACTTAACTCAAAAAAATATTAAATTATCTCTAAATTTTAATTTATCATACTCATTAAATTCTCGATATAAAAATCTTGTGGGATGCAAAAATTTGGAGTGTTTTGAACTTTTTAAGTCACCATTTTTAATTTTTAAAAATCAGCTCTAAAAATAATAATAATATATTCAATATTTGAACATCATTTTTAAAAATTAAAAACGGTGACTTAAAAAGCTCAAAACACTCCAAATTTCTGCATCCCATAAGATTTTCATATAAAGAATTTAATGAACATGATAAATTATAATTTAGAGATGATTTAATATATTTTTTTAGTTAAGCTCACGGAAAGCCTCTGTGAGCTTAAGTTCATGGTATCTTTACTCTATATATATATATATATATATATATATATAATTAGGCTATGGTGCTTTGCAAAGTACAAAAGAGTTGTGTGCTTTGCGCTCTATTTTTAATTTTAAGTAAAAAATAATCGATCCAAACCACTCAATCTAATCTCCATATCAAAATCTATTAGTAAACCAAATTTTATATTTTTTGGAATTTATTTGCTATTTTTTTGGATAGGGGGGAAACCATCATTTTTGGATGAATCATAATTCTCAAATCAAGTCATTTTTCTCCTCATCAGAAAAAATAGCAAAAAAATTCTAAAAAATATAAAATGTGGTTTACAAATATATTTTTATATGAAGATTAGATTGAACGGTTCAGATCGATTATTTCTGACTTAAAATTAAAAATAGAACGCAAAGCACACAACGACTCTGTGCTTTGCAAAGCACCATAGTCGGACTCTCTCTCTCTCTCTCTCTCTCTCTATATATATATATATATATATATATATATATATATATATATGTACCTATATATATACGGTTGTTATGTGTAGCACAGATGATTCGCTATGGATCATTTCTTCTGATCGATCAGATTGATCAAAATATTTTTCATATAAAAATCTAGTGTACATTGAATTCTATACTTTTTACAATTTTTTTACTATCTTTTAGATAGTTTGAAAATCACTTATTTTAAATTACTCATAATAATTAAACCGGGTGATTTCTAATAGTAAAAAAATATAAAATTTGATCGACAATTAGATTTCATATGAAAAATATTTTGACCAGTCGAATTGACAATTTGAACTTTGAAAATAAAAAAAATATATATATAGTACACGAATCATCAGTGTTACATATAGCACCATAGCCAAACTCTCTTTCTATCTCTATACATATATATATAGAGAGAGAGAGAAAGAGAGAGAGAGAGTAAAGATACCGTGAGCTTAAGCTCACGGAGGCCTTCCGTGAGTTTAACTCAAAAAGTAAATCAAATCATCTCTAAATTTTAATTTATCATGCTCATTAAATTCTTTATATGAAAATCTTGTGGGGTGCAAAAATTTGGAATGTTTTGAGTTTTTTAACCCACTATTTTTAATTTTCTAAAATGATGTTCGAATATTGAATATATTATTATTATTTTTAGACCTAACCACGACTTAAAAAGCTCAAAATGCTCCAAATTTTTACATCCCATGAGATTTTCATATAAATAATTTAATGAGAATGATAAATTAAAATTTGGAGATAATTTGATATATTTCTTGAGTTAAGTTCACGGTATACTCATATATATATATATATATATATATATATTAGAAAAGTTTAAATACTTCAAAATCTCTAAAATTTTGATTTATAATTCTTATTAAATTCTTCATATGAAAATATTATCAGATACAAAATTTTGAGATGTTTTGAGATTTCTATGTCACTATTTGAATTTTAAAAAATTAGCTCTCAAAATAATAACTATATATATATATATATATATATATATATATATGATGAGTCGTGGGGTACAAAATGCTTTTGTACTTCACACCATATCTCTCATTTTTTTTTGGAAATTTTTTCTATGTTTTGAGGGATAGAAAATTCATTGAAAAACTTGTTTATACTTTTTGGAAGCTTTTTTTCTATGTTTTTTTTCCAATAATAATGGTTTTTATCCTTCAAAAAAATAAAATCTTGTTTTAAAAAAATATAAAATTTGATGTCTAAATATATTTTAATATGAAGATTACTTACGTAGCATAGATCATTCTTCATTTTCAAAATCAAAATAGATGAAATGAACCATTCAGTCTGTGGGCTTTTACTTCACCTTCAAATCTCCAATAGCGAAGGCCAAAATGATGATCTTATAAAATATCATATTTTATTAATTTTAGAATTTTCTAATTATTTTTTATATTTCACGACTCATCATAACATAATTCTATGTATTGAAATCTTATAAAATATCATATTTTATTAATTTTAGAATTTTCTAACTATTTTTGGAATTTTCAAAATATGACCCTAAATAATAATAAATAATAAAACCAGCACATCAAAATGTCATATTTCAAAAAATGAAAAAAAATAGAAAGTACAAAAGATAATAAAATTTAATATTTTATAAGATTTCAATATATAGATTGTAATGATATATAAATTGTGATGAGTGACTTGAATCATCGGTTCAGATCTTTGATATTGGAGATTGGAAACCGAAACAAAAGACCATAAGACCATGATATTTTGGACACCATAACACAACTCTCTCTCTAATATTAATTCTGTTACCTGGTTGACATCAGGAACCATTCCTCCGGTGTAGCGCAGCGTGTACTTCTCTTTTACATAGTAACCGATCAACTGCATATATAGTAGGCAGGAAAAATATAATATTAATTTTTTTTTTATCTCTGTTATTATTGTTGTTTGTTTGTAGATACATTATAATTAAGCAATAGATGTGGTGAGCCAACTGCATGTAAGGAAGGCAGAAGTCTAATTAAGAGAACGAATTAATTAATTAACTGAATTAATGGTGCATGTATGCACTGATACTGATAGAGTGATGGTCTGATATATACACACATATAGAGGGAATTGTACTAGTTGCACATACCTTGTCGTAATCAGGGTTGTCGAAGGTGGCTCGGAGGTTGCCGGGGGAGAACATCTTCCCTTCCCCGATGGAAGTCGTGTCTTTCACATGCTGCCACTTGCCTTCGTCCAGCAGAAGGAACTCGTGGGTCCCTGGGCAGTCCTTGAGGGCTAGCACGTAGGTCGTACGGGGCCCATAGATGCCCATGGCAGCAGCAACCTGGTCTGCGCCAGTGATGCCGGTGAGCTTGTCGCCAGGCCAGACACCAAATATTGTTCCCACAGTGAAGTTGGTGTCCACGATGCTCGACCCGTCCAGGGGGTCAAATGCCACGCTGAATCCGCCTGTCGATGTCGAGAGGACAAGTGAAATTAATAAGAAATTAATCAAGTTAAATTAAGTGCATCATACTTATCGATCAATTAATTAATGAACCTTCTATGGGGCCACCCATGTCTTGCAACTCTGGCACCTCCTCGGAGCAGGCATACTTGCAGACATGAGAGTACTGCAGCGCCTCGAATAGGACCTTGTTGGCGAGGAGGTCGACTGCCAGCTGCTCATCACCGAATGTGTTGACACAAGCGGTGCTGCCGCAGGATGCTGTGCGCACCTTGAAGGAGATGGTGCGCATCGCCTCCCCCATGCCCATGAGCAGCCGGATGAGGTTCTTGTCAGGAGTCGCTTTTGTCAGGAACTGCTCGAGGCTGTCCCCAATCTCGCACTTGGTGGCAAGAGCTGAACGGCCGAGGCATTTGGAAGAGGATAATCGGATTGATTTCACACGCAATGGATCTCTGGAAAATGAGTTCCAAGTACGTACCTGGTTTCGGTGGGGCTGTACAGCAGAGCATTGAACCACCATCCGTGGGCGAGCAAGCACATTAGTTGCCATACCAGCTGGCTCCATATATGTTAATTATGTATTTCTGTCTTAAAGAGAGCGAGGGAATAATTAACTAAGTAATTATACGCGCGCTTATATGCAGTAATTAATTAAGTAAACTAATTAAGAGAGATACAAAAGGGATGGTGGTAGCTGCATGCGTTTGCTGAAGCAGCAGCAGTTTGGGCCTGGCGAAATACACCAAGAGAAAGAAGAAAAGAATGCAGGTTAACTAATTAGCTGATTACTTGATTTGAGAGAGAGAGAGAGAGAGCGAGACCAAGTGGATAAGCAAGCGGAGTGACGTGGCAAGAAACAAACAGCAGCCAATCAAAAAGGGCGAGATGGGGGTGAGGCAGTGCCCATCATCCATATTTCCATTGGTTTGTGTGGCTCTCATCATTCATCATCCAGCATTCATCTTCATCAACTTTGATTCTTTGAGCCAATTGGCCCAAGGCCCATTGATTACATTGGTTAGTTAGCAAGGAATGAATTCAAACGTGGAAAGACATGGGCTCTAATTGGAGGCCCATTCCTTGAATCGATTTAATCAACTTAGGCCCAATATTTCAATTTCAATTTCACTCTGTACTGCGCACTCGCACGCATGTAAATGCATTTCTGATCATTTACATGTTATTCCGTACAATGGTGATGCTATTCCGAATAGTAGAAATGTTGTTTTGATTGTTTGTTTTGAATAGTAATGGAGAGTTGAGAAAAACAACAGTTATTTCATCTCTCCTTTAGAATAGTAGAACAACAGCTATTCTCACTGTTCCGAAACAACATATTTATGTTTGATTACACTGTTACTATTCTTATTCTAAAAACAGTAGTTATTCTGCTATTTTCGTGTCATCCAAACATAGTTTTGCAAAGCGTTGGGAAAGAAGAGTTTGCAATTCGAATGAGTCGATGACGTAAAGATTTGCAAATCATTTTTATTTGACAGTTAGTTTTTGTTCGTACAAATACATTAAAGAAGACCCTCGTACATCTCTGTGTGAAGATCTTTGGATATATATTTGACAACTTAATTTGTGTGCAATGCAACTGAGTGAATATTGGGAGTCCATGAGTCTAAATATCGAAGGCTTGCATGCATCAAATAAAACTGCTATAATCAATCATTCTTACTTTCTCACATTGCGTACATGACAGTCATGCTCCCACAAATGAGTGAACAATATAATATGCTAAAGATGTTTTTTAATACAAACCATTATTTTACATTGGAAAAATTTTACCTCCGATTTTGTCTAAAATCAGGATTGAACTCTCAATTTTATGTTTAATTTTATTACATTACATGTTTAGTTGTTGGACTTGATTCTACCTTGGTCAGTTCTATGTTTTAGGAATATTCACGTGAAAGAGCTGAGAAATTAAGGCTAGAACACAAATTTGAACACTTGGGATCAACATGATGTATCACATGCCTCGATCTCAATTTGCCCGATTTCATCACCTCATCTCAATTGCTTCAATTCGATACTTAATTGTTGTTTCTTTCTTCACTTACAGCATCGCCTAGGTGATTGGAGATTGCCTGCATCATTAATTTCAAGCTTAGAATCAAGGATCAAAGTTCCTCATTAATCACCCGAGGTGATCATCCTCTTGCACTGCTCTATTAATTTATTCCCCTTTAATTTCAAATATTCACCCCTTCTCTCCTATGTATGGGCTATCTCTGGCCATAAAGACTTAAAGTTTCAGGCTCTAGAGAGCTCAATTGACGTTAATGGCGCCATCGGCCTCGGCGAGAAGAAGAAGGAAGAGAGGGAGGGGAGAAGGAGAAGGAAGAGATGAGACTGCGCTCGGCGCACAGAGTCCACAACACACTGGGGCCCACCGTCAGAGGCACATCACAAATGAGCCAGGTACACATCGCCTTTTCCTTTTGATTTAAATCTCTATTTAGATCTACGCATGGACTTGGTGCATGATTGCCTGTGTAAGTTGTACATTCATAAGCCTTACAAATGAGCCCCTTATGTAAGCAGCTGAGTCTAGGCCCATTGGTTCGATTATGGATTGGTTAATTCTCTGCTTAGGCTTAATTGATCTGACTTGGCACAACCTGATAGGGCCACTTGTTTAATTACTCCATTAACCATCTGCCATAGTATTAATTTGTGTTGAGGTGGCATCTGTTAATGAGTGTCATGTGTCACCTGTGGGGCCCACATTGCCTAATTGGATCAATGATATTCATTCATGTGGCAATAGGTGTATAGTTTGATCTGTTGAGGTGTACTGCTGTTGTGTTGTCATGTTGCACTGGGTGCTGAGGTGGCTCTACCATGGCTTGCCACGTGGCATGTTGGTGGGGCCCACATATCAGGTTAGTATAGTAGTGGGGCCCACATGGCTGAGGTGGACCAATAAGATGCTGTCACGTGGCACCCTCTTTCTCCCTCTTGCGTGTGTATGCATGTTTGGAACCCCCAGTTTGCACCCAGAAGTATTTATATCCCCATGTTGTACCCAGATAGACCTTGATCAAATCTCAGCCCTTTGATCTGCCTGTTTAATCTGTTTTATCTGCTCTGATTTTATTCAGATAGCTCCACTTGTCCAAAAATTATAAAATTTTCACCATAAATCCCTAAATTTATGATGATCGCCTCTGTAATTTTAATTCCATTTTTTGCCCCTGCCTCCTTGCATTAAAATTTTATTTGTCAAGAAAATCCTTATTTCCTTCTTATAAAATCCCTATTTATTAGTTGTAGCTCAATGTCTCTGCCAAATACTCTCTTTGCAGAAACTCCCCCCCAATTAAACACCAATACTGATGCTCATTAGGGTTTGATTTGATCAAAAGCTGACTACTTATCAGCAATTGATACAAATCTAGACTTGATCAAATGGTTGCTCACAGCTTTGGCACATGATAAGTCTTGTGAAATTGACTTTCAATCCCTCATCATGAGGGTGATTTTGTCAAAAAGCTGACTACTTATCAGCAATTGGCACAAATCAGAGCATGGTTAGGTGGTTGCTCACAGGTTTGGCATCTGGTCAGCCTTGAAAGCAAAATCATATTGAGATTTTTTGTGATTGGTTGTATCAAAATACCGGCTTGGCATTGACACTATTCCTTATTGTATAGGGATTGTATTGGTTCAGCTCATAGGGTTTGCTTTGAAGATCAATATCTAGGGTTTGATCTTGACTTTCTTAATGTCCATCACTGAGGTGTGAGACTCACTTGTCAGAAAAGTGTGATTACATGGGTGACACCCGAGAGATCTCTTTTTCCTCTTGAGTCTCTCGGTTGTCACCCACACCGAGTGGACAGTGGATGATGGGGTATTTATACCCTCTGTTTTATGCTCAGGATTTCCTTGTGGGACAAATAGAATTGCTCCGGAATTCAGCAACAACATCTTCTGGCTGGTGGTCCCCACTATCACCTGCCTTTTATCTTTCCCCTTCTCATGGTTTATCATTGATATTTATCCCTAATTGTCCAGCTGCTTCATCCTTGAAATTTTTCAAGGGTAAACATGAGACCTCGAGTTCGAGGAGCTCGAGAAGCGAGGAAGGAAATGAAGATGAAGAAGATAAGCCGAGACAACCCCGGTTCTGAAGTCTAAATGATATTTACAACACAACAGGTGAAGTATGTTTGGTGTGTTTATTAGCATACGTCGAGAACATCACATTCGAGGAAGCATCTCAAGATAAAAAATGGAGGAAGGCGATGGATGAGGAGATCAATGTCATCGAAAAGAATGAGACTTGGGAACTAGCTGAGTTGCCTAAGGGACAAAAAATGATCGGAATAAAATGGGTGTTCAAGAAGAAGATGAGATTGAAAGGTATAAATCGAGATTAGTTGTGAAGGGTTATCGGCAAAAGGCCGGTATTGACTACGATGAGGTGTTTGCACCAGTGGCCCGAATGGAGACAATCAGGTTGTTGATCTCGGTAGCAGCACAGTCTGAATGGCCGATCTATCAGATGGACGTGAAGTCAGCATTCTTAAATAGAGTACTCGAGGAAGAGGTCTATGTCGAATAACCTCTCGGATATATGAATTCGGGAAATGAGCAAAAGGTTCTCAAGCTGGAGAAGGCATTGTATGGGCTTAAGCAGGCACCGAGAGCCTGAAATATGAGAATTGATGGATACTTCAAGGAGAATGGTTTCAGACAATGTATGTATGAACATGCTATCTATGTGAAGTCGAGAAGAGGAGAAACATTGATCGTGGCGTTGTATGTCGATGATCTAATCTTTATGGGAAATAGATCGATAATGGTGGAAGAGTTCAAAGGAGCCATGATGAAAGAATTCGAGATGATAGATCTCGGATTTATAAAATATTTTTTGGGTCTCGAGGTGAAGCAGCACGAGAAAGGCATTTTTGTCTCACAAGAAGCATATGCGAAGGAGATTTTGAAAAGATTCGGGATGGAGAATTGCAATCCAATAGCGACACTAATGGAGCTCGGTACAAAACTTTCGAGATATGATGAAGGAGAGGAGGTGGATGCAAATCTATATCGAAATCTAATTGGAAGTCTTAGATATCTAACTTGCACAAGGTCAGATATAATATTTGTTGTCGACGTGGCAAGTCGGTACATGGAGAGCTCGAGGACCTCTCACTGGAAGGCGGCGAAGAGGATTCTGAGATATGTACGGGGCATGGGTGATCTCGGGCTACACTATTTGAAAACTAACAGTTTTAAGCTTACAGGTTACTCGGACAGTGATTGGTGTGGAGATATAGATGATAGGAAGAGCACTTCAGGATTCGCATTCTATGTTGGACACACAGTCTTCACGTGACTCTCGAAGAAGCAAGCGATTGTCACATTGTTGACCTATGAAGCCGAGTATGTCGCTGCATCATTATGCGTGAATCATGTGAGTTGGCTAAGGAATTTGTTGTATGACTTGAAGCTTTCACAACTAGAGGCAACCGAGATTCGAGTGGATAATAAGTCGGCAATCAAAAGTAAAATGAGGTATGGAAAGGTCCAAAAGGGTCTAGAAGTGCTTGAGGAGATATGAGAATTGATTGATGACATTTCAATGAATAATTGAAAAACTCCCAATCGCCTTCAAAGATTATGAACCGCCTCACAAAGAAAGAGAACCTGGCCCAGTGAACCATGATGCATAAAGGGAGCAACTTGAGTGAATAATACAAAGAGTCAAGTGCAAATTAACTATGAAGTCAAAATCGATCAAATCAATCCAATGCCTATATAAACCCCTAATTGGCAGCAACAAGAGACAGATAGAGAGAGCACATTGCACCCTTGTACTACTCAAGAACCCATGAAAGCGAGAAAGAAGCTAATTTAGCCGATTGATCTCAGCAAGTACTTGAGAACTGGGTATACACTCAATCAATCCACAATTACAGTGAGTGATAGAGCTTGAGATCAAGAAATAGAGAGAGAGGTGAGTTCTAGATTCAAAGATAAAAGTGAAAAATCTTATCTCCGGCTGCAAACTCAAACACCCACTCTATGCTAGCTTTCAACTGTCTTATCTCTGGCTTATGTCTATAAAAAACTATACTTCACAGTAGAAAGTATACATGGTCAAGCAAACATCTCAATCCCTTATTTTTCAAACTAGATAGGGTCTTTTTTTTCACATCAATGGAAAGCATTAACGCTGCACCTACCACTACCACAAAAAATTATTAGAACCGGTTATACAACCGATTCTAAAAATATGCGGTGCTAAATGTTTTAAAAATTGGCGCTAAGAGGATGTGCTAAATGGGGTATTTAAACCGATTATTTCAAATAACCGATTCTAAATTCTAACATTTAGAACCGGTTATTTTAAAATAACCGGTTCTAAACTCTAACCTTTAGAACCGGTTATTTCAAATAACCGGTTCTAAACTCTAACCTTTAGAACCGGTTATTTCAAATAACCGGTTCTAAACTCTAACCTTTAGAACCGGTTATTTCAAATAATCGGTTCTAAACTATTGTACACATTCAACGTGCCCTAGGAAGAAAGTTAAATAATTTGAGTTCGCCAATTTCTCTCAAATATCTCCACTACACTGTCTGGATAATACATTATTATCTTGAAAACTTTGTTTCTTAATATTTTGTGATGGTACTATTTACTAAAAAATAGTTTTTTTTCTTAATATTCTCTAGTTCTGATTTCTTTAAATTTTGATTAAATAATTTAATTTTATCATTAACTAATAAAGTATATTTCATTAACAAAATAATTATATATAATTTACATATTAAAGAAAATCTGACAAATTTTCTATCTTTACAATTTCTAAAGAAAAAATAAAAAAACTAAACTAAAAACTTCAAATAAACATCAAATCCATTTTTGAGTTTCAAGATGAGCTTCAAATCCGTCTTTCTCTTTCCCTTTCTTTTTTCTTTCTTCAAGACGACCTTTGCTCTTTCTCTTTCTCTGTCTCTCAATATCTCTTTTATATATGAAATAGGAGGATGAAGAGTGATAATCCGTGGGATATAGATTTTTGATTTTTGGTTTTTAGATCGTCGGATAAGCATGAACCAACGGTTAGATTGAAAAACATAGCAATCCGTAGGAGCAAAAAACTGAAATTCTATTGGTTGATGCAAAGAATTTCTTTAGAGCCGGTTTTTATTAAAAAACGGTTCTAATTCATATTAATTAGAACCGGTTTTTATTAAAAAGAGGTTTTAATTCATAAAATTGAATTAGTTAGAACCGCTTTTTATAAAACCGGTTCTAAAATAAAAAATTTAGAACCGGTTTTGTTAAAATCGGTTTTAATTAAATCAAATAGAACCGGTTATTATAAAACTGGTTTTAATAAAAAAACTTGTAACCGGTTGTTATATAAAACTAGTTCTAATAATTTTAATAAAATTTATAAATATGCCACTCTCACCTTTTAACACCTATTTTTTAAAAAACTGGTTCTAAATATGCGGTTCTAAATTATTTTTTTCTGATAGTGTACCTCACTTTTCTTACTTACCAGCGCCAACTCTAACCATGCACCCCTAGCGCAACGCTTTAAATAAATAGATAACCTACCATATAACTTGTTCTTCTTTGAGAGGCACTGGTTTGACTATGCGAAAGCCATAAAAATTGTACACGCAGCATGACACTCGAAGCCTTTAACAAACAAAACAACCCAGCAAGAGATATCCTAACTAAATTCAAGAGTGTACGTGACACCGTTATCACCACCTAGAAGGCAGTCTGTAACACTAACAAACAGCTGCTCTGGGTGTCCATGGCAGTCGTAACACTAACAAACACTAACACACAGTCTTCACGTGACTCTCGAAGAAGCAAGCGATTGTCACACCGTCGACCTATGAAGCCGAGTATGTCGCTGCATCATTATGCGTGAATCATGTGATTTGGCTAAGGAATTTGCTATATGACTTGAAGCTTTCACAACTAGAGGCAACCGAGATTCGAGTGGATAATAAGTCGGCAATCAAAAGTAAAATGAGGTATGGAAAGGTCCAAAAGGGTCTAGAAGTGCTTGAGGAGATATGAGAATTGATTGATGGCATTTCAATGAATAATTGAAAAACTCCCAACTGCCTTCAGGCAGTTATGAACTGCCTCACAACAAAGAGAACCTGGCCCAGTGAACCATGATGCATAAAGGGAGCAACTTGAGTGAATAATACAAAGAGTCAAGTGCAAATTAACTATGAAGTCAAAATCGATCAAACCAATCCAATGCCTATATAAACCCCTAATTGGCAGCAACAAGAGACAGATAGAGAGAGCACATTGCACCCTTGTACTACTCAAGAACCCATGAAAGCGAGAAAGAAGCTAATTTAGCCGATTGATCTCAGCAAGTACTTAAGAACTGGGTATACACTCAATCAATCCACAATTACAGTGAGTGATAGAGCTTGAGATCAAGAAATAGAGAGAGAGGTGAGTTCTAGATTCAAAGATAAAAGTGGAAAATCTTATCTCCGGCTGCAAACTCAAACACCCACTCTATGCTAGCTTTCAACAGTCTTATCTCTGGCTTATGTCTATAAAAAACTATACTTCACAGTAGAAAGTATACATGGTCAAACAAACATCTCAACCCCTTACTTTTCAAACTAGATATATAGGGTCTTTTTTTTCACATCAATGGAAAGCGTTAACGCTGTTTTGGGCGCCCGGACTCATTTTCGGCGATACCAAGGGCGTCGGGTCTATTTTCATGTTTTGCGCGCACGGACTCGTTTTCGGCGGTACCGAGGGCGTCGGGTCCCGTTTTCATGTTTTGCGCGCCGGACTCGTTTTCGGCGGTGCCTAGGGCGTCGGGTCCCGTTTTCATGTTTTGCGTTCCCGGACTCATTTTCGGGGGTCCCGAGGGCGTCGGGTCCCTTTTCTTACTTACCAACGCCAACTCTAACCATGCACCCCTAGCGCTACGCTTTAAATAAATAGATAACCCACCATATAGCTTGTTCTTCTTTGAGAGGCACTGGTTTGACTATGCGAAAGTCATAAAAATTGTACACGCAGCATGACACTCGAAGCCTTTAACAAACAAAACAACCCAGCACGAGATATCCTAACTAAATTCAAGAGTGTACGTGACACCGTTATCACCACCTAGAAGGCAGTCTGTAACACTAACAAACAGCTGCTCTGGGTGTCCATGGCATGGTCGATATGGAAGAAACGAAACTCACGAATCTTCCAAGGGAGGGCAAAAACAGCGTGACCAATCATCCAAGAAGCAAAGGACCAAGTTAAACTATGGACTACTTGTTGTTGATGCGGCTAGAGCTGAGTTTAGTCTTCAAAATAGGGCTATGATAGGAACATAGAGCTATGACAGGAACGTAGACATGTTGTATTGGCTAGATATTGTTCTTTATGTTTTTTTTAATTCTCTTAATCTTGTACTCTGCTATGCATCCTGTAACTCTTTTTATTTTCGATCTAATGAAATTTCATAATAGGTTTTTCGCCTACTACTTCAAAAAAAATTCTTGTGATTTTAATGTTAGTGGTACTGATCATTCTTTATTTTAAAAGTTGGTAAGAATTGCACAATTATAATTTTGATGTATATAAATGACATAATAATTATTAGGAATAATTTAAAAGAAATTAAAAGAGTAAAAGAGCAATTAAAATAAAATTTTGACATCAAGGACTTAGACTTATTGAAGTTTTTTTTTAGATAATGAAATAGCTTACTCACCAATCTCTTTATTTCATGAAGAAAAAATATACACTTAATTTGTTAAAAAAAAAACCCGATAAATTAAGATATAAACCGCCTCTACACCAATATAAAGTAAATAAAAATTAAATATCGAAAATAGTTGAACCCTTATAAAAACTTTTTTCAAAACTTGTTGGTAAATTAATTTATCTAAATTTTACCCAACTAATATTTTTTTTCAGTAAGCCAAAGTAGCAAATTTATACATGCACTCGAACAACTCATTTAAATGCCATAGATAAGATTTTAATATTTTTAAAAGGCACGCCCGGAAAAAATTTGGATAAAAAAATAATAACTCTAACAATATTTGTGGCTACTCCAATGCACATTAGGCCATAAGCTTTCATCAAAAAATCAACAATCACTTTTTGTATATTTGTAGGTGAAAATTTAGCCATCTGAAAGAGCAAGAAATAAATATTGTGGCTCGAATCAATCGTCGAAGTGGAATATCAAGTTATGACATCAACCGTGAGTGAATTAATTTGGGTCAAGCAACTCCTAGCGGATGTTGGCATTGAAACCCAAAATCTAATGAAATTATTTTACGACAACCAAGCCATAATACATATTGCATTTAATTCTATTTTTAACGAGCGAACAAAACATATTGAGATAGATTACCACTTCATTTGAGAAAAATATTCAATTGAAAGAAATTTAAACTCTATATGTGACGAGCAAAGATCAATTGACGGATATATTTCTAAAAGGATTAGACCTAAGACTATTTGACGAAAATTCTCGCAAGTTGGAATGACTGATATCTATGTCGCTAGCTTGAGAGGAAGTGTTAAAAATAGTAATTAGGATTAAAAATGTAACTAAGAGATTAATGATCCATTGGGATTAATGTCATCATAAGCCAATTAAATGAAGAAGAGCAACTAATCACCACCGTAATTAATATAATGGAGGGAAGTCATCTCAATTCTTTTTGTTTCATTTTTTAGCAACTAGCCGTTAGATACACTGTTATACTGCTAGGAAATAGGAGAATATATAAGTCAATATTTCACTTGTAAATGATATTAGATTTTCAATAAGTCAATATTTCACTTGTAAAATGACATTATTTCATCAAAAAGCTCACTGTTTCAACATTTAAGCGCAGTCTCGACAAATGAGCATCTGCCATTCTGCATTATAGACAGTGAGCTTAAATGTTGAAACACTAATGCAGAATCTGAGTTAGGCTCTTGTTAGTGTTGCCACCAATCTGAGTTCCATCGGCAATTTGGGAATTCCACACGCACTCAATCCAACAGGCAAAGGCAACAGCCTTCTGCTAATTATTTTTGTTACTCCATCTCCATTTCCAATTAATTAAGATAGAATATAGGATTCCTGTCGAATGGAGGCAACATACAATGAAACAACTAACAACAAACAAGCCTCTTGCCTCCTATATGCACTATAGGAGTTCAGGTACAATCTCCTAGGAGTTTATTATTGGATTAACAGAAAGTAATGAAAAGCAGCAACAAACTCACAACTGATTTATTATCTGGTAGCAACCATCTAATTCTAATTGGATTTATTCCTCCATACTTCACTTGTCCTGTAGCTACAACAAAATTGGGCTATCCAGAACACAGCCAAGATGCAAACAAATTATGATTCGCAACTTCAGTTAATTGAGCAAATATCAGAAATTAAACATACAAGCGAGTGACGTTTGCCTTACTAATTAGTAGTAAGTACCAAACTGGTATCTAAATAGCATAAGTCCTAACATGCCACAGACCTGTACCAGTGCCATGTCTAAGGCTCGTAACTGATCATCCCATCAGGGTCCTCCAAACACCCTTAGCAACTTTGAACTATGGTTGTGATTGTGATCTTGTTTCTACCCGCTATCATACTCTGCCTGAAAATTGGAACTTCATATAACGCATATCCCGAACCTCAAAATGGGATGACCATGCATATCATATCCTTCTGAAATGCTGCCGCATCAAGAAACACATTTTGTGGTTTTGGTACTGTTTCATGGTGGCAATAGTTTGGATTACTCAACTTTTTTTTTGGTGCCACCAACTCAACAGTAGATCTACTTATAATTTGTTTCCTCAATGTTCAAACTTTCGATTACAAAGTTAAGATCAATGTCAACAAAAGCTTTCAACACGGACCCAGTAAGGATCATGGCTTCTCCTGGAGATGTGTAAGGAAACTAAGAGTGCATAATACAAAAAATAGCCCTCTCTAATTTATAATAAACATTGAAAACAAAAGAAATTGCTGGTAGAAGGATTATTACCCCGAGCATGATGAACAAACAGTAGCTCGAACTAGCTAGAAAGTTTTGTCTTTTGAGTGGAAACCGGAGCTTTTGTGGCTTCTTCTTCCACAAAAAGTGCGGTTTTCACTTGGTTAATTATCACAATTTCGGAGCTTACAAAACAAAATAAGAGGCCTACAAAATCAAATAAATCAAATAAAAAGAAAAGAAAAAAACAATATACACACAATAGAACAAGAACCAAGCAGCACAGGAGGGATTAGAGGCATCACTTGTTCTGCACATTTTTAAATCTGACAAGCATGATCTTTTCATAGACCACATTATCGTCCGGGTGTACAGGGTACTCAACGGGGGCAACAGGGCGATGGGTGCAGAGCGAGAACCATACAAAGACAGCAAAGAATGTGACCATGGCCCCACATGCAGCTGCAAAAATCAGAGCGAGTACTATGCCCCATGAATGAGCAGTCCATCTAATTAGATGGGGGGATGGGTTGTCAGTAGGCTGAACCGAGAATTTGTTGGGATCGAGCGGCTCGGAATGCATCAGATAAGGGGTCCCATGACGAGCCACAAAGCTCCATTCATACAAGGTACAGTTTTGGGGGGCTTCTGTGATAAATTGGGTTGAGTTGTGACATGAAGAAGAGGAAGAAGTAAAACCGAGCAGCATGGTGTGCCTAGAGAGGTCATACGACAAGTCAATTGGGTAAGAAAGGATGGGGCTGTGGGGCTTAGCAGCCTTGGATGCGGCAAGCCAGACTTGAAGTCGGTTTAGAGTGCCGTCATAGTCGATCCATGAATGCAGAATGTTGTTGTTGTTGTTGAGGATGAAGATTGGGCTATTGCAATGATAATGATAGTTAGGGTAATTAGGAAGGAAACTCCCGACACCGATACGGATGCACATGTGCAGTAGGCGAGAAGGATTAATTGAATTATTAGTACTGGAGGCAGAGGTAGAGGTAGAGGTAGAGGTAGAGGTAAAGGTGAGTGAAAGGAGACTGGGGGCAGGCCCATCCTGCGAATCGTCCAGTCTGACACTACCAGGAGTAAGGAAGAAGCCAAAACTAGTATTGGTTGAGGAAGGGGAAGGAGGAGGAGGATCCAGAGAGAAGGAGAAGAAAGTGGAGAAGCCAGGGTCTGGGCCGAGGAACTTGATGGGGGTGCGGTAGACAAGGAGACTGGAATTGGAGTTGGAGTGGGAGTGGGGCAGTTGGAGAAAGGCAAAGGCAGCAAAGGGAAAGCTGGAGTTTTGGTCAGAGGAAGGAAAAGAGAAGGAGAAGAAATCATTGGCAGTGAGGGTGTGCGTGAGAGACAGTAAAAAGCAAAAGATGGCTGCAGTTGTGGACTTACTCGCCATGGATTTGGGGGCGGAGGTGCCAATGTTCATGTGCCGTGCATCTATCGCCATGGAGGTACTCAGCTAGCTATGCTGCTAGAGGTGATACTGGTAAAGAGCAAAGACTAAGAACAAGACTGAAGAGTGAGGAGTCTTTCCTTTGTTATTGCAATTTCTTTTGGGGGGGTTTTGCTAGAGAGACCCGAAAGACCAGGACCACAGGAGATGATAATGTTAATAATTTAAAAGTTAATAGTTGGGACTTGGGAGCGTATGTTTGTTTTGATGAATTTGATTTTGATTCGAAAGCAAAGCCATTGCCAGCGTGTAAAGATTAAGGTAACAAGGAACAAGGCAAAGAAGACTTCATTATTGAATAACATTGCCCAGAGCCCCAGACCCAGTGCCCACTGCCCAGAAAGATGAGATATTGACGTGAGAATATCAATATGAGCCTGCCATGAGATGAAAAGAAAAAAAAAAAAAAAGGAAAAAGGAGAAGGTAAAAGGAAAAGGCAAATTTTGATTTCGAATGCAAGCAAATTGCACTTTTGCAAAGGGCAGTGGTCCCATGTTGTTGAATTGTTGATTAATTAATCAATTAACTAACTTTTTAGACAACCAACAGAGCGTACTGCATTATTTATATATATATTTCTGTGCACAGCACAGTGAGAGTGAGTCAGGGACAGTGGTAACTGGTAAGTGCTAACTGGTAATGGTAAAGTGCCAGTGATAACTGGTCCCCCTAGTCCCTATGAATGGATGGATGGGCTGAGCTGGGATCAGCTGGGCTGGACTCGGCCTTATTCAAGCAATATCAATCATCAGATTCAGAGGTTCATAGTTGCCAAAGACCAAGACCAAACCTAACCCATTCACCGTTGTGCTAATAGTATGGCACTGCATGTGTGCCTGATTAAAAATTGCTCTCTACATACAGCTTATTGGGCCATTGCACTCTGATCCTGCATTTCTTTAATCTATTTAATTATTTACAAACATTCAACTTTTTTTTTTGCTTCTTTTATATATACTCACGAGTCACGACTCATGACTTAGTCATGAGTGAGCTCTATTGGATTTCCCCAAATATATCAAATTCAATTAAATATATGGTTTCATATGCCACTTTGCTACATGTATTATGATTAAATATATCACAGTAACTCAATACATGTAGCAAAATCCAGGGGGCCGCCCCCCCCCTCCCCCTGGGCTACTGTGGATCCGTTACTGGACTGAATTGTAAAGGAAATATGAAAAGAAAAGACAAATTTTTTTTGCATATAATAAAGTTAAAGGATATATATAATAAATAGGATCACACTTATCCATATAGGAGATTGTTGGATTTAGGAGACGTCTAAAATCCAATATATAAAGTTTGGACTACGTATAATATGATTAAATATATCAAATACAGTTATTAGATATTACTTTAAGTAATATCACAACATGCCAAATAAATATGATTAATAAGGTATGGCATGATACGTATTTCACCCAGATTTGAATATGAATACATGTAGAATTAAAGTTAAGTTATTTATAATTATTGATGGACCAATTATAATTAATTTAGTTAATATAAATGTTAAGCTTGATCTAATATACATTTAAGAATATTATGAATTCAATATAAGTGAGTATGAATTTTCTTGAATTTATTCGGAAACATTCAGAGTGAGAATGGGATGAAAATATGCATACTATAACTGTCTAGTCATGTTCAACTAAGATTTAGATCATGATATGCTCTGAATTTGGGAACACTCAAAATAGCAAAGCTGGAGGTCATATTTTTAACTTTTCAACTCATTTTAAATCAATTAATTCAAACATCATATGAGAAAGTTATGGATAAAATAGTCAACAATGTGCAGTACCAAAGTAACATTTGATTGCTATTTTTAGTAGATTCGTCTCCCGAGTTAGTTCAAAATTTCTAGAAAATGTGTAACTCATCTGTTTAATTTTCACACCATGCTCCATTAAGGTTAGATATTCTTCACTTATGTTCTTAACTTGAGAGAAAAGAAAAAAGGGTTTGTAAGCTCCTTGGAAGGACTCAATCGTTACATCAACTCGATTTAAGAATTCATATGTTCAAGTCAAGTCTCAAGTGTCAAGATTCTACACTGATTTTGATTGAGTGTCAGGTGCCGGTATGGAAGATGAAAGATAAATCTATTATGCTATTATTTATTTTATTACATAGGAGTAGGTCTTGAAAGAGTTTAAAAATAATAGGAAACCCCATAAAGATTATCCCACAAGATCCTCCATGCCGTGTGTCTTGTTCTCTCTAACATTTAAGGGAAATCAGGTGGGGGCAGTGGAAGAATGTCATTTTTAGTGGGTCCATTCTGCACCTCAAGTGCAATTGCCAATCCAAGGGGTAAGTGTGTGTCAGTGTGGCAATGCACAAACCAAATATCTGTATATATTTTCAGTTATGAAAGACTAATTAACTAGATTAAATTATATATATATATATATGGGTTATGGTGTTATATATATATATATATATAGTTGGGTTATTGTATTTCTGTCACCATTTATTTCATTAGTGTTTGAATTCTATATATGCATGAGATGATTTAATATTTTTCACATTAGAAGTGATCATAATGAGTATTTTCTAATGTTATATGTAACTAACAACTATAAGGATTATATTTCTATGTTCAAAATTATATAAGGAAAAAATATTCATCAATATTATATCATGTCCCTCATTATTCAGTGAGTGTTATATATTTGAGCCCCCTAATGGAGTGAGATAGTGAGTATGCTATATAATTAATTGATCAATTATATACAATCCACTTTGGATCAAAAAATATCACAATAAAAATTAAGGACAATAAAAACTGATATTTTCTTCTACAGGATAATAAGGTTGTTTACATGACCATCAAAATACATAAAATGTCAAGTTCTACGAAATATCAAGTAATAATACCCTCCCTTCTATATCATCTAGAAATCATCAATCATAATCAACGAGACCTACTCAGTAAGTGTTGTTTGCTATCTTTGTGAGACGAGAAATACGTCGGACATATCATGACAAAATAGAGGAATGTGAACTTGACTAGGTTGTCAAAATAGTTTTGGATCTTGGGGTATAGTTTCTAATCTACATCGAAATGTTAATTACAAACTAAAAGTTATATGGAGATATGACCGTAAGGTTGTTATCCATCTAAAATTAGCTAAGTCAAGTTTTATGTTGTCATTGACTTGTCCTTAGTGAAAATATAGATTTTGGAACTACTACAAAAGATGAATTGTACTAAGAGTTTTGTTATAAATTCTAATAAAATATATATGAATAAACAATTAAGGAATTTACTTTAAATAATTATAGATTAGGACAAATCAATTTTTTATTGTGTTTGATCTTGAAAAAGGAAAAAAATTATCTTCAATGGTACCGATTATTTGAATTAGTACCACAACCTTAGAATTGTTGTAAGGAAAGAAGAAGAAAAAAAATTTATGTCATAACCACTCTGATGCTCTTACCTCCGAATTGATAAGGCTTATAAATAGAAAAAAAAACGTTCAATTAATATTTTCATAATAAAGCTGATGAGAATTGTCTCTATCATGGATATCATGGGATTCTAAGCTTGAGAAATATATCATGGATTTTGAACACTTATGTCACTTATCCATGCAATTTACTATGCACATAGTAGGTACGTATCTTGAGGAATGGATGGTCCTGGAATCTGAACTCTCCTCTTTCTCCCTTGATATCTCATGTACAAATAGTTTATTTGGAGATGGTCTTATAAAGACATTTCTTTGTTAATTCTTTGTATCAATGGTTAAAATTTGGTGGAGTATTCAATACTGACTTTCTTGCTGTGGCAAATTGACATGCCTTTGAAAATTAAAATAATTGTATGATTAGTGAGGAGAAAAAAAGTACTGATCAAAATTGAATTTATTTAAAAAGGATTGGATAAGACCCACTAAATATATGTTTTGTGATGCAGATGATATCATTGAGCATTTATTTGTTACTTGTCCATTGGTAGCTAGAATTTGGCAATGGATTATTTTACATAATACATTTACATTTCATGTGAGACTATATATGATCTCTGAAGCTTAGATTGTTGTATATCTTTAAAAAATAAATATGTTATGAAAATGATCAGAGGAGCGGTACTCTGGATGATATGGTTGAAAAAAAAATTGTGCTTTATTAAAAAAGTGTAGAAATGCTAGAAATACAAATCATTAGCATCGTCAAGTATTGGTGTACTTCCAAAGGCAAAGTAGATATGCTTACTCTATTTCTTGTTCTCCCTCAGGTTGTAGTTGAGTTTTCTTTACATATGGTACCAGTCCCAGTAAGGGGACAATTAGAGGCATAAAAGGTGACGGTAGATGAAGAGGTGAGACTAGGAACTTCTCTGGACGATCTGGTCATGATTACAATGGTGGATACTCCCATGTATGGACAAGGGACTGAGATTGAATACTTTAATGATGTTTTTGATGGCATATTTTGATTTTTGTTGATCTTTAGGGTTTACTTGTAGTATCCAATGCTTTGAGTGTTATTTTAATGTTGTTGTTTTTCTAGGGTTTCATGGAAATATCTTTTGGTATTATGCTAGTTAGTTTGTCTTGTTGATTAGTCAGTCTGTTAAGAGTCAAAGCAATAGGATAATGTCAGTGTTTTAGTTTGCTTCTTGACATCTGCTCTTGGTACCAGCTATTTGGTACCCATGAGTCTCTGGTACTTTCTTTGGTTTCAATGAAATTAGCGGTATATACCGCTTAAAAAAATATTAAACGCTTATGAGATAATGGGCAATTTGAGAAAAAGTTTCAAAAGAAAGCCCACATGAAAATATAAAAGTTATCAAGACTCTTGTGGCATGAAAGATGTCTGAAGGTGGCTCTGTGAGCTCTCATGTCATGAAGATGATGACCTTCTTGCAATAGCTTGAGAAGCTAGATAATCCCATATCAATTGGGATGACTACTGACTTATCCTCAACTCTGTCCTACATAGTTATTTTGGATTTATTCTGAACTATCATATGAATGATCTGAAGAAGAGTATTAATGAGCTTTATGATATGCTCAAAACGACCGAAGAGGACATAAAAGAAGACTAGTACCAAAAATGTACGAAGTGTTAGTGACAAAAAGAAAAGATCAAGAAGAAAAAATTGCGCAAAACCAAGAATAAAAAAGGTAAAGAGAAGGCTCAAGTGAAAAATGAGAGTGGCCCCAAATAAATGGATTATGTTTGTGTCATCATTTTATTTAATTAGTGTTTGAATTCTATATATAAGATGGTTTAATATTTCCATATAAGGAGCGATCATAGTGAGTATTTTTTAATGTTGTCCGTAACTAACAACCATAAAAGTTATATTTTTATGTTCATAAATTATGTCGAAAAAAAATATTCATCAAGAATATATCATGTTCCTCATTATTCAATGAGTGATAATATCTTTGGAGCCCTTGATGGAGTGAGATTGTAAGCATGTTATATAGTTAATTGATTAATTATCTACAATACATTGTGGATCAAGAAATAAATAAATTATAAGGATGACACATTTCTAATTTGGATTATTCTAATATTACGTGACATAAAAATTAACACAATAAAATTTGATATTTTTTTTTGTGCAGAATAATGAGAATGTGTTGTACAAATTATTTATGCCAATTGGGTAGTGGTAATGTATTGCTAGATACAACTTACGATTTGTAAAATAAAATGAGTTTTACTTTTACTGCCAACATGACACGAATCCTTCTGAGTCAAACCATATATTCTCTTAATTAATCAGATTAATTTTAGTATATAAAAATATTATTAATAACACTAAATTTATTATCATAGAGATGACAATTTTAATCACTAAATATAATAAACATGTGAGACATCTTATACGATTTCAATCAAAGAAAGATAAAATTTCGAAAATCATTTGGACTAAAATAATTAATTGGATTAATTATTACCAAAAATTTTGCTTGTATGGTCAAAAGTTATCTCATTAACGTTATTAAGTTCTAAAAAATAACAAAAGTGGTTGTATAAAAAAATTATAATTAATGAGACAAGTTTTGAAAAATCTCAAAATTAGGCTATATATTATACGGATGAATTTTGACTGTCCATTCTTTTATTCTTCTTCATTTTATCATCTCTCTCATATGTTAAGAACATTAAAAAGTAAAGGAAGTTAATTTTGAAGAGTTGAAATCTCAATTAAGAAAAATATTAATTTATTCTACTAGGATAGAACTATTAATAGTTAATTAATTCTATGTGGATACTTGAAGATGTATCATAGCTTCGATGCTTGATTTGTAGAAAGGAGAAGAGCTCGCAACCACTCGCAAATTTATTCTACTAGCATAACTTTGATGCTTCATTTGTAGAAATGAAGACTACACATTTGATTATGATATATATATATATATATATATATATATATGCAAAATAAACCCCTATTTTGATTTAGTAGCAACTAGATTATATTGGATCATTGATTTTACTTATATTTTTTTTTAAATTTATATCATGTGCCATAACCTAAAATCCAACACTGCTTTCATTAACAAAAGTTATTATTTTATTAGTATTCTATGGTCATATATAAAAAAGAGCCATTCTAAAAATAGAAAACTAATAATTAAAATGTTAACAAGACATGAACAAAATCGAAGTTAATAACCACGTATATGTTCCACCCACTCTTAAAGAGATTAACAAGCCACTGCTAATGCATTAATTTGAATATAATCTTCAGCCACTTAGCGAGAAATAAACTTTGTTAACTAATTGATTGACGAATAACATGGAAATAATTGATGGGTGCAAACTATTAGTTATAATATATATTATCCACAAATAATATATACACGAGTAGGCCTGTTATCTTGGTTCCCACGGCTTACCAATGTGCATGAGCATCGCTAGCTTAATAATTTTTTTTAATATAAGTCAATTTGTGATTTTGCTTTTGATTTGTTACAGAAAGCACCGAATAAATAAATTAATAGAATTTCTTGATCCAACATGCATGTTTATTATATAAAACTGTTATCGCCTGCCTGATTTGGATTTTTTTTACGGACCCTAAAATGTTAAACAAATATATCTTTCTTGTGAAATGTTGACAAAATTATTCCTATTTTTTTTTCACGTTCATATTCATAATTATAAGTAAATATAAGGGTTCATTTGACAGCCCTTGAATAAACAAAAATAGAAATACAATTGTTATTCCGATAAATAAATTTGTCAATGAATTTTAGACAAAGAAGATGAGTGCTAAACTAATATACTAAGCTATAGGTGATATAGTGGTTTAGCTACTATAAAATAGTGATTAGTATTTTATTATTTTATATTATATTATTTATTATGATTAAGATTATGAGTTTATTATTATTTTATTATGATTATAATTATTATATTATTATGATTATGATTATGATCATTATTATGATTCTTATTTGTTATTTTTATTATTATTATTATTATTATCATCATTGTTAGTATTATTATATTATTATGGTTGTGATTATGATTATGATTATGATTATATCATGATTATATTATTGTTATTATTATTATTTTATCATCATCATCATCATCATCATTGTTAGTATCATAATTAATATTTTAACTATTCTAATTAATAATATATTCTCTTCCTAATAGTAAAAAATATCACTCTTTTACCACTCCTCTAAAATGATATTATTCTACCACTTTTTCAAAACTATCACTCTTCCAAAACTACTCCTTAATTTGCCAATGAACCACGATGTCTAAACACAGTTTAGTTTGACTTGTGAACGCGAAGTTCAACGCTGATTTTAGATTTTCAACACTTAATAATTTTTTGAAATTTTAACTTGTAAAATTGCATTTATTTATAGCTGTGAACATGAGAAAATATGGATAATTTTGTAAATCATTTAAGAAAAAATATAAAATTATAAAAGTTCATTCGACCGTAGATTCAGTGGAGAGCCCGTTAGTGAAAAAATGGGCTTGAGGCTGTAAGAGTGTTTCGGGCTTAGGGTTTTGTTTTGTAATTTCCATTTCATCATTTGCGTGCGTCGTTGCGTGCAGAGAGGAGAGGCTGAGAGGCTGAGAGGCTGAGAGGCTGAGTGGCTGAGTGGCTGTGCGCCTGTGCCTGTGGGGAGGGAGGATTGATTTTCAGTTTGTTTCAAGTCCAAAGCGGATTGCAATGGCGGCTCCCTCAAACTTGGAGAAAGAGCAGGTATTCTATTCAATTCTATTCTTCTTCAGTTCTTCCCCCTCCCCCTCCCCCATCCAGCCATCCTTATGATCGAACCAATGAATCAATCAATGTATCAATTATTAGATATTTGGGATGGCCGAGAAGGAGATGGAATATAGAGTCGATCTGTTCAACAGGTAACTAAATCCAATTATTTCTTTCTTTCTTTCATTACCAACAAATACCAATCCCGATCTCAACATACTATCAAATTCGCTGCTGTAGGCTCACCCAGACCTGCTTCGACAAATGCGTCGAGAAAAAGTATGCTTTCTTCCTCTCCTCTCCTCTCCTTTCTTGTTTCCCTTCCCTAATCCCCAAGTAAATAAATATAATATGTAATTGCAATCTTCTGCTTAATTATTGATTATCAGGTACAAGGAATCTGAGCTCAATATGGGCGAAAACAGTTGCATTGACCGATGTGTCTCCAAGTATTGGCAGGTACTTACGCTTTATTATTACTACCTTTTACATGGTTACCACTTCCCACAGCAAAATGTTGCAACCTTTTTCTTTTAATGCCATTTGGTAATGTTGATGTTATGAAGATATCATACTTCCCTTCTTTTGTTTCTGGTACTATTTACCACTTCTTTTTTAATTGTAAATGATGTGAAATTTCCCTTACTAGTTAAAACTGAAATAATGCAGGTGACCAATCTGGTAGGGCAGTTGCTTGGTTCTAACAGGCCTCCAATGTAAGAGAGATATTTTTGCACCAATCTCTTGTCACAGGATATGGAGAAAATAATGTATCAGCCGGCTACCTTTTCTCGTACCATTGTTTTTTTTTTGTTCTGCAATTGTAGTCCTATTTTTGGTAGTTAGTTGACAGGTTATTTGGTGGAATATGAGGATTTTGTTTTCTATTTTAGTATTAGTTGATGATGTCATGTGATGTGATATCATCACAAGATATGATGCCTATTCAAAATAAATGAACTTCTGCCTCTAATTTTAAAGCTTCACTCTTTACCTTCACCTTGTAATGGATTGGAGACAGCACAGAACTGGAAGTTGTTAATTCCAAGTCTTCTTTTGAAGAAGTGTGCATTTGTTTGCAACAGTGTTCCTGTCAGGGACGGGGACGGGGACTGGGACTGGGACCGGGACTGGAAACTGGGTCGAGTATTTTTTGCGTAATTTACTATTTATATTCGCCCCCCCTTCTTTTGTGCTATTTTTTGCAGGGATGTTGCAAATGCTGATAGCTACTGCTTTTGAAATTACTGTTTTGAAAATATAAATCACTATGAAATAAATAGATTATCTCCCCCACGAAGCACGGAATGAATCCAAAGTTCTGACCCATGGTAAAAATATTCCATTTCATTTTATTAGTTAACCATTCCATTCCACTAGTTTGCCTCCGTTCTTGTTCATTTTATGTTTCTTTAATCTTAAACTCCATTCCATTAGTGCCAGTGTGTATGCCTGTGTTTTCAGATATCATGTTTCAGTGAGTTAATTAATGAACTGATGAAACATGCAAGTTGCAGCTGTCATTCCAGATCAAATAGAGGAGACGTTGGAGTACAAGAACTAGAGTGATGCTGCGTGATTTTAGCACTACTATTGAGTAGTGCTTTCAGCTACAACGCATGCTTAGTTCTGTCACGCTGCATAAAATTATTAGCAATGTTGATCAATGATTTGCTATCATACTGCAAGTTCATTTTTTTTTCATGATTTATTTTGAGATCTTCTAATAATCTCTTCAGCTATAGTATCTCAGCAACTTCTAATGTCATAGCTTTGTACTCATGTTTTGTCGTTGATCTCGCAACAACTAGCTGCTTCTTGCTCTGTCAGGAGACCAAGTTGCTCCCTACGAACATGCAATAGCCAAATGAGGACCTCCTGTCATCTTGGCAACTAACCCAGTTAGAGTCACAATAGTCCTCAATATTCATGTGCACATTCTTCCTGAAAATCAGGTCTTTTTCGGGTGTACTTTTTAGATACCTCAAAATATGATATATTGCGTCCATATGGCCCTTCCTAGGGTCATGCATATAGCGGCTCACCATGCTTACTGCAAATGAGATATCGGGATGAGTATGACACAAATAGATCAATCTGTCTATCAATCTCTGATACCTCTCATGATCAACATGTTCTCATGCATCTGCAATTATCTTGGCTTTCACATCAATTGAACAAAACTACAGACTCACAACCTAACATGTTTGTCTCTGTAAGTAAGTCTAGCACATACTTTCTCTAGGATAGAACAATCTCTTCTGTTCCACGAGCTATCTCAATCTCAAGGAAATATCTAAGTTGTCCCAAGCCCTTGACCTCAAATTCCTTCCCCGATCTTACATTTAACTATGCAATCCTTCATTCATCATCACTAGTAATGATCATATCGTTGACATCATAGCCAGCATAGTGATGTGATCACCATGTTGTCAAAAAAATACCGTATGATCTGCATAAATTTGCTGGTAGCCCAGACTTATCATAACTTTTTTGAACCTATCAAACCAGGGCCGAGTGGACTGCTTCAACCCATAGAGCGACTTTTTGAGCCTGCATACCTTACCCACCATTTGTGCCATGCCAAAGCCTGGGGGAATCTCCATGTAAACCTCTTCCATCAAATCTTCGTGAAGAAATGCTTTTTTCATATCAACTTGGTGTAGCTTCCACCAACCATTCACGATCATCGAAATCAATGTCCTTACAGTGCTCATTTTCGCCACCGGTGCAAAGGTCTCATCATAGTCGATGCCATACGTCTGGCTGTACCATTTGGCCACCAATCGTGTCTTGTACCGCTCGACCATTCCTTTTGGGTTCTACTTCACTGTGAAAACCCATTTGCATCCAACTATATTCTTTCCCGGTGGTAGTGACACAAACTCTCATGTTTTATTTTTATCAAGGGCTCCGAGTTCTTCTAGCATGATAGTTTTTCACTTTAGATCCTCCTTAGCAGCCAACCAACACCTAGGTAAAGTGACATAGTCCAAAGATGCAATGAATGCTTAATGTATAGGAGATATATTAGAGTATGAGGCAAACTATGAGATATCATGTGAAAAATGATAACGATCAGAAAAAATTCCCGCATTGCTGCGGGATATCCTCTTTAATGACACGGGTGAAGGAGGAGAAGGAAGATAAATCATATCACATGTGTATTCTGAGTTGAGGTAGACAGAGATAAGGGACTTGATGACACGAGTGACATTGTAGGCACTGGTCTTTCATTCTGTTTCTTCCTTCCTTCATACACATATCTCACCTCTCCCTGAGTTTGAGTCCCATCACATATAGACTCTTCCTCTTCTTCATCAGTTTCTTACTCCTCAATCGATGAAAGAATCCATAAAGAAATAGTTCCCACATTTACCAACATCTCACCATTCTCCCATTCTCTTCTTATACCTACAATATCAACTGAGTCATCAAAGGATAAAAATACCTCTTGTCACACCCCAAAATAATCTAAAACATATTAGGGGTGACAAACTCGTCACGTACATACGACGCATACGAAAGGCAAAATGAATAAAAAAAGCACACAAAATAAAAAAAAGAATAATAATAAGTACATGATAAAATACAGTCCATAATAACAGTATAAAATACAACACCTGCATCGGCGAGGCTGACTCCATCTGAATGGACAGTAAAATCTCTCAAATAAAACCCAAAAGAAATAAACAACAACCCGATATCCCGAAGAGTCCTAATCAACTACCTAGCTCACATACTGATGCGGCGAAGCACTTTTTTATCACACAAGACTGTACTTAGCACTCTCTCCAAGATAATCTCGTACCTATAAATCTGGATTTTGCAACCACCGTGGAAACATGAGTAGTTTAAAAATTACTCAGTACAGATATACATCCAACATTAAGATTTGATCTTTTTTCCTAAACTGGACCCAAATACCGACACTGGTGTTTTAAATATAATATAATAGTTATTTATGAATATAAATATATCTCTATGCACTTTTTGAGAATTTCACTAATATGCGATTGCATGAAATGACAAGGAAACTCAAAATAGAAAATGTGTAGAAAATAATATAAGATAATATATAATACGAGAGGGAAAAGCACCCGTAAAAAAAATAGCTAGTTTGTAAATTATCAGATCCATCTCAAGCGGGCGTCACCAACGTCCCAACTTATAAACTTGAGTCTTACCTAAGCGGACATCACCAGCGATCCAACTTACTAATTTAGGACTTTATATTTAAGGACGGTGAGTCAGGAACGCACCGAGAGCCCAGCCAAGGGGGAAAGCGACAAAAGCACTCGAGATCTAAGGCTCTTGACTCTTGAAGTGACAGGCAGTGACAGGGGAGAGAGCAAGATCGGACGGAGAGACGAAGTGAGAGCTGCTTATCTAGAAAAATGAAAATTCAAAGGGAGAGAGAGATTAGAGCCTTTCAAGAGAAATAATGAGAGAGAGACTATGATCAGGGAACAAGTGAGAGGGAGATGATGCATCAAGAGGGAATGCGAGAGATAGAGAAGCCGTTAGTGGGGGTAATAAATGGAGAGAGAAGGAATGGTAGTGGAAAATAAATGAGTTATGAGAGATTCAATGATCAATTATAAAATGAATTTGAAAATAATTGTTGTTATACTCAGATTGATTCATTGGGTCATTTAACTTCACACAAATTATACAGTAAATTAAGATTAACTTAGGATTTTAATGTATCAAGGAAGCCACAGAAATTGTGGCCCATTATCTGGTGGGTTTAATTTCTATTTCCAATGAGTTAGTTAACACATTACGCAAATTATCTTCGTTTATTTGCTTATTTGTTTCAATTTTAGTTAGTTTAATTTCGTTAATTGTTGATAAATTCTTATGTCCCTTATATCATAGTTAATTATTGTTTTTACTTATTTATTTTGGGATATAATATTTGATTGTTAATCATGATATTCGATTAAATCTTTAGGTTGCCATTATGTTGTTTATGATAAATATGTGTTTATATTCAAGATTATAGTTTTGAATGGTTGGTATAAACATAAAATAGAGGACGGAAGTGAAAAGTAGGTGGCTAAGACGCTAAGTTTAGTAAAAGAAAAGAAAAGCCTCATCTCTATGGGCTATGACATCTGATATCTCTCCGACTCCCAGGGCCCAGGGCCCAGAGGCAAAAAGCTCACATGATTGATTCCCAATTCTCCTTTCGTTCTTAAGTTCTTCACCATAATAATATAATATAATATAATATAATAATACCACCACCACCACGCCGACGCCAACGCCAACGCCAACGCAGGTTCAGCATTCCATTCCATGGCGACCATGGCGTCTCTCGTCGAATCTGCCTGGCAGGTGCGCTCCCCCCTCCCTCCCTTCTTTCCAGATCCACCTTTCTTCCTGCCTTCTCCATTCCTCCTTTTTCTTTATTTTGCTTCCATTTCGCTTCCCTTTTATCAGATTCCTTCCGTGAATCATTCATTCGCTAGCTATTCTCAAATCAACGCGCAATGCCACCACGCAACACCAGTACCGCCACTTGGATCTATCTTCCTTCATTATTCACACCATTCTATTTTGCTTCTCTAATTCCATCTCGCTTCCCTCTCTTCTTCAGATCCAATTGCTCTCCCCACTCATTACATCACTACTGCCATCATTCTCATTAATAAATTCACTGATTGCCTCTTTCTCTCTTTCTGCAGTATCTCACTACCAATTTCACTGAAATTCAACTCGCCACGGTCGGCACATTCATCCTCCATGAGAGCGTTTTCTTCTTGTCCGGCCTCCCCTCTCTCTATTTTGAGCGCTTCGGCCTCTTCTCCAAGTACAAGATTCAGGTTCATGTTCATTCTCTACCCCCCCTCTTCTTCTCTTTTACTAATCTAGTCTTCCTGTTGGAAAAAAATAATAGCTATGGTTGTGTAAACAAATGTCAAATCAATGGTGCAAACTACAAATCCATAATAGTTACAATAATCTGTTCAGCGATGATACCTCACAATAATTTTTCTTCTGACCTACTTTTACTCCAGAGCAGTAGACATTCAATGCTTAAACAAATTGGCAAATTTTGCAGTATTGCGAGACCAATAGTTAATTTAATTTTTGCCAGATGTACACACTATACCAAAGAAGCAATCTTTCTACAAAATTTCATAACTGTCAATTGACCGACTTAAACTCTACAAAATCTTATTGTGTTCTCTATCATGGTCTACTATCAAGTATGAGGAGGAACCAAACTATGGAACTGTGCTAATCTGAGTTCTGACATATTTGTTATTGAATGCAGAAAAAAAGCAACACATCATCATATCAGGACAGATGTGTGTGGCGGCTGATAATGTATCATCTATGTGTCAACCTGCCTCTCATGGCTGTTTCCTATCCCACCTTCAAGTTCATGGGCTTGCGCAGCTCTCTCCCTTTGCCTCCCTGGTAACAAGTTACTCTTGCTGTTTGTTTTTACTTTTTGTATGCTATAAAGGAAATCAAAATACATCATGCTGTTGTTATTCTGACATGGTGGGGGTGCACACTTTGCGGTTTGTAGGTCGGTTGTTGTATCTCAGGTCCTGTTCTACTTCATTTTGGAGGATTTTGTCTTTTACTGGGGCCACCGTGCATTACACACCAAGTGGCTCTACAAGCATGTCCACAGTGTTCACCACGAGTGAGCTCCTCTCTTCCTGTTTTACGCCTTTGCTATTTTGGCAACTTAGTCATGTTAAAACAAAATTGGCTGAATTCTTCTCATCTTCTGTCGCCAACATTTCAAATACGAATTTACAGATATGCCACACCGTTTGGACTCACATCAGAGTACGCACATCCTGCTGAGATTCTGTTTCTTGGGTTTGCAACAATAGTGGGCCCTGCTCTGACAGGCCCGCATCTGTTCACGCTGTGGCTCTGGATGGTGCTGAGGATTCTAGAGACGGTGGAGTGCCACAGTGGCTACCACTTTCCGTGGAGCCCTTCAAACTTCTTGCCTCTTTATGGCGGGTCTGTTCCCTCTTCCTGACTGCTTTTTCTTTCCTTCACATGGAAGTATTACGGGTGAAATTCATGGCACAATCCTGGGTGGTTGCAAGTATGATGAAATTTATGTGAAATAACAAATATGGCAAAATGCAAAGGGTGTATAATTTCCAAAAGCACCTGTTTGTCCGTCGAGGGTCGTGCCTCCAATTGTAGCACACACTGACACACACATCATATGAAAACAATAGAAGAGTTTGCTCCATTTGGTTTGGAATATTTGCCAATTTTACCTGTACCAAATATTTTATTTTTGAGGAAAAAAACATATCCAATGGGGTATGGAATCATTCATTTCCTGTATATGAAATCGTAGTTTTTGAATGATGGACCAATGCATTTTTCCTTTCTGAATCTGTTATGTAGGTCTGATTTTCATGATTATCATCACCGGGTGCTGTATACCAAGTCTGGCAATTACTCTTCTACTTTTACTTACATGGATTGGTATGCACTATCTAATTCTCTTTCATTCTTCCATCATGTTCGGAAAAGTGGATCGCTGCATGATGATTTAAGGTCTCGATCTTAGTAGATAGTTCCATTGATTGTTATAATTGATTAATGAATTAATTAATATTGGAGCAGGATCTTTGGCACGGACAAAGGTTACCGCAAGATGAAGGCACTAGAGGAGGTGGGAGATGATGATGGCAAGGAATTGTAAATCGAGAGTTATCTGATATTTCATCCCCAACATTTTCAGCTCAGAAGCTACTCATCTACCTTTTATTGTGGAGTTAGATATGCCTTTTTCTTTTTGTTTCTAAATTTCGTTTGTTGGTTGTACTGACGTGGCAAATTTTTCGTTGGTCGGTTATGGAAAAGAATGTACCAGTTTTATTTGAATAACCTTTGGGTATCCATTTTCGGGTTAATGGATGTGCATTCCTTTTTATTAGATGCAATATGATAATGGTGGAGTGTTACGCTCAATCCTCTTATGTATTCCCTGTTCATGCTTTTGCATCTTTGTAGATGAAATTGTGAATATCATCAATTCAGCATGTACGTACGGGGGCAACCATGGGTTGTATATGTGTTCTTTGAGCAGCAATTGATGGCTGCAGCCCAATTATTTGTTGATGCCCAACATGATTCAATATATATATAATTGAATTCGGGCTCTCCAATTAGATCTCTCCGCCTCGGCCAGTAAAGTTATTACTGGAAAAGAATCCCTTACTGATTTATTTATTTATTTCTTGTTATTATTGAATATGATACGATATTCCTAAATCCTAACTTAGGATAGCATAGCAGTTAACAAATGTGTGCAAATAGTAGTCTCTTAGTTCATTTTTCAATTCATTTCCCGTGCAAATAGTAGTCTCATAGCAGTTAAAGGAGCATTCTTATGGGCTAAATTGGGCTGTGTATTAGAAATAGCAAGTGCCCGGGGCCGGGATAGAAGTTTATTTAACTTCGGCTGTAGTTTCTAATGTTTTTTTTTTTTTTTTTTTTTTTTTTTGTTTTTTGAAGTAATAGGCTTGTACCTACAAAATTTCATTAACCAATAAAAGAAGTACAGACATAATCAATTGCATATTATTGAGTTTTGTTTTTTCATCTCTAAGTTGCTTTTCTACGAGAGAACCCAATCAATTGCATATTATTTTTGTCTAATGCTGGTTTGATTTTCAGGTTATCAGTTATCAACGATAGTCCCATTTGGCATCCATGCTACACTACTACCCTTACTAGCAGTAGCCAGTAGCAAGTGCTTCTATGTAAATCCATGAACAAAAAGAAAAGAAAAGAAAAAATAAAGAAAGAGCCGATCTTACTTTGATATATTGGCGAAAACAATTTTTGCATGAATATTTCTCGTTAAATAGTTTGATCCTCAATTTATTTTTTAAGATTAATGGAAACAACATAGATGAACTCAAGACTCAAGTGGTTCACTACAACAAAATGAGGCTTATAAAACACTCACTTAATAACGATTATAGGTCAATTTTGTTATTAAGAGGGTCAATGACATTATTGAAATATTGCAAACTCTTATAACAATTTTTAATAATTTTTTTTATTAAAATAGAGTCCCAGACACACCCAAAAGTTGTATATACCTAATATCTTTAGCAACGTTTCTTCAAGGAACCGTTGTTAAAAGAGAATATTTGAATTTTGCGTTGATAAAAAGAATTCACCAATAATATTTCACCTTTTTGCTCATACAGATTGCTTGACTTTTTAATCTCACAATTTGTTCATTCTAATCCAACAATCCAAAAACTAAAATTAAAAACTAATATCCACATATTACTATCTCCTTTGTTATCTATTTCAAATATAAAAGAGAGATGAGGGACATAGAAAGAGAAGAGGGAAAATAAAAGAAATCAAAATCAAAATCCTACCATCTCAAGTTTAAATGAACACATATTTTTATAGGAAACTCAGATGAAGCTTCAGGGCCAAAAAAACTTGTGAGGAGATCTACAAAATTAATTGCTTACACTCTTATGATAATTTTCAGGGCAAAAAAAGGTCGTATGAGGTCTAAAAAATGCGTTTGAAGCTTCAAAATCTTTTTTTATTTTTTTTAAATTTTTCTAATAAATTATGTAATTTTTTTTATCATGGAGTGAATAAGATGTATTGTTGTTATTGAATGAATATTTTGTATTTATTTTTATATCAATTATTAAATGAATAATATGTAACAATATTTATTCTTATATAGTTAATATGCCTCTATTTCCATTGTGTACTGTTTTTTTTTAAAGAAAGTTAAAATTATTTTTTAAATGATTTTTAGCAATTACTTTTAATTAAGGACTATTGCTAAAAGATCATTTAATAATAATTCTCAGTTAAAAAATATTGCTAAAGGACATTTATCAATGATTCTTTATAAAATTTTTTAATGTCCGTTCAATAACGGTGGAAAACCGTTATTAAAAATATTTCAAAACCGATGTTGAATTCTTTTTTGTGCGGCGGTGGTTGTAAATCCGTGCACTAAATTTGATTTCTCTAAATATGTGGTGGCTGCTGCATTGATTGCTGGGGCAACGATTGGCCAATTAATGTAATCCAACTAATTAAGTAATTAATTAATTAGGCGCACTTGGATTTATGCTTTCATTAATAAACCAGTCGGAGCGATTGCTTTCTAAACTGGACAACCTCGCCAGTCGCCAACAAATTAATAAGAAAATAATTAAAATCAAGTGTGCATATGACAACGATATTTTCTCTAGCGAGCTACGGAGCTAGTGTTGAGATTAATTGAATTAAGGATGCATGCATTCATATGTAATGTATATGCAATAAATATATATATTGTACCTGGTGGGGGACTACATATATAGATATAGTTATATCAACATATTCATGCATGCAACAACACATGCAATATATGCTTGCTTGTGAGATCTAGCAACATCGTGTCTCCTTCGAAGACGAAGAAATTTGCGCCAAGAAAGGAATTGATATTGTGGGACCCATGACTATATAAGTTGCTAAGCTAGCCATGTGAATGCACAGACCTGATAGCGCCAAGTATAGATATATTAATTCAATAATTTTTTATACATATATATATGACCTTTTATGGACAAGGAATTGAATTAATTAATCTTAATTACTAATGGTTGCTTTCACTACTTTATTGTTTGAAGTCAATTATAGCTAACGAATCATTTTCACTAAAAAATACTAATGAAAACATGCTAGCTAGCTAGCCACCATTTTAATTTTATTCATTTAAATGATCGATATTTTAAAAAATAAATAGATCATGTCCGATAAAAATGGAGTGTACATATATACAGTAGTTAGATATCAAATTAAGATCCAGATCAAGATAAATATGATGTGCACATTTATATCAAATACATATAACTTGGTAAGCGAGACACTAGAGTCATTAATATTTCTGACTAATAAGATGCCATGGAAAAGAAATTTTAATTAACATTAGGCACAGAATTAACGTGAATTTTCTGAGACTTAACTGGCGAGCTTGATGAAATAATTAAGATATTGATATGACTTGATTTAGAAGTTCAGGCTTAGAAGTCCAGGTCGTATGTAAGAACTGAAATATTTAGAATGTTTGAAGTGTGTGTGATACGTTTTAGTTAAAGTGTTTAGGCAGTATGAGAGAGATGAAGTGTAATCGGATGTTTGAAAATGTGTGTAGGTTGTGCATAAAATTTATTTTGATGTATAGGTTCTATGTGTGTAAAAATTATGATCCCTCTTCAAGTCTTTGACAAGACCTTATATAGGTTAAGAGTCATAGGTTGATCATGTGTAATTAAGTGTTCACTGCTATATGTGCTCAGTTATAACCGCTATACGTGACTATGTCTGGTTGTAAATACTCAACATGACTATGTGCGGTTATAAGAACGGTTATACTCGAGATGAGTATTAAGTAGTTCTCGACGAATGTCTGGATTGAGAACTATTCAAGATGAGTGTTGGGTGAAGCAAGTCTTATAGGGCCTAGTGATTTAGCGTCTTAGATCTAAATGTCCGAGCCTAAGTTTATCGAGCCTTCAGAAACACAATCCTATTATTAACCTCTGAAACTGAAATGTATCAGAATGACACTTTCAGGTTCTACTCCCACTGGTCGAACCGAGCACCATAATCTGCCACCTGAGTGCCATATGAGTCGATTTGTGCACCCTGTGTCTGAATCTCTGAGCAAAGGGAGTCTATCTCGGTGTAGAGAGAGTCGAGTCTACTATCAATGACATCAAATATGCTATTATAGTACTATTTCTAAACATCAATCCTCCAGTCAAAATACTTTGTCCTCGTGCTGGCATAGGCTGATCCCCTGCAAATGCTGCAAAATATCCCGCAGTAGAGTTGAGTAGAGTAGAGTAGTCGGAAGAATGGCATAGGGAATGAATGAAGAGAGAGAGAGAGAAAAAAAAAGAGAAAAGATGAAGGGGAGGAGAGATTTTGAATCAAAAGGTTGCATGGAGCAGTTGGAGAGAGAAAAGACAAAAATGTCTCTGTTCCGCTAATGGTTACCTCATACAGCCCATATGCAAGATCATATGGGTCATATGCGTCGGATTTCACAACAGAACAAAGAGGAAATAAAGAATAAAATATGTATGCAATTAAAATTAAAAAAATGGCATGAAAAATACTGCAAGTCAATTAATTTAGCCCAAATATGCATTAGTTCCTCAAAGTCAAAATAGAACAAATATTTGCTAAATAGTCCTCTCAAATACATTTATTTTGAAAATAAAAAATTCAACCCTACCATCCCAAAAATTCTAACCCAAACTACTCCTCATCAGATGGGATATCGATGACCTCAAGCCTCCAGGTCTCATGGCAGTCGAAGGATATCGGTGCATAGATCGGGAGCATGTCAAGCATGTACTCCAACTTTCACAAGTACACATCTGGATCAAGAGGTCCGTTGTCAAGTGTCTTGCGGATAGATCTGCACTCAATCAGAGACTTCAAGTCAAAACATGAGGAGTGAGGTATTGTAAGATAGTCTGGAACGTCGATCTTGAGCTTATGGGCAATGGTAGTGGGAAAGATGGTGCATGTGATGATGCTGCCCTCCTTGGTCTCATCCCGGATCTGCATCCAATGTTGCACCATAAGGAGCATCAGGTCAGGCCGCTCCAATCTACTCTCCAGGGCTAGCATGTGGTCTAGAAGCTCCATCTCCTAGATGGTGACCTCCTCAACATCATCATCGCGTGCAAAGATAGTCTATGCCAGAGCCCTCTGGATGCAGTGGATAACTGGGTGCTTGATAAATCTGGTCCGGTATTCCTTGTAGTCACGGTATCCGATTATTAATTTTCAGACATCCTCCATGCCATACTCTCCGTTGAATCCCCTACCACCATAAGTAGGTAACTTGTGGAATCTAAAAAGAATCTCAGTTTTGTAAAGTTTACCTCATAATTTCGGTTACACCTCTAGAACAGTAGGTGTTGAACATGTTCTGACCCTTCTATGACCTTTATGAATGAGAGAAACTCTGCTGCAAGTCGGGGGCTTTCTAGATAGGTGTTGCCAATGCGCTGGGTCAGATACAAGAAATCCTTCTTCATTCCCATCTTGTCCAAATCTTTGAAATTGAAGCATGGTGTCGCCTTGTGTGTGCATGCCTCGAGCTGTTGGAGATTGTGCTGCACTTCTTGCATTAGAAATAGAACCATCAGTCTCCTTCAAAATTAGAGGGTTTTGGGTCTCGGTTTGGTAACGTACGACCCGTATGGAGTGGCATACATGTTGTATGGGGTCTCTAGTACCGATGGACAAACGTGATTTTGAGAGGAAGGGAGAGAGATGAGTTGTGAATTGAGAAGGAGCTATGACAGCGTTTTTAGAGAGGAGATGGGATAAAAAATAAGAAGAAATAAGAATTAATTATGAAAAAAATTGTTTTCTTTCTTCAATTCTTTTCAATTTTCGTTCTGTCTAAAATAGTATACGGGTCGTATGCAGACCTATACGGGCCAATATACATTTTGAATTTGTTTTGTTGGGCCTTTTTCCTCTCCTTTGAATGTTTGGACTTCTATATGACCCATTTGGTGTTGCATGTAGGTCACATAGAGTCCGGAATTTTGATCTTCTTTAAGTTTTCATTTGTATACTCAATGTGTAGCCTAATCTCTCACTAATTTGACTATCCTGGCTCAAAATAATCTTCTTACGGTGTTGAATTCAAATGGAATGTAAAAGAAAGAATGAGAAAAAGAATAAATTTAATTGGGTATTAAGCTCGACCTCATACTATCTAAGCTCCTGATGAGATTAGATCAGAGAGCATCTAAACCCAAGGCTCTCCGAGGTGGTGGTCAGTCATGTAGTGCTTGAGGCACTAACCATTCACCTTAAACTCTTCGCTCTTCTCGCTCTAAATGCTACCGCTCCGAACAGGGAGACTTCCTGACCAGAAATAGTCCAGACTATTTGGACTTCAACTTACCTAGAAACAACCATAACCTAAAATGTTACCGCTCCAAATAGGGAGACTTCCTGACCAGAAACAGTCCAAACTATCTGGACTTCAACTTACCTAGAAACAACCATAACCTAAAATTGAATAGAAGTACTAGATCTCCTTTCTTGAATTCTCGGTACATGATCCTCCTATCATGCGCTCTCTTAGTTCTTTCCTTGTATATTTTTACATTGTAATATGCGTGCGAGGCACATTTTCTCCAATTCATGCAAGTCAAGGACTCTCTTCTTGTCTGCCGCATGCATGACAATATTGATGATCTTAATGGCCCAATAGGCTTTATGCTCAATTTCCTTCGTAAGTGACATGATTTGTCATAAACTAATTTATATGGACTTATTTCGATAGGGGTCTTGTATGCTGTGCATTATTTGTTTGGGTTTTGTATGATATAGTTACAAATATATGATAGATTTTGTATGTATAGTTATAGATATATGTTAGATTTTATAATAACTAACATTTTGTTTAAGCTAAGCATGTCATATATCTATTTATACTAACTAGGGATGAATTCATATATAGTTATCAAGCTCATTATTAGTTTACGATATAAACTACTAATTGGATCTTGATTCTAACCGATTATGACATTCATTAATTGAGAATCGTATTAGGCACCTGGTACGTGTCATTCGGCTATGATAGAAAGAAGATGCATTAAATGGCCACTTTCTTTCCTCAAAAAAAAATGGCCACTTTCATGGATAACGTTACCAAACTTAAACAAACAAAAATGATAAACAACAAAGTCCACAACTTTTTAAAAAGGAACGAAACAAAAGAATCTTGCAATCTAAAGAATTGCCTTTGCATGAGCTTCAACGGATCATTTTGGAGGATGTAGATAGATGGAAGGATAACGAATGATAATGTAATAATCATATAAAAAGAGAGGAGGGGGAGGAGTTTTGATTTATTCAAAACAATGTACACGTTTTTTTTTGTTATCAACCTAAAGTGCGTCACACAATTTGAGTGCCAAATCCTTCTTAGTTCTTGTCACAGGATTTTCTAGAATTGATTTGATCTCTTTGTTGGAAACCTCCACCTAGTCGCTCATCTATGGATGGTATGGTGTGGCTACCTTGTCTCTCGCACCACGACCGTTCAGAAGATGATTAAATTATTTGTTAACGAAGTATATCCCTCCGTCAATGATGATGATGCAAGGTACTACACATCGAGGAAAAATCACATCATTAAAAAGACACTTCACGATATTGGCATCAACCCTTTGACATGCAACTGTCTATTGCAACTAAGATGTATTAATTTCCTTTTGAAGATGGGAATGGTCCCATGAAATCAATTCCCCAAATGTCAAAAATTTTAACCTCCAGAATAGGTCGCAGGGGCATCTCATTTCTCTCGGTTATGTTATATGTTCTTTGACATTTATCGCATTCAAGGACAAATGCTCTAGCATCCATAAAAATGATAGGCAAAAAAAACCAGATTGGAAGACTTTGCCCTCCATAAATAAAAGAGTGACACTGAAAGAGTATATTAGATACTTCCTCACTTGAAATACAACGTCGAAAGATTTCATCTATTTCGACCTTGAACATGTATGGCTCTTCTCAGAAATAGTGTTTGACATCTGCCTTGAATTTCTTTCTGTGTTGGGATGTCTGTTCTGGTGGAAATACGTCGACTGCCAAATAATTCACAAAGTCAGCATACTATGGCATCCATGCGTTGCCCTTAACTATTTTTTTTTATCCAGCTGCTCGATTGCATGAATTATGTACAGTGGAATGTCATATTCATCTCGGGTTATATCTGTAATGTATGCACAATTCATGTGCGAATCAACTGAGAGTAACTATTCTCCTAGAATGGAATCATCGATTGGCATACCACTATCTATTCTATTTTCTCAGCACATATGGGAAAGATGCTCCGCTACTGAATTCTCAGTTTCTTTCTTATCTCGTATCTCCAGGTAACATTCTTACAAAAGAAGGATCTATTTGATAAAATATGGTTCAAATCCTTCTTGTTCAGGAGATACTTGACCACTGCCGGTCAGTGTAGACTATGATCTGAGAATCGACCAAGTAGGATCAAAATTTGTCCAAGACAAATATAATGGCCAATAATTCTTTTTCTATGGTCGTGTAATTTGCTTGGTCAGAGTCTAAAACTTTTCTAGTATAGTAAATAACGATAGGTTTCTTGTCCTTTCTCTGTCCAAGGACCGCCCCTATAGCAAAATTGCTCGCATCACACATCAACTCAAATAGTTATGACCAGTCTGAAGTGCAGAATAGGAGCTGAAATGAGCACTTTCTTCAGCTCATTGAAAGCTCTCGCGCATTCCTTCGTAAAAATAAACTCCAAATCTTTTATCAATAAATTCTTCAGGGGTTTTAAAATTTGTGAGAAGTTTTGATGAATCTTCAGTAAAATTCATAATGTGCAAGAAAACTTCTCAACTCCTTAATGTTAGTTGGAAAATCCAGTTTCTCGATCACTTTAATCTTGGCCTTATCCACTTCGATTCCTCTTGAGGTCATCAAGTGACCTAGCACAATCCCTTCTTGTTCAATTCACTTCTTCACATCTTTACAGAATTTTGCATAAATTGGCTAAGGATGTGCTATAGACAAATAAATCGTCCATGAAGACCTTCATCTCCTTCTCAATAAAATCTGAGAAGATTGCCATCATCGCCCTCTGGAAGGTAGCTGGTGTATTGTAAAGACCGAAAGGTATTCTTCTGTATGCATATGTCCCGTATGGACAAGTAAAAGTGATTTTTTTGGTCTTGCGGGTGTATCAGCACCTAGAAAAATCCTAAATACCCGTCCAGATAACAGAAATATGAATGGTTAATCTCTCTAGAAGTTGGTCCACGAAAGGCAAAGAAAAGTGGTCTTTTCTCATTGCTGCATTGAATTTCCGATAATCAATGCATATTCTCTAGCCAGTAGCGATGCATGTTTGGATAAGTTCATCTTTCTCGCTCCTTACCATAGTTGCCCCTCCTTTCTTGGGCACCACGTGCATGAGACTAACTCATTTGCTATCTAAAATCAGGTAGATAACGTTTGCCTCGACGAGTTTGAGAATCTCCTTCTTGACTACCTCCTAGAGATTCGGGTTAAGACTCCTTTGGTGCTCAATTGATGGCTTGTGATTTTCTTCTAAAAGGATTTGGTGCATGCACACTGCTGGATTGAGACCTTTTAGATCCTTGATAGAGTACCCTATTGTGCCATTATGTTTTCTCAGCGCTTTTAGTAATTTGACAGTTTATTTCTCGTCTAAACTTGCATTTATAATTACTGGAGTTGTTACTTCAGGGTTAAGGAACTCATATCTAAGGTTGGCTGGGAGAGACTTCAATTCAAGCTTCTTTAGTTCCTTGGGTGCTGGTGCACCGGTTTGTCTATCCGTCTTAGTCTCATTGGTTGTGTTTTCTTCACTTTTCTTGCATTTGGGGTCTTCATTTTTCTCCTTCACCGCACTCACATGTTATTCGTTATCCAGTTCCTTCTGTAGGTCGAGTAGGAAGCTCTCGTTGTCTGTCAGTAAAATATTCCACTGTTTTAGTAGATTTTCCTCGACCAAATTCATCTATTGAATCAATCACAAATCATTCTTCCGTCTCGTAAAGGTATTTGTTAGCCTTGTCAAATCAGAATTGAATTCGTTCGTCTCTTACCCTTACCATGAGTGTGCCTTCTCTCATGTCAACAATCACTCCAACTGTTCTTAGGAATGGTCTTCCTAGGATAATCGGTACTTCCTTATCCTTCTCCATCTCCATTACAATAAAATCTCCCAATACGAAAAATATCCCTACTTTTACCGGTACATCCTCTACTATGCCCAACGACAATCGAACAGAAGCATCGACTAGCTGGATAGTCATTCTTATGGGTTTCAGCTCGCGAATTCCCATTTATTTGAAGATTATGTGTGGCGTGAGATTCACACTTGCTCTTAGATCACAAAGGGCCTTCTTTATTGTTACATTTTTTAGAGTGCGGGGTATAGTGAACTTTTCTAGATCTTCCATTTTAGATGGCAGTGTCCTACTGAGTATTACACCGTAGTTTAAGTTTAACTATGCTCTTTTGCACTCTCCTAGACTACGCTTATTAGATAATATATCATTTAAGAATTTCGTGTATCTGTGCCAGCGCATATGTGAAAGGGATGGTGATTTGAAATTGTTTGAGAACTTACATTAACTTTTAAAACTACTCATCTAACTTAGTCTTAGCAAGTCTCTAGCAGAAAGGAACCGGAGGTTGGTACAGTTATTGGGTCTTTGTACCCTTCTTTTTCTTATTGGGATCAGAGTCGGGTCTTGTAGATGGGTCAGGCGATGGATCGGGCGAAGCAGAACCGGTTGGTTTCATACTTTCTCATTCCTTCTCATAAGGAATTTCATCAACTCGTCTCTCTTTAGGGTCCACGGGGTGTTCCATAGGTGTTTTTCTCACACTTTCTTCTTCTTCTACATGCATGGTCGGTACTTGATATGAGGTTCCACTTCTCAAAGTCCCCTCGACTTCTTACATGTCAGAGAACTCAGAACATTATGCTGCATCTCTCGAGGTTATGGCTTTCGCCTCCCCTCTCGGGTTAGTCTCAGATTTGTTGGGTAATTTACCACGATCAGTAGAGATCATGAAGGTAGATGTGTTGTTGGAGTTTTCACTCCCTTATTCTCTCGCATTCAGGTTTGCAAGCTCAACACTGATGGCCTGCAGATGCACTCGGTAATGGTAGGGGCAATATAAGGAGGTCTCGGTTGGTTAAACTCAGGTTTATTGTCTTGGTTCGGGAAAGAAGTGTTCTGATATAAATTACGGTTACTATTACCAGAAGGTTGTTGGAGCTATCGGTTCCCTGGATTGTTCTGGTATGAGTTTTGATTGTTACTTCCATAGTTTCCTGAACCTTCCGTCCTTAAGCCAATTGCAGGAATTCAGGTGATTCCTTCGGATAGGATCTGAACAGTGGGTTTGGGATGAACTAGGGTTAATTATTGACAGAATTAACTTGACTTACCCTTTCGTCTGATTGTGCTAGCGGGCACTCCTAATAGTTGCATCCTTCATCTCTATAGAAGTTGTAAGATATCGATTAGATTTGTTCAATAGCCTTCAATTTTTGACTCTGTTGGAGTTGCCTTTGTAGGACATCAATTCTGGTTGATAGTGCCGAGAATTGATCAAGTTCTATCCTGCCACCACCACCTCCTCTTTGGTGATTATGGTCCATCCACTGTTCTTACCGCTAGTCGATCGAACAGTCTTAGTGCTTCATCAGGCTCCATTTGCATGAAGTTGTCTGCCGTCGTTGAGTTAATTAGCGTGCGGTTGCTATCCATTAAAATTGATAAAAAAAACCCTCTACAATCATCGATTCATGGATGTTGTGATGTGGGTATGGATTCAACAGTTTCCTATACAATTTCTAAACCTCACTTGTAGACTCATGAACACCCTGCCTAAATATTGAGATATGAGCTCTTATCTTAGCTGTTCTCTTGTGAGGGAAAAAATTACTAAAGAATAGATTAGAGAGATTAACTTAGGTACCAACTGAGTCTTTCGGAAGAGAGTTTATCATCTTATGGCTTTATCTTTCAAGGTAAATAGAAAAAGAGCTAATCTGATATAGTCCTCTGATGCTCCGTAAGGATGGACCGCTCCTAAGCATTACAGAAAAGTCTGGATGTGATCATGTGGGTCTTCGTGCTCTAGCCCATGATAGCAGTTATTCTGGATAATACTGATGGTGCTCACGCCATAATTGGAGGGGGGGGGTCACTGGTTAGATGAGGAAGTCTGATTAGACCCCTTCCATTTGTTGCATGCGGTGCTGTATAATACAACAGCATTCTCGGCACAAACCGCTCATTAGCAGCTCCATTTTGATGGGGATTCTCATCATCATCGATGTGGTCCCTAACGTTCCTGACTCCTTCAAACTGATTATTCATTGTCGTTGTCGAGCCTCGAGACTCTTCTGAATTAGGGGAAGACCTAGATGTGTTTGGCGTAATCTTCTTACTTCTCAACTGGTAGTCTACCACAGGAGAAAATATTTTCAATTTAGATCCTGAAATAAAAAATTAAAGAATAAAGAATGAAAATAAAAATAAAAATCTGAATACAAAAGTAAAATATGTTTAGTAATTATGTTATCGTCTCCGGCAATGGCGTTAAAAATCTTGACAACACGGTGTTGTACTACCTTTAAAATTTATAATTACTTACAATATTTTAGTTCTGCCATAAGTATATGACCTATGTTGGGTATAGTAAGGGTATTAAATCCACAGGGATGGAGATAATTATCGGATGTGCAAAATAAGTAAAAAAAAAGGAGGGCAAATGGTTGGTTTTGAACTACTTATAATTAAAATAAAAAGCAGTAAATATTTTTGTATTTTTTGAGTTAAATAAAATAAGAGTTTCTATGGATATAGATTATTTTCCACTCGGATCTGGATCATATGGCCCGTATGCTCTCACATACGGTATGTATGGACACAAACAGGTTACAAGTACTTCTAAGGGGTAATTTCTTCGTTGGTTGCGCTAATCCTTGATCAGTACCTAAACAATAGACATTAACTCTCGCATGTAAGTTTGTTTGAGTAGTTGGTGGTCAGGTAAGGTTTTCAAGTTCACATAAACCTCAACTCTCACATATTGACTTGGATCACTTAGATTGAGTATTGGTTTTCTATATGCATGCTCGATCTCTCGATCTGAGAGGGGTTCAATCTCTCAGACACAACTTGATCTAACTTCTCAGGTCCCAGATCTACCTATTATACTTAGAAAACCCATTATAAACTATTCAAATCTTAGACGGTCAAACTTGGAGTCTAGGCTCAACTCGGGACCTATCCTAGCAGTTCATTAAATAATCAAACAAGCATAATAATAATACACATCACATCAAATATAATCATGAAATAAAAAATCTCTAATAAAAAGTCATAATCCTAGTCTTACATCCCTAATTCCTAAGAGATAAAATACTTGGCCACTCATAGCGACATATAAAAAAGTGGTAAAGATACAGAAAACAAGAATGGAAAATTCTAGCTAGTCAATGATAAATCACACAAAATACAACTCGAAGCACTGAGCCGGTTGATCTTGAGATTGGTGAATCAGAAGATGGGTGGAAATGACCCACTTGTTCATCTTGCTGATCTTCTAGATCATGAACTCCAGGCACTGAGCGGATTCATAAACTTAGAAAACACTCTTGCATACAAAATCAAACATAAAACGCTAAGCCAGTTCAACTTTGAGTCGCATAATCCTAATGAGAAAACAAGAGCCTAAATTAATAGATTTGTGAAGAGCATGCATAAAATCGAGAAATACACTGATGAGTTTGCCTTGATTGTTGTGCAACGAGGCTTACAGAATGGAGATCCTGGTATCATAAAGCATAATTCCTACAGGAAGAATTGTAGAACATTTAATAAGTTTCTATTCTTTGCTAGGGATATATGAGAGGAGAAGAGAATACTGATCTTGGTCACCGAGGATTGGGATCTCCCTTCTGGAGACTCGCCTAAGAGGGATAATCGCAAATTAATGTGAGTATCGCAATGACTCTCACATTGAAGACAGTTATTGTTAGTTTCACAGTTATTGTTATACAGGAGATTGTTTATAATTGTGTGACATTCTCGAAATAATTGCTCGACAGGGAGACCTTACACAATACAACAAATCTGAAGTCTTTTTAAAAGTTTCCTTCTCGATAAATATTGGTAAGAATCAGAATTTTCGTCGGGAGATTTACCCAAAGAAAGGGGTCGAGGTTTCTAAAGAACATTTATCCAGACATTATGGAGAAAGCCATGATAGAAGGCACAATTATGAAAATGATAACAAACGAGCATGGGAGACACTGATTCCCACGAAGTGCGAATGTAATTATGTCAATACAATTGCCAACCATTCAGTTCTCAAGGCTCACAAGAAAATATCTCGTTCTGATGAGGTAATCACTTTTTTCCGAGAAGGATGATACATTAGTTTTGAACTTGAAGATTAATGCATACAAAGTTTGTAGAGTTCTCATTAATATAGGGAGCTCAACAAATATCATATATTAAGATGCCCTAATCAAGATGGGATACAATCTAACCTATCTCGTATAGATAAAACACATTTGATAAGATTCACTGCTATGTAATGTCTTTGAAATACAAGAATGGTCAAAGTGAATCAATTTGAGAACCATTAGAGATGGTTGAATAATGTGGGTTTTATAGGGTCTAATTAATTAATGTCTTAGAACTAAATTAATGTTCGGTTTTAAGTTAATTGAACTTTCAAGATTTTAGTCCTATTATTATCCACAGAAATCAGAATATGTTTTAGGATAATGTCCTATCAGATATAAACATATTAATTAACTGAGATCTGAGTACAAGACAAAAAGAAATAGGTAAGATATATAGGATGTAAGATATTCGCTCGTGACAGATCATTATTATGCACTGGATCCTTCCTTGATCGAGCTAATTATATGTAATGATCTGTACTACATATTCTGGACCATGTGCATATATATAGATTGACATATATATGCATACGCTGCTATATGCAACAGAACAAAAAATGTGATGAAAGATTCGACCGACGCTTGGCTTGGGGCCTCACTGCTGACACCATCTGCTTGTTCAATCCCCTCGATCTGCATTCAAGAAACAGATTCCACTTCACACACACAGGAATTACACGAACTTAATTTTTGCATCGATTATACATTTATACTGTCCCCTCATGAATTAATAATTTTGACGAAGCAATTAATATATAAAGATGAGATGCGCGCATAGGGACGAAATTGGTCCACATAGAAAGTTAGCTGTACTGTACGTCTTTTTACTTCAAAATATAAAATGATTATTTGTAAAGAGTACGTATAAGAGAATTAAAAAAAAAACATCTCTCTCTCTCCCTCTCTCTCTCTCTCTCTCTCTCTATAAGAAGAGCCAGGTTGGAGAGAGAGAATGTGTTTGAGTGTCACATCTTCAAACAAACCAAAATTGACTCCGTGACTTGGTTGTCTCTACTAAGATGCCTTTTCAATGGTTGCCCAGACTCTTGCTTTGTTTTATCCTTTGAAATTACATAAAAATAAAATATCTCTGCGCATGAATTAATATACGTTTGAATCTCTCCTAATTAACTTACCCTATTTTCGTTGTCAATACTACAGCGTATATAAAAATGGATAATTCTAAGTTGCATCCAGTTCTCATGATACATTCAACTGTGTTTTTTTTTTATAATTCTTAGAAATATTATAAGAATTATAAAATTAAATTACAGGATTATTCCTAATTATTTAAATAGAGCATAAATCTCAATTTAGAGTTTTATTAGTCATTATCAAAAAGACATTTAAAATATTTTTTTAAATATTTAAACGGAAGGTCAGATCCTTTTCAAATTAAATCAAGTAACGCACATAATATTAATTAGAAACACAGCTATAATTAATTTTTATTTTTTAATTTGAATAATTAATGCTAAAATTTTATATACGCTAGAATTGTCCAAAGTTCATAATACGTAAAAGGATAAGAGTTCTTGATCCGTTTAAAATCAGATCAAAATTTCTTTGAATCAACCACACCTCATCAACTAATCTGAATAAAATAATTAAATATACATCAATTATTTTTATATATTTTTAATAATTTAATATCAATCAATATAAAATTAAACATAATTTGTATATATCATATTTGACTAGCGTTAAATCATAAAATAAATTCATAAAAATATAATTAAATGGGTCAAAAAATCTTGACACTATATCTGACCCATTTATTCTCGGATCATTTCAGATCTGCAGGTTGAATCGGGATCAGGTCAAGTTTTGACACCCAACTTGTAATTTTTCTTATTATCTAGTTATGTCATATCATTGATGTTTTCTACTATTGTTTTTATTTATTTCTCTTCATCTACTTTGATCTGAATAATTCATTTATAGTTTTTCATCTTTCTCATTTAAATTATCATGTGTTTAAATATTTTGCTTATTACTGTTGTACACGTACGTCTTTAGCATTTAAAAAAAATTCAATTTTTTCTTAAATTTCTAATTATTTTTTGGGGGTGAAACCCAAGGGACATGCCTAATTTATATAATAAACGTATCAAAACAAAATAAATGAAGAGTGAGGTTTAGGGTTTAGGGTTTAGTTCACTGACCCTTCGGTGAGGTTAACTAAAACATATAATTATCATATGCAATAAATTATTTATATGTACATGCACAACCTTTTTAACTTCAAAGATTCTTTAAGTATTTATTTAAAATTGTCAATGATCTTTTTTCATATGTAAATATTGATTATTATTATTAATTTGGAGTCATCTTAATCTGAAAGAAGTTAAAATAATAGTCAAATAATAAGAAATTTTTTGCGTATATATATATATATATTTATATAGTTGGGCCGTGGTGCTATGCATAGCACATATCACCCCATACTATGAATCAGTTGTTTATTTTAAAAGTTCAAACGGTCAATCCAACCGTACAAAATTATTTTTGTACAAATATCTAGATATAGACCAAATTTTATATTTTTTTAGAATTTTTACTACTTTTTAAACTAGTAAGAAAATCACTTGATTTAGTTATTATGAACCATTCAAAAGAAACAATTTTCTAACTATCTTAAAAAGTAATACAAAATTCTGAAAAAATATAAAATTTGGTCTACATCTAGATATTCATACGAAAATAATTTTGTACGGTTGGATCGATCATTTAAATTTTAAAAATAAATAATCAATCCATAGCACGAGGACAATCCGTGCTATGCATAGCACCATCGCTCAATTATATATATATATATATATATATATATATATATATATATATATATATATGAGTAAAGATACCGTGAGTTTAAGCTCACGAAGACCTTCCATGAGCTTAACTCAAAAAGAATATCAAATCATATCCAAATTTTAATTTATCATGCTCATTAAATTCTTTATATGAAATCTTATGGGATGCAAAAATTTGGAGTGTTTTGAACTTTTTAACTCATGATTTTTAATTTTTGATAATCAGATTTAAAAATAATAATAATATATTCAATACTTAAAAATCATTTTTAAAAATTAAAAATGCTAACTTAAAAAGCTCAAAACACTCTAAATTTTTGCATCCTATAAAATTTTCATATAAAGAATTTAATGAGAATGATAAATTAAAATTTAAAGATAATTTGTATACTTTTTGAGTCAAGCTCAAGGTATCTTTATTCTCTCTCTCTCTCTCTCTATATATATATATATATATATATATATATATATAGGTCGGCTACGGTGATCCCATAAATATTTCAAGCCGAAATACTTATGGCTCAAATTTGAAAATCTCATGCTCGAAATTTCAATTTAAATATCTCAAAAATTCTTCATATCATAATCTAATAGATTATCAATTTTTATCAAATTTGGAATTAGTTTACGATGCTTAATAATTTTTGAAAGATGACTCTAAAAATAATTAAAAATATCAAATTTTAGGCCAAATTTTGCTATATTTTAAAAATCATAGCATAGTAAACTAACTCCAAATATTATGAAAATTGATAATTTATAAGATTAGGATATGAAATTCTTTTTGAGCTATCTAAATTAAAATTTCGAACACGAAATTTTAAAATTCAAGCCATAAGCACTTGGCCGAAGTGCTTATGGAATCACCGTAATCAAACTATATATATATATATATATATATATATATAGAGAGAGAGAGAGAGAGAGATAGACTATTGTGAAATATTTGTATTTTAGTCGATATGCAAACACATCAAAATATATATTTTAAAATCTAAAAAAATTTAATTTATGATTTTCATTAAATTGTTTATATGAAAACCTTGTGGAATACAAAAATTTGAAGCATTTTGAGTTTTTTAAGCTACTTTTTTGAATTAAAAAAAAAATAATAAATATTCAATATTTGTGTTATTTTTTCAAAATACTTTAAATTTTTTTTATCATACAAGATTTTCATATGAAAAATTTAATGAAAATTATAAATTGAATTTTTTATATTTTAAAATATATTTTTTGACGTGTTTGCATATTAGCTAAAATGCAAATATTTTCACAATAGTTTCTCTCTCTCTCCCTCTCTCTCTCTCTCTCTCTCTATATATATATATATATATAGTGAGACTATGGAGCTTCACGAAGTACACAAATCTCTCATGTTTCGCATCCGTATCTCAGATTTGGAAGTCCAAATGGTGGAATTCAAATCGTTGAATATGATCTCCATATCGAAATATTGTTGGAGATCAAATTTTATATTTTTTTAAACTTTTTGCTATTTCTTAAGTGGGCGGAAGATCACTAGTATTGTATTGTTGTAAATAATTCTCATTTTTATATTTATCAATTTATAAAATAATTACATCTGAATTTTATATTTTCTAAAAGTATGCTAAATATAGGATATTAAGTTTTAAAGAGAAGAATAAAGGATTTGGATCAAATTGCATGAATATCTCAAGAATTTATTTAGATTAAGTTAGATTTATAATAAATAAAGGTAATATTGAGATCAAAATAAAAATAAATAAAGGTATTTTTACCCTAACCGTTGTAACGGAACCCGTAACCGTTACAATGGATGGCCTCAAAACTCTTTTTAGTGTATTTCAGGCAACAACCATTGTAACTATTACCATAACTGTTATAACGAAATAAATCAATCATGTACAAATTTTATCCAAATTGCTTGAGAGAAAAAAATGCACTATCCGTTGTAACTATTGTCCTATCCGTTGTAACTGATAGGTTTCTGTTGCAACTATTAAAGTACTATTATAACTGATAGTTTAAATTTATTCAGCTTTTCACAACTGTTATAGCGCTTATACAACTGTTGTATCGCTTATATAACTGTTATAATGGCTATACAACCGTTGTAACGGATATGGCCGATTTATTTTCTATTTTATTTCCCGGCTATAAAAGATAATGTTTCTTCTATCTTAATTTGTGCTTTTTCATAGCCAAACATTGTTCTAAGCCTAGCTATCACTGCTAGACCTTGAAAACCTCAAAATATTTTATTATAATCTCAAGATTACTCCGTTAAATCTTTAATAGGTTAGATTAGAGTGATTATTGAGTGTTTTCTCGATCGTGAGACTTGTGTCTTTTTAGAGGTATCGTTCTCATTATTTTTTTGACCGACGGCTACTCATTTTACTTGGTGTAAAGGACCAAAAGTTCATATTTGTACGGACAATTATGATTTTTAGTGACTTGACGCAATCGACGTTGGTGATTGTAGGTCTCGGAGTCGTAGACTCTTCATAGCTGAACTTTATCAAATATTATGTTCTCTTCTTTTTATTTTTATTTTATTCTTCATTTTCTGTGTTTGAATTTAATACTAGACTTCTAAGTAAAACAAAGAGATATTATTTTAAGTCTTGGTACTGAACTATAAAATCATCTCAACGTTCTTCTATTTCACATTATGAGTGTCGTTAGAGACACCATATTGGATGGTGCAAAAATTATTATATCAACAAACTTTGTACCATCTAAAAAATAACAATTTTTTTAAAAAATATATAAAATTTGATATCCTATAATATTTCAAATATGGAAATCATGCTCAATGGTTTGGATCGGCAGTTTAGACTTTTAAATTTGAGATACATACATGAAACATAAGAGATTATGTGCTTCCTGAAGCAGTATAACCTCACTATATATATATAGTTTGGCTACGGTGATTCCATAAGCACTTCGGCCAGGTGCTTATGCCTCGAATTTTAAAATCCCGTATCCGAAATTTTAATTTAAATAGCTCAAAAAATTCTTCATATCATAATCTTATAGATTATTAATTTTTATCACATTTAAAGTTAAAATACTATGATTAATGATTTTTTAAAAATAGCAACATTTGGCCTATAAAAATGAATGTTTTTAATTATTTTTAGAGTCATCTTTCAAAAATTATTAAGTATAGTAAACTAACTTCAAGTTTAATGAAAATTGATAATCTATAAGATTATGATATGATTGAGATATTTAAAATCAAAATTTGAAAACAGGATTTTGAAATTCGAGCCGTAAGCATTTCGGATCGAAATGCTTATGGAATCACCGTAGCCAATCCCTATATATATAGCAACAGTTAGGATATTTGTTCTTCACATTACCTAAATTTTTTTATTTCTCCTAACTAGCACTATATGGTTAAAATTAATAATAATTAATTTATATCATTATTGTACAAATTGATTATATATAAAATTAAAATTATATATCTAATTAATAGTATTATCATATAGGGTCAGAACTTATATTAATTTAGGTCAGTATTCATTCGGGATTAATCCAATATAGATTAATCTCAAATAATCTAGTTTGAAACTATTTTTTAAATACTTGATCTCATTTAGGATAGTGACCATACACTATCTATAAGTTAGCGTTTGAGAAAAATTCAGTTAGTATTTTCTCTATTTTTCCTATGAGTATGTACGTATATGAAAAATTTATGTTGACGTTCTCGGGGAGCTTAGGGGAAATGCTACCAAATTTTTCTCAAATACCAAATTGGCTAGTGTATTTTCACTAATGAGGAAAAATATTCAAAAAGTAAGTTATGATAATTGACCGGCCCAAAACCTATGTTAAACTTGATCAAAAACCAAAACTGACCATAATCAAATCCGTGAACCCTTAATCCTAAACTATAAACCCTAATCCATAAATCCAAAATCCTAAACCCTAAACGGCTTGTACACCTTGTGAAGCTCCATGAGGTATTTAAATCTAGGATAATACACCATAAAAATTTGTGTCTAAAAAGAAAAACATTTGAGCCACCTCCGATTATGAAATCTCATAGAGAGCTGCTTCTAAATGATGACACCTTGCAACGTCTTCTTAAATATTCTTTATTTATGTATAACATGATCATGATATAATCTGCCAAGATGACTTATTTTTCTGTCACATTCTCGGAGTTATTCGACTATGAAGGTGATATTTTTGTGTACGTGACAAATATCATCATGTTTTTTAAGGATCAATGACTCAATGTATTGATTCTATAGATTTTCTACAGAAAAGTATTTTGGAGCACAATATTTCTTGCAAAATTTTAGTAATTTGACGAATAATTATTGTTTACATTGTAGGGTTTCCTTCAATACGTGCAATAACTTCTTAATTAAGAAGTATAATTTTATTGATTCCTATTTTTACATGAAAATACAATTAGAAACTGATTTGGAACACACAATTAGTTATATGGGATAATTCTTTATTAATTATGAGGATCCGACGTGCTACATATTTCTGCCGTACATTTAGGGGTTAGAATTTCAAAACTTAATTTACTTATTTATCTAAGTACTTTATCTCACAATATTAATACATATAAATTATATGGGACATTAGATTCTTCTGATCGTGCAACTCAAGAGCTTAACTATTTACATTATGGACTCTCTAAATTACAGAAATAAAAGTTATGTTATTCAGCTAGCATTAAATACATAAGTTTTTTCGGCACTTTACTATATACTATAATTAAATATACTCATTTCATTTATTTATAATAGGACTTTATGCTATTATTGAAATAAAAATAATTTGAAGAAAAAATAACCTCAAGTTCACTTGAAAAATAATTGAGGTACGCAATTTAAACTTTAAATTATAATTGGTCAATTTATGGTATTAATTTTTAATAAGTTTTTGATTTAATTAGGATTTAGGGCTTGATATTAACTATTTATTATTTTTAAAATTTAGAGTATAACACTGTCAGGCAGTAAAGAGCATAGTTATTACGTTATGAGATTGATTCATAACGTAATAATAAGATATTCTAACAAGAAAATAATTTTTCCAGAGGTATGAAAAATGACTTCAAATTCATATTATTTTTCATTATCTTTTATATCTTTTAATCAAACTAATAGAATTTTTATTTACATGTTATCGAGCCAGCTCTGCAATGTTATTCACAAGAAGACATCGATAAAATTAAGGTGATGGTTGTAAATTACATTGCAACTCATGTTTGATGTTCTCTTCTTTTATTTCATATTTGACTTGTGTTATTTATAAATATTTTGTATGTTATTTGTTGTATATGTGTTTAATTATTTTTATTATTAATTATTCATGTTATTATTTACTATGTAAAAATATTTTATTATTTATGTGTTATTGTTGTTATATTGATTGCAAATATGTATATATGACTAGCATACTGGGCTGGCCACTAGAAACGAATTAAATTCCCAAAAAAATTATATTTAAAGTTGGTTTTTAGGTAGAACCGTTTCTAATCTTAACTAATGAATTAAAACTGATTTTTCAAAAATTATTTCTAAAAGATTAAATTAAAGTCGATTTTCTAAAGCTCTAGCTTTTAGAGCTAATTTTTGGCTCAAATCAGCTTTGATGGAATTTCATTAGAGTCGGTTATTAGCCAAAAAATGACTCTAAAAATTAGAACTAGCACCCTTTTTAACATTAGTTTCTATATCTTCTACCAACACATAGCTTTAGAACCAGTTGTACAACCAGTGCTAAATCCTTTATATAACTGATTTCAGAAGATTTTACTGGTAGTGCAATGGTCGATCCAATTTTCTCAACACAATCTATTGATTTATTTATGGTGGATTATAAAATTTTATTAATTTTAGATTTTTTTTGCTATTTGTTCAGATTTTTTTTAAAATTAAAAAAATAATAAAATAATATCATTTGCAACTCAATTATAGTGCCATCTTTCAAAAATCCCAATAAATAGTAAGAAAAATAATAAAATTTGATATTCTATATAAATGTTAATATATAGATAGTGAATTGGATCGGCTATTTAGGTTTTAATTTTTTAGATAGAGTCCGAAATATATATCCTACGATCAATGGAGCTTCTGATATAAAAATTCATTGGGTAATCGAAATCTTAGAGCTTGTAAATATATCCACCGAAAATCCAGTCCATATTCGTTTTTGTTATCACTTACATATATAGTTTTACATGTTGCAAATTATGCTTCGACAATTTTTCTATTCAACAGGAACATCTTTAATTGTGAAGATTAATTCAGACGTATTTTGAAAATTTTACACATTATTTATTTGCACGTAATTCTCTCACTTTTATGCAAAGAAAAAAAGAAGATCAAATTATAGAAATCTTAAAATGCTTGTGACCTTTAATGCACTGCAGAGGCTGTCCCCATTTACATTAAAAAAGTTCTATTAATACACATTAGTTGCTCATTTTTACTTAGAAAATTATTAAGAGTTCTAAAATGACCCTCATGTATTCTGAAATGTTTTTACACTATTGACCCCCATATGCTACCAATGAAAAGTATGACACAAAAACATATTTGTACAAACTATTATAGAATTGCTGCTCTTTAGCTTTTCTCAATAATTAATTCATTGGAATCTAAGTATTGTAGACTATAGTTATTTAAAATCTAGTTGGTTATCATATCTAGCTGCAAATTAATGGAGTCTAATAAATTACAAACTAAAATTTGAGATTAAGATGTGAAAAAAAACACTTCTTATCAAAATTACATGTGACAGTATATCAAATCAAATTTCATAATCCTAAATTTTTAAAGTTATTTTCATCACTCATTTCAAATTATTCTTGACAAAAAAAATTAATTCTTGAATGCAAATAGAGTGTAAGTTTTCACTTGAAATATTTAATATTGTAGGAATTATAAATAAAATAATTTTCTAATATGTTATTTAAAAAATTTAAACTATCTAATGTAATAAAATGGTGTACAATAAATTAAATTTGAATGGGTTCTTGAGGATTAGTTTCAAAAGAGTGGTAAATTTCAAATAATTTATACATTTATTTTAATCATATTAGGAATGAAATATTCTTTGTTATAAAAAAATGATAACGATCATATTTCATAAGGTCACATAAACTTTACATAGATATAAATAATATCTTTATTTATTTGTTCTCTCTCCAAAAAGCTCTCCTTTTTAAACGTTAAAGTCTCTCTTGTCCTTTTTTTTTCTTTCTTCGGGGAGTGAACCGTCTCTTGTCCTCTTTCAACTTCTTTCTATTTGAGTTAAAACTTAAAAGGTATGTTTATCTCTTCACTTTAATAACAAAAAAATATATGGTAAGAAAATAGGAAGGCAGGATGAAAGAGACTAGAAGGGTAATTGTCCATATTCGGTCAAGGAAGATTACAATTAATCAAAGAATAATCAACATATAGTCAAACATGATGAAAAAAACTTTAAAAGGTTTAATAATGATCAAGGAGGATTTATCAAAGGTGAAACTTACAATTAATTACGTGAAAAAATATAGTTGGGGGGGGGGGGGGGGTGTAATGATGCAACATTTTTAAAATGTAAATAGCTATGGTGACTTTAGTTAAGAATTGAGAAATTTTTTATTAGAGAAAAAAGTTGATCAAACTAAAATTATGAGAATAAAAAGAAAATAAGAATGAAATTTGGCGAAAGGTGCAGAAAATATGGCATATTATTATTAAGGATTTTTGGGTGTCTTTCTCGACTTCTAATTGCTTGAAATATATTGAGATGTATGATTAACATTATAATAATTAAGAATTCTACAATATAAATATCAAAATTTAACAAAGTTTATCTCTTAAAAAGTTACAATCATTTTTCTTGTATTGATGGGGAAAAGAAATACAACTATCTTTAGAAACTAAAATAGTTTTAAATTAATTATTAAATAAATAAAATATACTTGACCCCATTAATGAAAACCCTGTCTCCACCCTGATAACCTGTAAAATCTTGGTAATTGAAGAATTAACATATATATATATATATATATATATATATATATATATATATATATATGCACACCAGCTATATATAGCTATATAGCTATTGAGAGTATAACTGAGAATTAGAGATAAGGGTTACTAGGGAAACGGTGTAGATGTAGAAAGTTTCGTTTAGTTTATATGATTTAATAACCCCATATCATTGACCTATATATATGTTTTTGGAAGATATATAAGCTACTTCCAATCATAGACCGATTATATGTTGGAGGTTGAGTGTGCATAATTAATTCGTTGTATGTCCATGACTACATATATTTACATTTTTTCCTTTCTTAGGTACAAATTAATATTAACTACGATAATATATACTGTTTTTAAACAAGTGTATGTTTATCTAAGAATAGTAGCAACTAATTAATGTTACGTACGTATAGTGCACAAGTCACATAAGTTTACTGTAGCTAATTAATTCATTAGCTTAGGTCTTAGGACCTTCACCAAATAGTGCGTAATTAAGCATATGCCTCCACTGTGCCACTACTACTAATCGTTAATTTAATTAAGATACTAGCTATATATATATATATATATATATATATATATATATATATATATATATATAGAGTGGAGATACCGTGAGCTTAACTCAAAAAAGATATTAAATCATCTCAAAATTTTAATTTATCATTCTCATTAAATTCTTTATATAAAAATTTTGTGGGATGCAAAAATTTGGAGTGTTTTGAGTTTTTTAAGTCCTTATTTTTAATTTTTTAAAATGATGTTTAAGTATTGAATATATTATTATTATTTTTAGAGCTGATTTTAAAAAATTAAAAACCACAACTTAAAAAGCTCAAAACGCTCCAAATTTTTGCATCCCATTAGATTTTCATATAAAGAATTTAATGAGAATGATAAATTAAAATTTCAAAATGATTTGATATGTTTTTTGAGTTAAGCTCACGGAAGGCCTCCGTGAGCTTAAGCTCACGGTATCTCCACTCTCTCTCTCTCTATATATATATATATAGTATCAACAATTATAAGTTCTTATTGATTAATTAATTAATCCGATTCTTTGTTTGTAGTTGTATATAGGTCGTATAGATTGTTGAATAATATGAAATATATATATTGATAGTTTATTTGCGATTTTGTAATTATTATGACTGACTAGAAAAATTAGAGATTAACTTCTTTTACAGAAATTATTTTTTTTACCAAATCGACAAATCTATACTATTATATAAAGCATCTAAGAATTGGAGGGTCTATTTTTTGTCATGGTAAATTTTTATTATACCCATTTTATCCCTTAATTAGACGGATAATATTTATTGTTGGTTGATCGAACGTATGTAATCGCGTCCATTGATCCCCTCTTTCTCTTCATTTCTTTCCCTTATATACTATTATTTCCATAATTTTTATTTTTTTATTTAGCAACCTTATGCATATTTGGTAAGAAATTAAGTTAGAATAATTTACTTTTCTTGCCATAAAAATCATGAATCATTAACTCATATTGTGCAAAAATCTCATCCAAGATAAAATATAGTCTTTATTGTATGTTTTCTCTATAATTTGATGAATTTATAATTTAATATTAGATAAATGTGAATTTTTTTATCTTATAATATTTTAATGTTTAAATAAAAAATTCTGCTGCAACGCGCGGGTATATAGCTAGTACTGTTTAATTTGTATACTAAAAGTCACTTTTATATTGTTCGTTAATTCGATCGTAGGATGACACAAAAGACAAATTCATCCGGCACTAATTAAGATATTAATTAATATCGCCTATATTAATCTATTTTGGTTGCATATCAGACACTGATGTCATTTTTCAACCTTCATTAATAATTAATTTTATTGTAGTGTACTTTAATCTTTAAAAAGTACTTTGTGAGGTAGACATGTCTTGCATTATTTTAGCAAGGCTTCCTATATATTAATTTTGTACTCATCTAAAAAATAATAAATAATTTTTAAAAAATATAAAATTTGATATCCAAAAATATTTCAATAAAAAAACCATAGCCCTCCACTACAGCAAAAAAAAATATTAAGTAACGGTTTTTGTTTACCATTTAATAACGGTTCATGAGCCGTTATTGAATGGGGGATTACTAAAACTTATAAGAACCATTATTAAATTACGTCGCGCTTTGTTAACATTCAATAACGACTTTTTATTAAAAAAACATTACTGAAACTATTGGAATCAGTAACGTTTGTTAACAAAAATCGTTACTGAAACTGATTTTTTTATTTTTTAAACACTTTTCTAAAGGTTTATTCAAAATAACCATTACTGAAAATGATTTTATTATTTATTTTTTATTTTTTAAACACTTTTGATAACTGATATTATTAAATAACTGTTACTAAATCTTTTTTAAATAAAACTAAATTTTATTTTTTTTTAATATTTTTGAATTAAAATATTGAAAGAAAAGAGATTGAATAACTAAAGAACAACAATATAACATATTATTTATTCATTCAATAATTAATATGAAAGAAATATAATTATTCATGAAATAAAAAATATTTACTCAACAATACATATATCTTGCTCATACAATAATATGAAAACCTATACAATTTATAAGAAAAAAACAGAAAAAAAACACAAAAGAACAGAAAAAAATTTCAAATGCGTTTTTGAAGGCCAAGATGAGGTTTTTTGGCCCCAAAAATGACGGTAACAATGATTGTTGTTAACCCTGTAGATCTCATCGTGAACTTTCTGTGGCCGCGTAGTACGCCTCAATCGGAGTTTTCTATCAAAAGTTATGACCGTTTAAAGTAGAGATGGTCAGATTTCGATTTTTATTTCTTCTATCTGATATCTTCTCTCTCTGCCTCTCATCTCTCCTTTTATATATGAAAATAGATGAAAAAGGGTTGGCAATCTGTGAAATTTTAGTTTTTGAATTTTGATTTTTGGATCGTTGGATTGGGATAAACGATCGGTGAGATGAAAATATCTCACAATCTGTGGGAGCAAATGCTATTGGTAGAGAATAAAATAAACAGCAAAGACTGAGCATAGACGGCCTAGAAATATGCAGCGCTAGTGTTAGAAACTTTTAATAACGATTAATACTCTGAAACCGTTACTGAAACAATCAGTAGCGGTTGTTGAACAATAACAGTTATTGATCTTTTATATTTAATAATGATTTTTTAAAAAAAAATCGTTACTAAAAGTTCTATCGAAAAAAAAAATTCGAAAAACACACTTTTCAGTAATGGTTTTTATTTATAACCGTTATCAAAATATTATCAAATATTACCAAAGTATCACCAACCTTTCTACTAATGATTTTCTTAATAAATCGTTAATAATTGAGTGTTAACAAAGATCTTTTCTGTTACGGTGCTCATTCTATATAAATTACATATATACATCTCGGGGGACGAAAAGAAAGCAGCAGCAGTTAATTAGTTAATTTAATTTAAATGAAAGACTCGATCGGACGACGTAATGCCGGAATGGGGATTTTGTGAAGTGAATATTTGTTCGGTATCTGATCATGACTCATGAGAGTATATATTTATCATATATATATACACCCGCAGTCAGAGACAAATTTCACTCATCCCAAAATCTTAACACAGTGTACCTGCTCAATTTATTTCTTGTGAAGAGAAAAGAGAACAGTATTATATAGTATCCAACTTAATTTAATTTCCCCTTCTGGCATTCTCAAATCCAACATATGCATTTGTTATGATACAGATTTCTACGCGCTAACTGTAATCCCTTTTCACAGAAGCTATACATATGAAAATAAATATGAAAATAATCTTAAAAGTAGATTTTTTATGGATATGTTCCTCCACTTATAAATTAATGGTGATTCAAATTTTATACAATTTCATTATCGTTTCATACAATCTCATTATCATTTGATAGTCCATCGAAAACCGTCAAATTATAATTGTTGTAAATTATATAAAATTTTGATGATCCTTGATAGAGTATCAAACGATAATGAAATAACATAAAAGTTGAATCACCATCAATCCATAAATAGAGGAACATATCCATTAGATTTTTTTTATTTTAAAAAAATTTCATATTTATTTGAAAATTCATTGTGAAGATTGTCAAAATAATCCATTAACAAGTGATCCCCACCCATATATAAACTAGCTAGTTTTAAAAAGGATTTTCATTTTTTTTTTCTTTTTAGAAGATATATGATTACATATATAATTGTTAGAATATGATCTGAATTATTTTGTGATCTGTTGGGCTTGTATCTCTATTTATATACTTACTTTGTAATACACTAAGAAAAAAAGAGAACATAATTATTTTAAGTTTCTAGCTCTATTGCCTCTTGTTCTCTCCAATAGAAATCCTAGATCCACTGGAGAGTCTGTGGCGGGCTCCCCTGGCCCTCGTCTCGTCAACTCTTACTCTAACAAACGCGATCATATTTACATAAGATTGTCCTCTTTGGATTGCTGATTGTCCTGTTTAGACGTGTTCACGCTAACAAATTGGTATCAAATCACTAGTTCGTACTTTCGTGTCTTCAGCCAAGTTTTGTTATTGTTGTTGTTGTTGTTGTTCATTCAGTATGATTTGTTCCCTCGTTGTGCGTTTGCTCAACCATCACTTGGTGATTTTATTTTGGTGAGCTTTGCGAACATCAGACCAAGACACGTGTAAACCGCTCCTCTCCATTTTGACGATGTGCTCTGGTGGACCGCGATTGTGCACCATGATTGTTCAAAATTCCATACGCCCGGTGACCCGCGATAATAGAGCAGATTTGGATTTTATCTCCATTCTCTTTGTGGACCGCGCAAAGACCAGGGGCTCCTTTCACTTACTTTGTAGTGAGCAACAATAATCTATCCAAATTGATTTTATGTGGACCACATTTATGAACAAAAGTCACAAATTTAACTCTTTAATCAAGGCTATTACACTGATTGTCTCTACCTGATCGGTATTTGTGAAGTTTTTGTTGGGTTTTGACATTTAGTTGACAGTGCAGTTGGTGATTAAGGAGTTGAGTTTTATGGTATTTTTGGTGAACTTAACATGTGTGGATTCAGGTGATTTGATCAATTTGGAGATTTAGTTAATTTGGAGATATTATTAATCGGTGTTTGTGATTTTGAAGTTGGAGATAAAATTGTCGATGAAGAATGTATTGGTTTTAGTATTGGCTGAAGTGTTGAGTAGGGTAATTTGAGTGAAATTTATTTAAATCTAAGAGTTTGAAAATTATATTATTCTTAGAGGTTTTGTAGGGTTTTATTTCGGAACATTATGATTATATTCTCAGTTGAGCCGATTTGCCGATAAGTTTTTTTTGTGCAATAATCATCTTTCAGCCGGTGTTGGCATGGTGATGATTATGATGCATGATAGATGTTCCGTGTATGATGGGAGTAAGACACCTCTCGAATTTGATGAAGTATTTGATTTGTGTTTGGACATTTTTTAATATGTCGGCATTTGTGTTTGAAAGGTGGATAAGATCATTTAACAAGCTTATTTGTCATTAGTGATTCTACCTCAGATTATGCACTAAGTTATTTCCTTCTCAATCCGTTATACACTACTTGGCTCACCTTAAGACTTTGTGCATTGTGTGATTAGACTCTCACTTTAGATTTGAATGGTCAGTATTTCTGTTCTTTGATTCAGATTTTTTATCATTTAGTGAGATTTGTGTGATTTCAGTATTTCTAGAATTGGTGTAGTATTTTGTTGAATTAACGGTTAGTGAATTGGGTATTGATATTTTGTGAAACTTGAGATATATGATGATAATTGTGATTAGAGCTTGTCTTTTTTTTGGATGAACCTTGATATAGTCTTTTCGTAGCACCATTGGAACCTTGCTTATGTATGTGTTTTGTCAGTTTCATATTTATGCTCTCTTGTGATACTAAGCATTTGTCAGCTTAGGGATTGAGTTCAACGTTTATTGGGTTGGTGGTTAAGGCATGCGATAACCGACCATTAAGAAGTTAAGACAATAAACAAGAAGGTGGAGTTGTGTTGGCTTGGGTTATGTATGATGAGGTCAAATCGCTTTATAATGTTCAGAATGTGCATGCACGGTGGATGAGGTCAAATCGCTTGTGTCTTAAGGTCATGCAAAGGACCATTCCTGAAAGTTTTAGGGGACCTGTTTCTGATTCCACTCTGGCATTGGACTATCTTAAGGAACTTGAGCAGAGATTTGTTAGGAATGAGAAGGCTGAAATAGGCATTTTGTTAAACAAACTCTACACAATGAAGTACAATGGCAGAAGTAATGTCAGGGAGCACATTCTTGAAATGATGAATACCGCTTCAAAATTGAAGGCTCATAAACTGGACATATCAGAAGATATGTTGGTCTATTTGTCTCTCAACTCTCTTCCCACTTCTTTTGGGCAGTTCAAGGTGAGCTACAACTGTCAGAAGGAATCATGGACAGTCAATGAGCTCATCTCGCACTGTGTTCAGGAGGAAGAGCGTTTGAAGACGGACAAGAGCGAGAGTGCAAATATTGCTTCCACATCAAAAGGAAAAGGGAAACAGAAACGTAAAATCAATTCAGATGTTGCGACTACAAGTTCGCAGAAGAAACCCACTAAGGACAAGAAACCGGTTATCAAGACAGAGCCGGATAAGGAAAAGAAAGGGTATTTCTTTTGTGGATCTGAAGGGCACATGAAGAAAAATTATACCAATTATCACGCATGGCGTGCAAAGAAAGGTAATTTTTCTCTTGTTTGTGAAGAAGTTAATTCAGTTTCAGTTTCAATAGACACATGGTGGATAGATTCGGGTGCAACAACTCACATATCTGTGTCTATGCAGGGTTGCCGAAATTACCGTAGGCCAAGAGATGGTGAAAGATACATCTATGTAGGCGATGGCAATAAGCGAAGTTGAAGCCATAGGGCATTTTAGATTACTTATGGCTGGTTTATATTTGGATTTGTATGATACTTTTGTTGTGCCGTCTTTTAGATGGAACTTAATTTCTATTTTCGCATTGGACAAATTAGGTTTTTCTTGTTCATTTGGAGATGAAAAATTTAGTTTGTATCGACACTCCAATATGGTTGCTTCTGGTTTTCTGTCCGTTATGGATAATCTTTATGCTTTAGATACTATTGCTTCCTATAATGAGACCTTGAATAATAAAACTCGAAATGTTAGACAAAAATTAACACATCATGATTCAGCTGCACTTTGGCACAAGCGTTTAGGTCATATTTCTCAACAGAGAATTACACGTCTTGTTCAAAGTGAAATCCTGCGGCCCTTTAACATGTCGGACCTTGGTCCGTGCATTGAATGTGCTAAGGGCAAACAAACAAGCATGCGTAAATATACAGCCAATCGTATGATGGATGTTCTTGAGTGATACATACGGATATATGCGGACCATTCCTACACAAACAACTAGGAATGGTCATGTATATTTTATCGGTTTCATTGACGATTATTCTAGATATGGCTATATATATTTAATTAAAGAAAAGGCTCAAGCTTTGGACACATTCAAATCCTTCAAGTCTGAAGTCGAGTTACAACTCAACAAAAGGATTAAAGGCGTCAGATCAGGTCGTGGTGGTGAATATTACGGTCGCTCTGACGGCTCGGGAGAGCAACGTTCAGGGCCTTTTGCTAAATTCTTGGAGGATAATGGGATTGTGCCACAATATACAATGCCGGGTTCACCGGCAATGAACGGTGTAGCTGAAAGACGCAATCGAACATTAATGGAGATGGTGCGAAGCATGATTTCTCATACCTCGCTTCCATTGAACCTCTGGGGAGAAGCACTTAAGACAACAACATACATTTTGAATCGGGTACCGACTAAGGCAGCAAACAAAACTCCATATGAGTTGTGGACTGGACGAAAATCTAGTCTCCAACATTTTAGAATTTGGGGTTGTCATTTGAAGCTCGGCCTTATAGGCCACAAGAGAAGAAGTTGGATGAAATGACTGTTAGCTGCTATTTTATCGGATATGCAGAAAGGTCCCGTGGGTACAAATTTTATGATCCTACTAATAGAACAATTTTTGAGATAAATACAGTTAAGTTCTTTGAGGATGTTATGGTTCAAAGTGGAAATACAAATCAAATTATCTTTGAAGAATCACAGGATTCTCCTAAACGAGAGGCACCCACATCGGTACCAATTGTAATAAGGATATCTGGAGACTCATTGGTTCCTGAACCCACATCTGTGGTGAATGAACCTATAGTCAATGAACCTCCAGAAATAGAAGAGAATCTGGAACAAGACAATGTTAATGTTGATGAGGAATCTATACCACCTCAAGAACCTCAAGAAGTTGTGCCTTTAAGACGGTCCACCAGAGATAGAAGAAGCGCAATATCTAATGATTATATTGTGTTCCTTCAAGAAAATGAATTCAATATTGGCATGGTGGAGGATGATCCTGTCACTCTCCGTCAGGCTTTAGAAAGTGTGAATTCTCATAAATGGACCAAAGCCATGGATGAAGAAATAAAGTCAATGTATGACAACAACGTCTGGGATATCGTCCCTTTACCTGAAGGTGTGAAACCTATTGGTTGTAAATGGATATTTAAGACCAAAAAGGATTCAGAAGGTAATGTGAAAAGATATAAAGCATGACTAGTTGCTAAGGGATTTATACAGAAAGAAGGTACTGACTTTACGGAAACTTTCTCGTCTGTGTCAACGAAAGATTCTTTTAGAATTATCATGGCTTTAGTGGCACACTTTGACCTTGAGTTACATCAGATGGACGTTAAGACTGCATTTCTCAATGGCGACATTGATGAATGCATTTATATGTCGCAACCACCAAATTACGAATCTGATGACTCGAAACAGATGGTTTGCAAATTAAAGAAGTCTATCTATGGACTCAAACAAGCGTCTCGTCAGTGGTATTTCAAATTTCATCAAGTAATTATCTCATTCGGATTTGAGCCTAACTTGGTGGATGAATGTATATATCACAAGTTCAGTGGGAGTAAGTTTGTATTTCTGGTTTTATATGTCGATGACATATTGCTTGCCAGTAACGATAAAAATATGATGCATGAAACCAAGAAATTTCTTTTCAAACATTTTGACATGAAAGATCTTGGCGAAGCATCGTATGTGTTAGGTCTTAAAATACACAGAGATCGAAATAAGGGTATTTTAGGACTTTCACAACAAGCATATATCGATAAAGTTCTCAAGCGATATGGTATGGAAAATTGTAAACCAGGAAATACCCCTGTTGCTAAAGGAGACAAGTTTAGTCTTGATTAGTGCCCAAAAATAGAACTCGAGAAATCAGAAATGCATCAGATTCCATATGCTTCCTTGATAGGAAGTCTTATATATGCTCAAGTGTGTACGCGTCCGGATATTGCGTATATCACAGGAATGCTTGATCGCTATCTCAGTAATCCTGGTATGAATCACTGGAAAGCAGCTAAAAGGGTACTAAGGTACTTGCAAAGAACAAAGAATCACATGTTAACATATTGGCGATCAGACAAGCTTGAGGTCATTGGGTATACTGATTCCGACTTTGCGGGTTGTGTGGATAGCTTAAAGTCAACATCCGGTTATATTTTTATGTTGGCTGGAGGAGTTATTTCTTGGAGGAGTGCAAAGCAATCCATGATTGCCTCCTCCACCATGACAGCCGAATTCATTGCGTGTTTCGAGGCATCGAACCATGAAATATGGCTAAGGAACTTTGTCATTGGGCTGCGCATTGTGGATACTATTAAGTTACCACTTAAGTTATATTGTGACAATAGTTCAGTAGTGTTGTATTCTAACAACAACAGGAGCTCGTCGAAATCCAAGCATATCGACATTAAGTTCCTTGCTGTGAAGGAGAGAGTTCAGAGTGGACTTATAAGTATTGAGCATATTAGTACAGCTTCCATGCTAGCAGATCCACTGACTAAGGGATTGATACCCAAACAGTTTCATGAGCATGTCGCTCACATGGGTATATATGTTAAAGAGGATTATTAGGTTGAGTGGGAGTTTGTACTTATATTTTTTTTTATGTTTTATATGATATATTTTTTCAGATATCATGCAGTAGTTCTTATATGATATTATGTGATTTCGTATGTATCATGCAGTTATTCAGTTATTCAGTCATTCAGTTATTCAGTTTTTTTTATATACACTCTGAGCTTATAATCGACCTCAAATTCAGATTGATTAAGGTGACCAAATTGAAAATAGGCATGTGGATCACATTGCATGTAATTTTCAAACTACACATCCCCTTCATGATTCATGTCATTCAGTTATGTTTATATCGTGATTTATGTTAGTTTAGTTTCATTTTATGAGACGAATACTGCATAAGTCCTTATAAATATGATTGATGGACGGAATTGGATGATGACATAAAAGGTTATGACAGCACAATTAAGAATACTCAATTCAGTATATATATATATATTTCAGATACATATAGCCCAAGTGGGAGATTGTTGGAATTAATTATTATTAATTACAACATGTATGGGCTTATATGTAATTAATATATATTATATAATGGACTGTCAAATTATACCCATAATGAAGTGATCAAATTATGTATCGGGTTTATTATATGTCATGAGAAGTGGGCCCTTTAATGTGTAGAATGTGTATTAATGACTTTATGATTTAGTGATGGTCTGAATTATATAAAGTCTGATAATAATACAATTATGCTATTGGTCCCTGGAGAACACAACTATAGACAGTTTTTTGATTAAACAGTGAACCCGTTAAGAGAGAGAGAGAGAATCTGGATCCAATATGGACCCGTTAAGACATAACTGCACTCAGTTGTATGGGCGTCCATATATATGGAGGGATACTGTTGGTTAAAAAAAAATGATTCTGATCACTCCTCACTTTCTGCCACCCTTTCGTTTCCAACAGATCCATCTCTCTCTTTTAACATAGTTCCGAGAAAGAGAAGAAAGCGTCGACGCCGGTCCTCTCAATCACTCCATCGGATTAGAGGAAGATCATTTGGAAAAAGGTGAAGGAATCGGTGATCAATGGGGTTGTGTCTCTCTGGAAGACAGACAGCATGGATCAAGGTAACTTAATTTATGTTTAGGGTTCACTAGAGGATCATGACCATAACAGTAAAATTCTAACAGTTGAATGTTGGTTGTGACCTCCATTTTAGTTTTGAAGGAGTGACGTTAGGTATGATCAGATGTTCTAACTTGACATAGTTTTTTATTAGTGTGGTTGATGATATCTTTTATTGTCTCGGTTTTGGGATGTTGATGCTCCATGAGATTTGGAGATTTGGAATAGTAATATTATTATTCCGAATTTGGGGATGTGTGTGATTCATGTGATTTGAACCTTTTGTCACATAATGGGTTATATGAATGCGAGTATTGCATCTTGAGACTATGTCGTTGTCACTCGGGAGGTTGTACAATTTGGATTTTAACCCTTTATTCATCGTTAGCCAATCATTGAGATCGAGTTTGTGATAATCATTTGAGCCTATGAAGACATTGAGTCTCGTTCAGATTGCGTAAAGATATTGCTCATCTTTCAGTGTTGTGTTCGTTGTGCTTGGTCTAGCAATGTTTGCTTGGAGCACAATTTTGGCTAAGGTGTAGCTTGCTCGGGTTATTTGTATGTTCGATTTTAGCGTTGTGCTAACTTTTGTTACTAGATTTTACTAGTTGTATCTTTATATTTTTAGCATTTTATTTAGATTAGTTTTTATACTTAGTTTATTTTTAGCATTTTATAGAGATTGTTAGAATATGATCCGAATTATTTTGTGGCCCGTTGGGTTTGTATCTCTATTTATATATTTACTTTATAATACATTAAGAAAAAGAGAGAATATAAATATTTTGAGTTTCTAGTAGTCTTTTGATCTCTCCAATAGAAACCTTAGATCCGTCTGGAAGGTCGTGTGGCGGTCTTCTCCGGTCCTCGTCTCGCCAACTCTTATCCGAATAAACGCGATCATACACTACCACAAAAAAATGTTTTAAAACCGGTTATATAAAGGATTTAGCACCGGTTATACAACCGGTTCTAAAACTATGCGGTGCTAACATTTAGAACCGGTTATTTCAAAATAATCGGTTCTAAAATCTAACCTTTAGAACCGATTATTTGAAATAACCGGTTCTAAACTCTAACCTTTAGAACCGGTTATTTCAAATAACCGGTTCTAAACTCTAACCTTTAGAACCGGTTATTTCAAATAACCGGTTCTAAACTATTGTACACATTCAACGGAAAGTCAAATAATTTGAGTTTGCCAATTTCTCTCAAATATCTCCACTATACTGCCTGGATAATACATTATTATCTTTCTTAATATTTTGTGATGGTACTATTTACTAAAAAATAGTTTTTTTTCTTATTATTCTCTAGTTCTGATTTCTTTAAATTTTGATTAAATAATTTAATTTTATCATTAACTAATAAAGTATATTTCATTAACAAAATAATTATATATAATTTACATATTAAAGAAAATCTGACAAATTTTCTATCTTTATAATTTCTAAAGAAAAAATAAAAAAACTAAGCTAAAAACTTCAAATAAACATCAAATCCATTTTTGAGCTTCAAGACGAGATTCAAATCTGTCTTTCTCTTTCCTTTCTTTTTTCTTTCTTCAAGACGACCTTTGCTCTTTCTCTTTCTCTGTCTCTCAATATCTCTTTTATATATGAAATAGGAGGATGAAGAGTGATAATCCGTGGGATATAGATTTTTGATTTTTGGTTTTTAGATCGTCGGATAAGCATGAACCAACGGTTAGATTGAAAAATATAGCAATCCGTGGGAGCAAAAAGCTGAAATTCTATTGGTTGATGCAAAGAATTTCTTTAGAGCCGGTTTTTATTAAAAAGCGGTTCTAATTCATATTAATTAGAACAGGTTTTTATCAAAAGCGGTTCTAATTCATAAAATTGAATTAGAACCGGTTTTTATAAAAAGCGGTTCTAATTCATAAAATTGAATTAGAACCGGTTTTATAAAAACCGGTTCTAATTCAATTTTATGAATTAGAACCGGTTTTACAAAAATTTTAGAAAAGCGGTTCTACAATGAGAAATTCATTAAGACTAGGAGATGGGGGGAAATGCACGGTTGCCCTTGCCCTTGTAATACGATTAAACCGAAATCAACTATATGTATTAATAAATTGCTCATTGTAGCTTTTGTATGTACTATAATAATTCAATCAATACTAAAGTATAAGGGTATACATGCATAATAGTCAAAACAATCAGTCAAAAGGGACGATAAAATTAAAAAAAAATGGCATGATGAGCACCGAATAAAAGTCATTAGATTGAATCGAAACGGGATCACCCAGAAATTTTAGAACCGGTTTTGTTATAACCGGTTTTAATTAAATCAAATAGAACCGGTTATTATAAAACCGGTTTTAATAAAAAACTTATAACTAGGTTATTATACAAAACCGGTTCTAATAATTTTAATAAAATTTACAAATATGCCACTGTCACTTTTTAACACCTGTTTTTTAAAAAACCGGTTTTAAATAGACGGTTCTAAATCAATTTTTTCTGGTAGTGATATTTGAGCGTAAAATTATCCTCTTTGGATTGCTAATGGTCCTGTTTAGACGTGTTCGCCCTAACAATAATTAATTAATTAACAATTCGAGGAAGAAACTAATATATAGAAGCAAAGACCCCACCCGGAACCAACCAAACAACGCAATAGAAGAGACGCTCACAATTAGAATTTCTCCTCCGAAATTATTCCTACAATTCCTTCTCCCCCTTTCATCGATCTTATCCCAAACATCTTCTTTGATCAGTCTTCCAGCAGAAGGTGCGCGCACCTACATATATTTATATGTATAAACTAATATTATATGGATCATCAAATTAGCAGCAAGTATTTGATGTGGCCGAAAAAAAGATCATGGATCGACCAGCTGAGGTCACAGCCCTGCTCCCCGTTTAGCCCCGTGGCGTCTAATTATTCGGGTCGAGATCATGCGGCATCGTGGGAGGAACAAGCCTTCGCGCAAGACACACTGATGCATGTATGGCCTCCTCGCTCATACTCCTGCACCTTCTGCCAGAGAGAGTTCCGGTCGGCACAAGCGCTGGGCGGCCACATGAACGTGCACCGCAGAGACCGCGCCAGGCTGCGGCAGCAGCAGCAGCAGCCAAATTCCAGCAACAACTCGCACGCCCCTGATGACCAACAAAGCAGTCCGAACACTCCTCCACCCGACAGCCGTGATGCTCACAACTGCTCTCCTGACAATTGCGACGTGTGCCAGTCATCAGCTGCTTCTGTGGTTTTTGATCGGAAGCCAAAGGATCCAAGCGGATCAGCAGCTGTGCCAGTTGCATGTGATTTCGACAGAGATGAGATTCCAAGTGTGCCCAAGGAAGAGAAATTATTGGTTGTGGGAAAATTGAAGCGCAGGGATCATTGCCGGGCCGATCAGCTTGAGGATCATGCCGTCAGCACTAAGAGGAGGTGTGTCGCTCATCAGTCTGCTGAATTCCCTTCGCCTTCGAGGTCTAATTCGCCAATTCAACTGCAACAGCGCCGAAATGAGGTATCAATAAAAAGCTCCGCTTGCCCGATCGAAGAATTAGATCTTGAGCTTAGGCTCGGCAATTGTCCCACTGTTGCATAACGTGCATGCCCTTTGCTCAACTATCTTCTGTGTCAACTTAATTTCTGATTAATTATCTTTGCGTTTCAAGTTAATTATGGTTTTTTTTAGTACGCAATCTTTTTTTCCCCTTTTCCAATTGTCCATCTTTTTCTTCTTCTGATTGTTTGGCCGAAGGCCCTTTTCCACAAAGAATTAATATGAGCATTCCTTTTGATTAATTAATTATTGATGCATATACACTATATTTTATATGTATGAATCAGTGCTATCTTCAATTATGTGGGTATATCAAAAAACAAATTTCTCAATTATATGCTTCTACTTATCATTTCTCTTTTTTTCCACTCTTTAATTCTAAATTTCGATCACTTGCCGAGAGGTTTCAATTTTCAATTTTTAATCTAAATTATATATATTATCATATTTTTAAAGTATGAATCATTTTATCCATTATTTTACATTTAAAGTACACACAAATCGTAAACTAACTTTTGTAGATTAATTAGATTGGGTTGAAGCTTATAGGTATTTGTTCATAAATTAACGTCACATAAGAAACAGAGAATTAATTACACTTATGTATATTACATACATAGTATCGATAAAAATAAAAAAAATAAAAAAAAACTACTTCAAAACTTCGGGACCCATAGATCTATTGTCACTTCACTATTTGAATAAATATGATATTCAGCTTTAAAATACATCAGTCCAGTGTCACAAAAGAGTTATATGATAGCACATGTAAAGTTTACCATACAAATCAGGTCATCCAAAATATATACCTCCCGTTCCTCGTCATATTAATTCACTCCGTTTGGCATTTATTATATTTCAACATTTAATTTGCTACTTTAAATTCCAGACAGTTCTTTACAATTATATATATATACTGTAGCATGCTTTTGCTGGAGGGCTGAGCACAGAGAGAAGATTGAATTAATGTTTTATATATATATATATATATATATATTTATATATATATATATATATGCTGCACGATTAATTGTTTTTGTCATCGAATTAAGTGCATGATGCTGTGAATTTGTTGGTTTATAAGTTTATGTAGACTAATGTACACTACAACTAGGACCTCTTTCTGACACATTCCCTGCAGTACTGCACTGGTATCCCTCCACGTGCATGCATGATGCATGCCTCTTCCTTCACCAGCTACTGTTTGCATTCATGCCTCATTCCTTCGTTGCTTCTTGATTTCATTCCCCTTCCCTTGGCATGCATATATCTATCTTGATCCATTAATCTAGATGCTAGATCAATTAACCGTAATTAACTCATTATCTCTCATCGATCCATCAATCTTAATTTTTACTGTACTTTTTTTCTGTAAAAGTATATATAAACTAACTAATTAATAGCCAAACCCACACAAACTAATTACCATCCGGGAGTTTGATATCCGAGCTCGTCTGATTAATTAATTAGCTTGTATAATTCTTAATTGCTGAAAACTATCCTAGTTAATTAACTTATTATCTATATATACCATATATATATATATATATATATATATATATATATATATATATATATAGAGTTATGTTACGGTTAGTCGCGAAGTACAAAACTTTTTTTGTACTTCGCGTCGTATCTCCCATTTTCGAGTTCAAAATACCGATCCAACCATTCAAAGTGTTCTTCATATAAAAATATATTTGGATACCAAATTTTACATTTTTTAGAAAAAAAATTCTATTTTTTTGAGGATTAGAAAATCGTTCTTATTAAAAATTATAAACTCAATGTATTTTCATCCCCTCAATAAAAATAGAAAAAAAATTCTAAAAAATGTAAAATTTGGTCTCCAAATATAATTTAATATGAAGAACACTTTGAACGGTCGGATCGGTATTTTGAAATCAGAAAGGGAAGATACGACGCGAAGTACAAAAACGTTTTGTACTTCGCGACTAACCGTAGCATAACTCGTATATATATATATATATATATATATATATATATATATATATATATATATATGTATATCAGCATAAGAGTGAAGCTCAGGTACTTAGAAAGTCCTCTAGCTAAAAAAAACACTTTAAGATCTTCAACATTTTAACATTTTATATCAAAATCTTCTAGTATACAAAAAGATTCTATATTTATTTTGGATTTTTGAAAGTAATATATTTTCAGATTCAGATATTTATTATTTTAGAGTCATCTTAAAAAAACCGAGAAAAATATTTATGAAATAGAAAAATAGAAAAATTATGTATTCCATAAAATTTTGATATATAAATATATTAGCAATACAAATCAAAATTTGAAGTTGTTAAATGATATTTTTCATTTATTAGAGCCTTAGTTAGAGGTATGGAGGGGCTTGATATATGAGCACCCTGGCTTTACCGCCACAACATAATAATAACTTGATTACTCGTATGAAAGTCAGCATTTGAAAGCCAATTAGAATCCACATAACTCCTCTAATTAATGTAGCGTTGTTCAAAAAGAAAAAGAGCTAGCACACATTGTTAATGATTCACCTTATCACTTGTATATATATATATATATAGTCCATATCCCCTTTTCAACAATTATATATACACATCAAAAAGTTTTGCAACTTTACAATAAATTCATTGTCCTACTTGCGTCCCTGATCTGTGACTGACGCATACATATTACATATTAATCCCCTATAATAACAGAGAGCGAGGCAGAGAGCATGTGAAATGTGAAATGTGAAATGTGCTACGAGACATGGATTCCCTTTTCAAATCCTGGTATCATTCTGTACCTCTTAATTCTATTTGCATTTGCATGCTGAGCCCTGCCCCCCAGAAGACAGATTGAGACAACAACACAGCTAGCTGCTGGAATCTTTGCCATTGCAGAATTAACCCAAACTTTCATATATAATATATTTGTTCTAGTTTTACCAAATTAAATAGGAATCTCATATATATTATTTTTTATATGTCTTTTTCAAGATTAAAACTCAACCACTTTTTATAAAGAGGCGAGATATATTACCATCTATACTAAATCTATGATTTGTATTGAAATTATAATATATTTAATCTTTTTGTTAATTAAAATCGTCCAGATGTGTATACTATATATGCACACGCACTCTCTATATACTATTAGTCCTTGTAATTCCAGGTCCCGAGAGAAATTCTTGTTCCATTCATAGCATGTATATTTAGTATAAATGCACCCAAGAATAGAGAAACAGTAGCTATGCTGAAATTAGGAATAGCAATTGGCAATTTAATCCAAATTTGTTTGTTTAGGAATAGTGAAAATAATTATTATTCCTCTATTCCAAATGATGATCAGAATAATTATTATTCTCAAATTTCTATCATTCAGAATAATTATTATTACGAGAATATAATTCAAATAATATTTTCTATCATTCGAAATAATATCATATTTTCAACACACTAATCTAAAAGTCACTATTTTTATTCCTTTATTTTTAGTTTCTTACACTATTTTTTGCACGGGCAAAATTTTTTGACTCGATTCAAATCAGTTTAGGTTTGCTCAGGTCAAATCAAATAATAAAATTATAATGCTCTAATCCGACCCGACTAATTAATCACCTTAATTTTAGGGATACTTTGCTGAAGTGGAAAACTTAATTAATTTTTATTTTTCATAAATATTTAAATTTTACTAAGCTGTAAATTTATAAGAAATATCTTCGAAGCAAGTATTAGTGAGTATGAAAATTTCTAGAGGATGATCAATTCTCTACATAGCTTACAAAATATCTAGATTCTAGAATGCTCGTGATAAATTAACTAGGACGAGAATTAAAATATCATAAAGAAATATCAAAACATTTTTGTTATTATATATGATACAGTTTTATAGATGTGTTTTGTAAGATTAGCAACAAATTCGTTTCAAATTACTTATAATTATTCCTCCAATAGACCCCGTGAATTAATGGGATGTCAATACACTTTAATTAAGAGAAACTTTGAATTATCTTTTCTAATTCATTTCTCCTAAATTTCGTTCCGTTGCTTTATGGTAAGGTGTTAAAAGCTTAATTCGATCATTAAATTTTTTTTAGAATGACCCTTAATATTCTTTTTTTATTATTTTTTTATAATAGACCTCTTTATATTAGATGTCTGATCCGGCACCCAATTCTTTTAAAGTGACAATGTTCCTTTTCCAGCATTCGTTAGGGTTTGAACCCGTGATATTAATGATAGCGTCGGTGTCACTCCCCATTTGTACTGGACACCACGTTCGACTCTTAATATTCTTAGTTAACTCATTACACTACTTGTGTATGTAAGATGGCTCAATAACTAATTAAAGTCGTGGAAATTATTTCAAACCTCTAATCTTTATGTATATATATGAGTTAGGCTATGCTGATACAAGTAGAATAGATAGGGTTACAAACGGATTGGACACAGATGGATAATGGTTTTACTGTATTCATATATGTTATAATTTTTCGGATAAAGACAATCTCGGATACGATATGGATTGGATATTCGATAGATATCAGATACAGATTGAATATCAGATGAATACAGATATATCTTAGATATTAAGTAAAAATATTATATGTATCATTAGAAACTAATTGTATGCTATTTTTTGATAGAAATATTACTTATAAAAAATAAATATTAATTATAAAAGTTAAATACTAATTATTATTATATTAGTAGTTCAAATGTATCAATGAAATATAAAAAATGATATATTAGCACAAATTATATATAAAATTAGTTAGATTTCTAATGTCTGCAAAAAATATAATTAAAAATATATAATGGAATTTATTTTGGATATGTGTTCGGATAAAATTATATAATATCGAATCGGATACCTTCGGATAATGTCAGATATTGATGGATATTGACGGATATTAACTAAACGGTCGGATATAGATAGGTAATAGCCAAACAGTATCCTTATCTATTAAAGTTTTTTGGATACGGATATAGATACGGATACGGATATATTTGGATATGAATAAATTGGATAATTTATTTTTCGGATCGAATCACTGATAAAATTGAATATTTTACTATCCATTTGCAACCCTAAATGCTGACCATTTGATATTATGGATTAATTTCTTTATTTTTGAAGTTTCAAATTATGGATCGGAATTGCTCAATAGGCATGTAGTGTTCTCTATATGCAGATTTATTTGTAGACCAATTAAACTTTACATTTAAAAAAAAATACTATTATTTTAGATGAATAGAGAACTCGCTTCTTTGATTGTTTATAATAATTAAATTAATTGATTTTTCTAATTATCTAAAAAATAGTAGAAAATATCTAAAAAACTATAATTTGGTTTTAATTAGAAGTACTTTTGCTTATGGAGATAATATTGAGTAGAGATTAACTATTTAGAATTTGAGAAAATATATTTTGATATCGTTAAATTTTAAAAAATTCTTTCTTTCAAAATCCCATAGAATATATATATATATATATATATATATATATATATTCTAATTCTTTGTATCGGTCTCAAAAAGAGTTTGGCGTGTTTCTTTGGATATAATGGCACGATTATATTTGTTTTTGTGAGATAGGTTTTAGATGAGAATTGATGAGTACTGCATCTTAGTCTATATATAGTGAATCTGTTATAATCCCTCAATTGTCTGTCTTGTGTTTACAATCATCCAAAAAAGTTATTTATGATAAGCGCATTAATTAGTCGATTTCTTTTTTTTTTCTAATGCACGCATGTCGATGGACATTTAAAGCATTTGGCGCCGTTATGGGTATAGCACTATATATATATATAGGTACCGGATTAAAAAAATAATGGTAATATATATACAATGACGAATTAATAATTAATGTCAGCTAGGAAGAAAGGAAGTAGCTGCTGCTCCTGTATCCAGAGACGGGATGTTGAAACAATAGATCTCATCTCATCTCATCTCATCTCATCTCTCAAAAGTCAAAAGGGTAAGTACATTAGAAACCCCTCCTTTTCTTTATCGTCTTAATTGTGTTTGTGTTGTGCTGCGCGTTTTTCATGTATATATCTCCTTTACCTTCCTTTTGTTGCAATAAACTATTTGCTATGGCGTGTTCTAAGGTTACAACATGAATATTTTGACATTTTCAACGACACCACTCAACTAAAAAAATAAACAGAAATGTACATGCGTTCTCCTTCTCCATATATAGACAATATGCTCACTATTATAATGAGAACTAAATTAAATATTTAATTAACAGTTAGATATTTTTAATCGAAGGGATCACCATTATTGGGAGCTTGTTTCACTCAGCAACACTCCCTGTGCAGACGCAGCTGTGCGCTCTCCCAACTGTTCCTTCCTTCCTTCCTTTGCCTTTTTTTTTCATCAAAAAAAAAAAAAAAAGAAGAAGATGGATCTTCCTTCCTTCCTTCCTTTGCGTTCTACCACTGTTAGATACATACATACATACTATTCAGTTGTTTATGGGCTCGGGATCTCTGTGTTGCGTATTGGGCCTGCTTCTATTACATACAATTCCACTTTTCAGCCCATCTTCTACTTCTTACTTTTTGTAAGCTGTAATCACTCAACAGTTAATCTGTATTTTGTACCCAGCTCAGAGTCAATACGCGGCACGATATTTATTTATATTTTTAAATATCAATATAAACATTCCCACTTCTACCATGTTGCTGAGTGCTGACATAAAAATTGTAAACAAAAACATGATTTAGTCAGCTAATTAAAAAAGAAAATAAAAGATCAATATCACACCCCCGCTCTCTCTCAATATATATATAGTAAAAATAATGTGAGTTTAAGATTACGGAGGTCTTTTATGAGCATAATTCAAAAAACACATCAAATAATTTCTAAATTTTAATTTATCATGCTCATTAAATTTTTCATATGAAAACCTCGTGATATGCAAAATTTTGAGATGTTTTGAGTTTGACTACGGTGCTACGCGTAGTACGGATAGTCCGTGTGCTACGGACCGTTTCTCCATCTTCAAAGTTTAAATGATCGATCCGATCAGTCAAAATATTTTTCATATGAAAATCGCTATTATGATGGGTACAAAATCGCTATTTTTAGGTTATTGAATTTTGTATCCATCTTACTAAATAGTTAAGAAATCAAAAAAATATCTAATTTGATTGGTAAGTATATTTTAATATATCTATCATACTGAACGGTTTAGATCGACTGTTTGAACTTGAAAAATATTTAATATAATTTCATGTTATTGAATTCCTCCTTATATATAGAGAGACACAAACAAAGAGATAAATATATATATATATATATATATATATATATATTTGTGTGTGTGTGTGTGTGTTAGTAGCGCACTAGTGCTAAGAGAGAGTTGGTTATTTGGAAAGGATAAAAGAACCCCATATTGGCCAATTTTACAAAGGCGAGGCCAAGTATGATATGTGGTTTTGAGTTGGGACGTTGATGGATGGATAGAAGAATAAAAGAACACGCATTAAAACTTTTTGTTGCTATCTTTGTAGCAAAAGGGTACCAGAAGTAACCTGATGTATCATGTATGCTTTCCAATTATTCGTATATTGATTTTGAAATAGGTTTTATATTGTGCATAGCGTAGAAGCAACCTAAATTAACTTGTTGATTAATTAATTAGGTGCCACAATAAAAGCTAGGAAAGGCAACAGAGGAGGAATTGCAACAAAAAACGTCTGAACAGTATTAAATTGAAGAAAAAGTTTAAATTTATGTGGCCAGGAGGAGGAAATTAATAGAGTAATAAAATAAATGAATAAATGAATAAAAGTGAAAGAGAGATGGAAGGAAGGAAGGAAAGCAAGAATGAAAGAAAGGCGGATGAATTGCAGGCTAGCAGGACGCCACGCGTCACACAGCGCAATCCCCTCCACTGATCCAACCACCAAATTCCAATCCGCAGTGTGTGGCGAGCGTGTTTGCTGGCAACCTCATCCACACACTGGCACTGGCAGTTCTCCTCTTGGCTCTTGCAATTGCAACCTCACACAATCAGTCTAAGTCTAATTCCCATATCATATACTTGAGAGTTTATAAATAGGGAGCCTTAATTCGCCAGGCCTTGCACTCGACATTAATTGTTGCATCCCCCTTGATCTGGCACTTCGCGCTCTCTCGCTCTCTCTCTCTTTACATCTACCTCTTCTTCACCATGGCCGCCTCCCTCTCCACCATCAACACAGTCCCGGTACGTATGCGGCGCCCCTAGCCTCCTTTTCTAGCTCATTAATAGATCGATCCATTCATTGATTAATGTACATATATATAATATATACAGTAGTGTATGCATACATGCATGCATATATCTGCAACTGCAATTAATTAATTAATTAAATTATGTCTGCCTGCCTGCCTGCCTTGCCTGCAGTTGTCGGGACCAGCCGGGCCCAGCACAACATCAATCCTGGCAGGTAAGCCCAAGAGGGTGAGCTTCAGCACCAAGAGAATGAACGTGAGGGCGATGGCGACGGAGTCCGATGAGAAGAAGAACAGCGACAAGTGGAGCGGGCTGGCGTACGATGATTCGGACGACCAGCAGGACATCACGAGGGGGAAGGGACTGGTGGACTCCCTCTTCCAGGCTCCCATGGGCGACGGCACCCACATTGCTGTGCTCCAGTCCTACGAATACGTCAGCCAGGGACTGCGCCAGTCAGTGAATGATATACTTTATTTAATTACATATATATATAGAGAGAGAGAGAGAGAAGGAGATGATTAATCGATTAATCAATCGCACATACGCATATATATATATGGCAGGTTCGCCTTCGACAACACCAAGGATGGGTTCTACATCGCCCCGGCCTTCATGGAGAAGCTGATGGTGCACATAGCCAAGAACTTCATGAACCTGCCCAACATCAAGGTTCCTCTCATTCTGGGCATCTGGGGAGGCAAAGGTCAGGGTAAATCCTTCCAGTGCGAGCTCGTCTTCTCCAAGATGGGAATCAAGTATATATATATATTTCACTTTATCTCTCTCTTAATTAGAAAAATGCTCATTTAATTAACTAACTAATTGCTTGTGTTAATTTATTTAATCGGTGCTCTACAGCCCGATCATGATGAGTGCTGGAGAGCTGGAGAGCGGGAATGCTGGTGAGCCCGCGAAGCTCATCAGACAACGGTACCGTGAGGCAGCTGACATCATCAAGAAGGGTAAGATGTGTGCCCTCTTCATCAATGATCTCGATGCCGGTGCTGGGCGCATGGGCGGGACCACCCAGTACACAGTCAACAATCAGATGGTTAATGCAACCCTCATGAACATCGCCGACAACCCCACCAATGTTCAGCTGCCGGGCATGTACAACAAGCAGGAGAACCCGCGTGTACCCATCATCGTCACAGGGAACGACTTCTCCACCCTCTACGCGCCGCTCATCCGTGACGGGCGTATGGAGAAGTTCTACTGGGCCCCCACCCGTGAGGACCGCATCGGTGTCTGCACCGGAATCTTCCGGACTGATGGAGTGCCAAAAGATGACATCGTCAAACTTGTCGACTCCTTCCCAGGCCAATCCATCGGTACGTAGCTAGCTAATTACTTGATTAATTAATATATAGTGTATTGGTTGATTAATAAATTATTGAAACATGTATATATCATATATGTATGTAGATTTCTTCGGTGCTCTGAGGGCCAGAGTGTACGATGACGAGGTGCGGAAGTGGATTGCGGAGATCGGTGTGGAGAACATGGGAAAGAAGCTCGTGAACTCGCTGGAGGGCCCACCCACATTCGAGCAGCCGCCAATGACCATCGAGAAGCTGATAGAGTACGGGCAGATGCTGGTGAACGAGCAGGAGAATGTGAAGCGTGTGCAGCTGGCCGACAAGTACCTGAGTGAGGCCGCCCTCGGCGACGCCAACCAGGACGCTTTGAAGACCGGTTCTTTCTACGGTTAGATCCTAGCCTGGCCTGATGGGAGGTTTGAATAAATAACTAATTAATATATTAATTGTTGATGATTCTTCACCTAATCAATTCTAATGCCTCACCATGCATTAATTAACTTCCTTTTCATTTCATTCCCGCATGCAGGAAAGGCAGCCCAGCAAGTGCAAGTACCGGTACCGACGGGCTGCACCGACCCACTGGCCGGAAACTTCGATCCCACGGCTAGGAGTGATGATGGAAGTTGCACATATAATTTATAATTAAGAGTGTGCGTGTGCGTGTGTGCGTTTAATTAACTTGTTTCAATGAACCTTTTTCAATTATGCTTTCATTATATTAGGGAATGCATAAAATTTTGCCACATTTATATAGACATATATTAATACTCAACCGCGGTACTTCTTGTACAATTTGTCTGTATTTTCTTAATCATTCCCATGCATGATGTCATTAATGCAATGAAAATATTTCTTTTCTTTTAATTTATTTTACTTTCTCCAAACTTTCTAAATTTATTTATATTACTACTGTCGGTTGTTGACTTTAATTTGAAGAATTTCGTCGCTTTGGAAAGGAAAATCGTAGAAAAAACAACCCCAAATTGATCCATCCGAATTTAAAAAAAAAAAATTCTACAAGCAACCAAGTACTCGATCGGCTCAGTTTATTTTTTTTTCCGGCGCCCACAATTAACCAAGTCAGGTCTAACTTCATTTCAGATGAACACTGTACAAATTGAAATTAAATATTCATGTAAGTATGTTAAATATATATAAATTTTTAATTAAGTTAGGATGTTCTCGAAGTCTCAAGTCAATATATACAGAAAAGGAGTTATACGGCTAGTCATAAAATACAAAATATTTTTATAGTTTACGTCATATTTCTTATTTTTTAATTTGAAAAATTGATCAAACTGTTTAATATTATCTTCATACTAAAATATATATGGAGATTAAATTTTAAAAATTCTACTCTTAAAATGTATTGAGCTAATGATTTTCTTATCTTCAAATAAAATAGAAAAAAAAAATCAAAAATATAAAATTTGATCTCCAAACATATTTTAATATGGAGATCATTTTGAATGATTGAATCGGTATTTGAATTTAAAAATGAGAAATATGAAATTAAGTATATAGAAGATATTTTATATTTCACAACTCATAGTATAGTTAGATAACATTTTTTTTATATAACACTTAACAGTCTTAACTCAGTTAACTGGTATGTTAGTTCGGTAACATCTGTTTTTTTTTAGGCGTTCTGTGTGCGAGAGCGTGTGTTAATTGATATAAATATTTTTCAATCGTCGCTGATGGTAACTCGTCACTCGTTTATTGTTTCATCTTCATTTTAATTTTAGTTCTGAGTAGATACAGCCAGGAAAAAATGTTTAGCATCGGTTTTAGAAATAAATTGTAAAATAAAATGTTTAAATAATTAACATTATATAATTTTAAACTTTGTATTTTTTAAAAATAAAAATTTGTAAGTCTCTTTAATTTCATTTATATATATATATATATATATAGTAAAAATGGGTTTTTATTTTACAAAGAACCGTAACCTACCCCTATATATATATACACTCCTTATTAAGCACGTAAGTGTTATGTTCGTGTAACAGTTAAGATTTTTTATTGAAAATTTAGAGCTAATATTAGTCATCGAATTAATTTATTCGTCAAATAATATTACTATCTTTATTGTCATTTGTGTTGAAGTTATAATGTTCTCTCAATTTTGATTATTACATGAAATGCGGCATAATTTAGGAGTACAATTGCTCTACTTTATTTATTTTTTCTTAGATTGTCATTAATTATAAATTTTAACTTTTCTTAAATTCTGAATGTCAACTTTTCTCTTAATTTTATATTTATTTTACATTAATTATTGATTCATGATTGAAATTTATATTAATTACTAAATTATTTTTGTTTTTATTTCTTTCTTTTCACATGAAAATATAAATTTTAATTTTAAAAGACATCACCGTAACAATACACGAGCAAGATACTAATATATATATATATATATATATATATATATATATATATAATAAAGATATCGTGAGCTTAAGCTCACGAAGGCCTTCCGTGAGCTTAACTCAAAAATTACATCAAATCATCTCCAAATATTAATTTATTATGCTCATTAAATTTTTTATATGAAAATCTTGTGGGATGCAAAAATTTAGAGTGATTTGTGCTTTTTAAGTCATCGTTTTTTAATTTTTAAAAATAATGTTCAAACATTAAATATCTTATTATTATTTTTAGAGTAGATTTTCAAAAATTAAAAACTATGATCTAAAAATCTCAAAACAATCCAAATTTTTGCATCCCACAAGATTTTCATATATAGAATTTAATGAGTATGATAAATTAAAATTTGGAGATGATTTGATATACTTTTTGAGATAAGTTCACGGAAGGCCTCTGTGAGCTTAAGCTTACGGTATCTTTACTATATATATATATATATATATATATATAGAGAGAGAGAGAGAGAGAGAGAGTAAAGATATCGTGAGATTAACTAAAAAAAATATATCAAATCATCTCAAAATTTTAATTTATCATCCTCATTAAATTGTTTATATGAAAATCTTATGGGATGTAAAAATTTAAAGTGTTTTGAGATTTTTAAGTCATAATTTATAATTTTTAAAAATCAGCTCTAAAAATAATAATAAAATATTCAATACTTGAACATCATTTTAAAAAATTAAGGCCAGTATATATATATATATATATATATATATATATATAAAGGTAATTATATATATATAAAGGAAATTTTAAAAAATTATGGATAGTAGTAGTCCTTATCTAGAGCATTTTTATGTCCATTGAGGCTAGTATATATATGAAGGCATTCCTAGTGAAATGTAGCTCTTCGATTTAAATCTAATGGTGCTTCAAGATATAAAATTTGAAAAAATATTTATAAAACTAAAACAAATTTGTAAAAATTCTATAAAATGAATAAAATAAAATTTAGCGATCCAATTTAGATAAATGCTGATTTTGTATGAGGATTTGGATTTTTTTGGTTGGACAAATACATAAAAAAAATTACAATCGTTAAATTTGAACAAAAGATCACAACGGCAAAACGTTAGTTAATCTTTATCAAAATTTCTATATATGATTAGAAAAGCATGGAGGACATGAATACGTTAATTATAAGATCTATTATCCAACCTCATTTTTCGATGGGCTGTACATGATTTGTGCCCATTCAATTATGTATTTCTAAAGTAAGTTGATCAAGATGATTATTTCGAATGTGAACGGAATGGATTTCCCGTAACACATTGTATTTTTTTCTACCATGAGTTATGTCATACTTGCTTATTCAATATTGCATGATGAACTAGTTGTGATATGTGAAGATATATGTATTAATGAAATATGAGCATATTGATCATAATTTTCATCAACTTGAGAGTTCAATTTGCTATGAACCAATTATCAATTATATACCTTCGTACTAATTATTTTTCATTTTTTAAATAAATACATCACATTAACAAATTATTTTATTCTCTATTCTCTTTCTTTGCGAAGGCGGCGAATCAGGGATATTTCTTCTACACACAAAGTATCGAATCTCCTCCGTCCTTTCTTATCCAAATTCATGTGCTGTGCGACATTAAATTACATAAATGTTATCATTTCCCACCTTGCTTTTCTTACTTTTACTTTCAATCCATTTTTTTTTCCTTTTTAGCTTTGTTTCCCATGTAAACTAGAGGCTAACCCCCTAACAAAGCAAGGTATATATTTAATTGATACAAAAAGGTAATAAACGACATGATCAGAGCTCGCTGTTCTCTCATTCCAAGATAGCAAAAATAAAAAAAAATAATAAAAAAGTCATGAAACGAAAGGAAAAAGGAAAGGAAACAAGACAACAAAGAAAACTAGAGACGTGTAGTTAAATAAATTAATGAAGACCGGGCAGTGGTGACACCTCAACCCCTTACTTGCACATGCAGTTATAAATTGAATTTGAAACCAACACAAGTCACGCCTAGCTCAAGTCTCACTCTTTCCACCTTGGCCATGGCGTCTTCAGGTTGCAAGTACCAGTTCCTGTTGCTCTGCATTTTACTCGCTGTCACGCTCTCAGGTACTGTAATTTAATCTCTATCTCTAGTATTAGTAATTGAGCATCATTGTGTCGTGATTAGGAGCACTGCCTGTTAATTCCAAATATGTAATTTAATCAATGCAGGCTCAATCCAACTAATAGTTGTGAACAACTGTGCACAGAGCGTGTGGCCCGGCGTGCAAGGCAGCAGGGGCCACCCCACACCTAACCTTGGCGGCTTCCATCTGGGCCCAGCAGAGGAGGTCTACTTTGACATCCCGCTTGGATGGTCCGGCCGAATCTGGGCCCGCCAGGGCTGCTTCTTTGATGCAAATGGCAAGGGAGTGTGTCAGACCGGCGACTGTGGCGGTGAACTCCACTGTAACGGTCTCGGTGCTTCACCACCTGCTACCATGGTTGCATACATATATATTGTCTCATTCTCTCTTCCCTCTATGAGCATCTGCTAACTGTTATGTTATTTGAGTTCAAATTAACTAATTAATCAATCAATCAACCAATCAATGAATAGGTGGAGATGACCCTCGGTACCCAAAACTCCCCACTGCACTACTACGACGTGAGCCTTGTAGACGGCTTCAACATTCCTGTCTCCATGTCACCGGTTGGTGGCGGGGTTGGCTGTGGTGTGGCGGGTTGTGAAGTCGACCTAAATGTGTGTTGCCCGTCAAGGTTTGAGGTCAAATCGGGAGATGGCACTGTGGTAGGCTGCAAGAGTGCATGCATGGCTCTGCAAACTGACAGTTACTGCTGTACCGGCCAATACGCGTCACCCAACATGTGCAAGCCGACACTTTTTTCACAGCTGTTCAAGTCGATTTGCCCCCGGGCATACAGCTTTGCGTATGACGATCCGACCAGCCTCAACATGTGCAAGGCTACTAGATACTTGATCACATTCTGCCCACCCAGGAGGTGACCGTTTGCTTCTCATTTTTTGGGTGGGTTTAATTAATTAGTTCATGAATTGTACTTTACTTTTTAGTGAAAAGAAAACTGTATTTAGAGTTATTGTACTGATGCCATTATATTATATTATTACATACGAATTATGAAATCATAATCAGCTTTTCAGCCGCCCTTTCTTATTTTCCTAGCTATCTGAAACCAAGGCTTGGCTTCACAGAGATGTTGTAAATTTGATGTTCATATTGTAAAATTCCAAAACCAAAGATAAGGAGTGTTTGATATATTATTACTTGAAACGGGAATCGGCAATATTCATTTTCATGTTATGCATCGGTTCTTTGTTCTCAAAGTTTAAATGGTCGATTCGGGCCACTTAAAATAATTTTCATGTGAATATCTAGATATAGATCAAAGTTTATAATTTTTAAAAATTTTGTAACTATTTTTTAGATGATTAGACAATCACTTGATTTAATTATTATAAACCCTCCAAAAGAAATGAATTTTTAACTATCACAAAAAATAATTTAAATATTCTAAAAATAAGAAATGAATTTTTAACTATCACAAAAAATAATTTAAATATTCTAAAAATATATAAAATTTGAACTTCCTCAGCGTTTCTAATTTCACTTGTTTTACCCAATTTCTTTTTCATGATAGTCTTTCTTTCATTCACACAAAAACCCATATTGCTTGCTCAGGTACTCTCTTTCCCTTTTGATGGTGAGAGTGGTTCGTCCTGCTTCATGATAGTACCCCTCAATTCCATAGCTCAACTCACACACACATATATATATTTTGTCTTAGGAGCAAACCTGAAACACTATTATGTTTTATCAGAGTATGTATAAAAAGTTAAAAACTTCACCAAAGGTCAAATTGCAAAATTCCATTTGGGGGAACAACATGAACATGAAAGTTTTCCTAAAACCAGGGGCATAGGCCATATATGTGGCAGACAAGGCCATATTGTTCATTTAGCTTGCAATCATGCACACACACACACACATCTTCTTTTCCATTTTCTTCTTCAGATTGAACCTTCCTAATCCTAACTAAATAGACCCACCTTCCATCTCTTCGTCCCTTCTAAATTCCAATCATTCAATCAAAATTCTCGAGGACGATGAAGAACGAAAGCCATGATATTGATGCCAAACCCACGCTCTCTATTCGCAAGGTAACTTCAAGGTTCTTTCCCCTCCCCTTGTTTAATTTCATTCAATGTAATTTCTTCTAATTCTAATGACTAATGAGTTGAGTGATCTTCTTCCTTCTTCCTTCTTCCTTCTTCTTTCTTCCTTTTTTCTTTTCCCTTCTTCCCGACAAATGAAATTTGCACCCAGAAGACTTACTCAGAAGAAGCTCGCTGCCCCCAAAATGTACCCGTTATCTTTTTTTTTCTTTATGATATCTCTATTCTCTTTCTCTTTCTTCTTCTCCTTCTTTTTCTTTCTTCTTTTTTTTTCTTCTTTTTTTTTTCTTCTTTTCCTTCCTCAAACAAATTATTAAACCAAGATCAAGGAGGAGCCCATGGACACTGACTTGCTTCTGCACATTAAAACTGCCAAGGTTCTTATTCTCCTTTTTTTTCTACCTTTAAGCCAAGCCAAGTCCTCTATCTCTATCTTCCTAATAGTTAATTAATTAAGATTTTTATTCATGTCTCTTTTCTTCTCAGAATAATGTTGGCTTTGGTAGTAAGAGGATGTCAAATCCAACTGACCAGAAGGTCAAAGGTAACCAACTAACTATTGACTATTGGACAATATCAATACACTCAAGTAGGACTCTCTCTCAACATCCAATCCAACTAACTTATTATACCATATTGTCCCAATATTTATTTACTTAACGCAAAACAAATTTCATATGGAGCGACAACTTCTTCTTATACAACTTTTGGTGCTTCTGCATCTTTTACTGGTAAGCACTCTCAAATACTTCTCATTTCCAATCAGTCATGCATTGGCTTCTTAGATATGATGTCCTTATTCATTACCATGCCTCAATTATTATCATCCTTCACCTAGTTAGTATCAAATCTTCTTATTTCATGTTCATTTCTTCTTCTTTTATGTTTTATCCAGGTTTATCTTCCTCTAAATTGGACAAAAAGGAACAAGAAGAAGGAGAAGAATACAAATTTCCTTGGGTAAGTAGATATTCACAATACATTAACAATCATTACCTTAACACTATCCGCAACTAGTTATCTGGTTTGAAGTTCTTAGTTCCATCAGTGCACATACTATTTATGTCCTCATCGGCTCATCCATTCGGTCCCTCCAACAAATATAAATGTGAAGCAGTATATAATTGTCTATTGTAGTATATAAATGTGAACAGTTCTGATTGATTATTTTTGACTTGAAATTAAAAATACAGCGCAAAGCACACAACGCCTTTGTGCTTTGCAAAGCACCATAATCGGACTATATATATATAGAGAGAGAGAGAGAGGGAGAGAGAGTAAAGATACCGTGAGTTTAAGCTCACGAAGGCATTCCGTAAGCTTAACTCAAAAAAGTACATCAAAACATTTTTAAATTTTAATTTATCATCATCATTAAATTTTTTATATGAAAATCTTATGGGATGTAAAATTTTAGAGTGTTTTGAGCTTTTTAAGTAACTGTTTTTAATTTTTTAAAATGATATTCAAGTATTGAATATATTATTATTATTTTTAGAGTTGATTTTCAAAAATTAAAAATCATAACTTAAAAAACTCAAAACACTCTAAATTTTTACATCCCATAAGATTTTCATATAAAGAATTTAATGAGCATGATAAATTAAAATTTGCAGACAATTGATATGCTTTTTGAGTTAAGATCATAATATCTTTACTTTATATATATATATACACACACAGAGTATAGGAGAGATGAGAGATGGTGATCGTGGCTCGCGGATGAGATGATAATGTAACAAAGGTTTTGATTAACTTTCATTCATCGGTAAACTGAGTACATATACACTAACTTATTATAATTTAGTCCCTACAACTATTCTAATCATACTTTTAACTAATTACCCTTAAAAGAATAATATAATATTCAACACTCCCCCTCAAGATGATGCATATATATTTATCATGCTCATCTTGCCTATTACATTGGAGAAGTCGGTGATGCTCAACCCATTTGTGAAGACATCCGCAATTTGCTCCTTAGTCCCAACAAAAGGCATACACACGATACCTTCGTCAAGCTTGTCTTTAATGAAGTGTCGGTCAATCTCCACATGTTTAGTTCTATCATGTTGTACTGGATTATTTGCTATGTTTATAACTGCCTTGTTGTCACAATACAACATGATGGGTTTATCTTCAAATAACCCTAACTCCAGTCGCAATCTTCGTAGCCACAACCCTTCACTCACACCATGGGCCATGGCTCTATACTCTGCCTTGGCCGTAGACCTTGCCACCACATTTTATTTCTTGCTTCTCCAAGAAACCAGATTACCTCTCACAAACGCACAATAGCCAGAAGTGGACTTTCTATCATCGAGACACCATGCCCAATCGGCATCGGTATAAACTTCGATCCTCCTATGACCTTTTTTATTGAAGAGCACACCTTTTCCATGACAACACTTGAGATACCTCAGGATTTGATACACAACCTCCTGGTGTGATACTCTAGGATCATGCATATACCTGCTCACCACACTCACAGTGTAGGAGATGTCGGGTCTGGTATGAGCTAGGTAAATTAGCTTGCCTATCAAGCGCTGATATTGCCCTTTCTCCACTTGATCGCCAATTTCTCCACTCAATTTGTGGTTGGTATCTATGGGTGTGTTGACGGGTCTACACCCCAACATCCCTGTGTCACTTAGTAGATCTAGAACATACTTCTGTTGTGATAGAACTACTCTTTTTTTTTTGACCGAGCAACCTCAATGCCAAGGAAGTAGCGCAATTCATCTAGATCTTTCATCTCAAACTCCTTGGCTAGACTAGCCTTGAGCCTCTTCATCTCCACAAAATCGTTACCTGTCAACACTATATCATCCACATACACGACCAGAATGCAAATTTTCTCTCCTTTCCTTTGGATGAACATAGTGTGATTGCCATGGAGAACCGATATCAGGCTCGCGGTGACTGCTTCAACCCATACAGGGAGCGCTTCAACCGGCACACTTTGCCCTTTAGTTGTTCATTTTGAAAACCCGGTGGGATCTCCATATACACCTCTTCTTTTAGGTCCCTATGAAGAAAGACATTTTTTACGTCTAGCTGGCACAAGTCCCACCTAGAGTTCACTGCACACGAGATAAGTGTTCGGATAGTATTCATTTTTGCAACAGGAGCAAAGGTTTCTTCATAATCTACTCCATATGTCTGTGTGTAGCCCTTAGCCACCAACCTTACCTTGAATCTGTCCACCTTTCCTTCGGGGGTATGTTTTATTGAGTATACCCACTTGCATCCCACAGTATTCTTTCCTGACGGTCTCGAGACCATATCCCATGTGTCATTCTTGACTAATGCTCTCATTTCCTCGAACATAGTATTTTTCCACCTCGGGTCCTGCATTGCTTCTCTCCACTCAAATGGAGCGGAATTAAAATGTAAAGAGGTCATAAATGCTTTGCACGCAGGTGTAAATGTCTCAAATGACACATAGTAGGAGATAGGGTGAGATGTTGAGGCACATTTCCCTTGTTCCAACACAGTTGATCGAACCCCTTTGCGCACATCAATAGGAAGATCGAGATCAGAGAGAAGAGTACCTGAGGGTAACTCTAAGTTACCTGGAGTTTGTGTTGTGGGAGAACCGTCGACAGGTACGAGCAATTGGTGTTGATCTTGAACAGGTAATTGCTCAGCTTTTTCATGATGAGGTTTTCGAGTGTAAACTTTATGGATTTGTCTGGTCAGAGGTGGGAGGTTCTGATCCATGCTTGAATCCAAACGAGAATTTGAACTTGTACTTGGACTCACGTGCATAGTGTCACTTAAGTCCATAGTATCTTCTATACTCTCCTCTAATGCCACCACCACATTCTCTCTCTCTCGGCCAATCCGGCTCGAGGGAAGAGTGACAACTACCTCAAGAGTGTCCTGAAATGTCACATGGGATGTATTGGACTGTGCATTTGAGAGTACAAAGTATGGTTTTGTCTCTCTAAATGTCACATCCAAGCTCTCAAATATTCGTTTCTTCACGGGGTTATAACACTTATACCCCTTTTTCCCACTTGAATATCCAACAAACACACATTTGTGGGACTTTACATCAAGTTTACTAATACCTGGACTTGTATTATGAACAAAACACACACATCCAAACTTCTTGGGAGATACCTTAAATGAGGTAATACCTGTGAGCACCTCAAGCGGTGTACCGAAGTCCACAGTTCTCAATGGCATTCTGTTAATTAAATATGTAGCAGTCTGTACTGCTTCTCCCCAAAGATATTTCAGGACATTCATGACAAATAGGAGGCACCTTGTCACCTCCAGAATGTGTCTATTCTTCCTTTCCGCGACACCATTTTGTTCGGGTGTACTCACACATGTAGTTTGATGTATAATGTCATTATCTCGTAAGAAGCAGTGCATTGCCCTGTTGGTGTACTCTGTTCCATTGTCTGAATGTAACACTTTTATTTTTTTCTCAAATTGTGTTTCCACCATCTTGTGAAAACCCTTGAAACACTCCAGGACTTCATCCTTACTCCTCAACAAGTACAACCAAGTCATCCGGTTGTGACAATCAATAAAAGTGACGAACCACCTTGAACCAGATAAAGAACTAATCTTTGAGGGCCCCCACACATCAGAATGAACAATATCAAAACACAAAGAACTCCTATTACCAAAGGAGGGATATGTTGTTCTTGTGTGCTTAGCGAACTCACAAGCATCACATACTAGTTTAGCCTTGTTACACTTTGAGTACAACTTGGGGTATAACTTTTCAAGTACAGTAAACGGTATATGGCCTAAACGATAATGCAACAAGAGCAACTCCAACTCTGGATTTTCTGCCACGCATGCTCTTTGATTCAAGTTTTTCCCTCCTTGTTTGAGTCAGTATAAGCCTTTACTTCTCTTACCAACACCAATTACCCGTTCGGCTCCTGCAACACAACATGAGTAGGAGACAATGAAACCACACAGTTAAGGTCATCTACCAATTGAGTGACTAATAGGAGGTTATTGGTGAAATTAGGAACATGCAAAACTGATGATAATTGAAGTTCTGAAGTACATGTTATATCCTCAACCCCCGCTATTGGACATAGCGAGCCATCGGCTGTTTGTACCTTATCTTTCCCAGACATAGGTTTATATGTTTTGAACATTGTGGGGTGAGGAGTCATGTGCTTGGATGCCCCAGAATCTACAATCCAGGACATATCAATGCTCGGCTCGGCTACTAGAGCTTTCATAATAGTGCCAATCGGCTTAACTACAGTAGTGAGAAGAGAAGAAATATTGTAACCGTCAGCCCTAGATGAGGAAGCAATCGGTGTAGTGACACTAGCCGGAGTGATGGATGTAAGCCTGGCTGCAAGCTGAATCATCAAATGGGTCAACATGTCATCGGGGCTTGGACCCGACTAACTAGCACTGTCAGCCATATGCGCCTGCTGGCATTTTGATCCCCTGTGATCTCTATCACGACCCCGACCTTTGATTGGTCTTCCGTGTAAGTCTCAACAAATCTCTCGAATGTGATTCTCTCTATGACAGTAATCACAAATTTTATAACCTTGAGATGAGATTGTATGTAGTTGGCTCAATTCTTCTGTCATTTTCACTTGGCCGCAACCACTTTAACTCACGGTACACAGAACTTGCGACTGTACCTCACGACACACGCAACTGGCTCTTGCGACTGGCTCGCGACACACGCGAGAGGAAAGACGCGCGACAGAACACGCGCGACAGAAGCGCTCGCGACACACGCGACCAGGAAGTCCGCGCGACACACGCGATGGACAGCGACGGCCCCGGGTAACTCTCGCGACTCCAGGCGACGCGCGACACACGCGCTGGGAGCAACAAATTCCTCGCGATTGAGGATTGCACACACTCGCTCGCGATCGACACCCTCACGATCAGGAGCTCGCGATCGGAAGCTCAGGCGACACACACGACTCCACACAGGTGGCTATCGGTGAGGCGGTGACTGTCTTAACCTAGCTCGCGATGGCAGCACGGCTGAACGACTTCAGCGGCGGTGAGTTTCGTCTCCCGCTCTGATACCATGTTAGTTTCGAAGGTTTTGATTAACTTTCATTCATCAGTAAACTGAGTACATATACACTAACTTATTACAATTTAGTCCTTACAACTATTCTAATCACACTTTTAACTAATTACCCTTACAAGAATAATATAATATTCAACAGTATGTATGATTAATGATATTATTTAATCATAATAATTCAGTATGATTATGAATATGAATGATGGGTTCCTACAACGCAGTATCAGTTTATAAAGAAGCCAGAAGGCCAGATGTGAAGTGGTGTCAAATGAAACGAAACAAAACGAATTTCCCAAGAAGGCGCATGTCAGATTGGATATGAATATCATTATGATAGCCAGAAGTCCAGTTATGACTTGTAACTTTCTAACTGAAGTTGATATTCAGAAGAGGAAAGGAAAAAAAGAGCAAGAGGAAAAGAGGGCCAACTCTCAAGCCCAACACGGATATTGAGAGTTTGAGACTATAATAATCTTAATAATCTTAATATAATTTGTTATTTAGTATCTTTTCAACATGACACACAGTGACACCGAGACTCTGCTGCTCAGTATCAGTATCAGTATCAGCATCTCAAAAATCAGCAGCAATAATTCAAAAATGAAAACTTTGAGTACAGTTTGGTGCTATGGCTATGGCTACGGCTATGAGTCAGAGGAGGAGGAAGTGAAGGATCCCGACATCAGAGCTGCTCTCTCCCTGCTGCGCTTCTACAAGAGTCGATCATTTCTTAATATATTCCATCATTCATTTTTTTTCACAGAAAAGTCATTTTATACCACCGATTTCATTAAGAAACATGAGTTTTTGGTACCACAACCTTAGTACCTAGGTTTCACTTAAACTAACAGGTAACAAATCCCTAATAGTCTTAATACTAGACTTAACTCCCTCCGCAACCCGGAGGAGATAGATAAACAATATGCTCAAAATATCAAAGTTCCTCAATTGATTCTATTTTAAAACTTTCCAAACGTCTTTTCTGGCCCAATTTGCACATTCTTTTGACCAACAAGTTGTTAACTAGAGATATTAATCATTTCTAATCTGTTTTCAAACCAAACCTCCTCTTCTGGGAGCTCTAAACTTGCAGTTACAGTTGTAATCTGCACTGACAGTGAGTTAATGTTAGATGGAAGTATATTATGTAATAAAGTTCTATAATTATCTTCTTTAATCATACACCAATACTGAACTAAGGCTATAACTGAAGCACCTAAATTTCTAACAGTTTTACAATTATCCCCTTGAAAAACTAATCTATTCATTTCTTCCCCTGACCAGTTCACATAATTTTGGATCTTTGTATAGTATGAATGCATCAATCTGTCATAATTCTTGTATAGTATGACAAGTGAATGAAAAATTATTGTAACTTAATAACCATCTCCATAAGCATACAGAAATTGAACACTGTAATAAGAGATGATAATGTTTCATCTTCTTCACAAAATATGCATTTTGAGTCTCCCTGCCAACTCTTATGTCTAAGGTTATCCTTAGTAAGAATTTTATTTTTCTGAACCAACTATAAGAAAAAATTTATTTTGAGAGGTATAAAGGATGTCTATGTAGTTGCTTATTGTGGGTGTAACATACCCCCCATACCCTAACCAGAGTGCTAAAAAATCCTGAGGCTGACCATCTCCATAAGATTAAATCTTCATTGATATCTAGTGAGACTGAAGACAACATATTATATAATGATTGTAATTGTTCTCTAAGTGTTGGATTAAGAATTCTACTGAAACTAAGATAAAATCTATTATACCTATTACTTCAGCCACTCAAATGTCCTGATTAGATGCTAGTGAGACAGAAGATAACATAATATATAATGATTGTAATTGTTCTCTAAGTGTTGGATTAAGAATTCTATTGGAACTAAGATAAAATCTATTATAACCCATTACTTCAGCCACTCTAATGTACTGATTATATGCTAAAGTAAATAATAAAAGAAATTGTGATTGGAATGCACATTCAGTAAGTCATCTATCCTTCCAAAATAGTATATTATGATCATTTCTATTTTTTTTATTTATGCTCGTGTTAAAAATTATCATCTCTTTATTAACTTCCTTCCAAAATATAGATGCATTGATTAATGATATCCTATTATGATATTTACTCCTAATTAATATTCCATCATTCATTAATTATATTTATTTATCACCACTAATATCTACTAAAAAATACAAATATGAACTATTGCACCACCAGCCGCCCAGATTTCTCCCTTTCTCTCCAGAAGCCGCCGCTTGGTGCCCACTTGCAGCGTATAATCCATGCATGCCTACACCAAGTACGGCTTTCTGAGGGGATCCATCCTCACCGTATGCCGCATCTGCCGCTGCAATCCCTTTGGTACCCTTTTCATTTCTTTTCTTACTCCAATTACACATCAACCCTGCATAATGTATGCTGTACTCGGTTTTTGTGTGGGGGTATTAAAAGAAATGCTGATTGTAGGAGATTCAATCCAGTGAATGAATGAGACGATGCTGTGCAGACAGCATCAACCGAATATATATAAGAAACATAATATATTGTCTATCATCCCCGCTCATCTTTTTATCTTCAGTACATTTATTTTCTTCCAATAGAACATACCTTTTCAATAGAATGTCCTGCAACTGAAAAAATCTTTCTTGACGTGTTTAAGATTTTACTATGCTCTGATAATTGGTTCTCTAGGTAGCCACATACACTGTGACACTGATATTAATTTGTGTTAAATGGCAGTGGCAAATATCTTATTCTTAGATTCTCTGGCAGGGGTTGGCTTCTCCAATTCTAATACAAGCTCGGATCTTTACCAATTTGGTGATAGTAACACAGGTATGTGTGTGTTGTCTATAATTTTGTTTGTTGATGCAGACATGGAGTTTGATATAGTTTTGACATCACACATTTGGTTTAGCTGCAATGCACTTCTTCGAACAGTAAGAACAAATCATCTTCATGCTTCGTGTGTTTCCATGCGAGTGCATCTGTCCATCATTACTCTTTGGGGTTAATTTTCTAGCAGTTCACTAAACTTTGATTTTTATTCATATTTGATCACTGAATTTTTATTTATCCGTTTTTAGTCACTGAATTTTGATATTTATCCATAATTGATTACTTTCATTAGTTTTTTCACTCAAAAATAATTAAAAAACTAATGAAAAAACAAATATAATTTTATTTTATTTATCTATTTTTCATTCCAATTAGTTTTGATAACAAATACAATTTTATTTCAATTATTTTTGAGTGAAAAAAATTAATGATAGTGACCAACTATGGATAAACATCAAAGTTCAGTGACTAAAAATGGAAAAATAAAAATTCAGTAACTAAATATGAATAAACATCAAAGTTCAGTGACCTATCAGAATATTAACCCTACTTTATGGGACGGTAGCCAGTGGGAAACAACCTTCAACTTCCACATTTGCATTGAAAAACTTAATTTTTTGGAAGTTAGGGAACCAATTATCTCTTTCATTATTTGGTTTATTGCTTGTTAGTTTCTTGTAGCTTGGGATTGATATACTTTTCTATTGGGATGGTTTGAGAGGTTTCCTAAGTACAAATACAGGGATTTCTATATCACTGGAGAGAGCTATGATGGTAATTTTCAAAACTAATATTTTTTATGTATGATGAAATTACACTGCAAAGATTCTTTGCACAAACATATTTTCAACTACAGCTTCACATGCTTGGCACATGCTTCAGTGAAGTAGCAACAGAATCAGCACACCGGTTTGCCTTGTCAGAGATGGAAAGCTGACATTTTTCTTTCTTCTGTTTTATTCATTTACGCTTACACATCAGTTACAAAAAGCCGCATAACAGTATACCACTCTGAAAGCAAAAGGCCAAATCCGCCAAATAACGTAGACACTATATTAAAAAAATAAAAATCATATTGATATAAATATTATAGCATAGAGAGATCAGATATGGTTGGTGATCGTGGCTCGCAGATGAGATGATAATGTATGTATGTATGTATGTATGTATGATTAATGTTATTGTTTAATCATAATAATTCAGCATGATTATGAATATGAATGACGGGTTACTACAACACGGTATCAGTGTATCAGTTTGAAAAGAAGCCAGAAGGCCAGATGTGAAGTGGTCTAAAATGAAACGAAACGAAACGAAACGAATTGCCCAAGAAGGCGCATATCAGATTGGATATGAATATCAACATGATAGCCAGAAGTCCAGTTGTAACTTCATAACTGAAGTTGAGATTGAGAAGAGGAAAGGAAAAGAAGAGCGAGAGGAAAAGAGGGCCAACTCTCAAGCCCAACACGGATATTGAGAGTTTGAGAATATAATAATAATAATAATAATAATAATAATAATAATAATAATAATAATAATAATAATCTTAATAATCTTAATATAATTTGTTATTTAGTATCTTTTCAACGTAACACACAGTGACACCGAGACTCTGCTGCTCAGTATCAGTATCAGTATCAGTATCAGCATCAGCATCAGCATCTCAAAGAGCAGCAGCAACAATTTGAAAATGAAGACTTTCAGTACTTGTTCGGTGCTATGGCTACGGCTACGGCTATGAATCAAAGGACGAAGTGAAGGGGTCCCGACATCAGAGCTGCTCTCTCCCTGCTGCGCTTCTACAAGAGTCGGTCATTCATTTCTTAGGCTTGTTTAACAAGGCATAGTCAGACAGCATAATATATTGTTATTGTCTATCTTCAATGTTTCTGTGTGAGTTGGACCAGAATAAGCAAGCTCTTCAATGGTTTTTACGCCGATTTTGTAGGATTCTAAACTCTTTAATTATTGCCACTCTCCGGTTAGGCTGGTACCGGTACTAATAAAATCATCACTTCTCAGAGTTGGTACTATTGGCAATGCCAGCATGCCATGATTTTGTTATTCACCTCTGTTCAAAGCTACAAAGGGCTTCTTTACAGTCACATCTCATTGCCTAATCTAACAATACATAAAACCAAAGAGGAAAAAAAAAACTAACAATATAAGATCTAAAGGCAGCTTTGCCATGTACCCCCTTTCCTCTAATCCCATCATCTTAATTTATTCTACAACCTAAACAAAAGAACCAAAAACATCTCAAATTAGTAGAGCCAGAAAGCAAGCAAAACAGCAAAACAAATACACATTAGAGTGAAAGGTTAAGATTATAAATAAACAAACAAACAGAAAACTACCTGTTCTACTGGTCTTCATCCATCTTGGCAAAACTTCAGCACACACCCAGAAAGGGATAAAGCCAAGGAGGATTTCCATACACAGCAAAGTATCACATCCATATAGTACTAACAAATTCTTGCACAGTACACATACATAGGACTGTATGTTAGACAAAAAGAAGCCAGAACAAATCTACGCCAAGTCATTAGCCTTCCAACTAGACATACCATACACGATACGCCCCTTCCAGCCCTGAAGCAACCACTCATGATCCATATCAACCACAAAATCCTTGTGGTAACATGCTTTCACCTTATCTCTGGCCTTTGCTACCATATCATAATTTAAGGGAAGCTGCTTAAACCCTGCCCTCATATCCCTCACTTGCCATTGTTTATAGGTTTCAGGTCTCTCTACTCGCTCCAACCCTTCACAGGCAATCACATTTAATGCACTTCGTCCAAACAAGTCCCTCTCGATCAAGAGTCGCTGCTCATTTTCCCTGGGTACATTTGCATCTAGCATGTCAAACAGTGCTGAGTAATGGAACAGTGCCTCCCGGAAACGTGTCACGAAAAATGGGGCACTGTATGACCCATTAACTATCCCGTGAATGAACACATGGGGATTTATCTTCCTTATAAGTTTCAGCACCACATCTCTGGGACTATCTGCAGTTACAGTCTCGTCTGGTAAGTTTTTCAGCTGGAAGAGGCAATTCACCACAGTAACCTCATCTGCATCCATGTCGATCTCCTCCACCTTGATGGTCTCCCATTTGGCTGCAATTGCTCTGTATTCGAACGGTACATTAAAATGTGACGCATAATCACTCAGGCGCCTCCCTGTCTCATGGAGCCGCTCAGCAGGCCGAAAACCGGGTTGGGGGTGATCTATGCCTGTTATCTTCAGATGTGGGGGCCCACCGGGACGGGTTGACAGGCGTTGCAATAAGCATGGCCACTGAAACCCATAATGTATTCCGAAATCGATGATATGCAACCTCTTGGCCTCCGCAGACACATCCAAGATAGTCTGGTTGGAGAAGTAGAAGGAGATTTTCTTGAACGGGCATGCAGCCATGTAGAGCTGGTACGCCTTGAGCAGCTCAGCAGCCGAGGTGCGTTTTGCAATAAGGGACTGGTACAGGTGGCTGCCAGTCCCTGCCAACCGCGCCTGGAGCCCGTCAGCAAAACATTGAGCCAATCGCTGAGTTGCATCACCAGTGGTGGAAGCATGCTGCCGTACCTGCCTTAGAAGCTCATTGGTACTTCGTCTGTCGTCAGTGGCAACAGCCTGGTACATTTTAAATTTCAAAATGATCTTAATCACAGCAGAAAAAAGAAAAAAAAAGAACTTGAAAAAATTTAAGATGGATATCTAGTAGACTGTAGTGAAATTGTAAACCTGAGCGCAGTGGATTAGAATAGTGCGCAGATCAACAACTTCACGGGCTGCTTTCCTCCTGCCACGGCCCTTGGTGTTAATGGAGGTGCTAGCCTGGGCCACAGCCGTGATTCGCACCTGCTCGTTGTGCTTTGAGTTTCGCAAGGCCATGATGTCCATGACGCATTTGTCATGTCCGCCCAGCAATACTTTATCGAACATTTCTCGGATGGTTTCCTCTTCAGTGTACGCGACCTGCTTGCTGTTCCTGCCATCTTCCTTCTCTGCCTCATCCCTGTCCCGATATGGGTTTTTCCTGCCCCTTTGCTGCCTTTCTGGAGAGGTGCTGTTATTACTGTTACTGTTACTGTTACTGTTTCTGTTGCTGTTATTGTCTTTTTCTTTTACTTGTACAGCAAGGGAAGACTGGTTCTGGTTTTGAGGAGCAGGTTCAGACCGCATCACATTGAAGTCAGTTGATTCAACATTGATAATTAGTTTCTCGGCTTTTGGAAGAAACTTTTGGGCTTCCTCCAGGCCTTTACGAAACATAGATTCCTCCAACCCCACCTGGACCGTCTCATTGCTGGTGGTACTGGTTACGGTGTTGAAATCAGTAGTTGCAGTGCTCGTGACATTGGCTGAAGAAATATTATTATAGTTTTCACTTCCCGAGCTATCTGAACTGCTGGTGGTGGTGGTGGTGATGGCGGTGGCAGTGGTGGTGGCGGCAGGAGAGAGAGAAGAAAAGGAAGAGAAAGAACTGGTATTGGTGTTGGTATTGGTATTGGTATTGGTATTGGCAAACAGAAGCTGGCCATTAAGTTGATTCGAATCAACCGGTTCATTCTGCCAGTGCCAGTCATCCAAACCCCCGCCAAAATTGATGTGATTGCTGACATCGCCATAGAAGAGGCTGTGATCATTTGAGGTGATATCATAGGGGAAGTTGTCGTCGGCCATGTTATATGCTAAATCAGAGGGCCAGTCTATGGCAGTCTGAAGTGGTGCAAGATCAGCTGGCTGAGCTGGAACCAACTGAGAGAGGGGTGGCTCATCGGTGGGGCCGCCGCCAAGAATTGCTGAAAATTGTTGCTCGGTGGCTAACATGTCAGCAGGGTGGTAGAGGCCGTCAAAGCGCTGCTCTTCCATGAGCATTCGGTCTATGTAGGAGAAGACAAAATCGGAGAAAATGACGGAGTCATCGGAGGAGTCTTGCTCAGGGAAGGAAGAAGGCGTGGAGATAGGTGAATGGGAAGAGGAAGAAGAGTCATCGGAGAGCAACACCGGGCGTGGAGATGGAACGAAGTTGGTGTCCATGGATTTGAGGAAGTCATCTACGGTGAGGCCTTGTAGATCATGGATTTGAGAGCCCATGTATTTTTCGTGGAGCTAGAATGCTAGATCTGTGGATGAGAGAGAGAGGGAGACTTAGGGAAGTGTGGATGAGAGAGAGACAGAGAGAGAAGGGAACTTAGGGAAGGAAACTTTTAGGGAAGGGAAGTAGAGAACTGTCAACTGGGGAAGGCCAAAGCACAGGGCCTGGGGTTACTGTTCTAAATTCGTGCCGTGCCAGACCGTGTCGTGTTCGGACACGCCGTGTTTTTCTGTCATGTCGTGCCGTGTCGTGCCAAAAATGATAGAAGAAGGCACGGCACGGATAAGGCACGTCGTGTCTGGCATGTCATTCCTTAATCGTGTCGTGCCGATCAAATTCTGAATTGGGTCGACTTCCATACCAGCTTTCACAATTAAGTTTAGAATATGACATGCACATTTTATGTGGAAAAATGCACCATCCATTATGGGTTTGAAAGTATTTGTTAAAAGTCTAATTGCGACATTACAATTACTAACATTATCGAAACTAATAGAAAAAAATTTATCTCGATATTGATATTCCTCAATGATACTCAACACAAACCTAAAAATTAATTCTGCATCATGCGGATATTCCAGTTCTCGAAAAGCAAGTAATCTTTTATTTGAAAACTATGTCCCAAAGTTGATATCATCAGTGATACAATGAGCAGTAACAGTGCAATATGACTTATCATGTTTACCAGCCGATTAAATATCAGAAGTTATTGACACTTTATATTTTGCATTTTTAAATTCATCATACAAATCTCCTTGTTCCGTTCTGTGTCTGGTACCCGTGCCGTTCCGTGCCGTGTCTAACGTCTTAACCATGTTGTGTCGTACCGTTCCAAATTTTCTAAAAGCTGGGCACGACACGGTTAAGATACGAATACGAAACAGTACTGTTTCTGTTCCCGTGCCGTGCCTTAAACCGTTCCATTTCCAGCCGTGTTCATACTATTTTGTACTGTTTCCGACCACGGCGTTAGAACACTACTGGGGGCTCCTCCTTCAACCAATAATATTAATTAATATCATACCAAACCATTTCAACATAAATAAATAAAATAAAATAAAATAACGTGGCGGGACCCACGTACAACATAAATAATAGAGTATAGAGGACAAGTACAGTACAGGAGTGGCTTGGCTTGCGAAAGAAGATAAAGAAGAGTCAAAAATTCCATATGGAAATGGTCTACGTGCAAGAGTCAGGGAACCCAAAACCAAAAGAGGATCCATTCTGAACGTCTCCATCAGAAGATTAATGAACTTGTCTTTCTTGGAGACTAATCCAGAAATTATACCCATCTCATCCAAAAGGCCCTCCTCTTGAATGGTAAATTGGTAATGGTACTTTGTCACTTGGGCTGGGCCCCTTTTGAATGCTAATTGGGCTGGGACCTTTTCATTGGTAATTGGGCTGGGCCCTTTTGAATGCTAATGGGGCTGGAAAGTTTCCATTGGTAATTGAGCTGGGCCCTTTTGTATGGTAATTGGGCTGGAACGTTTTCATTGGTAATTGGGCTGGGCCTTTATGAACGCAACGCTCTCACATGCATCTCTACTCTAACGCTCTCCATCCCATCCCAATATCCCATTCCATTCCATATATATTATTATTATTGTTCCACATCTTGATTCTTGGAATTGGATCCTATTCCTCGGTTGCGCTTATCACTCTCCCGCATCTCCCTTAGAAAATAAAATAAGATATTAATTATATATACGCAGAAGAATTTGTATTGGTAGACAGACACATGTTGGACTTTGACCCCAATTTAATGATAGCTAGCTTGCTTAACGAACAAAATACTATATTTTTTCAATTGTTTGGCATCCCGATTTTAGATCTCAAATTCTCAATTATATAATTATACGGATCTTTCTCCCAGAATTGCATCGACCTCCACCCCACCGCCTTTAATTTCATTAATTAATTTCGGTCACATAAATATTACTTAGTTCACTAATTACATGCATATATGCATGGTTCCTATAATCCTATGCATGCATTTTTAGAGATGGTAGAATTCGATCTGATTCGATAAATCCGTCTGATCCGTACGAATCTGATACAACTCGAAACCTAAAATTATCCAACACTAGATGAACTGACAACTCGATCAGACCTGATATGACTCATAATCTGAAATGATCTGATACTAAATGATCCAATACTGAACCCGATCTGTTACGGTCTGAAACCCAAAATGACCTGACACCAAATGACCCGATACCCAACCCGAATCGACTGAAAAATAATTAAAATTTTAGGTGATTTATATTTTTTTTTTTTATAATTTAAAACTACTTAAATAAACCGCTCATCATTTTAAACTTAAAAGAGATACATACAAAAATAATTTAATCATATATAAAATTTCTAGACATAAAATATGAACTTGAGTTTTACTTATAGTATTTATTATCTCATTAAAAAAAATTTTGACTATTCTCGCTATATATTCTCTCAATTGGAGTTTTTTAATCTTTTGAATAAATCATTATTTTTAATTAGATGTGATGTGATTTTTAAAAAATATAAAATTAATATAATAAACATTATCAATGATAACATATTAACAAATATACAAATAACATAGTAGATGTCAATTACTAAATAAATCATATCCGACTTGACAAATCAGCCTGACCCGACTCGACAAACCCGACCCGAAATCTGAAATGATTTGACATGAAATGACTCAATACTCGACCCGAACTGATATGATCTGAAACCTTAAATAATCTAACACTAGATGATCTGATACCTGACCCAACTCGATCTGAATTGATAGAACCTGAAATCTAAAATGACCCGATATTAAATGACGTAATACTCGATTCGACCTGATCAAACCCATGACTTAACAATGTTGGTGAGTAATATTAACCCGTCCCAACCGACTAAAAATCCGAATCATGCATTTCCCGTACACAACTGATGAAAGCACCAAACTAATCTCCCACCTTAAGTTGGAATTATCTGATTTACCAATAATTATTGCATTAATTCATCACATATATTAAAATTGACAATTAACAATGTGTTCTTTTTTCCTTTGAATTGGATATTAAAATAGACAAAAAGAATAAGCAACAAATTTGACTCCGTGGTCTCGATTCCTGCACATCTAGGGCTGTCAAACGGCCGGAACGGTGACGAAACATTGCCGTTTCGTTAACCGTTTCGTTTAATAAACGAAACAGAAAACAGTTTCGTTAACCGTTTCGTTTAATAAACGAAACAGAAAATCGTTTCGTTAACCGTTTCGTTTATCAAGAAACGCGGTCGAAACGGAATTTTACACTGAAATACTCTTAACGAAATGAAAAATACCGTTTCGGCCGTTTCGCAAAATAAAAAACAGTTTCATTAACCGTTTCGTTTAATAAAACGAAACAGAAATTCATTTCGTTAACCGTTTCGTTACCACGAAACGAAACGAAACGCGGTCGAAACGGAATTTATTGACAGCCCTGTGCACATCTCCGTCACTTGGATTTTCTAATGAAGGAGAAAATATACAATAATACTATATTGCGAATTTTCTATGTCAATTTTTTAATTATCCATGAGTACGATACTCGCATCTGGACTGGTGCCATCAAATTAAGAGCAAGGGAATCTCGCGTTTCTTTACTTCTTTGACAATTAATGTAAATATTAACTTGGCCTTTCGATCGCTGATCTATATATTATTATTTAATCATGAGATCGGATGTACCTAGTACTTAATAATCACAACACAAGAAATTAAGCGGAGAAAAACTTTCATCCATATGAAAAATTAATCACAATGCATGCATGACTATATATTTATGGTAACATTTATGTTTTGAGTAATTCTGACGTACATTGATTCAACCATTTTTTAATATCAAAAACATGTAAGCAATTAATTTCATTCAAAAGTGATATAAAAAAGAAAAAAAAAAGCTCTTTGACCAAAATCAAATAATACAAAATAACAAATTAACTCTAAATTAAGTCACCCACTAGAATAATCTATGATTTTGGATTTTCTTCATTTGAATAATATTTTTCAAAAAAAAATACACCATAGAATTACTCTTGTATTTTTAATTAAAAAAAAAGAAAATAAAAACAATGTAAAAGTAAACTATATATACATTCTTGAAGTTGAAGGATGGAATCGGTATCCATGTATTTATTTAAGAAGAAAAACATTTACATTTATATTATTTAATTAATAATATAATTTTACTAAATAGAGACTAAAAGTTCATTTAATGTGTGTACGTAGAGTTTTTGCTATCTCCTAGTAAATGAACTAAAAATTATTTTTTATTAATAAAAAGGGAAAATAATTGAAATTTCAATTCTGATAATGTAGTCATTGGAAGGTAATAAAGGCGTACCATTTATTAATATAAAAAAGGAAACATAATTAGTGTTTCCAAAGTAAGTAAGATAAATTGTAGTGAATACCATGCATCCATATATAGTTTCCAAAATTAGTAAGATATATAGAAAGATGTGGATGCTTTAGGAAGAAAGTTAATTTGGGAAAGCATATATGACGTCTCAGAAAAGCATATATAAATTGAAAAGAACAAAATTAAGGAGAGAATTGAATCTCTCTCTTTATAATTATTGTACACTAATTTAATTCGTTATATATTTTTAAATTTAATCACAGCTAATTAAATAGCTAGCTATCACTCACTGAAATTTCATTCATCCTCCGGACAACTCCCTCCACGGCGACATCAAATGCATCCCTGAAATTATCTGACGCGTACCGGTAATCCTTGTATACCAGCGTCGGTATCATCCTTATCACCTCCTCTCGCATCGCTCTTACTTCCTCTTCGGTGTACCGCAGCAGCACCTCTTCGGGCCGCACCCGCCCCTCTCTCACCTCGTCTTCCCATATGTACACCGAGAAGCTCTCAAACTTGCTTGGAAAATGCCATCTGTACTGGATGAGGGCCGACTCGTTATGGAAGAAAACCGGCACACACCCGGCCAGCATGGAGTCAAATATGGACCGCCTTGCTTTGGTGTCGCCAGGCGGCTGGAGGCAGAATTTGGACTGCATGAACAGCCTCATCAGATTGCTTGCTGAGTTGCACCCCAGCCCTCCCGTCTGGCACTCGTTCATCTTGCACCGGCTCGACTCAGCACACTGATCTATCAAGTAATTACGTACCATCTCCGGCTGGTCAGGCCTCCGCCCCCCTGCAAAGGAGAAGAGCCATGTCCTTTCGGCGGACCGCACCTTCTCTTGCCATGCTGCCACTTGGTTCATTCCCGTTGGATGAAAGTAGGTCGGGTATGGTATGGCAAACTCATTCTCACCCCACGGTCGTCTTTCCACAGTGAGCACCGTTATGTTCTGGACCTCTGGAATCCAAAGGAACTTGCTGCCCCAAGCGTAGGATTCATCTATACCGCGCTGCAAATTCCAGGTGGAGCGACCCGACACAACGAAATGGTCTTGGCCTCTCTTGGCGGCCCACTCGGGCCTCTGCTTGAGCCAGTTGATCAGCTCGAGCCCCAGTTTGTCGCGCCTTGCAATTTCTGGATCCCAGAGGAAGCGGGTGACGTCGAGGCCGGAGTAAAAGGGGATGAAGACAGCAGTAGCCAGGGAGTAGTCCCTGGTGAGGCAGTCGTAGAGCTTCATGCGATCGTGAAAGATGATGTCGAGGACCCACTGATCAGTGAGGAACCATCCGGTGTCTTGTAGAACGGCACCGGCATGGTTAACTCCGTTTCCATCTCCGTCAGAAGCGATAGTGTTGTTGAGGTGGGGGCCGAGGCCGGAGTTGATGAGGAAGCGGCACATGTCAGTCCAAGGGGAGAGGCTGCGGCAGTCGCGCAGGATGTCGTGGTTGAACTTGGGGGGGAGGTCGTCATAGATGTAGATGTAGCGGCCGGCGCAGGGGTCGACGGTGAAGGCAGGGTGCCGCTGCATAGCAGGGCCGGCGCCATGGGAAAGGGAGGGAGAGCTAGGAAGAGCGGCGGAGTCAGCAGTAGCAGCTGTATTACGGTCGTCGGTAGCGATGGAGACAGTCTGGGTGCCGGGGAGGTGGGGCGAGTGGGAGACGAGGAGGATGGTGGAGACGACCATGCAGACGCGGACGAGGAAGAGGCAACAGCTGATGTTGGGGGCCGTAGTCTTCATCAGATGCATCGGCTTTGCTTCCTTCTCTCTCGCAAAGGAAGAAGCACCCATTGATCGGTCGATCAGTCTGATTATAGAATTAGTTATTACTTCCCTTCCCTTCCCTTCCCTTCCCTTCCCTTCCCTTTTTAAGTTTTGATCAATCCTCTATATATATGCATGTCAATGTCACGGCACCCTCGACGTACTACTATTTATATATATATGTACGACCCATCCCCATGCGCGCGCGCATATATATATATATATATATATATATATATATATATATAGTTACATGTATGCTCACCATGCTCAGTTATTTAATCTGCTACTTAATTAATATTATAGCCTCATTTTATTGTCTAAATTAAATAGTCGTTTCTCTTTGTGTATTACGTACTTATCAATGTACTGAACAGCGGGCTATAGCTTTTTTCATATAAAATTCTAAACTATGGCATCGTTAATTAATTAAGATTGCCCTAGCTAATTTAACTATCTTTGCTGTAATCGTAATAGCGTTTCTCTATAATATATAGATGCTTCTTTTATATATATATATATATATATATAATGAGTTGGAGCTATATATATTACGGATCATTATATGTTACAAATTGATTCTTTATTTTAAAAGTTTAAATGTTTAATCCAACGGTACAAAATATTTTTCATATGAATATCTTGATATAAACCAAATTTTAGATTTTTTTTACTATTTTTAAGATAGTTAGAAAATCATTTCTTTTGAATGTTTCATAATAACTAAATCAAGTGATATTCTAACTATCTTAAAAAATAGTAAAAAAATTCTAAAAAAAATATTAAATTTGGTCTACATTTAGATATTCTTAAAAAAAATTACGGTTGGATCGACCATTTGAACTTTCAAATCAAAAAACTGATATATATAGTACCATATATATATATATATATAGAGAGAGAGAGAGAGAGAGAGAGATAGAGGGAGAGAGAGCTTGTTTAGCATATTTCCGTTAGCATTTCAATCTGAAATGCTAACGAGTCAAATTTTAATTTTTCATGCTATTTTTTTTATTTAAGTAGCTCAATAAAATCTTTATATCATATATAGATGCTTTATATATATATATATATAATGAGTTGGAGCTATATATATTATGGATCATTATATCTTACAAATTGGTTCTTTATTTTAAAAGTTATGTTTGATCCAACCATACAAAATATTTTTCATATGAATATCTTGATATATATCAAATTTTAGATTTTTTTTTACTACTTTTTAAGATAGTTAGAAAATCACTTCTTTTGAATGTTTCATAATAACTAAATCAAGTGATATTCTAACTATCTTAAAAAATAGTAAAAAAATTCTAAAAAAATATTAAATTTGGTCGACATTTAGATATTCCTAAAAAAATTATACGGTTGGATCGATCATTTGAACTTTTAAATCAATAAACTGATATGTATAGTACCATATATATACATAGAGAGAGAGAGACAGAGAGAGTTTGTTTAGCATATTTCCGTTAGCATTTCAATCTGAAATGCTAACAAGTCAAATTTTAATTTTTCATGCTAAATTTTTTAATTTAAGTAGCTCAATAAAATCTTTATATCATAATCTTGTTGTATACTAATTTTTATCGTATTTAAAATTAGTTTACTATACTTATGATGTTTAGAAAGTAAGTTTTTTTTACATATAATTTTTATTATTTTCCTATTATTTCAAAACTATCTTTCAAAAATTATTAGGCATAGTAAACTAACTCCAAACACGATAAAAATTAGTATATTATAAGATTATGATATAAATATTTTATTGAGCTACTTCAATTGAAATTTTGAGCATGAAAAATTATTATTTGACTCATTAATATTTCGGTTGAAATGCCAACGGAAGCATGCTAGACAAACTCTCTCTCTCTCTCTCTCTCTCTCTCTCTCTATATATATATATATATATATATATATATATATATAGTTATGTTACGGTTAGTCGCGAAGTACAAAATGTTTTTATACTTCGCGTCGTATCTCCCATTTCAAAATTCAAAATACCGATCCAACCGTTAAAAGTGTTCTCCGTATTGAAATATGTTTAGAAACTAAATTTTACATTTTTTTTTAGAAATTGTTTTCTATTTTTTGTAGGATTAGAAATTCGTTCTTATTAAAAATCATAAACTCAATGCATTTTCATCCCCTCAAAAAAATAGAAAAAAATTTCTAAAAAATATAAAATTTGGTCTCCAAACATATTTCAATTTGAAGAACACTTTTAATGGTCGGATCGGTGTTTTGAATTCAAAAATAGGAGATACAAGACGAAATACAAAAATATTTTATACTTCGCGACTAACCGTAGCATAACTATATATATATATATATATAGAGAGAGAGAGAGAGAGACTAAAATACAACGCCTTGTAGGGATGCACCTGTGCACCATGTCAAAACCTCAAATTTCAAGTTAAAAATGATCGATTCAAATTGTTCAATATATTCTCCATATCAAACTCTTATAGAAAATCAAATTTTATATTTTTTTAATTTTTTGTTATTTTTTGGCTAAGAAGAAAATCATAATTATTGGACGATCCAAAATCCTTAAATCAAACAACTTTCTCTTGAGCCAAAAAAATAGCAAAATTTTTCAAAAATATAAAATTTGATTTTCTATAATAGTTTAATATGGAGAATAAATTAAACGGTTTGGATTGGTTATTTTTAACTTGAATTTTGAGATTTTAACGTGGTACATGAACGCATCCGTGCAACACATTACATTTTAGATTTCCTATATATATATATATATATATATAGTGAGGCTATTGTGCTTCGCGAAGCACAAAACCTTCTGTGCTTCCTGTCAGTGCCTCGAATTTGAAGTCTAAACGACTTATCCAAACCGTTGAGCATGATCTTCATATTGAAATATCTTTGGAGATCGAATTTTATATTTTTTGAAAAAAAAATGTTATTTTTTAGATGAGTACAAAGTTTGTTGATTTAACGATTTCCGCACCATCCAATACTAGTGATTTTTCACCCTTCTAAAAAATACTAAAAAATTTAAAAATATATATATAATTTGATCTCCAATGATATTTCAATATGAAAATCATATTTAACGGTTTGAATCGGCTGTGTATAATAACTTCTCTGTTCACTATTAACTTTTTTTTAGAGCCATGATAATCACTAGTAACTTTTGATACTTGTATATTTTGAAGACCTCAGTCGAACTTTCAATTCTTTTTTTCCCAAGAAAACAAGAAGATTTTTATAATTAATCCAAAAGTTCAAACTTTTAATTTGATGAAACAGCGAATATATGCACAACACACGAGGGGCCGTGAGACGGAGCCTCTTTTGTGTGTGTGTGGGTGGGTGGGTGTGGGTTTGACTATAATTAATGTACTAACTGATCATGATGGATCAAATCTCGATTGGCAAACTTGAAGTTCACTCTAAAACCAGTAATAATTAAATAATATCATCTGAGACCGTTTGAGACACAAATATTTATGAACCACGTCCTGCATCGTTTGACTTCCTAATTTTTTCTAGAAAAATTAATTAAGGACGTCGGGAATATGAAATCAATTTATAAGGACAACTTGTGAAGTCTAATTTATTCTTCTTTTTTTTAATTTTATTGAGAAACCAATGATTAATTAATTCGTCATTGGTTTAATTTAATTGATAAATAGCGGCAACAATTTTTATTTCAAAAAATCCTTTTGTGATAAAAAACACTTTTAGAGGTAAATCTAGCTATTTACGTACGGTTGAGCTTTCCGTGCTCTCATGTGAAGTAGAAATAAGAAAATAATTAATGTAGAGAAAAGACTAAAGAGGTATATATATCAAATTAACCCTATAAAATATCAGAGGCCGTCAGCTGATAGGCCCAATTTATTTGGGTGAATTAGGTGAATTAATTGACTTAATTAATTAATTAATCGCGGATCAAAATTAATATGTAGGTGTGGCCCAATGCTCTTTTCGTCTCCTTCGATGCAGGCGGCCCATAGATTCAAATGCTAAATATATTAATTCTAGTTCATTCTTTTTAACATTAATGTTAAATTTTCATATATTTTTAATATTATAAGGTTTCTCAATCATACCCCATATATATATATATATATATATATATATATATATGGGGTATGATTGAGAAAAATTTATTGATCAACGATTTTTTTTGATAACTAATTGAGCCCAAATCTCATGAAATAAATCATTATCTGATGGACAACAATATAAATGAAATGCACTAACAATTAAAAATTTATAAACAAACATTACTATTAAATTTTATGATAAATTTATACACTAAGTATTTTAGTGTTAGATTTCTACTGAATCTAGCACTGATTTTTAAAAATTCGACACTGATTATTTTATCCCGTCTAATATATTCAAAATTAATCAGATTTTTAATAAATTCAGTACCAATAGGAATTTAAAAATGAGGCACCCACGAATTATGATTCTTTTTATCATGTTCTTTGTCCATTATCTACTCCATCCAAGGATCCAAATCGAACGAATATTTTAATATATAATATTTTTCCCTTCTATTTTATGTTCTCCTTTTATTTATTTTTAAAACTAAGATTAAAAGCAGTTCAACAAATAGAAAAGAGATGGATAAAAAGTTGAGACGAGATCGAATGGGAAAATTGAAATCCGAGCACATCACCTTTCATAATTTTTAATAGAAAATTTCGATCAGATGTCCTACACAGCCATGAAAAGTGTATGTGAGATCTACAACATTAATTGCTTACATCAGTATGATGATTTTTGGTGCCAAAAAAGCTTATCTGAAACTCAAAAACACATTTGAAATTTTAGAAGTCTATTTTTTTTCATTATTTTTTGGATTTGCATAAAAAAATAGCAATATTTTTTATATCTTTGTTGGACTTAATTTTACTTTTTATAATATTTGTCTATGATTATATTGTAGTATCTAATGTGATATATATATAAAGGCTACACTCTTTTAGATCTGCAATTAGAGATCGTTGATCAATAAAATTTGTATAGCCGGTTCAATATCCTTTCCTATAAAACAAAAATAAACCGGTTCTTGATCTCTTCGGAGTTGGGATATAACACTCGCTTCTCTCCTTCTCTCTCTCTCAGTTCTCACTTCTCAGTTCTCACTTCTCACTAGTCACTACCATTTTCTTTCTTTCTCACAAGTAGGTCACTTCTCTCTGAAGCGATCCAACTGATTGGAGTAAACAAATAAGCTCCCTAATTGTCTTCATACGCTATTTCTGTTTTGTCCTCTCCCTGTACGTATTAGCCTCTATCATATATATCTAGGGTTTTCTCCAATTTCTCCCTATCCAGCACCTTATGATTTTTGTCTTTTCCGATTTTTTGTGTTTTCAATCAAAATCAGATTTAGCATGTTTCTTCTTTTACTTTAGTCAAGTAAAGTAGAATCACGTGGCAATTTATGTGACTAGCACTCCTACAACATTTATCAAAGGACGGGCCATCCCATATCCAATTATTTTTCAAAATTTTATAATTTGAGACTCATTACTATTCACATGTCTCATGTATGTACCTTAGTTAATTACTTTCAAACATATTTCAAAATCATTTTGCAAATTGTTTATATTTTCTTCAAGTATAACACACACACACACACACACACACACACACAAAAAGACATGAGTCATATAGCAACAACAGATATTATGATTATATATGGCAAATAAATCCCCTCATTAGACTTCAATTTATTTTCATTCCTTCTACTCTTTTTAGACATTAGTACGTACGTACTAGACAAATCAATACATTTTCTTTTACTGGTACACTTTGTTTTAAGTTTAGGACTTTGAGGGTTTGCATGATTTGTCTGAAAGATTGAAATGTACAAATTAAAGCTAAAAATAATATAGTTTATTGCTTAAGGTTGAGTTCAAAATGAGATTTTTGTGAAAAAAAAATCTGAACTTGACATTATCAGCATGAGCTCCAATCATGACAGTACGGACTTTACCTTGTTCAACGATGTTGGAAATGTTCAACTAAACTGATAACAATCAAAGAAAAAAGGATGTTGCAATAAGAAAAGATTACAAAATAATTACCATTGTACAAAGAAGAATTATATCCAACGAAATTTCATTCTCCAACATTTCAGACATGCTTGAATACAGCGAACAGAGAAAAGATACTGAGAGTAATACTTTCGAAAAAGGAAAATGTATGCAGTGGGCAAAAGAGTAGAGTAGAAAAGAATGCTGTATTTCAGTTCATCAATGACTAATGCATTTGTTTTAAACATTATGACATGGAATGTGAGAGGACTCAATGATAGATCTAAAAGAATTGCAGTAAGAAAACAGATAATACTGCACAGGCCCCACATCATAACCCTATAAGAAACAAAATTAGGAGACATCAATAGACAAATTCTAAATGAATCAGTAGGAAGGTCATATGATTGTGAATTACATAATGATGCCCAAGGCACAGCAGGGGGGATACTGGCGGTATGGAAATCGGAAATGTTCACCAAATTAGCACAAATGCAAGGAAGATACACCATTTCGGTGGACTGGGCAATGAATATGGATAACACAATTTTCAGGCTTACCATGGTATACGGTCCAACCAACACAAATGAGAGGGCAATTTTCTACACAGAATTACAACAAGCAAAGCCGAACAACAACATACCATGGATGGTGGCAGGAGATATGAATGTCACGCTACAATTGAGGGACAGATCAAATACCCAACATACATCCCTTGATATGAGATCGTTCCAACACATAGTAAACTCATTGGAACTACTGGATCTTCAATTGCAAGGAAGAAAATATACATGGTGCAATGAAAGAGAAGTACCCTCATATGTCAGACTAGACAAATTTCTAATATCAGTGGAATGGACGCGAATGTTTCCAAACACGATACAAAAAACCTTACCAAACACCTCATCAGATCATTGTCCTCTCATGTGCACAAGCGCAACAAAATTCCCCTGTGCAAATATATTCAGAATTGAAAATAATTGGCTCAAGCAGCAAGACTTCATCCAACTGGTCAATGAAATATGGCACCAACAACCAATAGCATCAAGCCCACAAGAACTACACCACAAGATGGTGCAAACCCGAAAGGCAATAATCAAATGGAAAAAGGAAAAGGGAATGCATGGCAGCACCAACTGTAAGTCTGTAATGAATGGTTGCAATGGCTGGATATACAAGCAGAGCAAAGACCACTAAATGCCATTGAAAAGTTTGTTCGAATTTTGATGAAGGAAAGGTTCCAACAATTATCAATGCTGGAAGAACAGAGATGGAAGCAAAGAGCGAAAAGAAACTGGATCGAAATGGGAGATAAGAACACAAGATATTTCCACCAAATAGCATCTCACCAAAAAAGAAAAAATCATATTGATATGATACAGAGAGATGGTACAATGCACTATGAACATAAACAAAAATCGGATATTTTACACCGCCACTTCTGTAGACTAATGGGTACGGAACATCAACAAACAATATATTTTGATTCCACTCACCTCTTCACAAGTCAAGAGTCACATATGCGAGACATACAAGGGGTGTTCACAAAAGAAGAAATAGAGGAGGTCATAAAAATATGGCCAAACAATAAAGCACCGGGACCCGATGGATACACGGGGGAATTCCTCAAGAAATTTATGGATATCTTGGTACCGGATATGCTACGATCTTTCAACAAAGTCCTGCAATCACCACAGCAAACGCTGGAACCGATAAATGACTCATACATTGTCCTCATACCAAAAAAACAAGGAGCGGTAGAGGTAACGGATTTCCGACCCATTAGTCTCATCAATTCCATGCAAAAATGCTTTTCAAAAGTACTAGCAAACAGACTAAGAGATAAAATGCAATCCCTAGTTATGCCGGTACAGACATGATTCATGAAAAACAGACATATTAATGAAGGATTTTTATACGCTCAAGAGGTGGTAACGATGGCTACAAGGCAAAAGGAAAAAATATGTATGTTTAAAGCAGACATCTACAAAGCTTTTGATACAATCTCTTGGTTTTTCCTCGAAAAAGTATTGGAAGCGAAGGGTTTCTCAACAAGATGGATTGTATGGATAAAAAAAGCGGTCTTGCAAGGCTTATCACAAGTGCTATTAAATTCAGTAGCAGGAAGGAAAATAATACTTCGATGGGGTGTCAGACAAGGTGATCCACTATCGCCCTATTTATTCGTTCTAGCGGCAGATTTTTTACCAAGTTGGATACAATACCTTACAACTCAACACATTATACTCCAACCATTTCCACAATGTCACCAGTGCCTACTCTATGCTGATGATACATTATTCATAATGAAACCGGAAGAGCAACAAATCAGTGCACTCAAAATTATACTCCAAGTATATGGACAGATATCGGGTCTCCAAATATGCATGGATAAATCAGAACTCATGATAACAACATCACAACAAGAAAGAATACAACAATTAGCAAACACAATGGGATGTAAAGCCGGATCTTTTCCAATCAAATATTTAGGGTTACCATTATCGAATAAAAAGTTATCAAAAGAGCATTACTGAGAATTAATTCACAGGGTACAAAAGAAATTGGCAAATTAGAAAGCATCACTATTATCAAGTGAAGGAAGGTTGACGCTTATAAATTCGGCCCTCACGCCAATGTTGATATTCTTTATGTCCACATTTCACTTGCCAATATGGGTCATAAAGGAAATAGATAAAATAAGAAGAAGGTTTTTATGGCACTGCCAAAAAGAGCATACCACAGCCAGATACATGAGCCTGGTAAACTGGAAAATAGTGACTACACCAAAAAATAAAGGGGGCCTTGGAATTTTGGATTTACATATAATGAATCAGGCGCTCCTTACGAAGATAATATGGAAATGGATAAAAGAAGACACATAGTTTATACAGGACCTCTATATGGATGCACCCAACATTCGGCCTTGGTTAATGACCCAAGCCACCCCCTTCTGGAAATCATTGTAGAAATTAGACGACTTTGTTAACATTTCAATGCAGATGGACATAAGAAATGGGAAGATGACGAGATTTTGGCTAGATAATTGGAAAGGATACATTCTCCGATGGGAATATGGAGTGATATTCACGTTTGTACAAGATAAAAACATCTCAATAGCAGACTCATGGCATAATAACCATTGGGTGCTCTACCTAAAAGAGCCGCTCTCCCAACAAGCATTACAACAGAAAGAACAAATGCTGAGAGCTCTGCCACAGGTGATGTTCACAGCGACCGATGATCAACCAATATGGAGATGGGACACTCAAGGCCGGTATACTATCAAATCGTGCTACACTGCAATCAAGGAAGGGCCATTCATCACAAGCAATACTGATATCATTTGGAAATTAAAGATGCCAGCAAGAGTGACAATATTCACATGGTTGTTACTGCAAGATAGACTACTCACCTATGATAACCTAATAAAAAGAGGGTGGTGCATCCCAAATATGTGTTACATGTGTAGATCAAGCATTGAGAATGCAACACATTTATTTACGGAATGTACATACATTGCAGCGGTGAGGACAACCCTAATAGAGATCAATGCTGCCATGATGACGATAACGCAAGCATACAATCAGAGACATTATACAGATACTATACTCATGGGAGGAACAAAGCAATTAAACAAATTGTAAATTACCTTATGTTTTGTAATCTGGAGAGAAAGGTGTGCAAGGATATTTAGGCAGCAATCAAAAAACCAACAGCAATTGGCAAAGGAAGTAATGCAAGAATTTAGAAGTTGGGGTCACATTAGCTGGCGACAACAACTTTTGTTTTTTATTACATTCATTTTCTTTAATACAACTTATTTTATTCTTTCTGTGTAAAATCGATCACTGATTGTGATCCTTTTAAATGAAAATTAAAAATTTGAAGGTATAACCCTCATCTTTTTCTCAAAAAAAAAAAATACTTTCGAAGGAAGACTTGGCCGATGATGTGGATTTTGAGGCACTTGCTAATATGACTGTTGACTGCAATCTTGATATATGACAACAAATAATAATAGGAATATCCAATTAATCCAACTAATACAACTAATATAATCCAGCAATCTTACAACATTATAGAAATAAAGAAAAAAATGTAAAATGAGTGGAGTCAACTCTCAAGAGCTACTTAACTTTCCAATAGCCTTGTCAAGAGCAACCTTCAAATCAGTGAATGAGGCTAAATGCATCCTGTATTTAAGCATCCTCCTTAAGAGTCGGATTAGACTTCTTAAGAGCCGAATTTAGCGGGCCTATGAGAGGGTCGGGTAAATATCGGGTTTGATAAGGATTTTTAGAGAGTCGAGTTTAAAGAACTTAATTTATAAGGGATGAGATCGGCTCTTGAGAAGTTCGGCTCTTACCAAAATTTTCGGAATCTATGGGCTAGATAAGGGCCGGATATATATAGAGAGAGAGAGATTATTGTGAAAATATTTACATTTCAGCCGATATACAAACGGATCAAAAATTATATTTTAAAATCTCAAAAATTTTAATTTATGATTTTCATTAAATTCTTCATATGAAAACATTATGGGATACAAAAATTTAGAGTGTTTTGAGTTTTTTAATCAACTATTTTGAATTTTTAAAAAAACACAAATATTGAATATTTATTATTATATTTAGAGCTATTTTTTTAATTCAAAAGAGTGGCTTAATAAACTCAAAATACTCCAAATTTTTCTATCCCACAAAGTTTTCATATGAAGAATTTAATGGAAATCATAAATTATTAGATTTTAAAATATAATTTTTGATCTGTTTGCATAACAGCTGAAATACAAATGTTTTATATTATGCAATAATGTTAAATTATATTTTTCAGTTTTGATATTTTTTTAATTTTTAATTTTTTACATTTTTTAAATATAATTAATATATATTATAAAATATTAAAGAAAGAATCTGAGAAGGGCCGGATAAGAACCGAAAATTATCGGGTTAAAAGGGACTGATTTTTAAAGATTGGGTTCGACCTTTGAGAAATTCAATCCTTATCATTAGAAAGGACTGGGCCGGACTTCTAAGAGCCGGGTAAAAATTAGGTTTTTTGAAGAGGCGTCTTGGCCGAATTTAAGGTCGAACCCTTATATATGGACTGTCCCTACCTGCATTTCAATGATATAATTACTAATCAGAAATTATTCCTATGGGTTTTAATCTCATCTCATCTGAGTTTCTAGCTATTTTCAGAATTTCCATGTTAATCATTAAAGCAAATGTAATTTGGATCACTAATGTCATAAAATTTTAACCGAGCGGGAACACCAACACCAAAAAGAATTGAGTATTATTGCATTAATGCATTTTTATATCGACCAAAATATGAATCATACGAACAACTATAGAAATACCATAATAGATCAATTAGTATCTCTTATTGCAAATAATAATCCCAATTCTCCTCTTCTTTAATGATGGGTCCAAATCCCAATCCTCTGATTTCATACCATGTTTCTCAACTTTTCTTCTAGTTTTCCTCAAATTTGTCTTTTTTTCTTCGGAAAACAAAGCAAAAACAAACCATAGAAATGGGGGTGCGTGTGCGTGTCAATTGAGAGAGATGAAGCGAGCATGCGAGAATGGGACAGAAGAGATTCTTATCACTCATGGAAGGAGAAGAGCTTGAACCGTTTTTTTTCAATTTCAAAGAGACGAGAGCGAGAACCGAATTTTCAAATAACGACTGATGAGCGACCTAATCACCCACATATCTCATTGCAGATCGGACAATCTAAAAGGATGTAGCAAAAAATATCTCTAGAACCATAATCTTATATATCTATACTATTATATAAAGTATCTAAGAATTGGAGGGTCTATTTTTTGTCATGGTAATTTTTTATTATACCCATTTTATCCCTCAATTAGACGGATAATATTTATTTTTGGTTGATCGAACGTATGTGATCGTGTCCATTGATCCCTCGTTCTCTCCATTTATTTCCCTTATATACTATTATTTTCATAATATTATTTTTTTTATTTAGCAATCTTGTGCATATTTGGTAAGAAATTAATGGTGATAATATATGTTAGAATAATTTACTTTTCTTGTCATAAAAATCATGAATCATTAACTCATATTGTGCAAAAATCTCATCCAAGATTAAATAGTCTTTATTATAGGTTTTCTCTATAATTTGATGAATTTATAATTTAATATTAGATAAATGTGAATTTTTTTATCTTATAATGTTTTAATGTTTAAATAAAATAGTCTGCTGCAACGCGCGGGTATATAACTAGTATATATATATATATATATATATATATATATATATATATATATATATATATATATATATATATAATTAGGCTATGGTGCTTTGCAAAGTACAAAAGTGTTATGTGTTTTGCGCTCTATTTTTAATTTTAATTCAAAAATGATCGATCCAAACCGCTCAATCTAATCTCCATATCAAAATCTATTAGTAAGCCAAATTTTATATTTTTTTTAGAATTTATTTGCTATTTTTTTATAGGGGAAAAACCATCATTTTTGGATGAACCAGAATTCTCAGATCAAGTCATTTTCTCCTCATCAGAAAAAATAGCAAAAAAATTCTAAAAAAATATAAAATTTGGTTCACTAATAGATTTTTATATGAAGATTAGATTGAACGGTTCGGATCGATTATTTCTGACTTGAAATTTAAAATAGAACGCAAAGCACACAACGCCTTTGTGCTTTGCAAAGCACCATAGTCGGACTCTATATATATATATATATATATATATAAATGGTTTATAGTGCTTTGTAAAGTAAAAAATGTTTATTATTTTGACATAAAATTACATATTTCAACGGCTCAAATGATAAATATAAATTGCTAAATAATTTTTTTATATCAAAATCTCGTGGGATATTAAATTTTATGATTTTTTTTAAGTTACTAACTTTTTTAAAATTATTTTTAAAAATGACCCTTAAATAGATCATTTTTCATGTTAAACATCGGTACAACACTAACATATCAGAAAATTATAGTGTCGATTTTTTTTTAAATCCGACACTAAAAATGACCATCAATATCGGATGTTTTAGAAGTCCAATACTAATATCTTTAGTGTCGTTTCTTTAAATCCGACACTAAGGGGACAACAATGATTCGCCCTTTTGGACTCGTATTTCCTAAAAATCCGTTACTAATTATTTTAATTAGTGTCAATTTTTTTCTGTTAGGTCAGTATATAATTAGTGTCAAAAGATTTAGTATCGAATAAAAAAAAAATCTGACATTAAGAATTTTAAAAGTCCGGTACTAATTCACAAAATGAATACGTGGAAATATTGATACGTTAGGCATAAATTGGCGATTTTTTTATTAAAAAAGGTGGTACATGTATGATAATTGATATACATCTGTTCATTTTACTTGAAACAACCTAGAATTAAAATTTGATTGCAAGGTATATATCCTCTATATTCAAGTACTTTCTTCATACACACGTATATAGTATATTTAACCTAAATTAAAAATAATACTATGCCAAAAGACCTCTTTTACAGTGCACCATTTATAGCGGTTTTAAGTTAAAAACGACCAACATGACGAGTCCCAGCATTCAAAGGAAGAGTGTCCCCACAGCAAGAGATCGAGGGCGAACCTGCAGAAACTGTTGCAAACGCCCCAACACACAAGATACATCGAGTTCAACGAGGAAGGTGTGCCTACCGGGCCGAGCAGGGAGAACTTTCAGGCACACCTCTCGTATGTGCCGAGGTCACATCTATCATGCACGGGTCACAAATGGAAGCAAGTCGACTCCAAATTGAAGGACATGATGTGTAATGATGTGAAGGTATACCACTAAACATCTACAATTTATGTTTAACTTTCAACTCAGTTTTCGAATTTATAAGTCACGATTCAATTATTTTTTTTTTGCAGAATGTTTGGAACATAAAGGATGACACGCACAAACATCAATGTTTGGTAAGCATGGGCAATCTGTATCGAAACTGGAGGGGACATCTGTATAGATAGTTCATGTTGAAAGACCAAAATCTGTGTGATAAGTGGGGCATACTTGAGTCGGATTGGGAAGAGTTCAAGATCGCAAAGCAAAACCCAGAGTTTTTGGTATAAATAAAAAACCCTTGTTTACATAGTTAAATTTGTAACGTGAATTACCTGTTAGATTGTTTTCTCAAGGTGAGTAGAAATTAATTATACTTAGTTAAATTTATTAGTTTTTTAATATATATTTACATACTAATCATTTTCTTTTTTCAGAGCATCAAAAGCTACAACCCTTTGACACCGGCCGAGTACAAGAAAGTAAATAACTTTGGATTGAGTTTGTGATTTCCTTGTTTTGACATTTTTTATCATTTAGTTTTAATATTTTATAAATATTTTATTATATTTTTGTTGTATTATGTAGTAATATGTGTGTATGTTAGATAAATTAGTTAATTAGATGTAGTTAATTAATAATTAAATGTAGTTATTATTATATTTATGAAAATACATGTGATGGAAAAATTATATATGGCTAGTATATATGGGCTAGTCACAGAATCAAAAAAAAATAATAAAAATATTTACAGCGGTTCTCATGAAAAAATCACTGTAAATCTCTATTTACAGCAATTTTTAATCACAAACCGCTGTAATAAGAGATGTTTACATCAGTTTTTTTATTTAAAAACCACTATAAATAGAGGTTTACAGCAGTTTTTTTTATGAGAACCGCTGTAAATATTTTACAGCTGTTTTTAACGAAAATATTATTAAATTTTGCAGCACTTTTAATAACAGCGATGGTAAAAATCCTTTTGTGGTGTAGTGTAAGTATCTGATAGCTAGCTTCTCCTATTTTCAGCCAAAAGACTCCACCAATTCATCTTTTATATATATATATATATATATATATCGTCCTTCCCGAGCCTTCTTTTAAGCACAAACTAAAGCACTGCACTCCTTGATGTTTTCTACATGAATTGAATTTGTACTATATATATGTTTGATGAATTTCTGTATCATGAGCACAGACCATAACTTTCTTTTTTCAAACTCAACGCACGTCATTATGATATTTTCTTCGAACGGTTGTGTATAATTTTAATTAGTTTCAATTTGCAGATATATATCCCTATGCGGCGCAGCCCGTATTTAACTACTAATTATATATAAATTTTATTTTCCATCAAATGCGGCAATCTTTATTTTTTTCAATTTATAATTAATTGGGAATAAAAATTCAAATACGAAATCCAAATTATATATTGCTATTGTTTCTTGGTAATTTAAGACATGTATTTAATTATTCGTAAAACATGTATATTTTTATGATTTTAATTATATCAAGTTTGAATCTATTGGAAACTTAATGAATAATTCATATTACTGATGTACCTTTTATATATCTTTGAATATATTTTTAATAATTTGTTTAACAGGAGGTTTAAGGTAAATTTTCATATTAATATCCAGATTAAGTGGACTCTCCGTTATCTAAATAATTGAGTAAATAGACGACAGTAAAAACATTTAGAAAATATACGTATCTTAAATTTTGATTTTTTTTTCGCATAAAAAAATATTGAGGGATACAAAAAAAACAAGTTTTTATTTTTAGAGTTTTCTGAGTATCTGTACGCTATTACTATCCGTAATAAATTTTAGATTTATAACTTACGAGGAAGACGTACTGCTTGTGAACTGTGAAGACTAAGAATGAGAATTAGACCCATCATTAAATTTCAAACTTAAAATGCATAATTTTTAGGGAAAATTGGTTATTTGCCACTACAAAGTCTCAAATTTAGAAAATTGCCATTGCAAAGTTTTAATTAAGAAATTTGCCACTACAAATCTGATTTATTCTTAAATTTACCATTATACCTATTTAATTAGAATTAAAAAATAAAAAAAAATCTTAATACCAACAATACCCTTTGCAAATTATTTTGTTTTATCTATCAGACTCGATCGATCAATTCAGACCTCTGCCAAACCCTTCTTCTCCTCTAGTTGTCGAACCCTTTAGCTAGCTGTCTAGAGAACCATTTCTCCTCTAGCTCAGCCCCTCCGCTGCTCAAAATCAATTCTCACAAAAATGCTAATGCAAGTAATTAGTATGAGGTGTGTTCCACTCCATGGTCTCTTCAGGTGCAACTATATTGGAATCCACAATCTATTTGGTTGCAGCTGTATTGGGATCCACCTCCTATTGGCAAAATCCATTGCATTATTTACTACCAAATCAAGGTGCTCATGCCTGCGTTTGAGGTTCTCCACTGCCAAGTTCTGTATTTGTCATAGCCTCTTCCTAATTTTTAGCGGCGTCAACAATCAGGGATTTGTCGTCATCCATAATTTTTTAAAGTGAGTTCTCATCCATATATAATTGTAATTAGTATGAAGTGAGATGGTAGTTTTCGCTAAAATCGCTTTGTCTGAGCGAAATCGATAAGGCAACGGAGAAATGGTCTTGAGCAGCGAAAGGGGGTGAGCTAGAGGAGAAATAGTTTTCTACTGTGAGAAATGGTTTTCGACAGCTTAAGGGTCTGATTCGACTGATAGATAAAATAAAATAAATATGCAAGGGATATTGTTGGTATTAAGAAATATTTTTATTTTTTAATTCTAATTAAATAGGTATAATGGCAAATTTAAGAATAAATCAAATTTGTAGTGGCAAATTTCTTAATTGAAACTTTGCAATGGCAATTTTCTAAATTTGAGACTTTGTAGTGGCAAATAACTAATTTTCCCTTTTTTTATAATCGTAGCAAATCGATCGGGTACTGGATTCATTCTTAGTTAGTTACTAAAGAGTGGCTTGCTTGATCGAGCATGCACTAGCTACATGATGCTCCAATGTCATGTTTTGTGGTACCATATATATTATATATATAAGAACTAATTAAAATTAAATGGTCCCTAGCTCCCTTCTTTAATTAACTAATTTCTCTCCAGAATTTAACTACAATGCATGACCGCCATGGATCATCCTAAGCACACCATCAACTGCCACATCGAACGCATCTCGGAAGCCATCAGACTCGGTGGTAGGATCTTTGTACACGAGTGTCGGTATCATGGCGATGACCTTCTCTCTCATGTCACGTATCTGCTCGTCGCTGTATCCAAGCAGCACGTCCTCTATCCTCACTGTCCCCTCTCTCACTGCCTTCTCCGGGATGTACACCGAGAACTTGTTGAAGTTACTCGGCAAGTACCACCGGTACTGCGAATAGGCCGACGCTGGGTGGAGGAACACCGGGATGCAGCCTGCCACCATTGAGTCGAATGCCGACTTCCTCGTGTAACTGTCTCCAGGAGGCTGCAGACAGAAGCTCGAACTCATGAACACTTCCAGTATGTTGCTTGGCGAATAGCAGTCCTTGGCCCCACTGCCACATTCCTGGAGCCTGCACTGGGTCGCATTGGCGCACTGATCGATTATCAGATCTCGTGTCGTGGGAATCACATTGGGGCGCCTTGCTCCGGCAAATGAGAAGAGCCACGGTCTCTTTGTGAACCTGAGCTGCTCTTGCCATGCAACAACTTCACTCTCTTTCGAAGGGTGGAAGTAAGTCGGGTAGGGGATTCCGAACTCATTTTTTCGCCAAGTGGTAGTCTCGATCAATAAAAGTGTCATGTTTTTGGCCTCGGGGAGAGTCAAGAACTTGCCGCCCCAATGCCTGCCTTCGTTGGAGCTGCGCTGGAAATCCCATGCTATTCTGCCAATGACCATAAAGTGGTCCCTGCCACCGCGCGCTGCCCACTCAGGCCGAGCCCTCAGCCAGGGCACGAGCTCATTGGTCAAAGCATCACGTGTGGATGCATTGTATCCCCAGAGGTAGCGCATAACATCAAGTCCGACGTAATATGGAACGTAGGCTGCGGTTGATTGGGAGTAGTCGGAGGTGAGGCACTGGTACTGATTCATGCGGCTATGGAAAATGTATTCAAGCATGAACTGGTCGGTGACGTGCCAGCCGGTTTGAGGTAGGGTGCTGGAGCTGGAGCTGGTGCGGGAAATTGTAGGGCCGAGACCGGAATGAGTGACGTATTTGCACATGTCAGACCAGCGGGAGAGATTTCTGCAGTCTCGTATGATGTCAGAGTTGAAGCGAGGGGGCAGGTCGTAGACGTAGACGTAGCGACCGGCGCAGGGGTCATGGGGAGGGGCATGGGGTGGGTAATGGGGCGAGTAGAAATTGAGGGTGGCGAGGTAGCTGCGAAGAGAAGGGGGGTGCTGGTGGGAGAGGTGAAAAGCCAAGAGAAGGAAGCAAAAGAAGGCAGCGACTGGAAACACCAAATTACACAAGAGGGAGCTCTTGGCGAGGGAAGAATAAGAGGTCTTGGAACCGGCAGAGTTCACCATTGCCCAATGTTACCATGCACGCGCTCGCCAATGGCTGCCTTTAATCAATCTCTCTTTCTCTAATTTCTACTGTGTATTTGCATCTCTCTCTGTAACTCTGTTTTATATTATATTATATATGTATATGTATATATTACATATATTTGCTGCTGCAACTGGAAGCCTCGAAGATCCATTCATTCATTGCGATTAATTGCATCCTTCCATTGACTCCAAATTTAAATAATCAAGTTCACATGCAACGCCTAGCTCCATAATGGAATTTTCGACGGCCAAAATAGCACATGCATTCTTGTCAAATATCTCGTCCTTGATGACCCCGCTCTAATTAAGAAAACTATAAACTAATTAAGCTTAATCTTAAGGTTCTTGATTCTGGGAACAAGATTGATTAATCAATCAGCCAATTAGCAGTCAACTATCAAATTTAATTAAATAATTTATTATCAAGCATGTAAATATCAGATCATTTTATGTATAGGACATTTTAAAAATTGTGGCATCTGGAATAATTATTTTTAGTGAATATCAGATCATACTAAATTATGGTTTTCGAGTGTTAAAGTAGATAAATATATATATACTCGGTTTCTTGCATTTCAATTTTCGAGCTATCAGCTGTCATTTTTACTTTGACTTCTTCCAGTTGATGATTTGATTCAATCCAAGGGCCACTTAATAAATACTACTCTTGGACCTCTTAGTATGGTTTGATGCATTCAAACATGAGTCTGATGCATATATAACAAGGAGTCGAGTAGGGAGTGATATATATATGTACATCAATTAATTAGGTCAATTTAGTGGGAGAATTAATTAATTTTGATGTGGGATTAACATAACAAGCAAATGATCTTTGAATATGATGCCCTAGCTAGATAGAAAATATTAAGGGGATGCATTAATTATTGAGAAACATAACAGGCAACTATATTAATAAGTACGTTTCTCATATTACGTACAGCTTATGCTTCTACTATTTATGGTCGCATGTGTATTATTGTCTCAGTCCCCGGTTAATTTGGTCGAGGTGAACAATTTAATTCTTCTGTATGTGAATTTCGTTCACATCCTACTTTTGACCCGTCGATTATGGATCTCATATATTATATGTATATGTAGTATACCAACCAAAGCATCCTGACAGATCATATATAGTTAAACCCTGACTTATATATTAGTACACTAGAATATATATTACGTCAATTTGTCTAATTATAACGCACTTTAATTTCCTTTACTTACACCATGAGAAAAATAAAGAAAATGCATGTTCACCTAAACTTCATCGGTTGCAATAAAATAGTCGTAATTAGGACCGAAGTACTAAAATTTTCTTTCACCATTCTTTCTCACTCGTGCAAGCTCCAGCATGACTTTGACAAATTCTAGAAAAATTTTGGCGAACATTTGATATTAAGTCACACAAAATAATTAGTCTAATACAAATTAACTGGTTAATTACATAAGGTGAATTATAATTTGATCCTGGTAGACTTGTTTTCCGCGGGCCCAATAAGCCTTCAAGTACAGTCCAAGACGTACAATCCTAAATATACCACAGATATAAAAAAAAAATACAAATACAAAATATCATAAATATGAAAGAGCAGAGATATAAAAAGTCTCAACCGATTACATATATCCTTGAGAATTATGAGATAACAAATCTCTTCTCTCTTGGAAATCTCTCTTCCTCTCTCTCACCTTGAGAATTTGAGAGTTCCATTACACGCATGGTACTAAATGAGTTAGAGTTGTACACTATCTACACGAAACACTTCATCTTTCACATACGATTTAATACATAACGTATCATCTACTGTGAGACACTTTTTCACGTGATAACAAGAAGAGCCACGGTCCGTGAGAAAATTGTCAATCAATTCCTCCATAAACACGAGTCTCGAGGAGAATGACCTAGCATATTCATAATCTGATCCTCTCTTTTTTATCCTAGATGTTTTATTTTTTTTGTGTCTTATTTTGTGCAACAAGGTATGAGATGCTGAAAATTAAACGAAATATCCGACTAAGTTTGAAAAGGAGATTATCTAGTGTCAAGTATTCTAAGTAGATTTTTGTAAAAAAAACTTTGTTAGTTAATGTTGAAATCTTGGTTACAATACAGTGATCTTTGATGGTAGTAATTGTCAGATGGTTTGTAGTAATTAGTAAGTAAAACTTTAGTGATAATCAAACTACTTTATTTTGATCTTGACCCTAGGATACCAGGGGTGTGGTACTCAACCAAAATTATTATTTCTTATATGAAACTGATGATATAAAACCACTTTATCAAAAAAAAAATCCTCCATAAAGAAAATAAGATAATAAGATGAAGCATGCAAAATGCAACAAAATCACATATCGGAAAGGTATAGAAGCATGCAAAATGCAACAAAATCACCTTTGTCTGTCGATCATTCACCGACCTCGTCATTTGACGGGTTCGGCAGTGCCATAGTGTTTTATTTTCAGATTAATATTATATTCATTATTATTCAGTACATGATTTGATTCCAAATTTAATTAAGCGATTAGGATTGAAATAGCTTTCAGTGTTCAGTGTGGGCGGGCATATTTGAGTATGGATTCTATTCCATTTTTATTATGTTATTTTATTTAATCGGCTTATTTGAGATCTCGGTATGTCCGAAGGGATTTCTCCTTTAACCCCTGGTTGGTACAGAAAAAGTCAAGAACTCTCCTTTGGCCCCTAGTTGGTACAGAGAGGCTCCCTTTTGTTATTATATTCCATTTTGTCATTATATGTATAGTTATATCCTTTTAGTGATATGACAATTGAAGTCATATTCTAATCCATTTATTTTTATTTTATAAGGTGAATTATCAGATTTAAAATACCATAGTACGTGTTTTTACACGCTCACTCTCCTAGGGCGTTATCGCCCCGGGAACCTAAATTTTTCGTTTATGCGGCATTAACGCTGCATAAACATAAAGTCCTAAGTTCATAAGTTGGGTCGCTGGTGGCGCCCGCTTAGGCAAGGCTCAAGTTCATAAGTTGAGATGCTGGTGGCGCCCGCTTGAGATAAATTTGGTAATTTGCAAACTGGGTATTTATTATGGGTGATTCATTCTCGTACTTTATAGTATACTATATTATTTCCATAGATTTTATATTTTTTGGGTTATTTGTCATTGCATGTCATCGCTTAATAGCAGATTTTCATAAGAGTGCATAGAATTATTAATTATAATTATAAATAATTATTAAACTGCGTTTAAAATAGAACTTAATTATCTTGGACCTTTTAATATTGGACCTTATCTATTTATTACTAACCCTAATTGAACTTAATTTAATTTTTAAATTACTCACGTTTCCACGGAGGTTGTGGGATCCAAGTACACAGGTGTGGGATTTTTCTTGAGGAGAGTACTAGGTGCAGTCATGTGTTATGATAGAGGTGCTTCGCTGCCTCTATATATGAACACGGTAGATCTGATTATGATTCATCGGATTTTGGGTTTTTAATTTCTTCTTTTGGGTTTTATTTGAGAGATTTGTTGTCCATTCTGATGGAGTTAGCCCCCGTCGATGCAAGCGTTGTATTAGATTGTTATTCTGGACTATATTTATCATGTATTTATTATTATTATTCTATTTATTCTATGTTATTGTACTTTATTCATTTAGTCTTCCGTACGCACGACGTGCGTATATGACGGGATTTATCACCTCTAATCTCGTTTTATTATTTTGTGGTGTGACACAAACAGATATTATATTATTAATTTAGGGGTCACTAATCATATGATAGGGAATTTAGGCCTATTGAATAGTAAATTTAATGCATCTGATTGTCAACCAATTACAATTGCAAATGGATCAAAGGTTTTCATTAAGAAAATAGGTAGCACCTGATTGTCAACCGGTCACAATTGCAAATGGATCAAAGGTTTTCATTAAGAAAACAGGTAGCACCTGTTACTTCTTATAATAATTTTAGATATTATGTCACGTTTATTGATGATTTCTCTCGTACCACTTGGATTTACCTTATTTTCATAAAATATGAAGTTTTCAAAATTTTCTAATCTTGAAATGTTTGTGTTATTATGTTTATATCGTTTGTATATATGTGAAAAATAATATCTGATGAAATGTGTGTGTATGAATATATACGGCTAGGAGAAGAAATGGGTTAGCCATATAAAAACTAAAATAATATTAAAAAATATCTTTGTTAACGATATTTACTTAAAATCTGTCACTAAATTCTAATAAAAAAATTTGCGTGAGAGTCTTTCCTAACGGTTGTTTATAAAAAACCGTTAGCACAACTATACGCCACCGACCTTGCCTAACATTTTTTAGTAAGAAACCATTAGCAAAATCTTTTTCCTAACGATTTTTGATAAAAAATCTTAGCAAATATTATTTTGCTAATGATTTTTTATTATGAACCATTAGGAAAGTTTCAAAATGCACTTCATTGTTTGAACATTTGCTAAAGATTTTTAAAATCGTTACAGAATATCTCAAAAAAAAAAACTTTCTTTCCCTAATAGTTGCTTAAGTTTTTCTAACCTCCCCTCCATTACTAACGTTCGAAAATCGTTAGTAATTGGTTTTCAGAACCGTTAGCAACTATTTTTTTCGTGTAGTGTATTTAATATTTTAATTACTTAGGTTAGTTGTAGAATTGAACAGTTGACCTGTAGACAAAGTCTAATAATTTTGTTATCCAAATTGATTTTTTATTCGACCAACAAAACCTAAGTATCAAAGGTGGGTTTTAGATCTGAAAAGTGAGCTCTTAGATTCGTTTTGGGCGGTACTGAGGACGGTACCGAAAGGTGAAGCTTGGTTTAATTAAAAGATTGAGCGAGCCTCTAGAAAATTAACACAAAACCCGAGTTAATAAACCTAAAAATGAGAGTTGCAGTTTGGTTATCTTAGGAGGCCGAAATAGAATCAATTATCAATCACATAATCAACAAATGAAAGTTGAGATTTGTTTGTTTAGATATGGTGATTTTAGGCCTACACAATTGGCGAATATACAACACCGATGACCAGATAAATTAGAACCAGATCGGCGTATAAAAGGATATATATACCTCATGTGGGGAAAATCTACTAGGATTACATTGGTATGGACTGCCAAAATAACCCCAACAGTGCACATCTTCTTTTATCTCATGCTCAATACCGAATCTTGACATAGGAGGTCACGGCTAGAAGGCACTTCAACTTCAACCAGGGTTGAACTTCAACTAGCATGGAGAGAGCTGAGCACCTATTCTTCCAATGCCCTGCTGCCATCTTCATATAGAACGGAATCATGCAACACACTGGCTTGCAACATACTTCATTCTCAAAATAATCAGCAGGAGAGGAATCAAAAGCCCGTACTTCAATTAATGATACACAGAGGATCTTTCGGCGTAAAGACCAGAGAGAACCATGCTTAATTAATGTTGGATCAATTATATAATTAATCAGTAATTTGCTTATGTTGCTAAGGAATTTCATCAAATTAAATATATATATCATAAAAGAAAAAAATGAGTAGAAACAAAAAAGGTCCATCTATGTCTACATAGATATTTTTAAGCAAATTAATATTAAAAAAAATGCAAAACTTGAAAAGAAAGACTCACGTTTATGTGATATAAATAATTAATGAGCTAGCTAGAGATTAATTGTAATGTTCTCTGAATCACACGATCAACTGCAATATCAAAGGCATCCCTCACACCTTGCACCTTGTATCTGGGATCTTTATAAAGCAAAGTCGGTATCATGTTTATTACCTCTTCTCTCATCTCTTCAATTTGCTCCACGCTGTACCGCAGCAGCACCTCCTGTATCTTCACTGCTCCCTTGCGCACATCCTCCTCCGGGATGTACACCGAGTACTTTTCATACTTCCTCGGCAGATGCCATCTGTACTGCTTGTATGCCGAACCTGGGTGGAAGAACACTGGTATGCACCCTGCAAGCATTGAGTCAAACATTGACCTGCGTGTCAGCGAGTCGCCTTGCGGTTGCACGCAAAACATCGAGCTCAGAAACAAGTCCATCACTTTACTGGGGGATTCGCACTTCTTCAGCTTGTATGACCCACAATCTAGTAACTTGCACCCTGGCGACTCCGCACACTGCTCAATGACTTGGTCCCTGATCGCTGATGAGGTCTGGTTCTTTCGTTTGGCGCCAGCAAAAGAGAAGAGGTACGGCCTCGTCACATGCCGTACCTTGTCTTGCCACGCAAATAAGTCAGCCTCCTTAGAAGGATGGAAGTACGTTGGGTACGGTATACCGAACTCACTGGCATGCCATTTGTTGGACTCTATATCCAGCACAGTCATGTTTCTTGTCTCGGGCAGGAGCATGAACTTGCTACCCCAATCCGAATCTTTGTCCGTTGCACGCCGCATGTCCCATGTGGTACGTCCCGACACAATGAAATGGTCGTGTCCACCTCTTGCCGTCCATTCCGAGGTGGTTCTCAGCCAGTGCAGAGCTTCATTCATTAGTGAATCACGCACTGCCACTGGAAGTTCGCCCCAAAGGTGCCGGCCGATATCTAATCCGACATAGTACGGCACAAATATTGCAGCGGCTTCTGAGGAGTTTTGTGTGAGGCAATCATACTGTTTCATGCGGTTATGAAATATGACTTCTAGTGCGAATTGATGGGTTTTGTACCTGTTTTAATTTGCAATAACACAAAAATTTGAATCATTTATATTGGTAATTACATTGTGATGCAATATATATTATATATACATATGCCTTCTGGATCCTGAACTCAAGTTCTCAATTTATATTTCATATTTGAAAAGTGGTTCAAATTAACATAAATTAAAGCTAGCTGTTAGTTAATTAGGATTTAGGAATGATCAGATATAAATATAGAAAGAAGTAGAGCAAGCACCATGCAGTGATAGGGATCAGTGTGTCGTCAGTATCAGTGAGCTGAGGCCCGATGCCGGAATTGGAGAGATACTGACACATGTCTGTCCAAGCCGAAAGATTGTGGCACCGATGGAGAAGGCCTGTGTTGAATCGCTCTGGTAATTTGTGGATGTAGATGTATCGACCTGTGCATGACGGCTGAGCAGTAGTCAAATGTGATGGCGCAATGGTAGCGGAAGAGGGGAGCAAAGTGGCGAGCAAGAGGAGGTCATGAGAGGATCGGAAATGGAAGAGGAGGAGACTGAAGAGAAGGGAGAGGGGAAGAACGAAAGAGAAGAGGTTCTTCATTGCTTTGAAGGGCACCATGCTGCTGCTGCTGCTCTTCTCCATTTTCTCTGAACTAATTGCTGTGTTCTGACTCTGACTCTGACTCTGACTCTGACTCTGACTCTGAGTAAGCAACTTATTTGGAACCCAAATTGAGCGCTAGATCGCTGGTGTTGGGATGGAATCAGACTTCATTAATTAGAATGCAGACCATGATGCCATAGTGTGCAGATCCCAACTATTAATTAAATTGCAAGGTAAGGTCCTCCATTGTTTTCGTTAATTTTATTCAAACAAATAATAAAAAAATAAATAATAAATAAAAACTATCGGTTCTTCAACTTCACTTCTTTTCTTCATTTTATTTTCTCAAATATAGCTGGTCTGTCTGAACTTCTGTTGCTATCTTTTAGAGATGTCACCATTCTTTGTTATTGAATATTGATTATTTGATTTGAAGCCAGATTTTCAATTGTCTTCCACAACCACCATATATTCTTTGGCATTATTTGATGTAATTTAATTTTCGCAATAAAAAACAACAAATAGCCATTCTAGCAAGTAATAAATATTTGAAGTACTTTTTTGGGCTATCAGCATTGGTCCCATGACCAGGTTTCTTTGTCTTCCATGCACAAGAGATCCCATGAAAACGATTTGGATATTGAAAAAAAAAATGAAATGAGAGCAGTGAATCGGATAAAACTGGTGCGATAGTTGTGGCAGAACTATGCTTGGATACAGGGCGAAGCCAGCCAAAAAGGAACAGTTGCATTTGATCATAGATAGAGAAGTCCGATCTACCTATATGATAGATCTAGTGAATATATTCAAATATGCACCCCTCCCTAGTAGGTTTTCTTCCTTGCACAGAGGGTGAAGAGTAGTAGAGTTCAGTTTCCTGCTAGATGATTGAACACTTTTCTTCTGAAACCAACAAAATAATCAAGGAGTCGATGACTCCGCGAGCCGCAATTCAGCCTCTTCATCACTAATTGTATGTGTATCGATCGATAATTGTATCCTTGTTTTTTGGATCGAAGGAAGGACTCACGTTCCTAAGAAGCAGACATGACTTTATGGATCTATTATGCAGGTAAAAGTCAACTATTTCTAATAAGATGTAGTTTGACGTTTCAGTAGCTAGTTTCGCGAAAGAAATCCAAGAAAATTGAGTGTGGGCATCGGTAAACATGACATAATATCTATTGCCATTTGAAGAATACCCTGGCCCTGGGGCAGGTCCCTACATAGAAATTTTCAACAGGTGCAAGAGGAGTTACTATAGAAGCTGAATCAAAGGGCAGTTTGTGGGACTTAGCCTTATTACAGTCAGTAGTCAGTACACACAGAAAACTTCAAAGAAGAAACTGGCAATTTATTATCTTGAATAACTGTGCGAACAACTGCATAATTCGGATGACCTAAAAATAATCAATTGGAAAATCAAGTCAAAGCCAACAAGACATTGTGCTCAATAAGCAATCGCTAACGCCAGAAATACAAACCTCAAAAGCACTCTTTACACATCCACAAGCCACAGACAAATCTAGCAAAAGAACACCGGAATGCATCCTGCCAACATTGCATCAAATACCCAGCGCCTCGTTGGCGAGTCACTGGGCGGCTCCAAACAGAAATTAGAGCTTTGAAACAAACTCATTGTAGTAATAGACGAGTTACAATCACAATCAATTTCTCAGGAAGCACAATCCAGCAGTTTGCACCGTGTTGAATTCAAACACTGCTCTGCTACCTGGTCTCTGATGGAACGAGCTTGCTCAGGTCGTCTGGCACCAACAAAACAGAATAGCCACAGCCGGGTCGTCGACCTATCATTTTCTCACCATGTGTGCAGTTGACTCTCCTTGAATGGGTGGAAGTTTGCAGCACCATCATGTTTTTCATTTCTGGTAAGGTCAGTAGTTTCCAGCCCCAAAGGTGGTCGTCATTGCCTTGCCGCTGGAAATACCATGTGGTATGTCCGGAGAGTATGAAATGATATCTCCCCCCTTTGGCCGACCATTCTGGCCTCTACCTCAACAGACCAAAAGGTTCCAATAATAACAAGTCCTATACAGTCACATTGTGGTTCCACATATGACGACCAGTATCCAGACCAGCATAGTAAGGTACAAAGATGGCATCAGCTTGCGAAGAATTGGCGATCAAGCACTCATATTACTTCATTTGATTATGAAAAATAAAGTCTATGACCCATTGGTTTGTGATATGTCATCCAGTTTGTGTTGGTGTTGGGCCCATAATGGGTCCAGTCCAAGTTTGGCAAAAAATAAAAGGGGTCAATTAAAAGGAGTTCACATTCTCTGTAGTGGGTAGCAAATTTAAAGTGTATATTGAGCAGATTTTCTACAATTGCTATAGTATCCGGGCAGCATTAAGGTCCGCACTGAACGTTTTGAATGGCTGAGATTGATTAAACTGATCACTGTAAAAAATAGCAATTGTATTAAGGTCCGCACCATTCAAAACGTTCAGTTTAATCAATCTCAGCCATTCAAAACGTTCACTGTAAAAAATAGCATTAAGGTCCGCACCAAGCTGATTTGCTGCATGTGACGCAATTAAAAAAGTTAAGTTGTTTCTTCCAAAAAAATGCATCCAGTCTCCGATTGAAATGCACTATTGTCAAAAATTATATTTCAATAATTCAGAAAAATAAGAATGACATACACATCTTGAGAAAACCCTGATTTGATCTAAAACACGAAAAAAGAAGGAAGTGACAGATGCAGGGTTCCCTCTGCAGGATTCAGATGCAATCCTTGGCAAGAAACAAAAGCTGATCAATTGTTTGAAAAATATTTGTATGACAATCCCAAAATTTTAGTCCAATTTAAATTACCTTCATGCCCACTGTCTCATCTCCTGTGCATAAATCGATTACGGTGTCTCAATATTGTTGACTAATTCAAGAGGAAAGGAAGATCAGTGCTGCATGCTAAGTGAAGAGTATTTTTCCTTTTTTAGACTAACGAATATTCCGCAGTGCATTGTTTTGAAGCCCATATTTCCCTTTTTAAGGAATCCTGTCCTATTGAAATATATATGGAATTCTACTATTAACTTCTTCAAGATCCTGGTGCTGATTGATAATTTGTGAAAAACTGTAATGCTCCAACCAGTTCTTCTTTTTCTTATGCCCTGAAAATTGAAATCAATTCTATGTAGTACTAAAGGGTTTCAGCACTTTTCTGGTATTTTCTTTCCGTGCTTAATTGCACTGGTAAACTTGCTGGTGCTCCGCCTACTGCTGGAGACTTTCTCTTGTTTCTTCCAATGCTTTGATTTTAATTAGGTGTTTCCATATGTGCTGCTGTTAATTATCTAGTTCTGTTGGAAGATTGTATTGGATTTAAATTTTATTTTTTATCACTTGTAACAGTAAAATGATTGTAAGTTTTGTTGGCAGAGATGCAAATTTAAAAACGGGCTTCAATATGGCAGAGAAAAAGATGATTTAGAAAGGCCCATTTTCTGAGCCCAATGGTCCAAAATCAAACAACAACATTTGAAACAGATCACATGGATTTCAGTTTTGGGACAGATTCGAGGAAACCAAATGAAATGCGTAGTGCTATCTGCTATGTGCATTATGAGCCACAAATATTATTTTTATTTTTGGGACAGATTCGAGGAAACCAAATGAAATCTGGTCAATTTTGTTTTTATTTTTTTTTCACTTGGTATCCAATTTGCTACAGGGACTTAAATGCAAAATAGTGAATATAGCTCCTATAGTGGTGAACGGGTGATGATGGCTGAAGGTAAGTAGTTACAGACTGTAAATGTCTTGGTCTGAAGTTTTCTCTACAGAATCATGAATTCAGCGGAGATCTAAGAATATTAAATATTCAGGGGTATGATATTATATTGGGTGTGAATTGGTTGAGACAGTACAGCTCTATAGAGATTAATTGAATTGAGAAATGGGTTTCCTTCAATAAAGAAGGTATGATGGTGAAGTTGAAAGTGCAAGATGAGGCTTCAACTATTTATTTTTATGAAGGGGTTAATGTGGCAAAAGAGCTAAAAAAAGGGCATGATGTAATAATGGCATAGGTAATGTTAATTCAAAAAATATCCGTGAATCAGAAGAATATACCATCTGGACTCAAGGATGTGCCGATACAGTACAAAAATGTCTTTAAGGAACCTTAAGGCCTCCCTCCCTGCTGGTCATTTGACCATCAAATTGTACTAAAACCAAAATTTATACTTGTTAACTAAAGACTCTACAAGAATAGCTATTACCAGAAAATGAAGTTGGATAAAATTATTGAAGAATTGATCAAAAACTCAGTCATTCAATCTTCCACCAGTCCTTACTCTTCTCCTACATTACTGGTAAAGAAAAAGGATGGAAGTTGGCGCCTCTGTGTCGATTACAGGAAGTTAAATGAAAGCACAGTGAAAAACAAATATCCAGTTCTTGTGATTGATAATCTTCTTGATCAATTAAAGCTGGATCTGAGGTCTGGTTACCACCAGATCTGAATGAAGTGTGAAGATATCCCCAAAACAACATTCAAGACTCATGAGGACTATTATGGATACTTGGTAATGTCATTTGGGTTTACCAATGCCTAACAATTTTTCAAGCTCTAATGAATAAAATTTTCAGATGGTGTACAGTGGGGATCTTAAGACACACAAAGTGCATCTGGCCTTAGTGTTGCAGATCTTGAAGGATAATTCTCTATTTGCAAAAAAAAAAAAGTGTGAATTTGGGTTGCTTGAGATTGAATATTTGAGCTATCTAATTAGTAGCAAGGGGGTGTCAACAAATCCTAAAAATTTTGAGGCAATGGTTAATTGGCAAATTTCAAAGAATGTTAAGGAGTTGAGAGGGTTCTTGAGCATAATTGGGTATTATAAAAAGTTTGTGAAGGGATATGACACTATTAGCAAGCCACTTACTCAATTTCTCAAGATGGATTCCTTTCAACGGAGTGAAGAGGCTGAAGTGGTCTTTCATAAGCTCAAACAAGCTATGTGCAAGGCGTCAGTATTAGTCATGCCAGACTTTCATCAACATCTACTCTAGAGACTGATGTCAGTGCTAATGGGATTGGTGCAGACATGCAGTCTTAATGCAGGTGGTAAATCTCAGACCTTATCTACATATGAAAGCGAGTTGCTGGCACTAGTGACAGCAGTACAAAAATGGCATCACTATTTCCAAGATAATTCTTTTATAATCAAAATTGATCACTTGAGTTTAAAATATCTATTGGAACAAAGGTTAACCATTCATTCAAAATCATGTACAAGTTGGTGGGAAAGGATTATAGTATATAGTATAATAAGGGTTTTGAAAAACCTAGTATTTTATAATTATTGAACTATTTCATAACTCATATTAAATATGCATATTACTCACTATTTTAGAGACAAAACTAGTCGCATTTTTGATGTTTTTTTACTGTCTGATTTGAAGGGATAGAGTTTTACTTATACCCTCAAAGCAGCAGATTCCCATCCGTTGAATTAATATTATCGAAATAGGACCGCATGTTGACCGGTAGAGTTTCAAATCAATAATTTATTGGTTGAATCCGTGGATTAACCAATTCAATCTCATATAATTCTATAGGTTAATCTTCTAACAAGTCACTAAACTTTGATGCTTATACATATTTAATCACTGAACTTCTATAAATTTATTTTTAGTCACTGAACTTTAATGTTTATCCATATTTGATCACTCCAATTAGTTTTTTCATTCAAAAATAATTGAAATAAAATTACATTTGTTGCCAAAATTAATTGGAATGAAAAATAGATAAATAAAATAAAATTATATTTATTTTTTCATTAGTTTTTTTAATTATTTTTTAGTGAAAAAACTAATTGGAGTGATCAAATATGGATAAATATCAAACTTCAGTAAATAAAAATGGATAAATAAAAGTTCAGTAATCAAATATGGATAAACATTAAAATTTAGTGACCTATGAGAAGATTAACCCTATAATTATATATTTGTAATTTATTATTGTATGTATATTGTTTCATAGTTTTTCATATATTTTTTATGAAAACTCTTATGTATATGCTATAATGCTAAACTAAACTACTCATATAGTCATATGGCCCCTTCTATCTTACAGTATACTGGTATACATTTGCAGGACAAAGACCCAGTAAAAGAGGCTTGTTGGATCAACCCAAAATCATCAAGATTAAATCCATGAGACCGAATTTCAATGAATTGCCCAGAATTAAGAGCATTAATAAGCTCATCAGTGGTGCAAGACAGGGTTGTCCATTGAAGATTGGAAGAATCAGATTTAATCAGAGAACCTACTATTCAAAGTGAGAATTCATTTCTAGCAAACACAAACCCATTGAAGAAATTTTTTACTTACGAAAGAACAATGAAATGGCTGACCCGATAGCGAATCGGAGAGGAACCTGAGTTCATTCAAAAGAAGATAATACCATTGGATTAACCATTTATTGTCAAACCAAAAAAAAAAAAACACCACAAAGATGAGTTTTACTATTACCTTGGCAACCCGGTTAAGTACTTCAAAAAACTAATTTACTTGACTTTAGAATAGTATTAAAATTCAGCACACATTTCATAGGCAATGAAATGAAAACACATACCATATTAGTATGAAAACACTTTCATTAATCGGACAATTGAAAGTGGGCCTCCTCCTTTGTCATTCTTTTTCAAAGGATTCAACTTCAAATCCAAAATACAATTTGCAACTTGCAAGTGTGACTATGTGAGGCCCAAGGGCCGCCCCAGGGCCCAAGCCCAACCCAAAACGATTTCGGCCTTTCATTTCCAATACCGACTTACGGAGGACGAGGAACACCTAATTTTCCATGAAAAGCAAAGAATTCCATTTTTAGCATTTTTAGAACATAATTAATTTCTATTTAAATCCCAACGAGAGCTGTCAATTTGAGCTGCTGGAGGTGGCAACTCTAGTGCCGTGAATAAATAATAATAATATTCAGTCGGGGACTTGACAAAAGTCATCTATAATATAATATAATATGATATAATATAATATAATATAATATAATATAATATAATATAATATAATATAATATAATATAATATGATATAATATAATATAATATGATATAATATAATATAATATGATTATGGGCGAGTAGGTTTGGTTGTTGTTGAAAATTGAAATGATTTTAGGAAGCAATTCAATTCAATACAGTTGAACCAATAGTTGAAGAAAAATGTGATCCATATGGCGCATGCATGTAATACATAATAAATAAAGATCATATAATTAATTTGACCATTTGTACTTGCACACAATGACATAAATTATTATTATTATTATTATTATTATTATTATTATTATTATTATTATTATTATTATTATCATCATCATCATCATCATCATCATCATCATTGCTCCATTTATTGGGTCAGATCAAAAGCAAAAAAATAAATAAAGGAGTACTTGCAGATTTAATTCTCTCTCCGGCAAGTGCAAATTAAAATGAAATGTAATTTGAATTTTCTTTTGTTATGTGGTGTGGGTCAATACCTCATGCGTCATGGACTCATGGTCCATGGTCCATAAGTCTACAGTGATATAAACAATTAATTAATTCAAGAAATAATATTTATTAATTAATTAGTAAGCAGGAACCCATTTGACCATTTCCCAGCGGCAGCGAGGAAGAAGAGGAAGAGGAAGAGGAAGCATTCCCTTATCTTCCTGCCTTGCCTCTTTAGTCTTTTAGTCTTTTAGTCTTTTAGTCTTTAATCAAAATCCATTCCATTCGCTTCCTTTCTTGCCTGCTGCTTGTTCGCTTGCTTGCTTGCTTTCTTTCTTTCTTTCTTTCTTTTTCTGTCTTCCTTTCTTTGGAATTGGAGCAATCAAAGCTGCTGTTGTCTCTTACTGATTTCCTTCGTAGGAAAGAACAATCTATCAAGGTGATGAGAAAGCACAACGCCGCCACTGATACTGCTACTGGTACTTATGGGGGAGGCGGAGGAAGCGTCGGAGGCCGCAGAGCAGAGATCCAGATCAACGTGCCTCAGCCTCTTCCTCTTCCTCAGAGCGAGAGGAGAGGGGCCTCAGGGAAGAGGCACAGGAGGCACTCGTCGTGGCTGGTGCCGCTGATGGTGGCGGCCAACGTGGTGCTCTTCCTCATCTCCATGTATGTCAATGACTGCCCCAAGAACTCCTCCCGCTGCTACGCCACCTTCCTCGGCCGCTTCTCCTTCCAGCCCACCAAGGAGAACCCCCTCCTCGGCCCCTCCTCTTCCACGTAATTATTAATTTATGTCTATACTTGACTCTATTCATCCCCTCAATTCTCAATGATTAGCTGATTCAGTCGTTCCTTCATTCATTCAAACCCAGATTGGACAAGATGGGCGCGCTCGATGTCGCCAAGGTGGTCCACTCCCACCAGGGCTGGCGCCTCTTCACCTGCATATGGCTTCATGCCGGCCTCCTCCATCTCCTCGCCAACATGCTCTGCCTTCTTCTCATTGGCATCCGGCTTGAGCACGAATTTGCTTTCTGTATCTTCCTTCTTCTTCTTCTTCTTCTTTTACTTCACATTTTCTTCTTAATTATTTTCATTGCTTCTCCCTTACAATTACTCAGTTACTCAATTACTGAATTACAGTCAAGGTCGGTGTCATCTATGTACTCTCCGGCTTGAGCGGCAGTGTTCTCTCTGCCCTCTTTATTCAATCCAGCATCTCTGTCGGTGCATCTGGTGCTCTATTCGGCTTACTTGGTGCCATGCTTTCTGAGCTTCTCACTAATTGGACCATTTATGCCAACAAGGTCACCCTTTCTCTCTCTTTCACATATCTACTGCTACCATCTCCAAATTAATTACCATGTTTTCCTTCCCTAATCATATCCAGATGTTGATCATTTTCTTTTCATTTGCAGTGTGCGGCACTCTTCACCCTAATCTTCATCATAGTTGTAAACTTGGCACTTGGGGTTTTACCACATGTGGACAATTTTGCCCATATAGGAGGTTTCATTTCCGGGTTCCTCTTAGGGTTTGTGGTGCTCATCCGGCCTCAATTTGGCTGGCTCAGCCAAGGATATCAGTACATGCGACCTGGTACTGTGCCTGGATCGCCATCCCCGAAATCCAAGCATAATGCTTGTCAGTACATTCTCTGGATCATTGCTGCCGTTGTTTTCATTATTGGGCAAGTTATCTGTGCTTTACCTTGTAATCATATCATATGTTCTTCTAGTATTCTTTCTTTCCTTGGACTCTCCTTTGTTCGTGCAGAACAAATGTGCTGGCAAAAGGAAACTAACAATAAGAATTAATGATGACAGTTTTGTTGTGGCAATGGTGATGCTATTTAGAGGGGTAAATGGAAATGATCATTGCTCCTGGTGCCACTATCTCAGCTGTGTACCGACTTCCAAATGGAGTTGCAACTCTAGCCCTGTTTATTGTGAGGTATTATTGTTTGATAATTCCATTTTTGCAATTGGCTCAATAATATTACTTGAACCATAAAAAATCATAATACGATGGAGTTAGGCGCTATATATGAACAAGAAATTTGTGCAGTTAAATGACATTCATGGCTTATATTTATTCTGCGGTGCAGTCTTCTCAAGATGGCAGCATATTGAGCTTGATGTGTCAGGGGAATGGTAGGGCCCGCAATTATACAATGCCTAATGCAACAGATTCTCAGATTAGAGACCTCTGCACACAGCTATGCTCGTAGATTTTCTTTCTTCTACTGTGTACATGAAGAACTAGTCTATGTATCTTAGGTTGATGTGAGATGATGGGTAGCTTCGGCCATTGTTAATCATTTATTGTAATTATTCATATTGACAGGTTTTATTTTTATCCGATATTTGTTCATATTCTTTGAGCCACCTTCAAGTGATTCCCATATGTAAGGTTATTTTTTTAAAATTACTTGAGAAATCATTGTGCATCTTTGTCTATCAGCCCATGATATGAAATAATAACATTTGCTTTCCAAAAGAAAAGCCCGTTATTGATCTATGAATGCGGCCCATGTCGGCCTTAACGCACTCGTCCAAAAATTGCCAGACAAACAAACAAGTGATCCGAGATATGGTGAGCCCTTTACCATGCAATTCTGCAAATAACTATCCAACCGAAAATCAGAAAATGTGCAAAACATATATCATATAATCATCATATTTGGAAGCTTGACAGAGATGGCGATGGTGATGGTGATTTTCTATTCATCAGAAACTTTAACCTAGCACAATTCAATGATCAAAAATCAGCTAAACAATAAATAATAAAGTATCAAACTTTTGTATAATTTAAAAAAAAAAAAAAATCAAATGTAATAAGATGTGGAGAATTTAATGACAACCATAATTCAAAATTTGAGAGAATTTAAAAGTATGTATTAACTTTTTTTATTATTTTTAGACAGTTAAAAAATGACTTCTTTAGAACGACTCATTATAATTAAATCAAGTGTTTTTTTAACTATCTAAAACATAGAAAAAAAATTAATTTCTAAATCATTTTATGCAGTTTGAATTGATCATTTAGACTTTGAAAATGAAAAAATGATTCATAGCATATAATTGATTTGTGCTATGTATTGCATCATACTCAATATATATATAGAGAGAGAGAGAGAGTTAGACTAGTGTGAAAACATTTGCATTTCGAGTCCAAGTGCATACGCCTCAAATTTTATCGTAACACGTCCGAAATTTAAAATTATCATTCTCATTAAATTCTTCATATCAAAATATTGAGAGATACAAAAATTTGGGGTATTTCAAATTTTCTAACTATTTGTTTTGGATTTTTGAAAATCAACAACAATATTTTATTATTATTTTAGTGCTGATTTTTAAAAATTCAAAACAAATACTTAGAAAACTTCAAATACCCCAAATTTTTGTATCCCTCAATATTTTGATATGAAGAATTTAATGAGAATGATAATTTTAAATTCCAGATATGTTACGATAAAATTTGAGACGTATGCACTTTGACTCGAAATACAAACGTTTTCACAATAGCCTATCACTATATATATATATATATATATATATATATATATATATATATATATATAGAGAGAGAGAGAGAGAGAGAGAGAGAGAGTCCGACTATGGTGCTTTGTAAAGCACAGAGACGTTGTGTGCTTTGCGCTCTATTTTTAATTTCAAGTCAGAAATAATCGATCTGAACTGTTCAATCTAATCTTATATATATATATATAGAGAGAGAGAGAGAGAGAGAGTCCGACTATGGTGCTTTGTAAAGCACAGAGACGTTGTGTGCTTTGCGCTCTATTTTTAATTTCAAGTCAGAAATAATCGATCTGAACTGTTCAATCTAATCTTCATATAAAAATAGATTAGTACACCAAATTTTATATTTTTTAGAATTTTTTTGCTATTTTTTCTGATGAGGAGAAAATGACTTGATCTGAGAATTCTGGTTCATCCAAAAATGACAGTTTTCCCCCTATCCCAAAAAATAGCAAATAAATTCCAAAAAATATAAAATTTGGTTTACTAATAGATTTTGATATGGAGATTAGATTGAGCGGTTTGGATCGATCATTTCTGACTTAAAATTAAAAATAAAGCGCAAAGTACACAACGCTTTTGTGCTTTGCAAAGCACCATAGCCTAATTATATATATATATAGTTTATCTATTATGCTTCACTTGGGCCTAAACGCTACCAGTCTAATTTTTCATACTCGAAATTTAATTTAAGTAGCTCAATAAAATCTTTATATCATAATCTTGTAGAATACTAATTTTTATCGTGTTTGGAATTAGTTTAAATGATTTTTAGAAAGTAAGAATTTTTTACATATAAATTTTATTATTTTTCTATTATTTTAGGGATATTTTTCAAAATTCATTAAGTATAGAAACTAATTTTAAATATGATAAAAATTATTATTCTATAAGATTATGATATAAAGATTTTATTGAGCTATTCAAATTAAAATTTTGAGCATGAAAAAAATAAAATTTGGACTGGTAGCATTTCGGGCGAAGTGTTAAAGTTCCCAATAGATAAACTATATATATATATATATATATATATATATATATATATATATGCCTTGAGGGTTACAAAACCATGCTTCTGTTATTATAATTTTATGATGATGAATTGACGATGATTATTGATTACTATGTAAGTCTAGTTGAGGGCTTTAGTTTGCTTGAGCAAGCCGTGACCATAAATCAATCCAACCGCATTATGCATGATGCCTGCATGGCGACACATTAAATTAAATCATGTTTATGTCTAGTTGTCTACCGACGCAACGCATGCAATATCATTTCCTTTTGTCTGGGAGTCTGGGAGTCTGGGATGAATTCATAGAAATATCTGGAGAAAGAAAAAATATTTCAGTGCAGTAAAAACCTATCTCTAATTCCGATGCTGCTAATTAATGACTAAGAAATATCTTAAATTTACTTTTAATTTGTGAATGTGGATGCGGATGTAAACGCTTTCTTAATAAAGGTTGAGGGTTGAGCCCACAGTTCACGAGTACAATGAACCAAACAACGTGAGATGCCAAGAAATCTGGTTCAAGATTTTCTTCCCTTCTTCATTTGGAAGTTGAAATAAAGAAAGATTTCTCTATATCATATCCAAACTGATCTATCTTTTCAAGTGTCAAAATCTCGATTGTACATGAACGTGATCCTCCAGTAATTTCCGTACTGTTGGAAAGAAAAAGACACCAACTCGTTGAAAGCCAGGGTGCTTCTGGTTCGTATATCACTCTTTACTTAGTTTGAGATTCGCTCAGATTTGACTTGCTGTTTCTGTCCACATTGGTTCAGATTTAGTTTGGTCATTTTTTTTTGATAAAAGACATATTTACCGATATTTTTATTAATAACGTAAAAAAATTTAAAAAGACGAAAATAACATTGTAGAGTCCGAAATCACCAATATAATCAATCGCTTTTGTTAAATGCGGATCCCGTCCGCTTTTATTCAGTGCAGATTGGGGTAAAAAAAAATTTTCGTTCCTCTTTTATTAAGCGCGGACTCCCACCCCCTGTCGTGTTTATTAAGTGCAGACTCGAGTCCGCTTATTTTAAAAGCAGATTTCACGTTTTCTCTCTCTTCCCTCTCTTCAGTCTGCACTTCTCTCCTATTGCTCTCCCTCTCTGTCGCAAGCTTGAAGGCTGCAGGTATTTTTTTTAATTTATTTATCAATTAAATAAATAAATATCAACTCCAATAGAATACTAATTAATAACCCCAGTTATCAATTGTGTAGAAGGATCGATATGTTGAGTCCTTAGTTGCGTAGATAAATAGCAATTTTAGATAGTATAATTTATAATCGCAAATTCTCGATAACTCATGAATGTCCGAACAAAAAAATTATACAATGCAACTACAATCATATGATTTCTCATTTATTTTTAATAAATGCGACTATGAATGAAGTTAGAATCTAATTTATTAAAAATGATTTAAAATTTTGAAGTATGTTGAGATCGAGATCGAAATCGAAGCTGCACCGGATCATGCGGTTCATCCCGACACACGATCATTGACTTCGTTGCTACAAATGTCATTTTCTCAGCATAGAGTGTCCAGAATTCGATCCCATCTAAGCACTTTTATTTTACATATTTTTATTATTTTATTATATATTTTAGTAGTATGTTTTATCATATAAATTATTAGCATTACGAAATGTGAAGATAAATTTATTTAAAAAAATATAAATTCTTTAGATATCATTACGCATTGCACATTAAGAAATTCTTTAGATATATATCAAAAGTAACAAAATATGTAGTACATTTAATCATAATATATTATGGTATTTTCTATGAAAAATTATTATTTTATTATTAAATTAGAAAAAAGATATATTATTCTGTAGAGGATTTCGATCTCATATTCCATATCATGTAAAATATGAGCCGGCCCCGAAAAGACTCGGATTATATCATGTTGCTCAAATCGGACAAACAAATATCGACAAATCTTATATTACAGTACTTGTCGAAAGATGACGATAAAAAATTCATATGTTTCACATGCTAGTGGGTGAGATGACTATTACACTGTAGGTCGATATACTTTCAAAAATGCTCCTAATCACACCGGTCCGGCTAATCCTAGGGACGAGTTGGATTCTTTGAAGGATAATTTGATCAATTGGTGAACGTATAATGACTTGTTGCAGCGCATGACATCAGTAGTACATCATGATATTGGTGTTTGGATGGCTAGGGTACCATTGATTAATTTCTGAATTATTTCTCATCATTATCCGGACAAAGTCATGCGGCAGTTTGAAATTTTTTTAATGGACTATCAAATGATGATAAAATTATATAAAATTTAAAACACTATCAATTTATAAGTAAAAGAATATATTTATATATATTTTATATTTATAAATAAAATAACATAACCTGTATCACGCTCCATCTTAATTAGCTTCACAAATTTGCTTAAAAAGTTATTTATGATTTTTCATATTTAATTTTCAGATTTGTAAAAAAAAATATTTTGTTCGCACTTAATAAAAGCGGATTGGATCCGCACTTATTAAAAGCGGATGGTGAGTCCGCATTTATTAATAGCATACGGTGAGTCCGCACTTGTTAAATGTGGATTGGTTATATTGGTGATTTCCGTCCCTGCAGTGTTATTTTGGTGTTTTCAATTTTTTTACGTTATTAATAAAAAAATATCAGCATATTTACATGTCCCTTTCATTGGCCGAGTCAGTTGAGACATTAACATTACAAATTTAAAAAAAAAATAATAATAAGCAAAACAAAAAGTAAACTATCAACCTAACTAGCAAATCCACTGTAACTGGACTAGACTATTAATCCCAAAACACACACCTTGTCATATATCCTACCCTCAAAATACAAAAATCCAGTAAAAAGCTATCTCCAACTCACAGAAATCGAGCCAGAATTATTATCAACTCAAAGACACAATTAGCACTAAGCATACATCATATTTACTGCATCATAAGTCGATTTTTTCACCTCAATTCCTGCACCCATCTTCAACCCATTAGAAAAGATTGTCAGTAGCAACATTGGTTTTATATTGCTGACCCTCTTCATCGTAATCAGTAAATCCTACCTCCTTAACTCTCTCTTTGCCATCACTAATAATATCAGTACTTATTGTCATACCTTCTTTGCTAGCATCCACCCCTGAATCACCATTATTTGCTGAATCCTCCATTATTTGTGCCTCTGTCAGCGACTATACCACCATGTGATAGGCTGAACTACTCTCTGGAACTGGTAGCACTGCCTAATCTGTAGTATTGGTAAGAGCAACAAACAAAATTGGAGATTGGCATTGAAACAATCGATGCCCCAGTTGATTGCAAGCAAAGCAAAGAGGTGCATGTTGACAATAGCGCGTTAAATGACCTCAACCTCCACATTGGAAGTACACTAGACTGGATGGAGACAAAGCACATTTCATCTCCTCGAGCCTTTAAGCATTTCTTTACTTGTTTTCAGACTAGGGATACAAACGAACTGAGTGGAGCCAAGCAAACTTCAGATAAGTAAAAGGGTAATGAGATGAATTAATGTTCTCATTCTTATATGATGTCAAAGGGATCGGATCCCTCTGGCTCCTCATTATTCATTAACATTAATTAATTAGAGAATTAGAGAATATATAACGATACGGACAAGCAGTAAAATGCTGGTTCAGAAGAGAAGAGAAGAGAAGAGAAGAGAAGAGAACAACATAGCCACATGGGTTGACTGCTCCTTTTAGAAATTATCCAATGGACTAATACCCAATCCAATCGATTCTTTTCTAGATGGTTAATTAATTAGTTCGTTGATTTGGGCTCTTATAAATAAAATATAATATAATAATATGATAATCGGCCGCAGTTGAGCATTCATTGTGTAGTGCCTGCGGTGAACGTATAATATTATTATGCGTGTTGTTCTTGATTTGGCCTAATTAATTGTAAAGCAGAGTCCTTGATTTGAGCAGTAGCCACTTAGGGCTTGGGAGTTAGGAGGAACCAAACCCCAAACCCCAAACCATTGTCAAATTATATTTCCGTGTTCTCTGTCCCAAATTGTCAAACACCTCACATGCATGCCTTCGGCCTTTTTCTTTTCTTTATTTTGTATAATAAAGAAGGAAATAAATGGGAATGGAAATGGAAATGGGAACGGGGTTTTATCAGGTTGTGGAAAGAAACGGCGCAATCGGTGGCGGTGGAGCGATGAATGCGGACAAATGGCGGGGCCCAGCCCAGCGTATCCGCAATTCCGTATGCATTTCATACATTCAATATCTTGCGTTTGCATTTGCATTTGCATTTGCATGAGAATATGAGATCAAACTCCAGTCGGTGGGGTGGGGTGGGGTCGCTGCCGGTGTCTCACGGCCTCAGATGTGTGTTGTGGGGCACGAGCACAAGTAGATCTTGCGATGGAGGCAAAGCACTTCATTTTTTTATTTGATTGAAAAGAGATTAATTAATTAATTAATAAATGAATGAATTATGTTTAATGCTTTAATAGTATTTTATCCGTGCATTACTACGGTGATATCTTTTAAAAATATAAAAATTTATATATTTATGTGAAAAAAAGAAAAAGAAAAAGAAAATAATTTAGTAACTAATGTAAATTTCAATCATGAATATATAATTAATGTAAAATAGATATAAAATAATTAAAAGGAAAGTTGATATTGAGAATTTAATGTTTTATGTTTATTTATAAAGAACAAGGAGTAATGAGCTGTGCTGCACGGGTGCGAGTGTGGGTATTATATCAGCAATGGTGAATTCATTTAGAGGCAAATTTAGGTAAGTGATTAGACTAATGTTTAAAAAATAACTTTCAAAGTACTAAAATTTCATTTTAAACTGATAAAAGTATATTATAAATATTATTAGTGCCAGGGCGTGATTGAATATTTAAATATTTATTTGTTTGTGCGTTCAAGTGTGCCCAACACATGCTTTATATCCTGGATCCGCCCCTGCGTATCGGATACGGTGCACATATAACAATACAGAGAAGTTAAAAACTACAAGATATAGATGCGATTATATATACTAATAAAATATATTTTTATATAATATATAAAAATAAATAAAAATTTTTGAAGAATTTGAGATGGTTTGTAACTTTCTCTCTCATTGATTACAAAAAGGAAAAAGCTTGTGATAAAAATTTGTTAATAGTGAATAAAATAAAGGGAAAAACTAATTAGATTGTATCCAAGATGTATTGGGACGTATCAAAAATATATCGGGGCATATCAGAGATATATTAAGACGTGTCCAAAATATATTAGAAAGTATCAGTACGTATTAGGATGTATTGAAAATCAAATCCGCTAGACAAAATAAATAAAATAATCTAATATGCACGTGAACTGTATCAGATATGCATCCACATCTGACGAGTATTCGATATTTATTTAGGGAGTGTTTGGCACTCAATGGAATAGAAAAAAGTTGGAATAAAATAGCTATTCCGACGAAAATTCTATCACTTTTCCAAACCTATTCTTTGATTTGCCAAACGGACCCTTAGTGAGTTTGGAAAAATATCCAAATAACATAAATAATGATTGAGTAATGTTTTAGTTTCCCTCCATTCCTTTGCGGAAATGTGGAGCTCCGGAGAAGAATTTAGGTGAAGAATACAAGAAAATAAATAAAAATGAATAAATAGGAGGCTGCAGCCGCAGTGCAGTCTCCCTCTCTCTTCAATTCATCGATTCCCACGCTCGCTCGTTATCTCACACACACACACCCACTCAACTACTCAAGTAACTCTCAAAGCCTCAAAGCCTCAAAGCAAAGAGAGCAAAGAGAGCAAAGAGAGCATAGAAAGCAAAGAAAGCAAAGAAGAGAAAGAGCATTGGCATTGGCATTGACATTGACATGGCCGCTCTCTTTCTTCTCCTCTCCGCGCTCTCTCTCCATCCCCTCCTCGCCAGCGCCCGCCTTCCCGGCGTTTACTCCGGCGGCCCCTGGCAGACCGCGCACGCCACCTTCTACGGCGGCAGCGACGCCTCCGGCACCATGGGCGGCGCCTGCGGGTACGGAAACCTCTACAGCCAGGGCTACGGCGTGGAGACGGCGGCGCTGAGCACGGCGCTCTTCAACGACGGGTTCAGCTGCGGCGCCTGCTTCGAGATCAGGTGCGTGAACCAGCAGGGGTGGGCCTACTGCCACGGCGGGGACGCGTCGATCCTGATAACGGCGACTAATTTCTGTCCGCCGAACTACGCGCTGCCCTCAGACAACGGGGGGTGGTGCAACCCGCCGCGGCCGCACTTCGACCTCTCGATGCCCATGTTCCTGAAGATCGCCGAGTACCGGGCGGGCATTGTGCCCGTCTCCTACCGGAGGTACGTACAGGCGAACACATAATCCTGTTCTATTCTCTTCTCTATATTTTGTTCATAGTATCCACTGTACCAATTAATGCCCAGTGGTCACTTCTGCTATTCTGTTACTCATTCTAGATGTTAAAATAAACAAATCATCATCGTCTTATTATTTTTCAACCTAGTCGAGTGCATGGATATTTCATTTCATTTCATTTCCGAATTAAAAAGGAACGATATATTCTCAAGTGCAAGTGCAAGTGCAAACAGCAATATTAATGTGCCTTTTGGCCTTTTACGAGTAGACTAGGGAGGGGGTCCGTATATTTGGATGCACTTTTGTATGGGGGTGGGTGGTGGGTAATGGGTTTTAGAGTCTAGAGTTTAGAAAATTGAATTGAATTGAATTGTATTGAATGAGGTGAAGAGTATGAGTCATGAAATGGGGGATTTTGTACGGGAGGGGGGAGATATTCATATAACAATAATAAATGAGTTGGTTAGGAAGAGGAAGAGGAATATTACTTATTACTTGGGGCTGAGCCTGAGCCTGAGCCTGAGTGACTGGTGAACCCGTGAACTCTCTATATTATTATTATTTGTTTATTCATTGAATGGTAGTGGGCCTAGTGAGTAGTGGCCCTGTACTGTTCTTCTCTGTACCCCTCCCTAGTCCCTATAGCCATAAGCCATAGCCATGTAAACAGACAGACATAGCTGCTAGCCTGCTATGCCCATCATCATATGATATGAATAATATAATTATGAATCCGCGTAGGAGCGAGGCAATGACGTGGGTGCCCTCGTTCCGACCGGATTCACCGCTCGGGGATTGAGCGGCCAGAGGGCAGCAGCGTCATTTCATGCTCTTTCTTTCTTTTCATTTGACTATTTGAGTGGGTGAGAACTGAGAAGCTTGTAAGAACAGTTGAACACTGAGCCACTGAGCAGCGCAGCACATGCATCCACGCGCCCGTGTCCTGTCCTCTCCTGTCCTTGAATGGCTTTAATCGTTGAATGCTTTCTTTATTCGCGCTCAATCTCCCATGAGGCCATGACCATGAGATGACAGAGCTTCTTCTCTTTCCAGTTTCCCCCACCCCCCCTACTATTACTATTACTATTACTATATTTTTTTCTATCCGACATTTATACCCACAGCTACAGGGCAGCGCTATACCCTACTCATTTAATACTCCTTATTTGTTAATACATAATAATAAATTAATAATAACTAATTATTTACTTTAGTGTCAATGTGTCATTACCCCTTCCTTCTTCTCCATTTGCTCCCCCAACATTAATTCCCTACTTATTAATTCATTAATTTGCAAGAACTGCAGGGTGCCATGTCATAGAGCCGGTGGGATTCGGTTCACCATCAATGGCTTCCGCTACTTCAACCTCATCCTCATCACCAACGTGGCTGGCGCGGGCGACCTCGTGCGTGCCAGCGTGAAGGGCGCCCACACCAACTGGATGCCCATGTCGCGCAACTGGGGCCAGAACTGGCAGTCCAACTCCGTCCTGGTGGGGCAGGCACTGTCCTTCCGCGTGGCCGCCAGTGACCGCCGCAGCTCCACCTCGTGGAACATTGCGCCCGCCGGGTGGCAGTTCGGGCAGACCTTTGCGGGCAAAAACTTCAGGGTTTAATGAATTAATTAGGTGTTGATTAATGAATTAATTAATAGTAAGTATGCCCTCCGTGGTCATGTAATGGGTGAAGTGTGATTGATAGATATGTAAAAACATTATAAAAAGTAAGTAATATGCAGGAAGGAGAGGAGAGGAGAAGAGCGTGAGAGTGAGAAAGGAAGGAATGAATAGTTAAGTAAAGTAATAGTAAGTAACTAAGTATAGGTGTGAGAGAGGAGGAAGAGGAGGTGATGAGGGCGGGGAGCATTCAAAGGGATTTCTGCCGCCATTTTGTTTTTTTTGTGTTAAAAACTAAGAAGTGAATGTTGTCATGTGATCTTTTGTTGCATGCATGCATGCATGCTTGCTTGCTTGCTTGTTATGAAGCCCATGAGCCTCTCTATCTATGATATGACATTCATCCATGTTATGTTATCAAGTCAATTGTTTACTTTGAAGTCTCTACTTGTTTTCAGTAAGGGGAAGCAAAAAGCTAAGCTAGGGTATATTATGCCTTGCCTACTCCTCTCTCTAATGCCTTTATGGTTTGTTTGTCGAATTGTCTGCCACTGGAGTCATTGGACCATTGGTGATTGTATTTCTCGTGCTAGTGCGCTCGCACATGCAGTTGTTGCCTCAGGAGGCCCCACACACCTTTTTCTTTTTTTCTTTCTCATTTTGACCTTTTCCTTTTACCTTTTGGCCAATATATATAATAATAATAATGAATTGGTCGTGCTTCTTTCTTTCTTTGCCTCGCTCATTAATTGTTGTCTCATTTGCTGCCTTAGTGAAACGATAGACGTTTTTTCTTTTCCTGAAAAGCAGCAGCAACGTAGGCCTAGCTAAGATGCCTGCCTTGGAACTTGGAAGCGGCGTTTCTGCCCCATTGCTAAATGCATGCAATCCTGTTATTTCTACATTTCTGCCCGTGGACTTGGCAGTAGACAGTAGTGCAGTGCCAAGTAATTTGTTCTCATTTTTTTCAAGGCTTAATTTAAAACTTAATATATTATGGGCTTTGTGAGGGTTCAGAGGAATGGATCAGATTGGCCCGAAATAGAAAACAAATGGGCCCAAAAATTAAATAATTCAGCATTTAATTACTTGTTTTAAAAATGATCTAATTTTTGTTCTAACATATTTGCTCTTTTTATTTTCTTCGATTTGAGTCTAGGCACATAATCTGAAATTCATGCGTATTGATTATTCTTTAGAGGGGTCTGAGATATGAATTCATTTTACAAAAAACAATAGCTCATACAAATAGTCAAATTATGAGGGCCTCACGTTGAATCAGTGAATTATGATTTGTTCTGCACACGTGCCAGTTATGTTATAGATTCTCTATTTGTGAGTCAGGGCTTGACATAGTTATCTGAACAATTTAACAGTAAAAGACTGAATTGCTGAGATTTACTACAATCATCTATATGCGAAAATAGATGGCTGAGATGCAACTAATTTACTATCACAATTAGCAGTCTGATTCGCTGTGGTGAGCTGATTGGTTATAAAGAGTCTACACAGTTTAATTGAACTGACGGTACATATTTCTTATTTTGTTATTAGGGACGTTCACGCAGACCAGTTAGATATCCGATCCGAGTCCGATTCAAACTCTGGCCCAGAATCAATGATGGGGCTCACCAACTTGTGACCGACTTTCATTCTTTATTATTTTATTACTGTATAACTTTTTCACTTTTTTTTAGCCTATATAAAGGACCATTGGTCACTATAATAAGGATGATGCATTTTATGAATGAAATAGAATTAAGTTCGAAAATTCTCTCTTTGTTATTTGGCAGTTTCATTTTCTTTGTTTCTTTTTTGCTAAACCAGTTATAGTCTGTCCTCACGGAGTTGTGATTTGAGACGCGACTTTACGTCAAGTGGTATCAGAGCAAGTTCGACAACCACCTTCTCGCTTGTGTGAATCTGTATCCTCGACAACTTCGAAATACCATATATCATATCTCGACATATCCCCATTATCCTTTCCACACAATGGCAGATCCTAACATTGTTGCCCTTATCAAACAAATGCAAAAATCACAAGAATTGTTACTCCAACGCATGGATGACAACAACCAACAAGTAACAGATCGACACACAGAACTAATCACGACCCTATTTGACCGCCTTAACCATAATGACAACCGAAATCGAGACAACAATGACAACAGACACAAAAACAACCCTCCTATTCGAGACCAAAACTGAGCTAGAGGACTTTGAGTAGAGATTCCTGACTTTTTAGGAAGTCTCAAATCCGAGGAGTTTCTCAGCTGGATGCATATTATCGAAGAGGTTTTCGACTTAAAGAAATTTTTGCTCGAGAAGCGTGTGCCTTTGGTTACTATTAGATTTCGAGAAAGAGCCGCAGCATGGTGGCAAAACTACAAGTACTGCCGATACCTCGACAACCTACAATCACTCATAGACCGGGATGAACTTAAGCGTGAGATGAACTGAGAGTTCCTACCATTCAATTACAGACAGAAACTATTTCGACAGTTTCAGTCCCTCGCACAAGGTTCAAAAAGCGTTGACGAGTATATCCTCGAGTTCTATCAACTCGAAGCTCGAAATCAACTTAACGAGACTGAGGACCAAAGGGTGGCTTGATTCCTTCATGGACTTCGTAGCCCAATCCAAGATGCGTTGAGCTCGAGGAAAAAAATATTGTGTGTGCCGACCAAAGAGTTCGAACTTAAATTCGAAGAGGAAGGCATGTGCTTAATTGTCGTCTCGACAACTTTAAAACCACCCAAACAAGAAAAGCACCCTCGACTAGTTGTGTCACATCCCAGAAATAATAAAACGAATTAGGGGTGCTTAATCCCGCCACGTACGCACGACGAGACATGCGTTCGAAAAGCTAAATGAATAAAATAAAGCAATCATAGAAAAAATAAAATAATAATAAATATAAATACATGACCATACAGTCCAGAATGAACAAAGAGTATACAACGCCTGCATAGGCGGGGCTAGCTCCATTGGAGTGGGCAGCAAAACTCTCAAATAAAACCCAAAAGAAAGAAACAAAACTCAAAACCCGATGGATCCTATCCAACTACCCGGCTCACGTGCAAATGCAGCGAAGCATCTCTGTCACCGCGCAGGACTGTCCCTAGCACTCACTCCAAGAAAAATCCCGAACCTAAAATACCTGGATCCCACAACCACCGTGGAAACGTGAGTAATTTAAAATTACTCAGTACGGATTTAGATCCAGCCTTAAGATTTGATCTTCTTTTCTAGACTGGACCCAAATACCGATACTGTATTTTGGATGCAAATAAATATATATAAATATAATAAAACTTTATGCACGTTTGTGAAAACACTTACATGAATGACATGAAATGATAAATAAACCCGAAATAGAAAATTTGTGAAAATAATAATTTAATATAAATATATATAGTACATAAATCAAACACCCGAAATAAATACTCAGATTGCAAATCACCAGATCTATCCCAAGCGGGCGCCACCAACGTCCCAACTTACGAACTTGGGCCTTGCCTAAGCAGGCGCCACCAGCGACCCAACTTACAAACTTAGGACTTTATGTTTATGCGGCGCCAATACCACATAAACGATAATTCGGGCTCCCGAGATGATAACGCCCTAGGAGAGTGAGCGTGCATAGGCACGTACTCTAGTCTGCTAAATCTGGTAATTCACCTTACAAAATAAAAGCAAGCAGATAAGTATGTCTTCAATTGCCATATCGTCAAAAGGAGATAACTACCCAGGAAATAACAAATCGGAAACTAACATAAATGGGAGTCTACACTGTACCAACCAGGGGCCAGAGGACCGCATCCCAAGAAATGACAAAATAAAATATGATACAGATGGGAGCCTACATTGTACCAACCTGGGGCCAGAGGACCGCATCCCAAATGGGAGCCTACACTATACTAACCAGGGGCCAGAGGACCGCATCCCGAGAAATGATAAAATGACAGATGATATAAATGAGAGTCTACATTGTACCCACTAGGGGCCAGGGGATCGCATCCCGAGAAATAACAAAATAGAGTAGAATCCAGACTCAGATATGACCGCCCACACTAAACACTGACAGACATAGTATCCTAATCGCTCAAATTTGGATTAAAAATCTTAATCATATTAAGAATAGTAAATATATAATATTGATCAAAAGAAAAACACTCTGGTGGATAACCGACAAGCAAATGTGCGCAGTGTATATACAGACCAAGGGGATTGTAACCCGTTGGTCTGGTTATACAAGACAACCTCATACTGAGATCACCCGGTCCGCCTCTCAGCACTTTCCCATACATTTAATGCATGATTAACTATCCAACTTAACTGATAATTGGTGAAAATAAGAGTATTATCCTACTAATCATAATATATAACTTTAATTATTTAATTCTAATATAATCCTATCTCGGGACTATCAAATGCATCAAGCACCTTCATGCAAGTCATGAACCAGGTCTTGCGCCCTCTTCTCAATAAGTTTGTAGTGGTCTATTTTGATGATATTCTCATTTATAGCAGAAATAAAACTGACCATCAACTCCATTTGCGAGAAGTATTTAAAACCCTCCGAGCAAACCAGCTATTTGCTAATCCAAAGAAGTGCTCATGGATGGTTCTGAACCTAGTGTTCTTAGGGTTTATCATCTCGGGTCAGGGCATCAGTCCCGACGAGAACAAAGTGAGCGCCATTCGAAGCTGGCCATGTCCAACCACCATTAGCGAAGTTTGCTCATTCTTAGGCCACGCTGGATTTTACAGAAGGTTCATCAAGAGCTACAATACAATTACCGCCTCAATCACTGATTTACTCAAGGGCAAGAACTTTGCTTGGACCGAGGAAGCTCAGATGGCATTCGAGCAACTCAAGAGCCTACTCACAAATGCCCCAGTGCTTACCCTACCCAATTTCGACAGGGTTTTTGAGGTTGAATGTGACGCCTCGTTCATTGGGATTGGAGCTGTACTATCCCAAGATAAGAAACTAGTAACGTATTTCAGCGAGAAACTAGGTGGTCCGCGTATAAATAATTCGATTTATGATGTTGAACTCTATGCCATTGTTCAATTTCTCAAACATTGACATCATTATCTCCTCTTGAAAGAGTTCTTTCTATTTACTGACCACCAAGCTTTAAATTTTCTATAGAACCAAAACAATCTTAGTACCCGTCATGCGAAATGGTTCATAGCACTACAAGAATACACCTTCTCCATTACTCACAAATATGGAGCAAGCAACAAGGCAGCAGATGCTTTAAGTCGCCGGACCCACTTAATGTCGGCAGTGAAGAGTGTGGTTCTCAGATTCGAAAAACTACTTCAAGGACATCGAGAAGATACTGAATTTGGACCCATAATAAAAGATGTGGAGTCGAAAACCCGACATGATTACCTACTTCAGGATGATTATCTTTTCTTCGGGAACCTACTTTGTATCCCGAACACATCTATTCGACTCTTGATATTTCAGGAGATTTACAAATAAGGTCATTTTGGTGCCGAAAATACACTTCGTTTGATCAAAAAAAGATTTTATTGGCTGAACATGTCGAAAGACATTAAGTTGTTCGTAAAGCGGTGTCAAGTTTGCCAGGCTGCTAAAGAAACTGACACCAATCAAGGGTTGTACATACCTTTACCCATTCCAACAGCCCCATGGCATGACATCTCGATGAACTTTGTTGTAGGTTTATCAACAACTCGAAAGAAGAACGATAATATTTTTGTTGTGGTAGATCGATTCAGCAAGATAGCTATATTCGCAGCCTGCAAATACAACCATCAATGCTTGTAAGATTGCCAAGCTCTTCCTTACTGAAGTCGTTCGACATCATGGGTTATCGAGTTCCATTATTTCAGACCGAGATGTGAAATTCATGAGTACATTCTGGAAGAAAATTTGGTCTCGATTTGGAACTGAGTTGAAGTTTAGCATCACTTGTCACCCACAATCTGATGGGCAAACCGAAGCAGTCAATCGAAGCCTTGCAAATATGCTGCGAGCACAAGTGACCTCCTTCGGGACATGGGACACTATCTCGCCGAAAATTGAATTCGAGTACAACTGATCGGTCAACCGTTTCTCCCGATTCGCTCCATTCTATGTGGTGTACGGGTATATTCCCCGAGGTCCTCTCAACTTACTACCTATCGAAGATCCTCATAAATCTCCGAAGGATGCGGGAATACATGTCCACGATCTGAGAAAAAATCACGAGTAAGTACAACATAATTTGACGACAGCCTACGAAAAGTACAAGGTACACTCGGATAAAGAGGCGCCGCCATGTCGACTTCAAGGTTGGAGAAGTCGTATGGGTCTATCTGAGTAAAGACCGTTACCCGAAAGGTGATTACAATAAGCTCACTCGTCGCAAATTTGGACCTTATCCGATTCTAGAAAAATTCGACGAGAATGCCTACCGAATCAAGCTTCCTGAAGACATGCATATCTCGAAGGTGTTCAATGTTCAATATCTTCACAAGTATCATAGTGAAAATACAAGCTTGAGGTCATGCTTTCATCAACCTGGGGAATCTGATGCAGACCAGTTAGATATCCGGTCCGAGTCCGATTCACTCTATCCCAGAGTCGATGATGGGCCTCACCAATTTGTGACCGACTTTTAATTCTTTATTATTTTGTTACTGTATATATTTTTCACTTTTTTTAGCCTATATAAAAGACCATTGGTCATTGTAATAAGGATGATGAGTTTTATGAATTATTCAAAATTCAGTTTAAATTCTCTCTTTGCTATTTAGCATTTTTTTTTTCGCTAAATCAGTTATTACAGCTTTGCGTCAGACGTGTTTCTAGTGAAGTTGGGAAAAGTGTGGGCATACCGCGTACCTAGAAAGTAGAAATGCATGCATTGTATTTGTATGGCTGAGTTGGTACTCGACTACTGGTACTTGAGTGGTTGCTAGCTGCCACGCCCACACGGCCTCTCTTTCCTTTTCTTAGTTTTCTTTTATTTCTTTTTGTAAATGTAAAGAATGTTTTATAAAATATAATAATAATAATAATAATGTTATTACATTAATTAATGGTTATAATTCTCATCAGTCATCATAATGTAGTCGTAAGCGTTGATTTGAGATGGCATAGTATCGTGCTCTCACGCTCAAATGCGTTAATAAATGAATTAATTCATTGCTGATTTTGTAAGAAGAAAAAATAACGTTGCTGACTAGGCCTGATTTTTTAAGAGGAATGATGACATAACATACAAGATATATAGATAAAAGATAAGATAATTTATCTAAAATCAAAGAGCAGAAATCTTTATTTCAGGTCCTTTAATTTTGAATTAATTATCATCTATTAAGTTTATTAACGTTAAAACTAAATATCAGTAATTAAAAAAATGAAGGAATTGAACCAAAAAAAATTGGGTCCTTCGATTTTGCGCAGGGGATTCGAGTTTTATTCGGTGTTTTATTTAATATTGAAAAAGGTCAATCATATTAAATATGTGAAAAATATTTTATAATTTCTAAAATTGAGTGATGTAGGTGTAGTTAGAGATGACAATGGTCCAGATAGACGGGTAAAATATTAATTTCGTGGTCTGGTCCGTCCATCAAAATCACATACCTGTCCTGCTTGGCCCATACCTCCGGGCCTGAAAATCTCGGTCCGTGCTGACTGCAGGCCAAGTTCTTATGGCCCGGCCCGTTCAGACCCGTTATGCAGTGCATTTTTTTTAAAATCGGTTGAGAAACGTATTTTTTGAGCATTTAGATTATGAATTTGAGAAAACTTAAAATATAAAACTTGTAGATTTTATTGTTATGAATCTACAGAATGTTTCTAATCTTAATAAAAATTTTCAGTACAAAGTTATGATTAAAAAAATATTCAGAGGTCTAAAATTTTTCAGCAGCTAACCTTCATAATATGAATTTTTGAGATCTATATGTTCTGTTTTTAAAAGAGATCAAAATATAAAAATGATAGATATAATTGTTATGGTTTTAAAGAAATTAATTTTGTATTGATTGAATTTTTGAGTTAAAAAATGACTAAAAAGGTACCAAGATATTTATTGAATTACATTATTCACATTTATAAATTTCAAAAATATTAGTGTTTCTATTCATATAATAATATCATAACTAATTTTTTAATATAATTTAAATGATATTAGTGTTATATTAAAATTCTACATAATTTTTAGAATATATTGATATATAATATATATAAATATATATAATATATATATATATATAAATATATAAATATATATTAATATATAATATATATAAATATATATATATATACACTCCAATTCCATTTCCAATTCATATTGCTTTTCTTTCCTTGGCCTTGCTTAATTAGTGCGATTACCAAAATGCCCCTCCCCCAACCCTCCTTGTTGACATTGGTTACCAGCAGCAATCTTAATTTCTGAATCTAGTGCTGTTCTAGTATGGTGGGTGACCGCTTACAGTCACAGCTCAGCAGCATCATGTTCATGTTCATGTGTGAAAACTGAAATTAGTCAAGAATGATGGCAACCAAGGATAAGGAGAGACACTGCTTGTCTGCTTCTGCATTGTTCTATACTCTGTTCTTTTGTGCCACTGGCCAACTGTTAATTGAAAAGTGCACGGCACACTTCTGCAATCAAAAAATGGCGCATTCCATTTAACACCCCCCAAATTATCTCACTTCTATTCAATCTAAACCCCAACTAATCATTTGGAATTTCCCAATCCTAACGCATACATCTGAATATCTGATTATGCATGCGCAGGCTGCACAACCAACCCCCTCACCAACTCCCAGCGGGTCAGTCATCGGTAGCAAGAAATGGTGTGTGCCAAAGACCGATGCTAGTGCAACTGCATTGCAAAATAACATAAACTATGCATGCCAATATGTTGACTGCCGGCCTATTCAATCCGGCAGGGCCTGCTTCCAGCCTAACACGCTTCAAGCGCATGCCGCGTATGCCATGAATGCCTACTATCAGTCTAATGGTCGATACGATTATGACTGTGATTTCTCAGGCTCTGCTGTCATCACTACAACTGATCCAAGTATGCCTACTACTGTCTTTGCTCTTTTTCTTGTGTGCTTTCTATTAAGATATATATCTTATGAGCCAACCTTAAAAAACAAAAATAACAGGCAAATCATCCTTCTCTTTGGTTGAGAATATTTTCCATAGCAATTGTAATGTTGAAACTTGAATCTAAATTAGTGTGGAAGCACTACTGACAAGATCAGAAAGTCACGCATGAATGTTAATCTTTGGTAGATGCAATTTTTGGTTAGGTCATGAAAGCTTTCAAATTTCACAAATTGATTATTATATTAATAAATAAGCTGCTGACAAAACATGCAAGTAGTATCCGTTAACAAATAAGCAGAGTTGTGTGTTCCTTTGCCGCAGGCTACGACGGCTGTGAGTTCAGCTCATGAGAAGGGCACGATGCATGGGATTGGAGGGGCTGTGAGTTCAGCTGGATGCCGGAGGGAATTGGATGCCTGCTCTTCATGCTTGTATCCCTTCTTGCGTAGCCTTTGGTTGAATCTCTCGAAGAGTATTGAACAAAGAGAAGAGACGAGGGGGCTTCGTGTGATAAATTGAGGAGGGTTTTGATCCAATCACTGAGACTAGATTAGCTAATTATTAGGATTAGTGATGGATGGGAAGGAAAGCTATTTTTTGATGCTTAATCTATTGTTGTCTAATTTGTTTGCATTTGCGTTTGCGTTTGCATTGGCATTTGCATTGCATTCTTTCATCTAATCTACTCCTTTTGCCAACAAAAGACTACTATACTGAATGGATAATTTGTACTGAAAGAGAAGCATTTCATGGTGGGTGGAAAATGCATGTAGCCAAGCCAACAAAATGAGTTTCAATATGGAAATGAAATGCATTTGGTGAATGGCAAGGACCCTTTTAAATGAATGAATGAACGAATGAATGAATGTGCTACATTTCCCTAAAAAATAATAGATAGGAATAATAGCATAACATTATTATTGTAAAAAAGGAAGGTTTAAACCATAAGTATTAGATTTTAAAAATTGCTCCTGCAAAGCATAAGCACGAGATACTAAGTTAAGCAGGTGATGGAAGCAGAGAGCAGAGAAATGACATGAAAAGAGATGAAAAAGAAAGAAAGAAAGAAAGAAAGAAAGAAAGAGACTAGTCTAGTCGGAGGTGGCGGCGCCTTGGTTGAGCTCGGCGAAGCGCATGCCGACGCGCATGGAGTGCTTGAGGAACTTCTCGGCGCAGCGGCGGACGCAGGTCTCCTCGTGCTTGTCGAGGGCCTTGCGGCGGAAGGAGTCGACGCAGTCGGAGAAGCAGCGCTCGACGAGGGCGTTGTACATGCGGAGGCTGTCGCGCAGCTGCAGCTGGTCGACCATGGCGCTCATGCGGAGCTTGTCCTCCTCCGGCATCCCCTCCAGGTCGCTCAGCATGCTCTTGTCCATTAATTACCTAGTCTTCTCTCTCTTTCTTCTCTCGTCGCCTCGTCGCCTCGTCGCCTCGTCGCCTCGCCGCCTGGCCTAGGGTTTTTATTTAGGGAAATTTAGATCTAGGGTTTAGAACTAACTGAAGGAGAGAGAGAGCCTTCCTTCTTTGCTTGGGATCCGGATCCGGATCCAAGTCCAATCCAATCCACATATGCTACAGTCGGCCCACATCTGCTACAGCCCCTTCCTCCTTCCTCTCATGCCAAGGCCCACCATAACTTGCTTTGTTTCCATGGCTCCATACTCATCTCATTAATTTCAAGTTTGACGCATATCTTCTAATTAATTAATTAGCCTGCACAACAGCAAGATATGATATGCATTGACAAAACTCATGTATACTACCTAGCTTATTGTAAATTTATTTTTGAAGCTTATAATCGTTCAAATTCGAATAGTAAACAGCTATGGATGGTGATTATTCATCTCTGCTTTGCACACAAACCGACCGCTGTGGGAGATTATTAATTAATTAATTAATTAAATAATTAATTATGCCTGTGAGAGTACAGCACAAAGAATATTCATTTCTTCTTAGTACAGAAAGAAACTAAAAATATTTGAGATTGGCTTTGACACTGACATTAAATTCATTTCTCCCTCATACATATATATATATATATATATATATATATATATATATATAGTTTGTCTATTGTGCTTCTAGTAGCATTTCGGTCGAAACGCTACCAGTCTAAATTTTAATTTTTTATGCTCAAAATTTTAATTGAAGTAGCTCAATAAAATCTTTATATCATAATCTTATAGCATACTAATTTTTATCGTATTTGGAATTAATTTACTATACTTAATGATTTTTGAAAGATTGCACTAAAATAATAGAAAAATAATAAAATTTGTATGTCAAAAATGCTTACTTTCTAAAAATCATTAATTATAGTAAACTAATTTTAAACACGATAAAATTAGTATTCTACAAGATTAAGATTATGATATATAATTTTTATTGAGCTACGTAAATTAAAATTTCGAGCATGAAAAATTAAAATTTGGAACGGTGGAAGCACAATAGACAAAGTATTTATATATATATATATATATAGGGAGGCCTTACAGTGCTTCATGAAGCAAATAGGGGTTTTGTTTCATTTTCAAATCTCATATACCGGAAGCTCAAAATATCAATCTAATTAATCCATAATAATCTAGATATTGAAAACTTATTGAATACCAACGTTTACTATTTTTAGAGCTTGATAACTATTTTTTTTAGATTTTTAAAAGATATAATTTTGTTGGTGCACCTATCATTATTTTATTATTATTTTTGGGGCATTTTTTAAAAATCTGAAAAAATAGTTAGAAAGTTTCAAATATATTCAAAGAGTTTGCTTTGGATATGAGTGCTTAAAATATGGCGATTTATGTAGCTGAATTATGATTTAGGAGTTAGAGTCTAGTAGTAGAGTTATAGATTTTAAGTTCTTAAATTTTCACTTCTTAGATTTTTAGGATTTTAGAGTTTAGAATTTATAATTTAGAAATAAATTTTATAATAGAGGGTTATTGTACTATTATTATTATTATTTGTATATTATCATCATCATTGTTATTATCATATTGTCATCACCATTATCATTATCATATTTATTTATTTATTATTATTTTTTCATCATTCTCATTATTATCATTGATATTTGAGATATTTGATCTTATGCTTTCCGATTGAGTTTCATTTCTAGTCCACTCCAATTTATTTGAGATTAAGAACTTTGTTGTTATATATATCAATTTATTTAAACATAGTATAAGGTGCATTAGGTGGCAAACAGTACCAGTAGTCCAGCACGATACATAAATTAATGTAACTTTTGAACAATGCAAATGGGAAATTGGCAACAGATATAAGAAGAAACTCAAACAAATCTTGAAAGAAGTAGATGAGAAATTTAATGCAAATGAAATTAAAATTTGATGAGTTTAAACATGATTAGAGCAATCCCAAGACATGTAACGCCGAGAAGGCATGGGATGTTGGGCTTGCAACAACCTTTCTTCTCCTCTGCATTGGCATTCTTCTTGCAACAAGGTTTCTTTTTGCACTTGCATTCCCTGAAAATCAAATTAACAATTAGGAAAGGAAGGTGTGAATGAGAAAAGAACTTTTAGCTCGTAAGAAAGATTTTGGGAATTATTTACCCTTCAGCGCAGCTGCAAATAGTATTGCAATTGCAACTCCCTTCGCAGCAGTCCATCTCTCTCTCTCTCTCTCCCTCCCTCCTCTCAACAAATAATAAGTAGCTCTGTTTGCTGGAGCCTATTTTATAGTATCCTACCAGTTGCAGATTTGATTTGTACATCTTTCTGGCTTATTTTATTATTTGAAACGGTTTTGAAAAAAAATATAGGTTGTACACGGTATTACAGATAATATATATATATTTTGATTTTTAAAGCAGTGGGCCCATCTGGTATTTCATTGAAAAAAATACAGATAATAAAGTTAGAAAAGTCTAATCTGATAAAATAAAAGGCTTGTATTTGGAGGAAGCCAAGCCAACTCTGGTTGGGGGCAGCTAGCGAGCGTATTTAATTTGGAAAGCAATTAATGAATAATACAATAGATTAGAATTTTTATGACAGCCGGTTAGCTGAAAAAATGAAAAGGCGGAGATAGATTTTGGTCGATAATAGTAACATGTTATTTTATATATATATATATGTGATGAATGAATGGTGCTCTAAAGACTGAGCTAGACGGGCTTTCTCTCTTGATTTTGATACAAATACTAAATAGATATAACATCCCAGTCCTATGTTTGCTATGTTGTGCTCATTCACAAGGCTCTCGACGCACCCGGCCCCGGGATGGTGCCGCTCCAAACCGAACTTTGATCTCTTTTGAAAGTTACAAACCCCTACAATTACAGATTTATTGGGCACTCAGGAACACAACCCTATCAAGAAATCAAACATGGTAATGTTATCTAAGGAACGAAAGTTGAAGTTAGGAATTATGATCATAAACCCTCAAAATAAGCAAGGTAATAAAAACAAGTAAAAGTGTCGGTTAAACATAAAATTGTGATTAGCCGATAAGGATTATAGATACTCTCCTTTTCTTTATTTACTTTATTTTTTTATTTTTTTTGAAAGAAAGGCAATAGTGCCTGTTTCAAACTTGGAACATTAAGTTACGAGTCACAAAAAAGCATCTGAAAAATGACATAATTCTGATAGAAGATAATATTGATGGTCTTTTAACAATATTATCCTTTGTCAATATTTTTTTTTTGGACTAGCCACATAAATTTTATACATTTTTTATCAAAAATATTTTATTACTTAGATAATTGAAATAATGGTAATTAGTGCTCACCCATCTATGTGATTCAACATCACCTTTATACTAGTATGAGAGATTGTACGCTTACAAGTAAAACTTAGTATTATTTTAGAGTAACCTAATCCAACTGGAAAGCTGCAATTGTGGTAGTCCCATTTTTATGTTTCATTGTTTAGTACTAATTAGTAATTTGGAAATGATATTTCTCTGTTTTCTTTGGGGTCAACACCTTGTCAAAAGAGAAGTAACTTTTAAGCTGATAGCAGCACCCAAATGAACCAATTGGTTGTAGCTTGCAATTTGTAATTATGTTTCTATAGGATATATCCATTGATTTTTAATTTGGAATGCAGTGCTTTTCATTCATCACCACTGGACGGTCAACTTATAAAAAATACTTTCGCAAGTCATTAGAAACTGTTATCCAGGGCAGGGTCGTGTGGAACTTACGAGGCTTATCCAGGTCGTACAAAGATGGTGATCATGAAGAAGTTTTTGGTATGAAAAATTATCCATAACTTTGTTATTTTCAATTAAATTTGCAAAAGGACTAGAAATGAGTTTTGGCAAGAAAGTATTTAGATTAGATCAGGCATAACAGTAACAAAATAAGGCCTGTTCATTAACATGCCATTGTTATATTCATAATGTGAAATTGCATGGTTATGTTCCTAGTTGATGTGTGTAGGCCCCCACAACCCTTCTGTTTTTAAAGATGTATCTATAAGCAAGCCTGGTAAGTTTATTTCATGGGTTTTACAGTTGGAGGTAAATTCTTACCAATGTTGGTCCTGATCTGTGCAAACAATTTCTGCTGTGTATAATGTCAGAGGATTGCCTTCTGTTGATTATGAAGAAGAAACAACTAGCACAGCTGACTTTCTTGAATGACTTCAAACTTGGTTTGGCTTTCAGGTATATATAGTAAAGTGAATAATCATCATTCTTTCCTATAGCAACAGGTAGTGCTATGGTATTGGGCAATTGAACCTTACTAGTTTGTTATTTTGTTTTTGCAATCTATTTTTCTTCAATTGTAACCCAGATTTTTACAATAGTTAGAAAGCTAAAAGTTTATCATATCTCCATTGGAAGACTATAATTTTTTTTCTCTTGCATCAAATAAGTCACGTTAAAAGGTTCAGTTAATAACAATGGTTGTTGTGTCTCATCCTGACTTGAATAGCTTTTTAATTCGTATCTGTGTTGTCCCAATTCTATGCAGTGTTTGGTTCACCAAATAATACTGGGGGGCAATGTTTCTCTTCATAGTTTTTGGTCCAAAAAAAAATATGTTTAGCTTATTAGTAGTGCTTGAAAATACCATTTTAGTCACACTTAGCTATTACAACACATATTTCCGCAAGTTCATAATAATTTGTATAATTTCTAATGAGATAGCTTGGATTATATAAAAGGTATATGGACTGTATATATACTGGTAATATGTAACTTTATTTTGTTTTCTTGATAATTTATTTATTTATTTTTTTTTTTTTTTTTATTTCTTAGAAAGGAAATGTGGCTAACCAAAGAAAACATTTAAAGTTAGATTGAATCCAAAGCCTTCTGTGATGTCAAAGGTAAAACTTCTCGATCCTACAATATAAATTGTCCTCTTTATGGTTTATAGTTATTTTTTTTTGGTAATTAAGCATTACATTTATTGTTGGTTAGCTTGATGACAGAGCAGTAAATGAATTATTAATGAAACTTTTCAGAAATTACTTGAGTTGGTGTAAGTTCTTGAGCCATAAAAGCAATATATGGTAGAATATTTAATCTAACATAATTTTGTGTACAAATGCAAGTATCTTTTTCCATTTACTGATGGATTATGTGGGTTCAATCTGACAGGCTATCTTCTGTCAAGCAAGAGGTGCAACAGCATAAATTATTAATATAACTCTTAGACTGATGCTAGAATGCTTGTGTTATATTTTCCATCATGTAATATGTGATGCTTTTCATACTTGCCAGAATACTTGAATTGTAAGCATGAGGAATTGAATAGCTTGTTTAATTTTCGTAGATTGTAAATTTTATTTAGTGATTAAATGTGTTTGCAATCAAATATAACTGGTTCTGTTGATATTTTTGTTAATCCTAACAATAGCAATTACGATCGGTGAATTATGCTTACTGTGACCGGAATATGGGTAGCAAAAGGTCCCATCTGCTACCGGTGCTGATGTCACAATAGTAGCTATTGAGTATCTGTTATGAGCTTACTGTGACCGGGGTAAGTGCTACTGAAAACGGTATCTGTTGATTATCTGTGACCGGCGCCTTAAATATTTGCGACCAGAACACCGGTTGTAAAAAATCATTTTTCCCATAGTGTACACTAGTATTATAATTAACGTCAAAGGCTTCAGTGTCGGATCATTTGTCCAATACTGAGAGTCTTAAAAGACCAACATTAATTTATTATTTTGGACTATTAGAAGCATATTTGTTCATAAATAATAAACAAATTTAATAGATAGGATGCGGTGTACATCATGTGATTTTATATATATTTTAAAGATAATTCTTTCAAAAGAAAATTTAAAGATCTTAATAATTATATTTCCCACTAGCTGGAATCTTAAAATACATAATGCAGCATTACGAAATTCAACAACAAATAAAAATAAGTCAGGATTGTATCAAATATAGCATACAATTAAGAAAAATCATTACATGTTTGGTGCACTGAACAAGTCAAAGAACCACTTAGTTTTATCTCAAGGATCCCAATATAAACATGTAAACAACTTAAAAGTAAATTATTATCACTTTGCGTGTAATAAAAAATAGTCAACTAAAGCAGTAACTACACTTGCGATATCATGCAACAAATAATGTCAAACTTACAAAAAAATAATTTCTATTATAGTTTTTATAAGTGCACATAACATTTTGTCCACCTCATAAGCTAATTTAGCAGTCTTCTTGCGGCATCTAATCTGAACCGTCTCAAGGTGCTCATGCTGGAAAGCAAAATTGCTTCATAGATATTTTTTTCTAAACATTTTCGAGGTGCTTGGTAGGTAGAAAATTCAAAGGTTTATAAATCAGACTACTAATTGCTAATATTCAAGTGTGCTACTTAGTCCACACTGGTATCACATCTAAATAAGGTTTTAGTTTATCATGAATTTGTAAGAGCTTTAACCTCCTATTGAACAAGATAACAAAATTATAAAAATGAGAGTCATAACAAAAAAAAAAAGAATAATTTGGCAAAATGCAAGGGCAACCCTAGAACTAACCCATTCAGGTATTTGAAACTTGAATATATTGAAAAAAAATGTACAATTATAATTAAAAATACACTGTCCTCCAATATTAACTTTACTCGTTGAAAACCATCAATCAGACCAACTATTATAATCCGCTTATAAGACTTCTATATTTGTTTATTCAGACACTAATGTGATATAATCTGTTTGATTGCATTCGATAAATCATTGTGCGAGCCGTTTTTCAGACAAAAAATTCACTGAGAAAGAGCACTTTTTTTTTTTGATAAAAGTACCCAAAGGGCACTGGCTTTCATTCCTTTACGAAAACAAAAGTACAATTGGGTGAATGTTGAAAGAAACAAGCTACTATATCCCGATGATAATTGGCATCCATTAGCCCAAGCTTGAAGTCCTTTAGATCCTTTAACTTTGGCAGTTTGGAATATCAACCACTAATAAATCACGTCATTAAGAGAAAAAAATAGGTTATAAATTTCAACAACCAACTTGAAATTAAGTGAATGATTTGCTCTAAACAAAATCTATCTCCTACATATATAAAACATGAACTATTTTCATATTAGGACGATCTTCCAATTTGTATCAGCATATGGCATATAAAAATAAAACAACCAACCCAACAACTTGCAGTTTGGTCAAATTTCTATAAAATAAGCAAATGATATATTTTCACGTCAAATGCATAACCAAAAGTCATTTGTTATTTTACTAATTTATTTAAGAAAGATTCAAAAGTCAATATTATTCTTTTCCCAATTTACTCCAATATCTCATGAGTATTTGATGTAACTAATTTAGGAAAATAGTACATTTTTTTAATTTTTGATTCGGTTTTTAATAATGATTGAAGTAATAAAAACTATAAAGAATATTGTGCGACTCTTTTTCACGTCTTTTCTCACTCAGAAAGAATCAAATTGAGTGAAGAGAGTGGAAGAAGGACACGGTATCACATTCGAATGTATATTTATATATTTCTATTTAGGATTATACATTCAAAAACTTTTTAGTGATTGTAGAGACTTTATTGTTCCAATGAGCGTAAGCTCTCACTGTTAATTACCTTCATTTATGAACCCGAGGAATCTTCGATCCTAAGAATAAGAGAAATGAAATATAAACGGAAGCAAACGAATAGGTCACGTTGAGTAACAAAAACTAACTAACAACAAAGCAATATTTGTGATTTACTTTATTTATTTATTTGAAAATAGAATTTTATTTATAAGAAGAGAACTTTAAGAATATTCACAATTTATTTTTATTTATTATTTTATTTTATTTTTGTCCTAAAGAATATAGATTTTATTTTTTTAAGAAGAAACTAATGTTCATTTGAATTTTTATTTGAAGAAAATATTAGTGAATGAAAATTATATTTTATCGATCAAATAATTTTAACAAGTTTTATTTTAATTAATTCTAATTTGTTAATACAAAATTAAATGGTAATTTTTATTTATTTATTTGAGAAATTTTATTTTATTTAAAAAGGACTCCTTAAAGAAATATTTATTGTTCCTTCTCAAAAATTAATGAAACTTATTTATATTTTTATGTAAATATGTTGTTAAAATTTCTAAAAAAAATGAACAAAGCATCTACAACTTTTTTGTTATTATTATTTTATTTTATTTAAGTAGATTGCTTTTATGAGCTTTAATAAAGCAAAATAATACTCTTTTTATATATAAAAGATATTACAATATATTATATTATATTAAAATTTATTTTATTACTATTATTATTATTGTATTTTTTTTAGAAAAATAGAATTTATTTACACCTTATGAAATACTTATAAAAGAAGACGATCTTTCTCTTTTTATTTTATTTTTATATTTGAGATAATAAGGAAAATCTATTTTATTATATTTTACTTATTATTTGAATTTATAAGGTAGGAATTTATTTATCATAGAAAATATTTATAATTTTTATTTTTATTATTTAATTTATTCAAGAGAACTACTTATATATATATATATATATTTTATTGTATTTGATTTATTAGTTGGTTTTTTCTTTAATACTTGGAACATAATATTTTACCATAAAATTTTGATTTAAGCATTATTTGTAATAGATTTTAGGAATGAAATAAAATATATATGTCATATTTATATAAATGTCCAAGTCAAATGAGGTTTTTATTTTATACAGCTAAAATGAAATGTAAACAGCAGAATGTTGGGTTTTTGTGAAACTTTTTTAAAGAACATACTGATACAAAGTGACAGTAAACTAAAAGATATTATTTAGAAAAACTTTTATTTCTAAAACTTTTTTATTTAACGCTATTTTCATTAATTTTTAAGTGACTTTGACCAAAGAGTCAAATCTGCAATTAATGGACAGTTAAGAGTAATTAGGGCATTTGGACAGTCAAACCTTTGTATTTTTATCTCAAAATTTACAGTTAGGTTCTACTTTTAATGGAGAACAAGAATATGAAATAAAATATGGGCGTCATATTCTTAGATTTGTACAGTTTTTTAGTTCTTTGTGACAGCCAGGGGTAAAAATATAAAGTAAAAATATTTTTGAGTTTTTATGCAAAAATGCTGAAGAAGGTGTTCAAACACTTTTACGTCTATAAGTTTTTTTATTTGAGACTGTTTTGATTAAGTTCTAGGGCTGTTTAATTTTAACAGTAAAAATTCAAATGAAATTTGAAAAAAACAGAAATATAAGGGAAAATGTTTGAGTGTTTTGGAATTTAACTTTAGAAAATCTAATAAATATCAGAAAAATGTAAAAAATTGTACAAAGGTTTATTTTGATGTTTTGTAAGTGCTTTAAAAATTTCAACTTATTTGGACAAGCCCTGATATGTTTTCCATTTTATTCAAATTTCTGGCCATTTTCATTGTTTCATACGAGTAATTGTTCTTTTATTGAATCCGTGTTATAACAGCTGATTTTACTCTACCCTTGTTTTATGTATCTACGCAGAGAATCAGGAGCCTATTTATTTTGCACAATGGTCCAGAAAAATCAATTTATGCACATAAACCCTTGTATTTTCTGATTATAGCATTTCTTTGCATTTCAGCCCTTAGAAATGGCTTAATTTTCTCAGATGTGCATAAACTGATCTTTCAAACCTTGCGCTTTGCAATCAAGTTTTGTTGACTTGGTTCAATGCGCTTCTGATTATAGCATTTCTTTGCATTTCAGCCCTTTGAATGTTATTGCTTTTTTGACTTTTCAAAGTCTAATCTTGCATCTATACTGGTTTCATAGGCCCTCCTCTTTCTTCTTTGTCGTTGCTGAAGAGTGAAGAGGGCCAACACATTTCCTCTCTCTCTCTCTCTCTCTCTCTCTCTCTCTCTCTCTCTCTTTTGTTACTTTTTTTTGCGTTGCTAAGGGAGCCCAACAGAGGAGCCTAGCATCATTTTCACTTTTTCTTCTTCTTTTTTTCGATGATGAACAAGCCTAAACTGGAGGGAGGAGTTAAAGTCTAGGATGTACCTTCTTATGATTCACTTGGTTCACCAAAGATCATTTCAATGACAAAGAGTGATCCACATGAACCATATCTATCATTTCTCTTCTTCAATAATATTTTCTCCTATTAAATGGACCAAGTGCAATACATTAATGTGAACCGATGGTGCAGATTTGCTGACATGTGGGCCCAAAGATAGTTGGTCCATGAATTAAATGATGCTCCCTCCACTGATTTTTTTTTTATCTAGAATTCACTTCTTGAATTTTCTTGCAAGATTTTTTTACCCAAATTTCATCAAAAATTGACCAAAATTTTTATAAACCATGCCAAATTTATGATAAATTTTATTTATCATTTTAACCTTGAATTAAATATCAATTAATTATTTTAGGTCCAATTAATTGATTTAATTATATCAATTGATATTTTCATATTTCACCGACTTCTATAACTCTAAAAATATCAAATGACATATGAAAATTCTCAATATTTTATGGAGAAAATAATTCTCTCATAAAAGTTGAATTTTGAAAATTAGAGTTTTGATAAGATTTCTGATCTGTGTTCCCGAGCTTTGGCACTTTTCTCAATTTATTAGAATTCCTTTAATTTCCTTCACTTTCTCCCAAATTCTGACTTTCAGGCTCTTTCTCCCAAATTTATGAGTATAATAATTTTTTATCTCCTAGACTCTGAGGCTCTTTTTGATAATTTGAGTCTTCTTTGGACCTTTCTCAAGAATACTATATCTCTCAGGCCTTTAACCGATTATCAATTTTTTTTGAATCATTACCCGAATTTTTAGAGGTAAACAAATATGTCTTCTATACCACTATCCGATTGTAAAACTATATATGCAAAAATATTTTTGTATCATGCTTTTAGCATCATGAAACATATTTAATTTGATATATATCATGCTTTTAACATTTTATTAGTGATATTTTCAAACAAAATTATGTGTCAGAAATAAATGTCTGATCTAGGAATATATGACCAACAAAATAACATTATAGGGCAGAATTATATTTAAAGCAAATTATATTTTAAGAAAAGTAATATTATAGAGGCACATAAAGAAGAAAAACCAATTATATTTTATGAAAAAAACAATATCATAAGCGCAATGACGCTGAAAAAAGATGTGACTTTAATTACTCAATAATACTATGTTTTAATTGTAAGTGTACAACCTCACGTAGTAGTATAAAGTGACGTTGAACCACATAGAAGGTGTTAAGCACTAATTAAAGTTCTTTCAATTAGCTAAATAATTAAATATTTTTGATAAAAAATGAACTAAAGTAAATAAAGAAAAGGAAAAATATGATCAAGTAAAAAAAAGGAGAGTACATAACAAATCCGTTATGAGATCCGTAAACTATGCAGCCCATACACACTATGCTGTATATGTATCTGATACGTGTTGTATAGAGAGAGATACGTGCACGATACATCTTGACATGCTTTTGATACGGACAATAAAACACGGATACATTTTGACACGTATTGTAAACAAATAAGTATAATTATCGATTTGATTATTTTTAGAATAGTATAAATTAAAAATTTATATAAATCAATCTTATCATGAATTATAAATCAAATTTTATATGGTCCGTTTGGCAAATTAAGGAATAGTTTTGAAAGAGTGGTAGAATAGTGCTATTTTGAAATAATGTTATTTTTTACTATTCGAAAGAATGAAAATATAATTTGACAGTTATTAATTAGAATAGTCAAAATGTTAATAATTATGATACTAACAACAATGATGATGATAATAATAAAATAATCATAATTATAATAGTCATAATAATAATATAATAATTTAATAATATAATAATAATAATAATATAATTATAATAATAATAATATAATAATAATATAATAAAAATACTAACAGATATAATAATAATAATAATAATTATTATTATTATTATAATAATTATAATAATAACTAGTATATTGACTGTATAATGCGTTAACGAGGCTTATTATATGAACTTTAATAAAATTTTCTTGAAAAAAATGTATATTTCCTATAAAAAATAAAACCAATGAAGAAAATATACAGAATAACCAATAGTTGTCAATGAGAAACATCATCAAACTTAATTCCAATAGGACATATTATAATGGAGGCTGGAACTAATTAGTCAGACTTAAATACAGAAAAAATATGATCACTATGCCATTTTTATAACAAAGTTTTCTTTTAATATATTAAGAGGACCTTGATTCAGCCACGTAGCACCAGTCATTGTGATTTACAGCACAGTTCAACTAGTAAATAAAAAAAATAAAAAAAAAAGTTCACATAAGCATACACACTGACAAAATCCAAAAACAAAGTCAGAATGTAGCTAAAGAAAAAGAAGATGGCACGGTTCTTGTCAGTGGTGACCATACAATACAATATAGACTGAGATTGCACAGAGAATCCTCAATCCAATGCTCAGCTGGGCCTTGCTTCTTCCTTCCTATTTCCTTGTATTTCTAATCTATTGGCTGCTATTGCTGTGCTGCTGTGCTGACTGAGTCTTCTCTTCTCCTCTTCTCTTTTCTCTGTCTGAGTTCTCTATTGCCAATGAATTTCTCTTTACTCATTTCCTAACAATCACAATCACAATCACAATCCATCCATCCCGTCGAATTTCAATGGAGGAGGATGAACAAACCATGCTCTACTCCCCCTCCAATCCCCCACCCCCACCCCCACCCCCACCCCCACCGCCACCGCCTCCAGGCTGGTGTCGCTGCTCGAGGAGATCACTGCCGTCCCCGATTCCCGAAATTCCTATAAGAAACTCCTTCAAGGCCTCTCGCGCCGCATCCGCCTGCTCCACCCTCTTGCCGATGACCTCTACCTGCTCGATCGTGATCGTATGGCTGCCCTTGAACCATCTGCTCTTCTGCTTGCGCTTCGCTCCCTTGAACCGCTTCTCGCTGCTCTCACCGAAGCCAGGGACTTTCTCACCTTTGCTTCCCACGCCAGCAAGATCTTTCTGGTACCACAATAAATCACTTATTTTTATACCAAAAATAAAAATAAAATGAAAAAGCGACTCATTCATTTTACCAACTAGATTCATCTCATCTCATCTCATCTCATCTCATCTCATATGCAATGCATTCACCATCCAGGTACTGGAGACTGAAGCTTTTTTCCAAAGGTATCAATACGTCCTATCTCAGTTGCTCCGCTCCCTTGATCTAATCTCCTTCCATGACCTTGGCATCTCTGATGAAGTCACAGAACAGGCACGTCATCTCATCTCCTCTCCTCTCCTCTCCTCTTACTTTACTTTCACATTTGCTATCTTCATTACTCACCATCTAGTTGTATAAACCATACTGATACTGCATCCCGTTCACCGATTGAGCTCTGCTCAACAGCCTACCCACCTGCACGCCTTCTGTAAGCTTGGCTTCAGTACCTGCCTGACTTCTTCAGCGCTTGTCTGTTCATAACTCCCGCCAGCATAACACTGGCAACTTTGCTATGGCTTTACTGGTCCGGTCTTTAAACTGCTTGGAACTGATTTACCTACTAGGCTTTACTGTGCCTTTACTGGCACGCCATAGATCATGCCAGTAGATGGAAAGCCTAAAAGATTACAAAACCCAACATTTATATCTAACTTTTGAATATTCTTTTCCCGCAGGTTGAGCTCGTACACTCTCAATTAAAACGAGCCAAAGAGCAGAAAAACTACATTCTGTCAGAAGACCTCCACCATCAGCTACTATCCATATACAACAATCCCTATGAATCAAACCTGGATCTGGAAATTCTTGAAAACCTATCTAATAAGCTGCATTTAATAACAATATCCGACCTAAAACAAGAATCCCTTGCTATGCATGAGATGGTCATCTCAAGTGGAGGCAATGACCCAGGTGAAAGCATAGAAAAGATGTGTATGCTTCTAAAGAAGATAAAGGATTTTGTTCAGACCCGAAACCCGGTAATGGGTACTATAAGCATTTCAAACATGCTTCTGCCAGACACAAAGATGAAGAGTCATGTTTCAGTACCTATACCAATTCCAGATGAGTTCAGGTGCCCCATTAGTCTAGAATTGATGCAGGACCCTGTTATCATCTCTACTGGTCAGGTAATTTGATCTTGCTCAATTTAGTTTGGTTATGAAATTGATGGCTGTACCACTTAAACAGTACTGGTTATTTGGTTCTTATCAGGCTTGTCATGGTCCAGTACCATTTATTTACCTGGCTGGAGGACATTCTTCTTTCCTTCTTTGGTGTTTAATGCAAAACTGTGGCTCATTTGAGCCTCATTGCATGCATCTTCCAATTTCCATGTAATGGATTAATGGACTTTTGATAAATTAAAAAAATGAATTACTTGATTCTTTCAGACATATGAGCGGGTTTGCATTGAGAAATGGCTTGCATCGGGCCATGACACCTGTCCCAGCACTCAACAAAAGTTGGCGCACAGATCACTGACCACTAATTATGTCTTAAGAAGCTTGATCACACAATGGTGCGAGTCTAATGGGTTGGACCCACCAAAACGCTCCTCCACTTCTGCTTCATTAACATCCCTCCATGCAGATCTTGATGCGCTTTTGGTGAAGCTGAGTTCGTCAGATCCGGGGGCCCAGCACTCTGCTGCTGGAGAGATTCGACTTCTTGCAAAGCGAAATGCAGGAAACCGGCTCTCCATAGCCCAGGCAGGGGCAGTCCCTTTGTTGAAGGATTTGCTATTTTCTGCTGATGTGCGCACCCAAGAGCACGCGGTCACGGCTCTTCTTAACCTCTCTATTTGTGAGGAGAACAGGGCCGGGATAGTGGCCTCCGGTTGTGTCCCTGGGATTGTCTACGTGTTGAAAAATGGTAACATGGAGGCAAGAGAAAATGCCGCTGCCACTTTGTTTAGTCTCTCAATTGTAGACGAGTATAAGGTGACGATTGGTGCAATGGGAGCGATACCAGCACTGGTATCCTTGCTGAGTGAAGGCAGTCACCGAGGGAAAAAGGATGCAGCTACAGCTTTATTCAATCTATGTATATACCAAGGGAACAAGGGAAAGGCGGTACGTGCAGGGGTGGTACCGCTTGTAATGGGACTTGTGACTGACCCAGTTGGATCAATGACAGATGAGGCGATGGCTATTTTAGCAATACTGGCAAGCCATCCTGAGGGGAAAATGGCAATTGGTGCAGCTGAAGCTGTATCAGTTTTGGTTGACGTGGTACGGAGTGGGTCCCCTAGGAATAGAGAGAATGCTGCTGCAGTCTTGGTGCACCTTTGTAATGGAGAGGAAGGGGGAAGGTTCTTGGGCTGGGCCGAGGAATGTGGACTTCTGGGCCCGATAAGGGATTTGGCAGTAAATGGTACAGAGAGGGGGAAGAGAAAAGCGGTAATATTGCTTGAGAAGATGAGCCGGTTTCTGGTAGAGAAGCAGGAGGAAACCAGTGAGGAGGCTGGATCTTGTTCTGGTTCTGGTGTAGGCTTGGGTCATGGGCCAGGTCTGGTGCATGAGCTAGTTGAACAGCTATCGCAAGCTCATGAAGATATTTAATTTGTTTTGCCTGCCATGGTGAATGGGGACCACCTGTGTCAGTCGGTTCCAATATATGTATGTAAAGTTAAATAGAGGTTATATTTATAGTATTTACATATAATTATGGTATTAATGTTACGTGTATGCGTCGCATAAGTGAGTAATGGCCGGGACATTAGTTAATTAATCTTCGTATTTATGTGTATGTTTGTAGTTTGAAACTTTGAATTGAGTAATAATTAGTTAAGAATTGAGATGGAATATTACATATAGTAAAGTGGAACAATATACTTTATTATATGATAATGAATATAATTAGGGGAAGGGAGGAGGCAACAGTGAAGAGTTATTTAACACTTAATTAACAGGAATGGAATGAAGGTGGGGGATCAAGATCATTCAGTTGGTTGGGGCCAAGTTTTAGGGTTCGTTTGACGAATCAAGGAATAATTTTGAAAGAGTGATAAAATAATGTTCTTTTATAAGAGTGATAGAAAAATGATGTTTTTGACTATTCGGAAGAGTGAAAATATTATTTGACAGTTGTTAATAAGAATAGTTAAAATATAAATAATTATGATACTAACAATGATAATGATGATGATCATATAATATGAATAATTAGTGTTTGGTTTGAGTTTACAGAGAGAAAAGATAATGATGATAAGTATGTCGAGATGTTGTCACACAATTCCTTAATTGATAAAGAACAGATACATCAGATGCTACATTAGTATATTCGATTAAGGAGTTTTGTTGTGGGTGACTCGGTGAATCTTGAATAAACTTGAATCTTTTCTCTTAGGGTTTAAGTTATGGGTAAGGGATATGTGTTGATTTAAGGAGTGGAGATTGTAAGTTAAAAGTTTCTTCAATGAAATGGGCATTTATGTTTTTTTCAAGAAAAAAATCATAATAATAGTAAAATAATAATAAATAATAATATTCATAGTTGTAATCATAATAATATAATAAAAATAAAAAAAATAAAAATAAAAATATAATAATAAAAATATAATAATAATAATAATAATAATAATAAATAATCATAATTTTAATAATATAATTATAATATAATATAATATAACATAAACAAATAATAATCATAATCATAATCATGATAATAATAATCATAGTCATAATCATAATAATATAATCATAATCATAATATAATAATATAATAATAAAAAATTATAATCATAATCATAATATAATAATAATAATAAATAATAATAATTATAATAAAATAATAATAATAATATAATCATAACTATGATCATAATATAATATAATATAATATAATAAAATAATAATAATCACAATCATAATCATAATATAATAATAATATAATCATAACCATAATATAATAATAAATAATCATAATTATAATAATATAACCATAAATATAATATAATAATAATATAATAATAAAATTATAATAATAATTATAATAATAAATAATCATAATCATAATAATATAATAATAATATAGTCATATTTGTAATCATAATATAATAATATGTTACGCTAAACATCTTCTTTAATTTGTCGATTTGCAAAACAACCTTGAATTTTATAATTTGCCTTGTTTGAGTTTTGTGCAGGGATTAAAATGCAAATAGATTAGTGCACAAGAACCAAGGCTAATGATGGGATATAAGAGCTTAATCAAGACTGCATTTGGCTTAGGTTTAGTTCGACTCAAACTGGGTTGAATTGGTTAAGATAAATTGAGCTTAGACAATAAAGAAAAATGCTTCTACCCAGTGAATCGTTATAACGATTCAGTAATCGTTATAACGGTTCATCTCAATACTCAAAAATATTCTAAGGCCGAAAAGTTCTCAAAGAATCTAGAGCGTATCATTATGTAATGATTCAGTAATCGTTGCAATGATTTATGAAACATATAACGATTCAGTGAATCGTTATAACGTTTTAGCTCAATAAGATCCAACGACTATTCTTGCTAAGTCGTTATAATGATTCCCAAATCGTTATAACGGTTCAGGCTGAAAATAGATTCTTCAGCTGTTTCAGAAGATCTACTTTAAAAGGATCACCTCTCCCACTGATTAATTAGATTCATCTAACTAAATCATTACTCCAGAGAGCTTACTAGCCATATACCAAGTGAGAGAAATAAGCCAAGAGATAGAAACACTCAATTAGCCAAATCCTTATTTAAGCTCAATTTTGCTTCTCTTTTATTCTCCCAACTTGATCCTTTGTGATCTTCTTGTAATATGTTTTTGAGCTGTTGTGCTCACTTTTCTTGAGCTGTAGTGCTCACCTTTATTGAGTGTGTTGTTACTCACTTCTTATTTTTGAGTGTGTTGTCACTCACATTTTTTAGTGTGTTGTCACTCTTGTTGTCGATAGGCTTGGTAACCTATTTTTGTGTAAGGGACCAAGTTCTACAAGTGTAAAACTATTTTTTAGTGTTTCGACTCAATCTCAATTGTTAGAGGTTGAGAGTCCCGGAGACGTAGGCATTTTAAGCCGAACTCCGTTACATCTTGTGTTTTTGTTTGATCTTTTCTTTTTTTTCTCTCTCATTTTTTGATTGCTATATTCTTGTGAGAATTGAATTGAATTGAATTATCTTACGTTGTCATTACACTTGAACACTAAGCTCCAAATCGGTTTATACATTTATATTTTAGGTTCTTTACAATCTTGCACTCTTTTAACATTTAATACCATCATTCCCAGGGCTATCATAATATAATACTAAAATCATAATTATTATAATATAATATTAATAAATTATAATAAAATAGTAATATAATAATATAGTAATACTAATAGTGATGATAGTATATAATAATAATCATAATAATACTAAATAATATAATAATAAATCATAATCATAATCATTATCATAATAATATAATAATAATAAATTATAATCATAATATGATCAAATAATGATAGTATAGTTATTCTGATGAGAGTTAAAATTCATTTGGCAAATTAAATTAGTCAGCATAATAATTTTATTTTTATTTTTTTGCTATTCCGTATAGCGTCAAGGAATAAATAATGCATGATTAATGTGGTGGTGGGAGGGAGGCGCTTTATTCTTCTCTGTTGCAAAGGAGGAGACTGCATCGGAGTGCGCCAAAGCCTGACATCATTCCAGATTCTCTCTGGTCTCTCTCTCTCTCTCCCTCTTTTTGAAGAGATGGCAGAAGCTGCCATTGTGAAATTGCTCTGGTCTCTCTCTGTCTCTTAATTTCTTTCCCCTTCATATATATATACATGTCTATATATACTATAGTCAAATATCTTCACACGTCTCAAACAAAAAAAATATATATCTTAAATATTGTTAAAAGTAATTAATGCATGCACCTAGCTTCTATATATATATATATATATTGCTTATAATTTATTAATTATTCGGAAGAACTCAGATGTATGCTTGTTATTAGTTGTACATAAATAAGAATTTGGAATATCTAAGTGGTATAAATAATTAATAATGATTCATGCCTAGCTACGCTTCACTTGGATTAACTGGAGAGTATGAGTTGATTTAGCAAGTGCATGTGGCATGTCCTTGCTGGTTTCTAAGGCTGCTAAATGGGATTTTCTTCAGGGACCTAATCTGATTAAATCTTACTGTGCTAGCTTGGGTTTCTGTGCCCCTTCATTCTCTCTCTCTCATCCACAACCAGACAGACATATTGCGATGAGAGTATGGTGGAGCCACATATATATAATTAATAATAACTAACAAGATCAGATAAATTAATTAGTAAGTACATATATGTCATGTTATTGATTATATATATAGTTATATATATAGAAACACACCTATACATCAAATCTTAAAAGAATATGCCCATATAAAGTGAATGTCTCTTTGTCTCTCACATCACATGCACTTCGCTTTTCTTACATATGATGTTTTAACTGTGCACATATGCACCTATATATTTTGAAAAATACTATGTAATCATAGTACGTATTATCTGTACTGTACATGAGTAAACATGAAACTTTTTAAAAAAGTTCTGGCCTTGATTTAATTTGTTTTCTAGCATGTTCATATATATTCCATATATATTTTATATAATTTGTGTGTAGTCCCTCCTATTATTTCCCCCAAGATCTGTGTGAGATCGATGCTTGGCATCTTGTATTGGTAAATAACTAAATATATATATACGGGCATGCCCACATAACCCCATACTGATACTGGTGCACACAATACTTAGAGAAAAAAAGTGGAGTATTTAATCATCCATTAACCAACTCTACGCACCAATCAATTAACAACTGTCTGGCCAATTTTAGCAGGATGCACGTCTCTTATTGCGATTTGATTGCTTATAGCAGTATATATGCTAATCCCCAGCAACCATGAGCCGCACGCCCAGCAACTATATATATATATATATATATGTGTGTGTGTGTGTGTAACGCTCGTCAATCATATAGGAAAAGAGGCATTCTATTCTATTACTGGAGCACTAAAACATGCATATAGCATTCTATAGATTAATTGCGCGGATTTCTATGCAAGAGAATGGTCTGTCTATTGATTGTTCCATCAAGGATCTCTAAAAAGAAGAGAAGTAAACAGTTGTTCAAAGCTTAATGATGGTTTCTCTTCAGATGCTATATTAATGTTAATTTTAAGCCGAAATATGCTTAAAGTTGTTAGACTGGATCGATAATGAATTTCATGTAGATGTCTGCAGTCTTTACTTTCCCATTGGACTGGATGTTTTTAATTTACATATGGAGCTAAACCAGACTAAACCTCAACACCAATTAAATATACATATTTAACTAAGCAAGCTACTAAAGAGTTATAGCGCGAAGTACTTCACGACTCATCATACCATAACTCTCTTTCTATATATATAGTATATAAATTAGCTTTATTAATTATCAGGACATGACAAGTGTTTGTGCTTTCTGTTTTTTGTTTCTTTAATTAATTTATTATTTATTTATTTATTTACTTCACTTTTCTCTTCTCCTCCTTTAATATATTTTTTGTTGTATAGTACATATATAATGAAGTCCGTCGGATATTAAATTTTGCAATTAGGCTCAGTAAGGTTCTATGCAAAAGAAAGCTAACATAAAACGTTGAATTTGCAGAAAGAAAAATACATTAATCAAACATTATGACATGCAGACATACCAGCTTGATCTCGACTAGCTTTTTTTTTTCAGTAGCAATGTGATCGTGACTGGATATATTGTCGTTAGATAAACATGTACTACAAAGAAAATAATTGTAATAGCAGCAGGCGATGGCTTCTTTTGGGAAGGTAGATAAAAGAAAGACGGATCTCATCGAGTACACAATTAGTGCAGAATTAGTTGGTATGAAGAAGACTTAAAGTGGAAAATAATCTTTAGTGATCAATAATAGTTGATCAGACAGACGTCTACGGGCCGCCCTCTAGCTAGCATTTCTTCGGCCGTGTTGACGACCAATCAAAATCCAAAGAAAAATTACATAAAAGATAGAAAATTATATATTATTTGGTGTAGATTCGGTTACTTTAATTCACAATTTTACTGGTAAGTGAATTCAATCTAATTGCTGTATTTTTCCAAAAATGATACTGTTTCTGAGTGTTATTTATACATAGATCTAATATGCTGTGAAGCAGAGAATATATTTTTAATTAATTTAGGCAGCCTTGAAACAAATCGGACGAACTGCTGCAATTATAGATGTTAGAACCGGCTTAAACGTTTAACATATGCTAATTGTTATTTGAAAATTAATCTTAATATCTCCCAGGAAGAATTAAAAAAAAGAGATGTAGATAGGAAATCATAGCTTAATTCTTTGGAAAAAAAATAATGCAACAGTGTTAGGCATCGCGAGGAATTTAAATTACTGCTAGTTCTTCTGAAGCAACAAATTAATGTTCTTTGAAAATTCTTTGATGTATAATTAAACAGTTACGGAAACAGACCAGTTTAATTATTTTCCTTATCATGCATGCACATGCGGGTATCAATTGGCAAATAGATTTCATATGTATATACCTTCCATCTTCAACAATCATACTAGCTAGCTACGATATTAACTTGAGTTGTCTATTCAACTGCATTAAGAAACAAAAAGTTATTTAGAAAGTCTTTACAAATTTACCAAAAGAAAAATGATTAATTATACCATGTCATGATTTATATTTATATAATTCTTCAAATTAATTAAGCTTCAACAACTTGCGAAAAAAAACAAATATAGCATATCTGAATGCTTGATAAGTTGATATTATAGCAAGCAAGAAAAGAAACTTAACCTTGTCCATGGATAAACATTCCTTCTATGTCTATTAAAGTTAACAGTAAGAAAGAAAGAAAGAAAGAAAGAAAGAAAGAAAGAAAGAAAGAAAGAAAGAAAGAAGAAGGAAGAGAAGCGCACTCCTGTCAATTATCATACTAAAGGTAATAAAAGATATAAGAAAAAAAAAAGCACACATAATATAAGAACCTCTAAATTAACCTTCAGCTAGCACTACTTATATTAACTAAAACTCACAATATATTGCCTTGAATAGATGCAGAATTTAATCCGGCAAGATCCATTGTCCATCCGCCATTAATTACTTCACTGCTTGTACTAAAACCGGTACCTCCACCAGTGCAATAGATATCGTTTCCTGGATTATCCAGGAACACACACGGCAAATTCAAACTTGGCATATTGTTACTGTCCTCCATTTTCACTGAAGCAAATTGTGTGATAAGACCTGGAGCTGATAATTTCATTATACCTTCTCCTTCCAAGGAGTACATTCCAGGCAAGAAAGGGAAGTTCTGTGCCTGTGTATTTGGAATTCTCCATGGTTCCAATCCGATACTCAACCCGTTATTATTATTCTCCACTTGATACTCAAGAGAGTCGATGGGTTGCATATTAGTAAACCCTAACCCTAAATTCGGCAAGTTGGCAGTGTTATAATCGTGCGACATATGGTGCAAGGGGCTTATAAAGGGAAGATGTGAAGTATGAGCATTTGTAATAGCAGTGCTGCTGGAGCTTGCAGTGCCGGTGCTGGTATTAACCTGGCGATTTGTACCACCTGACGTGGCAGATGAAGAGGACGATTTAGAAGCAGATTTGCTACGCTTGTTGCGGCGAAGTCCACCACCCACTGGCACATTGCGTAGAGCCCCACCACGCGTCCAGTACCGGCGGCAGGTCTTGCAGAAGTGGCGAGGCTGAGTCAGTGAGTAGTTGTTGTAGTAACAGAACTTGGTGTTCGTGGATTCACACCGAGGGCATGGAAGTGTCGGATCTGGTGGTGGGACCTTGGCCATGCGGGCCTGCTCCGTCATAGACACTGGCCGGTTGGTGGGGCCTGTCTTGGAGACGTTTGTGGGTATTTCTGGGGCTTGCTGCTATTTGTTTAATTAAAAAGAGAAGACAGAAGATAAATTAATTATAGTGGAGACGTGTATATATATATGAAGGAGAGGATTCATACAGGATATATTCAAATTAGTCATTAATTGGAAATGAACTTAGCCAAGACATAATTTATTTCAAAAGAGTCTATAATTAAACAAGTTAAAGAAAACCTTCAAATGCTTAATTTGTATTAGAATATTTCAGGATGAAAGTAAAAGTACTGCAATGAAAGAATTGGAAATTGAGAGAGGATGTGCCTCTGCCAAGCTTTCGGAAAGAAATTAAGAAAATGGAGAGAAACTTGGCAGGTTATTAGAAAAGATGTGCTGTGTGCACGTTATATATTTATATTTTCCTCAGTTTTGCTTCCTTTGAGAAAAGAGCAAGGCATATTATTTCTTTCAAAAATTGAAAAGTGATGATGCAAGAGGAGAGTAGGTAGGGGATTCATGACAAAAGAAGATGTAAACATATATATAGATACCTGGTTCCAGTTCTGTGGGTCTGCATAAACTGGAATTGAAGTAGTAAATACCATTGTGAAGAATTTTAGTTGGTTCACTATATATATCTTCTGATGAATTTAGGGAATTCTCTGTGCTTTGAGTAGATCCGGAGAAGGATAAGCTAGAGAGAGAAGGACTGAAGGAGAGGATAGCACGCTATATATGGCGTCTTTCTCAGAGACCAGAGAGATATGTATACATAATGTATAATGAGAGAGAAAGAGGAGCAGTCAATTAAGGGGGGGAGAGAGGGGAGCGGGGTATCTTGCTTTAGGCTTTAAGATTCTGAGAGTGACGCTGAGAGCAGAGTCTCAGACAGGAAATGGAAAAAGAAAAGAAAAGTTGATAGAGAGGCAAAGGCAGGGGGTGACTGATGAGGTAGGCATGTGGAAACCCTAACAGTGATTGAGATGACATGCTACAGAGAGAGCCATGGAGCAGTATGCAGTACACAACCTCTAACTCTTTCCTTTTCCTTTTTCTTTTTTATATTTATGTGTGTATATATATATATACACACACACACACACACATATATATATATATAAAACAGAAAAAGATAAAGGAGGAGGTGCTGCTAATTGCTCCTTTTTCATGGGACCTGTTGACCAGCCCCCCCCCCCCCCCTCTACATATTAAATTATTAATTAATTGCTGTCACTATTAATATTGTTCTAGTTGTTAAGCAAATTAATTTATTGATAACTCTGGCTTCTGAATGGAATTGATGATACTGATTTCTTGATCAGTTCACTGAATTTCGTTATATATATTCCCTAATTAACAATAATTAATAATGCCGGATGGCCTACACATTAATATATATAACTACATAAAGCAAAAGGAGAATGAGGTTGAAAACTTATATGACAAGGTAGTAAAATATTGTACTTCCAGAAGTGAAGAAGTGAGAACAAACAAGAGGTTTTATCAAGGAACGCTTGTAGTTGTAGATTCGAGAAGAAAGAAAAAGAGAAGCCCAAACCACAGATTCGTTTTCTTTGGTACGAAGGATCATATCATCTGATGATACCTTCTAAATTTAAAAGGCCCAACACATAAATATAATAGTTGCATGTCAATAATCTGCCCACATTTATCTTGACAGAAAAAAGACAAGCCCAAGTTGGATGCTAATTTTATACGTAGAATATGAGCCCAATAAATAGGTGCTTGTTATTATTATTCTTAAGAGTCAAAATTAAAGCTCCAAATCCAAGTATTACTGTGGTAACTGGTAACTGCTCACTGGGGAGTGCTTTTTCTGGACCAAACTTAATTTTTGCTTGTATACTGTAATTACGCCGGCTGGACAAATCATGTATTGAAAAATGATTTTTAATAAACGGGTAAAAAAATGGGTTGAAATTTGGGAAAATTCTGAAATAACATGTGGATATCTTTTTTTTTAAAAAAAGGATTTACTATTCATACAACAAGATGAGCATATATATGAGTTTAATTTTGATATCTTGCTATAATTCACTAACAAGCAAAAACTTTGGCGTGAAGATAAAAGAAGATTTTGGGCGTTTGTAGAGCCTTTTTTTTTCCTGGTAGTGATGTATGTTTCTATTATACATGAGTAATGTATATAGGCTTTTGTATGAACCCAATCATATGTCACTAGCTCCACACCACCACAATATTTTTATTTGGTAACTTATGCTTAAAGTGTAGTCACAACCTCCTTTATTATTAATTAATTCTATTTTATTTAGTTACATGATAACTTCAGTCGTATGATATTTTTTTCACCCATTATATTCTGCTAATTAAGTACACGCGTTTATATTTTCCACCCTTAAGTATACTTTCTATTATTATTATGAATAAAAGTCGTATTTTACTTATTTGTTGATGTGATTAATTTTTTTTATATATAATTTACGACCATTCTGATAGTGAAGACCTTGCATATTTGATATAAATAATTAAATATTTTCAAATTCATGCACAAACATGCTATATAAGTCTATATATATATATATATATATAATGAGTGGAGATAGCGTGAGCTTAAGCTCACGGAGGCTTTCGTGAGCTTAACACAAAAAAACATATTAAATGATCTTAAAATTTTAATTTATCATTCTCATTAAATTCTTTATATGAAAATCTCATGGGATGCAAAAATTTGGAGCGTTTTGAGCTTTTTAAGTCGCCGTTTTTAATTTTTGAAAATCAGCTCTAAAAATAATAATAATATATTCAATACTTGAACATCATTTTCAAAAATTAAAAACGGCGACTTAAAAAGCTCAAAACGCTCCAAATTTTTGCATCCCATGAGATTTTCATATAAAGAATTTAATGAGAATGATAAATTAAAATTTTAAGATCATTTAATATGTTTTTTGAGTTAAGCTCACGGAAGCCTCCGTGAGCTTAAGCTCACGCTATCTCCACTCTATATATATATATATATATATACTAAATATAAACATTTATAAAAGCAAGTAAAAATTCATAATATTGACATATTGGGAGTTATGAGTAGCAATCAAGGAATTATTTTAAAGCTGACTCAATTTTAGAAGATAAGATTGACATCCTCATGTTCGTGCATTATTATATCTATAAAGTCGGATTAATTGTCATCTCTTGTTTGTCAACGTCAAATAATTTGGAATTGCTGGCGTTCTCCATTGTAATGTCGAAGGAAATTTTAGAAGCAATAAAAAAATATAGTATTTTCATATATATTTTGGTCCCCTCCTGCATGAATCTGGTTACAAATAAAAAACATAAATAAAGAGTATTTTTTTTGCAACCAAGTTCACATGCATGTATCTTATATATCACAGTAAACGACAAATTAACGCCATTAATCATCGATCGATCAGCTTAATTATGTTTGTTAAGCAGAGAATTCATGAGTACTTCCCGTGTACGCTTTTATATATTCCGGTAAACAATAACTACAAAAATATTAATTTAATATGTGCTCTTTAGTCATTACATTCTCTTAGTAATGAATGCATAAAATATTTCCCAATTATTTATTTATTTATCTTAAACAATATTTTCGAAGACACTAAATAAGTGTGTGTGTGTGTGTGTAGGTTAATTACTAGGGAAAAATATTAGATGGATAGAAAATACTAGTGTTTTTTTTTGCTGTTGAAGAATTAAGTAAGAATTTGACAATTCCATCTCAAATTTAATTAACAATTAATTCACATTTGAAGATTTTTCTTTAGAGTTTCTGCTGTACATGTTTTAAGATTTTTGTCTTTTCCATAACATTGCAGCTTTGTTTTTTGTTTTTTGTTCTTTTGCTCTTGGAGATAATTTTGCTGTTCATAGTTGGAACATTTTCGTACATGATGGCCCACCATCCCCACCCCCACCCAGTCACATGTACAATTACAGATCATATTATGCCATGCTGAAAACAATATAAATAAATTCAATATAGTATTTTCTTTTCTCAAATATGATCAACGCTCATTAGTTAATTAACTAATTAATTAAGAAAGAAAGAAAGAAAGAAATGAGTTACTAATTATTTCTGAGGTTCAATGGAAGAAAGGGAAGCAATGGAAGAAAGGGAAGATGGCAGCGGCGTGACTGCGACAGTCACCGGCCCACCTGTCCTCTCTTCTGACTCTTGCTCTCCAGTTACTCCTCCCCTGGATCCCTCCAGTATTCCGATCCTCCCCTGCAGTTGCAGTTGCAGTTGCAGTTGCAGCCTCAGCTTCTCCTCCGCCTCCTGCAAGAACCGGAATTTGGGCGGCGGAGAGGAATGCGACGACTCGAACAGCGGGTTCCAACCCAGCTTCTTCAAGGAATCAAAATGCACGAAGCTCTTCGCAATGCCGACTTTGCCGAGGCCGAGGCCGAGGCCGAGCAGAGGAGGAGAAGAGAGCGGCGTGAGCAGGGGCGACTCGGCGCAGTGCAGGAGGTCTCCCAGGCTCCTCCCGCGCGAGTCCTTGCGGCTCCTTGCGCCGTCGGACTCGATGTCCTCGCGGGTTTCCTCCTTGATGGTGAAGAGAAAGCGGGGCGGGCCGGACAAGCCGTGCAGGCGCATGAGCTCGGCATCGATGGCGTCGTCGCCAACTGCTGGGGTCGGTGCGGGTGCTCTTCTTGAGGTATCAGCAACGGCAGCATCAGCATCAGCATCAGCATCTGCATCTGGCGCTGGGGTGGTGCTCTTGAAGTAGTACTTGAAACAAGGCAGCAATTTGGATGCATATGCGTATGAGTTGGAACTGGAATTGCATGGAAGCTGCTGCTGCTGCTGATGCTGATGCTGCTTCTTCTTCTTCTTCTTCCACCAGAAAATGTAATAGAGCTCGGCCAGCAGGGCCAGCAAGAGGAGGCCGGACACCACTGCAAGCCCCACGCCCAAGCTGCTCTCTACCAACCCTCTCATCTCCCTCCCCCTCTCCCTCTCCCTCTCAATCAATCACTGATTATTTATTTCAAATGCTCATCAGCACAAGGAAGCAATGTCTTGGGTCTTGGGGTTGGGGAAAGAAAGAAAAAAAGAAAGAAAGAAAGAAAGAAAATGGCAGAGAAAAACAAACCAAGTAAAGGGCACTCGTGGTTGTGCTACTGTACTGTACTGTACTATACTGGGAATGCTTTTTACTAGTATTTTTTACCCTGATTTGATTTGATATTTTGATTTGATGAATGATGAGGAATTGAGGATTGAGGAATGAGGATTCTCTTCTTAGTCTCAGTCTCAGATCACATGGGCAGCTTAGTATTTTAGCAAGAAAACAGAGACGGAGATAAAAAAGAGAGGAGATGAGGTTGGCGTAATGTAATGGTGTCGCTTCTCCAAACGCAAGGATCAATGTCGTATATTGTATATTTCTAAACAGATTTAATTGAGCATTCCATATATAATTATCACACTATTCTAGAAACATTATTATTGCATCACATTCACATGCAAATAACTCCCATATTTTTATTAATAACTTAAAAAAAAATACGAAAATAATACTTAATGAGCATCAATGTGGCACCGACACGGACACAAGTATTCGACACGATACGATACGACACGACACTACACTACACGATACGGTATTTTAAAAAAATAAGGACACGACACAATGTTGGACACGAATGTAAAATACTATAAATTAATAATAGAAAAAAATAAATAACAAATTAAATTGATAGACCAAGTATTTGAATTCTCAAAAGATAACTAATATAATTTTTTACTTGTAAGGAGTTCTCACAAAATAAAATTTTACGTCATTACTACAAGAAACAACTAACTCACAAAATAGAACTATAAAAGTTTAACTTCTACAATTGCTCATGCCAATAAAAAAATGAACTAGCTAGTTCAAAATAACAGAACTTCAACTCCTAATTTCTACAGACAATGGGTTACTTGCTCCAGTTGCTTCTCCCACAAATAAAATTTGTTTCAATTCAGGTTCATCAAGTGATAAATTTGCTATCTCCATTATACCAGTGTCAGTGAGGTTCTCAAATGCATCCCCAGCCACATCCTACATCATTGTTTTGCCTTTTTTATATTCTTGTGTTGTTCTTGATATAAGTCGAAAGTTGAAATGGACATAAACAAGATCTTCAGCTCACTTAGGATCCATTTGATGTCGATCGATGGAATGAATAAAGAAGTATGTACTCCAATTTCTTTCACAACAAGATGACGAAGAAGGATGACCTAATACTCTCAAAGCCAATTTTTGAAGTTCTGGTGCACAAGGACCATACATAACCCATCACTTTTTAGGGTCCATGTGACCTCTAGCAATTTGAGAGTCCACGGTTGCAAAATCAGCCATACATCGTGTAAAATCTCCAAATTCTGAAATAACAACCTTCCGAACCTCATAATCTGGAAAATCTTTTCTTAGACATTGGTCCCTTTGCTTCAAAATCTCAACATCCATATGAGGAGGAAGTCGACATTGGTCCCTTTGTAACCATTCTTGACAATAATCTATACTATTATATAAAGCATTTAAGAATTGGAGCGTCCATTTTTTGTCATGGTAATTTTTTTATTATACCCATTTTATCCCTCAATTAGACGGTTAATATTTATTTTTGGTTGATCGAACGTATGTGATCGCGTCCATTGATCCCATCTTTCTCTCCATTTCTTTCCCTTAAATACTATTATTTCCATAATATTATTTTTTTATTTAGAAATCTTGTGCATATTTGGTAAGAAATTAATGGTGATAATATATGTTAGAATAATTATTTTTCTTGCCATAAAAATCATGAATCATTAACTCATATTTCTATATCTATACTATTATATAAAGCATTTAAGAATTGGAAGGTCCATTTTTTGTCATGGTAATTTTTATTATACCCATTTTATCCCTCAATTAGATGGCTAATATTTATTTTTGGTTGATCGAACGTATGTGATCGCGTCCATTGATCCCCTCTTTCTCTCCATTTCTTTCCCTTAAATACTATTATTTCCATAATATTATTATTTTTATTTAGAAATCTTGTGCATATTTGGTAAGAAATTAATGGTGATAATATATATTAGAATAATTACTTTTTTTGCCATAAAAATCATGAATCATTAACTCATATTGTGCAAAAATCTCATCCAAGATTAAATATAGTATTTATTATAGATTTTTTCTATAATTTGGTGAATTTATAATTTAATATTAGATAAATATGATTTTTATTTTATTTTATAATATTTTAATATTTAAATAAAAGAGTCTACTGCAACGCGCGGTTATATAGCTAGTATCTAAGAAAATACAAGCTCAATTAGTGTTTAGTATAAAAAGTAAATCTAATTAGTCATGTACAGATTGCACACATGCACAGATGAGCGATGTATTTCACATTAAAATTTACCTAGGGTATAATGAATATGCAAGACAATGAAGAAGTATATTGCTCTTGTTTCATCTGTCATTTAAAATGCTAGAGACCACATTGAAAAAAAAAGAAGAGCTCTCAACTTCTTCTAGATGTTCATGATGATATATTGAAAATTTTATCTAATACAGTAAATAAAAATTTAAGTCCATTAGAACTAAATTCACATATTTTATTTATATAAGAAATAAAAATTAAAAGTTCATATCGAATTTGATAGATCCTGGTACTGGACAATGAGATATGAACTTACTTGATAACATTTTCTATCATAAATTAACTCATATAATTATTTGATTCATTAGTGTTATGATGTACATTCAAAGATATAGCAGGAGAGACACCGCTAATTGAATGTCGTGTAGCATCAAAAATAGTATTGCTTATGTTACTTCTCGATGGTGGAACGATGATGGAGTGACGGACAGATTGACTTACTTGTTGAGTATTCAAATTTTCTGTTGTATGAAAATGTATAATGCACAATTATATATACATAGCAAAATAGAAGTCTTTATTTTATTTGCATACTAAAATATTACTTGAGTTGTTATTATTTGATGCAAGTCATGATCCTCGTTTCACCCATCGTCCTTCCATTTCATCCATAACCATTGGTAAACGAATATACTTTCTACGACCCCTTCGGATCAATCGTCGCTCGGGAATGATTCTTGCACCGTTGCTCTCTGGCTAATCAATTTGATTTGGATATGGATAAAAATGTCTGGACCAGGTATTAAGATGAGTTTTAGCATTATAAAAGGGAAAAATAAATTGATTTAACTCGAATTTTCTGAGTCTTTTTACCGCCAAAATATGAGAGCATGATAAACCAGTTAAGTTCGGTTTCAAACACGTACATTTCAACATCATACCTTCTTCAATGTGGACAGTGTATTTAAAAATTTTGAAATCACCATTAGGTAATGTTTTACCATGGTGAATAACCTCATAGTCCCCCCGATCAGAGCCATAAGGGTCAACCCTGTGTAGGTGTGATTTTTCAGCTATTTTATTTAGCTTTTCGATAACCTTGGTTGACCACATTTTCCCTCCATTCACTAATATCATAGATCTATTTCTTCGCTCGTCGAACTAATTAACGCATTTGTACCAAGTACCTTCAACTGTTGCTACAATTGGCAAACATCAACATATTTTGAATACACGATTTAGTGATTCTGACTAATTACTTGTCATAATTCCCCAACAATAACCTTTATCTTTGCACTGAGCCCATCTACTTGGATTTATTTTTTCTTTACCATTTTAATCTAAGGTAGTACATACAATTAGTAAAAACTTATATCCATTCAGGGACTGTTGTCTGATTAGTCTTGATAATCTAGAAAGGACTACCCTTAGGACACAACATATAATCTCCAAAAATATCTGAGTCGTTGTTTGCATATCATCACCAATATAAATTTACTACTTCTTTTTGTTTCCACCTTGATATTTTCTCTTATATAATATTCATTAATTGCCCAATATAATTGCTTTTTAGAATTAAATATTTAATTTTGTGATAACAGATTATCAAATTATGACTGTGATGGAGCATTTATTTTATTAATCTCAAAAATATCACTAAAGTCACGTACCGGATGATACTTTTCTGATCTATTTTTCACAATCAATCGACGCTCTATATGTTCATGGAGATCATAATCTGGGTCATCATCTTCATTAGCCGAATCCTTATAATCTTCTCCAATCTCCCACCCATTTGTTGAAATGGATACAAAATCATCATTATTTCGCTCATCTTCCTCTAACACGTCATTATCTTCATTACGAACATCATCACTCTCATCACAATCATTTTGCTCTCATTCATCTGTTACATTTGGACTGACAGGTGTCAGATAAATGAGTCTTTGCAGATCTGTTTCGTGTATTTAATGTGCTAGATTTATTGTAGAAGTTATAATATTCTAGGTTCTATTACTGATTTCGGGTAGGTTATTCAAAGAATCCCCTGCATGATCAATTGACGATATTTTTACATATAACTCAACCATTCTCCAATTTATTTATGTTGTTGCCATCTAAAATATCATTCACCCTCACCACTCAACCTCATCTCGAATAGGAATTAAACAAAAATGATAAGCACTAGTACCTCATGTATTATACCGAGCCATGATACTAAAAAAATATTGATTCTCTAGTAATCCGAGCTATCTGTATATCATAATTCCGACCTCGTCAAAATACTTATCTTCATTTCCAAGAAAAAAATATAGGATGCTTATCATAATCAATACACGTTGATCCTGTGATGATATTGTCACCTGCATAAATCACAATTGGAATCATTCTGCCAAATTATTAAAATATTATTAGTTAATATCTTAAAGAGTGGGGATCCATTGATAATGGGTTATTTTGACAACCTTGACAATGGACCTCTAAATAAATAAAAATAAATCTTAAAAATAAAAAAAGTTTATATATGTGTTCTTCTACCTTTAGATTGATGGTCATTCAAATTTCATGTAATTTTATTATCGTTTGATAGTCAATCAAATACCATTAAATTGGAACTGTTGTAAATTACATAAAAAAATAATGATCTTTGATGGACTATCAAACAATAATAAAATTGTATGAAATTTGAATGACCATCAATCCAAAGATAAAAGAATACATCTATAAAGAAAATTTCATTTTTAATTTTTTTTTTGTATTTATTTAGAAGTCCATTGTCAAAGTTGTCAAAATAACCCATTGTCAACCGATCCCTTCTCTATCTTAAATATGTTTTTAACTTTATTAATATAAAATAAATTAAAATTTTCAATGACCTTTATTATGTTTGGAGAGAGTCAGAAGTATGGATTTGAAAGAGCTTCGGGTTTTTAATGGGTCTAAGTTCACATTTCTTAAAAGCGGACCTGGGTCCATATTTCTTAAAAGCGGATCTGGATCCATATTTCTTAAAATCGGACTTGGATCCATATTTCTTAAAAGCATACCTGAATTTATTAGTACATTATAATATGATTTGAGTTATATACGTTGATTAAAATTAATACAATTCAACTTTTAATACACGAATTATTCATATTCATATTCATATTCATATCCATATCCATATCCATATTCATATTCATATTCATATCCATATCCATATCCATATTCATATTCAATTCAACTCTTAAATTCGGATCCGTAAAAAAACAAAACAAAAAATTTAGTCCACACTTATTTTCATGATTTCTGTCATGAAGTGTTATTTTCGTATTTTTAATTATTTTACGTTATTAATAAAAATATCGGCAAATAACTTGCTAATTTTAATGAGTTACTTACAATTGCAATTTCCAAGATATAAAACACTTTTAATTTAGCAAGTTTTTTCTGAAATATCACTCAGCACTTACAATTTCTTTGTAAGTAGCATGAGCATCTCCATTTCTCCAATTATAAAAGAATACTTCCTTTACTGAGCCAAAATTATCACGTTACCGAATTAACGATTACAAGGATGCAAATTTTCCAAAATTATGTTTTTCCAAATTTTCCAATGGGCAGGCATCCTTGACAACCATTTAATTTGACCATCTTGATAACCAATTTCACACAAATTCATATAAACTATTAAAAATGGAAAAACTTATAAACTTATTCTTAATTTTACGGAATGATTGTGTTTCAAGTTTTATACAATTTGAATAAACATCAAATGACTATCAGAATTGTATAATATTGGAACATTTTAAATTTAATTATTTTTGATAGAATAACAAATGACATTTAAATTGAATGAAAAATGAAACACAATCAAGTCATAAGCTTAAATATATATAAATTCTTTTATATTTTAAAATTTTCTTGAAATTTATATAAAATTAATTATCAACATATAGTCAAAATAAATAATTATCAAGATCCACACTTTTCTAAAATTGATGGTATGAAATTTTTTGCAATTATATGATGGAGTTTCGAGAAATTAGCAATGTCAGTGAATTAACAATAAAGACAAGATAGAAAACCCGTAATTTGTTTTTGTTTCTATTACCTTCCTTTAGATTCTTCCCTTCTCCTATAAATATTGTCCCTAAAATAAAAAAAATACATTGAAGAACAAATTGACTATTGAAAATCGGCAAATACTATAGAATATAATGCAACGTAAGGAAATATGTAGGATTTTCAATCAATATAATGATTACGCAATAGAATGATTACTCTGTTTATATAGAATTAGGTGTAATTTTATTTTAAATACATGTTCAGATGAACATTTATTAGTTAAAGGAAGTGAATAATGTTCCGTCGTAAAGTAAAATTTTAAAAATAATTAATAGTTGATCCGACGACTAAGAATAATTGACGACTTGGTAATTGTTTTGACTAAATATGAAATAAAGGTAATTGTTTTGGTGTGATTATATAGAGTTATGTTATGGTGAATTACAAAGTACAAAAAATATTTTATACTTTGTGTTATATCTTTTATTATTGAATTCAAAATACCGATTTAATTATTCAAAATAATCTCCATTTTTAAATATATTTGGAGATCAAAATTTATATATTTTTTAAATGTTTTTTTTTATTTTTTGAATGATAAAAAATATTATTATTAAAAATTATTATTTCAATACATTTTCTAACTAAAAAAATAAAAAAATTTCAAAAGATATAAAATTTGATCTCTAAAAATATTTTAATATAAAGATCATGTTGAACGGTTGGATTGTTCTTTGAAATTCAAAAAAAAGAGATATGATGTGAAGTATAAATTTTTTTATAATTCACGACTCATTATAGTGTAACTCTGAATGAATGAGGCTATGGTACTTCACGAAGTATAAAACCTTTTGTACTCACATTTATATCTCGATTTTAAAAATTCAAAAAACACATGTTGAATGATATTTTAATATAAAGATCGTGTTCAACGGGTTTGGTCAGTCATTTAGACTTTTAAAATTGAGAGATAAATGTGAATTATAAGAGATCTTGTACTTCGCGAAACACCATGAAATAAGGATATGAGAGTCTATTGCGCTTTTTCTAAGGATAGAAGAATATATATATATATATATATATATATGAGTAAATCTACGGTGAGCTTAAGCTCACGCAAGACCTCCGCGAGTTTAGCTCAAAATGTATATCAAATGATCTCCATATTTTGATTTTTCAATCTCATTAAATTCTTTATATTGAAATCTTATGGGGTACAAAATTTTGGGATGTTTTGAGTTTTTTAAGTTACTCTTTTTAATTTTTGAAAATAATATACAAACATTGAATATTTTACTATTATTTTTGGAGTTGATTTTCAAAAATTGAAAAGAGTGATTTAGAAAACTCAAAATATCTCAATTTTTTGTACCCTATAAGATTTCAATATGAAGAATTTAATGAGAGTGAAAAATCAAAATTTGGAGATCATTTAATATATTTTTTGAGCTAAGCTCATGAAGATCTTCCATGAGCTTAAGCTCACCGTAGATTTACTCATATATATATATATATATATATATATATATATATATATATATATATATATATATATATATAGAATGATGTTATAATACTTCGTGAAGCACAAAATTTTTTGTGCTTCGCGTCTGTATCTCAAATTTGAAAGTTCAAACGATTGATTCAAATAGTTGAACATGATTTTCATATTGAAATATTTTTGGAGATCAAATTTTATATTTTTTGAATTTTTTGGCTATTTTTTAAATGGGTACAAAGTTTGTTGATCTAACGATTCATGCACTATTCAATACTAATTATTTTTCACCAATCTAAAAGATAGCAAACAATTTTAAAAAATATAAAATTTGATTTTTAAAGATATTTCAATATGAAGTTCATATTCAACGGTTTGGATCGATCATTTAAAATTTCAAATTAGAGATACGGACATGAAACACGGGAGACTTTCTGCTTCGCGAAGCACCATAGCCTCACTCTCTACATATATATAGTGAGTTTATTGCGCTTCACAAGCACAATAGGATGAGTGCTTTGGCTCTAAATTTTTAATTTTAAATTAGATATGAACGATCTAAACTGTACAATCTAATCTCCATATGAAAATTTATTAGCAAATAAAATTTTATATTTTTTAGAGTTTATTTGCTATTTTTTAGATGGGGAGAAATCATTGTTTTGGATAAACCAGAATTCTCAAATCAAGTTTGAAATTAAAAATAACAAATAAACTCTAAAGAAAATATAAAATTTGATTGGTTAATATATTTTCATATGAAGATTAGATTGAACAGTTCGGATCGTTTATATCTAATTTAAAAAAAATAGAGCTGAAGCACACACCCCAATGTGCTTTGTGAAGCATAATAAATTCAATATATATATATATAGTCCGACTATGGTGCTTTGCAAAGCACAGAGGCGTTGTGTGCTTTGCGCTCTATTTTTAATTTTAAGTCAGAAATAATCGATCCAAACTGTTCAATTTGATATTCATATCAAAATCTATTAGTAAACCAATTTTTATATTTTTTTTAGAATTTTTTGCTATTTTTTTCTGATGAGGAGAAAATGACTTGATCTGAGAATTCTGGTTCAACCAAAAATGACGGTTTTTCCCCTATCCAAAAAAATTACAAATGAATTCAAAAAAATATAAAATTTGGTTTACTAAAAGATTTTGATATGGAGATTAGATTGAGCGATTTGGATCGATCATTTCTGACTTAAAATTAATAATAGAGCATAAAGCACACAACGCTCTTGTACTTTGCAAAGCACCGTAGCCTAATTCTCTATATATATATATATATATATATATAGAGAGAGAGAGAGAGTAAAGCTTCCGTGAGCTTAAGCTCACAGAGGACTTACGTGAGCTTAACTCAAAAAGTACATTAAATCATATCTAAATTTTAATTTATCATCCTCATTAAATTATTTATATGAAAATCTTGTGGGATGCAAAAATTTAGAGTATTTTGAGCTTTTTAAATCACCGTTTTTAATTTTTTAAAATGATGTTCAAGTATTGAATATATTATTATTATTTTTTGAGCTGATTTTCAAAAATTAAAAACCATGACTTAAAAAACTCAAAACACTCCATTTTTTTGCATCCCACAAGATTTTAATACAATTAATTTAATGAGAATGATAAATTAAAATTTAGAGATGATTTGATTTATTTTTTGAGTTAAACTGATGATATCTTTTTATATATATATATATATATATATATATATATATATATATATATATATATATATATTGACAAAAAGATTTGTAACACGGAGATGGCATGTGCTATACATTGTATCATAACTCAAACTATATATATATATAGATAAAGATCTTATCATGCTTCGCGAAGCAAAAAATGTTTTGTTTCAGCCTAAAAATATCTCACAAAATTAAAATTCAAATTGCCAATCTAATTCACCCAACATAAACTACAAATTCAATTCTTATGGAATACCAAATTTAATTATATTTGGAGGTTTTTTTAACTATTTTTTTTGAAATTTTAAAAAATACCCTAAAAATAATAATAAAATAATGATAGGTGCATCTAAAAAAATATCTTTTTTCAAAATAGAAAAAAATAATTACAAATCTCTAAAAATAGTAAAATTTATTATTCAATAAGTTTTTAATATCTAGATTATTGTGGACTAATTATATTGATATTTTGAGCTCTCGGTATATGAAATTTAAAACTGAAGCAAAACATATTTTTACTTCACGAAGCATTTTAATGTCTGCATATATATATATATATATATATATATATATATTATGTATTGTTACGTGTCATTTGACCAGGCCGAAACGTGGATCCATTAAATGAGAAGAAATCGAAATTAAAGATATATAGAATAGAGTGGGGCTAAACTACCAAACGACACGGCCTAAATTAATATCGATGCACATGTTCATGGTCACATTAAATGATGCAGTTATAGAAAATCGTACTCTATTATCATTTTGTATTGATTATTGAACATTAAACACAGGAAAGTTTTCTATTACAAAATTAATCCTGAATGTTATTTGGTGAACCCCTATATATCTCAGTGTCGGTGTTAATTTGACCTCATAAACGATAGTACGTACTATTCTTAATATATAAATATATTATGAGGATTAAGCTTTCAAACTTTTCAAGTATGTCACATCATCAATTTTCTTTGCCGTTGATTTTGTTTAAATTTTTTCATTTTTTTGAATTCAAAGATTTATATAAAATAGTTTCTCTCTTCTCATTTAAAAATAATGTGTAATATACTTAAATGTGAAACTTAATTTTAAAATAATCTAATTTTTTTATATGATCATTTATAGATTATTAAGTATTTAATTATATTATTTATTATTATAATAACTATTATCATAATTATCATTATTATTTAGCATTTATAAATATTGTGTCTAAATTTTCTTTAATGTAATATTTTATTAAATATATTTAAAATTTTATATTATTATTTATTTATTTAAAGATTATATTATCGAAGCGAAATCCAATCCAAGTAACAACCCTATTATATATAATTAACAGGAATAGTAACAATGTGACGAGAAAGACGCTTGTAAAAAAACGACAATAAAAGTAAACGAAAATGTTACAAGTCAGCATTAAACCAGGGAACATTAAATGAGCGCGCAGCACCTATATAGTAATCAGGAGTAATCAGTCCGTAATGTAAAAATGAAAAAAGAAATAATAAAATAACATGGAAACAGGGAATTATTAACAGTAAGTATTAGCTGGTACTGGTATTAAGCGTACAAGCACTACTATTATAAGAATTAGCAATACATAACAACATAGAAGAAACGAACAGCACTTGGGCTAGTTAATTGTCTCAAAATTTCCAAATTAAAAAGAAAAAAAAAGAAGAAGAAGAGGTAAGATGTAAGATGTAAGATGTAAGAGCAGCATTTATGACTGCTCAGAAGCTGCACTTGCGGCACTCAGATCCACCGTCAAGTCAAGCTCCTGCATATTTTAATCAAGAAGTTGGTGGTTAAAAAATAATAATAGAATCAATCTGATCAGCTCCTTAATAAATAATGAAAAAAAGTTTAAATCAAACTAACTATAGCTAGCCTAGCAGGTATAGTGAAAGATATATATATATATATACCTTGCCAGTTATGTTGCTGTACATTGCAACTACATCAGCAACTGTGGACTCAAAATGTGTGGTCGCATCATAGCTCTGCTTATCAGAGGGAAATGAAAAGTAATTAAAATTAATATATATCCACGTGCGTAATATATGGCAATATTCAGGTGATAATTAAATAAATAATTAATTAACTAACATACAGTGGAAATGAAGCAGTTGTCCTCAAGCGGGTTGTTAACAGGTTCAAAGCGGTCATAGATGTCAAAAAAGGTCTCATCTACCGTTCCCAGAAGGTCGATGCCAGGCTTGAGTTCGACTTGGGGGTTGTCGGTCTCTGCCTCGGTCGAAACAATAGCAATGTATTTCCCTTTGGGTGCCACATTATGTGCGTACGAGCAGCAGAAAACGTACCTAATTAAGTAATACATATATATATATATATATATGTATATATACATGTACATTTGTTAAATTAATATACAAGTAATTATGAGTTAAAGCCTAATATTTAATTTTAAGTCAGAACAGAGAAAAGATGTGAATGAATCACATGTCGGATTTACGGCCGAGTTGATTTTGAGGCAGGATGATCTGAACCGAGTGCGAGTTGTTGGTATCAGGGATGGGGTGGCTCATTATGCAGATCGCTCTCGCCACTCTTCCCACCTTGTTCACCTATATTATATATATACACACACATGCATGCAATCATATTTAATTTATTACTCATCAGTCCAGACCTGGCTACATACTGGTACCTAGCCTGACTGGTACCTTGATATTAAGGGGATATGCATGTATTTACCTTGTCAGTCAGATAAGAAGGATCACACACAATTTTCTTAGCTCTAGCAGTTTCTCCCTCAGAAGTCACACCGTACGCCTTTCCGCTCTCATCAAGTTGCACCTACAAATTACTAAAAACTTGCAGCCAGCAGTGGTGTATATATGTTGAAAGCTCACAAGTTCAACTTCAATGTTAATATATACCTTGCATTCTGGTTTGTTAAGCATGTAGGTGCCACCATAGACTGCACTCAGACGAGCAAATGACTGCATTTATTAATTGGTTACATCTCATGTCATATCGGTCCACTCAAGAAACATGAATTTCAGTGCTCTGAGAAGTGCATCGAATTAATATTAATATGAACTAATTCTAATTAACCTGAGGGAGTTCGCCTAATCCATACATAGGATATATATAAGGAGATCCACCTTGGAACCGAGCCAATGACTCTGCATATACCTAAACAAACAATAAATATTAATTGTTACTTATGCAAATTCATCGGTAATTAATGACAATTAATTGAAACCTTGTGTACTTACTTTCATGCGCTTAATAGTATCCATTGCTGGTCTATCGAGGTAGCCATCATCTCTATGAAGTGCCAATGCATGCCCGATAAACTCGACAGTGCTGTCGTCCAGTCCATATTTTCTGAACATGCATGCATATGCATGGTTGTTATGACATGTAACTTGATGAATTGATTACAATTCTTTTCTCAGAAAAAGAAATATGAATGAAATATGAATGAATAAATAACAATGTACAACTAATTGCTTAAAAATATAGGTATAATTGACATAAGTTAGAAATAAGGTGAAAGGAATTAAGATGGCATACGAAATGACTTCTCTGGCTGTAACTTTGTTGAGATCAAGCCCCTCATGTGATTTTGGGTCGCTCTCGTCATAATCTTGGACATAGATGAAAAATTTTCTAGCGCGTCGTTTTTCAAATAAGCCCATAAGAGTTGAAGTTAGTGCCTCAACATCAGTCGCTGGCACCTTATAAATCTATCATAACACATATAGCACTAATCAGTTAGCATTTTGAAAATGACTACCAGTACATATACTAGCAATTATGTAAATAAGTGGAATTAACAGATTGTGATTTATTTTATATATATTTGTTAAAATTAACAATCATACCTTTCCTTTGTTATAAACAAAGCTACCATCAACTGCCTTGAAATTCAAGTACTTTGTTACATTTGCGTGGATCAGAACACGGACCAATGTACCATTTGCCATCATGAACTGAATAAAGCATCATATCTCAGTACTAATTCGAAGCTATCATTAAAAAAAAAAAATCCCAACTAACCTACCTTTGGAATCATGTCAACATTGTACTCTTTGCTCGGTCCCAAACTCTCTGGTGGGGTTTCGCTGCCCTTGAACCGCTTGTATAACTAGAGAATGCATCAATAAATGAAGAGGACATCAGAAAGTACAAGCATGCAAGCGGACCAGACCAAAAATCATAAGGTGTTAATGCAAATACAAATACAAATACAAATATAAAAAGAAATTAGAGATTAAGTTTATATATACCTGGATGAGATTAAGGGACGATGACTCTCCTCCATAATAGTCATTCCGATCCATGTGTAGCACCTTTATGATTTAATTTATTAATCCAAGAAAATTCTCATTCATTGGTCAATTATATGCATCTCCTTTTCTTTTTCTTTTTTAATTCAAATATGAACATTCGTTGACTCCAGTTACTCACCTTGAGGCCATCGACAGAAAGGATGCCACTCAAGATGCACTCCTTGAGACCCGTGCCGAGAACAATGACATCATACTCTTGATCCATTTTAGAGAGAGGGGGTGGGGGTGGGGACAGAAAGAGGGCGAGAGAAAGCACGACTTAACATATATGAAGATTGACTTGCATGAATATATATATATATATATACGCGTGGAGGGAGTTTTCAGAGATTTAATTTTCTATAACCAGGCAAAGGTTCAATGATGGAGGTTTGATCTTCTTTTAGAAAATAGATCTTTATCCAAGTTTTAATTTAGCCCAGACAGATAATCATTGTTTGAGAATTGGAACTTATTTCTATGTATTAATTTGCAACATGGTTGTGACTTCGTGCGCATTTAATTTGTTAACTAATACTGCTTATACTTACTAATGTTAATTATCTTTACTACTGAATTAGTGCTGTCAAGTTCTCTTCAAATCTTTCAATCAATCAATATTTTAATGTATCAGATAGTACATATGTTATTTTAAATTTTATCTCAAAATGGATTATCTCGAAAATATATCTCGAATTTTATAAACTCAAAATTTTATCCCGAATTATGGTCACAAATATTCACTATAATATATCTTGAATCTATGATCTTGAAGATATTATCTCAAATGTACTATCTCAAAGTCCTTCATAACATGCACTATGACTCTCAAGAACAGTTAGCGTAAATCTATTTGAAGAATTAAATATGATCTATTAGATCTGGGAAAAGTAAAAGATTGCTTAAAAAACTATTTTCTATTGATTTCAATTGAAAGTTACAAATGCATTTTATCTCTTATCAATCCATAAGCACCACCTCTATTTATAGGGGTTGATGTCATCATTACCTATATAAATCTTTATCTATATTTTTATCCTAAATATATAGGCAATTAATGTCGTCGTCTGACATAAATTTTTTTCCCATAAGCTGTATCTGACATAGACGGCTATCTGTCAAGTCTTTTCTTAAAGGTTCAACTCAAACTAGCATTCTCGAGCTAGTCTTCTCGAACTTGCACTACTACAATTTATGTTTGTAGAGATGACAATCTAAACCTGTACAAATGATTAAGTCTATCCATAAAAAAATGTTCATGCGGTAATTTATCTGTCTCAGAGGCGTTGTAAGAATTATCGTTTTAAAGAATTATAGAGACAGTGAAATAACCGTCACTAAATTTTTATCCTTGAGACGATTGGACCATCATAAGGATTAATGTTTACAACGCTATAATCGTCCTTATATAATTCTTATTGAGATAATTTAATCAACTTTATAAAATATCTAGAGATGAATTGACCGTCTATATCTATATACCTTTAGAGACAATGAATTTGTTCGCTATATAAAATTTTTTATCTACAGTTCAATTATCTATAATTTTATTAACTACTATATTTAGTATTTAATAACATATATTTATCCCTTTATTATATTTAATTATTAAAATATTATAACTAAGTTATTAATATTAATTCCTAGTTAACATGTGGCTAATATAAAATTAATAATATTTAGTGTGTTTTATAAAATTCTTTAATACTAATCATTTAAGGAAATATATGGAGGTGTGTATATATATATATATATATATATATATATATATAGTTAGACTATTGTGAAAACGTTTGCATTTCGAGGTCAAGTGTATACGGCTCAAATTTTATCGTAACATATCCGAAATTCAAAATTATCATTATCATTAAAATTTTCATATCAAAATATAGAGGAATACAAAAATTTAGGGTATTTTAAATTTTTTAAGTATTTATTTTGGATTTTTAAAAATTAACACTAAAATAATAATAAAATATTAAATTGTTGTTGCTGATTTTCAAAAATCCAAAACAAATACTTAGAAAACTCGAAATACCCCAAATTTTTATATCCCTCAATATTTTGATATGAAAAATTTAATGAGAATGATAATTTTAAATTTTGGACGTGTTACGATAAAATTTGAGCCGTATGTATTTGGACTCGAAATGCAAACGTTTTCATAATAGTCTAACTCTATATATATATATATATATATATATATATATATATATTTATATATCAAGCAAAAATCATTAACTTTATTTATCTATATTATATTTATTTAAAAATATAGAAATTAATTAATTAATATATAATATTATCAAAATAAATTAATTTACCCCTTTATTATTAGATTTTATTTATTTACACCTAATTAGTCTATTGTGTTATTGATGATAAGAAATAATATATATATATATATATATATATGAAAATAAGTAGTAAATAAAAGAAACTTAAATAAACTCAATTAAAAAAAAATATTGGACGTTTTTAAGTATTAATATGTTGGTGTTTTAATGTGTTCAGGAACATACGTTGTCTACCATACCACACTGTATCTGTTCACAGATAATCCATAAAGAGACAGACATGGAATTTAATCATCTCCCAATTTTTTTTAAGTTTTAATTAATTATCAGGCACACACATTTTATCTATGGCACTTGCTAACTATTAAGTTATACTTTTATTCCTTCATACCTTTCGGCCTATTTAGACTAAATTAATTCTCAGCCCATGTAGATTTCTATTCTTATTCGATTAAGGCTCAACAATAAGGTCCAACTAGCATTTTTAAGGAAAGGCCCAATTTAATATTTCATATATTATACGGCCCAACCAGACATTTAACTACAAGGCCCTATTATCAAATTTTCATCATACCACATCAACAATGAAGCTATAATAGCGATGTCAGAGCAAAAAGAATGGTTAAAAAGTATGTACACTAAACAACATTAGCAACTCATGGTAAAAGTTAAGCCACTGGTCAAGTAATGAACCGCATAAGCATGTAATAGCAAGGAGCAAATCCCATAGCAACATAACAGATCGACGTCGACAGGTCAAGGCATGGTATAACAAATTATCAGATACCACACCGATACAAAGTACATCACAATCAATATCAGTGGGCATAGATAATATATCAACATGGCGAAGAGGAGGCGTCTCTGTGTGAGCGAAGAGCCATGAAGAGGAAGCAGAAAAAATAAAAACGCAAATGTTGTATCATTGCTAGACGCTCTAGTCCTAGCTTCTTTTTAATATAGTAAGATTAGTTATTGATGTTCTTCATAGATTATTGCATAATGCTCAACAATCAGGATTTTGGTGATTTAGGATAAGTTTTTGGTAATTCTGCTTAGTTTGTTTTTAGGAGTAATTATTAATTAGACTTCTTTAAGTATGATTTTGTAATATGTCTATTAAACTTTTCTTTTGTCTTAATACGAGATGTTTGGTATTCTAACAAATTAGGATGTAAACAAAATCTATGATTTCTAGAAAATCGGTGGCATTTTTATCAAAAAATAATAATAATTATACTCCTTTGTTTATCCTTTCTTCAGTTAACTTGAACAAAGGACACTTTAGAAAATTATGGAAAGGGAGAGAGTCAGGGGAGAGAACAAGGTCGGTGTTTAGAAATCATGAGTTCGGATGGTACACCAAGTGTGATTTTTTTTTTTTTTTTTTTTTAAATATTAGGTCTTAACTCAGGTTTCGTCTCGACAAAATAGTTTTTAAATAAATAATTAAAAATATAAAAATTTTAAATGTATTCAATAAAAATTCACATTAAGAAAATCTTAAACATATATTTTTTAAATACTTAAGATGTATATAATAATAATATAATTAATTATGATAATCTTTGAAGTATAATACTAAAAAATAATGTTAAGAGTTAAATTTCATCTCAAATATATTACATCCATCTATTTTAAATAAGAAGAGTGCAAAACTATATTGAACCATTAAATTTAATTAAGTAGATGAAAAGATTTAAATAAAATTAATAGTGGAGAAGAATGATGAGGTGGCATAATTAAAAACTTAAAAACTTAATATTCTTCATGTATTAACAATTTTCATATATTTTTTTTAAAATTTTTATTTTTTTATTTTTGTTTAATAAAATTATATTTCTGATATTTTTATTTTTTATTTTTTTATTTTTGTTTAACTATATTGAACCATTAAATTTTTGTTTAATTTCCTAAGACGCTGAAGCACATGCAATAACAATTAATTAATTATTTAGTTAATATCAGAAATATAATTAATAAGATATATATAGTCTTAACTTTTGCCATGAACCAAAAAGTTCATGTCCTGAAAAATTAAGCTACATGAAAACTTTTGTTTTTGAATAAAAGCGGATAATCCAGTACTAGTATTAATTTGTTTTTATTTTGACTATATATATCATTAATATTGATATTTTTTTACAATAGTTATCTTCCAAGGACCGATATCTAGAATACCCAGACCTACATATCTTAGTGCATGATTATATATATAAATGTTTAGTGGCCACTTAATAATATATAAGAGTTATTTTACTTATTTTACAAATCAAGAACTGATTTTTTTTAATATCGGGTACTCTAAATTAGCTCTCTCCCATTTATTATGTTAATATCCCTCATTTACTATTTTCCAAATATGTTTTGTAGGATTTCAAGTTGTATATTATTCGTAGAATGGGGAGGTGCGAGAGTTCATTTATGCTGGACTCTGGAAAATTAGGTTTATCGACATTTGATTGGAAGAAATGTAAATTAAATTTGGAACACAGTGGGTGGCGACTAGCAATTCTATTTCATTATAGTGACTGAAATGGAGGTCCCACAAGATTTGCTCGGCCAGCGGAGCGCGAGGACCGGTTCTAGTCGTTCGCTATGATCATTGATCAGGTCTCGTCTCGTCTCGTCTCAGCGTCTGCTCCAGCGATTCAGCAGCGAAGCGAAGAGGAAAGAGTCGAAGAGATCTCAATCTCATTCTCATCTACAGATCTACCTGACTTGACTACCTCCCCTTCTCCCCCTCTCTCTAGCTCTGAAACCGGATCCGGCGATCCCTCCCTCCCTCCCTCCCTCAAGTACTGGTCTACATGCAGCGAAGAGGCCAGGGCCCCTCTCTTTCACTGTATTACTCTACACTGTGCTTCTCTAATTCCTTGTTAAGTTAAACCATTCTTAAATTTCCTATCTTTAAACATCTCATTCAATTGGACTTTGTTTTCCTACAACATGCTGCGACTAACTTTTTAGTTTTTACTAATCAATGCATGCACTGGAATTGTGATTGAACTTACGCTCCAGCCTTCTGTTTGACCAAAATTCAAGTGTAACCATCTCCTTTCATTCCTTCCTTGTACAATTCAATTGCAACAGATTATGCTTCTTCAGAGAACAAAAACTGAAAACAAAATATGCCTTTCTCTTCTCATACTTACTGGCTTAGTACTGACACCCACAATCTTTACTTATCATCCCTGCAGGTACAGACAAACCAGTCAAAAGCATCAATGAATTTCTTGTACAGAACCCAGCCTGCAGTGCCAGAGCTACCCACCTCACCACAATCTGAGCCAATCAAGGATGCCGCACGCAAACCAGCAGCCACACTAGAGGGCTTGATCGCTGCCGAAGACCCATTTCCTGGACCTGCCCCAGGGGATAGTGACAGTGATGGGCCTTCTGATGTGGCACCAGGACGACCTGCTTCAATAAATGAGCTTCCAGAGGGAAAACATGCTGATGTGTTAGATGAGGACGGCTGGATCATAATCCCATACAGTACGCTCTCTCTCTTTCTCTTTAGTTTACGTCTTTATTATTATTATCATTATTTATTAGCCACCAGGGGCAATCTGCAAGTCACCAATCATTTGGTCATTACTTTTTTCTTGGTGTGTGGATGGGTGTTTGCTAATGAAATTTTTTTTTTCTTAAGAGGAACTCCCTGAGGATTGGAATGAGGTGTGTGATATGGCTCACGTGCGATCTTTGGATCGTTCTTTTATTTTTCCAGGTACCTTAAATAAGTGAAACCATTATTCTCTTGTCAATGTCACTACGGATGTTTGTATGTTGGGCTTTATATTTTAATTGCTTTCTGTGGGGTCCTTACTTCCAAACCTACTTATGTCCACTACTTATTTGTAATTTTGCCCCCATGCTGTAATTATTTTCTGATAAGCTTAGTACTGCTGGTTGCCCAGCTGACTGCTTAATTTTTGTAGTTTATTTTTTTTTTTTTTGAAGTAGCAGGCGAAAAGCCTACTATTTGATTTTATTAATGAAAATTAAAAAGAGTTACAGACATAGAGAAAAGAGGTACAGCATCAGGAAAACAATGAATTAAAAGAGTTACAGATATTGTCTCTATCCTATATTAATTGCCCTAGGGTTCCTATGAGCTATTGTTCCTGCCTCCCGTGCACCTCTCCCATTGTGCATTGTATGATGCCTGTTCAATCTTCATAGCGTGTAGGTTTTTCACTTCCCCTTGGAATATATGTCGATTCCTTTCCTTCCAGATTGTCCATGCAGATGCTGCCCACTGAGATTGTTGTGATGTTCGATATGCCTCACACCATACTTCTAGTATTGTGAGCGTTGATGTTCTTGCTTGAGTGGAGGTAGGTCCTGCCAGAGATGCCGCAGTTGGACAAGAGATAAATAAGTGTTCTGTTGTTTCTTGTGCTCCCGTGTTGCACATGATACAGTCAGTGATTGCTGGCCAGCCTTTTCTTTGTAGGTTTTGGGCACTTTGAAGCTTGTCTTGTAGGACCAACCAGATGAATATCTTGATTTTTGGTGGTAGTCTTATGTGCCATATGTTGTTTAGGGTAGGGTTTGGTATTTCGGGGTTGTTGAGGAATTTATATGCTGATTTGACTGTGAAGATTTTGGTTGTGGTGAGGTTCATTGTTAAGTAGCCCTAGTTGTCTTTGGTTGATGTTGCATTGAGAATCGGCTGTACTTTTTGGAGGTCATGTATGAAGAAGGTTGTTGTATTGGGTGGTATTGCGTCTAGGTCTAGAGGTCTGGCGTGGTTCAATGATGTTAGAGTAGATGCCCAAAGGGAGAGTTCGTTACTTCCCGCTTGCCAAAGCCATTTTGTTAATAGGGCCCAATTTTGCAGCTAAATGTCAATTATGCCTAGTCTCCGAAATCGCTTAGGTAGTGTAACTTGTTTCCATGGCAGCAGACAGTACCCTCCCGAGAAGTTATCTGTTGCTCCCTTCCATAGAAACCGTCGGTTAATTTTTGTTAGGGTTTTGGTGACCCATGCTGGTAGTAGAAAAGCTTGCATGTAGTGTTAGGGCATTACATTTAGGACCGCATTGGTGAGAACAGTTCGGCCTATCGAGGATAGGTGTTTCTCGGCCCAACCTTCTTGTTTTTGTTGTACTCTAGTAATGAGTGGTAGGTACGCTTCCTTGGGTGGTCTTCTGATGGTTAGCGGTAGGACCAGATAGGTAGTAGGTAGGTTTAGTCGAGGATGCTATATGGTTGACTCAATTATTGGAAGTATGTCGGTTGGGATGGCTATTGGTATGTAGCCGCTTTTATGTAGACTTGTTTTTTAGTCCAGAGATTTCGCAAATGTGTAGTACAGTGCAGATGATTTTGATGTTCTTTGCATGGCCCGGGGTGATGATGGTCGTGTCATCTGCAAATTGTAGTATAGTTGTTTGAAAGGTTGGTAGTGATATGAGTTGGTCGTTTACCCTTTGTAAGATCGTTTGAATGATGTCGGTAGCTAGGATAAAAAGCAGCGGAGATAATGGGTCGCCTGCCTTAGGCCGCGCTGGTGGTAGAAATAATCCCCCCTTGTACCGTTAACTTTGATATGAGATGTTGTTGAGATCATGAGGCTTTTAATCCAAGTTGTCCAGAGGCCTGGGAACCCGCGAGCCCGTAGTACCTCCAACAAGTATTCTCAGGATAATGTGTCAAATGCCTTGGAGAAGTCGATTTTAAGGAAGACTGATGGGATATGTCTCTTGTGAAGGTGGCTGATGAGCTCTTGGCCGGAGAGAAATGTCTGTATCAGTTGTCATCCCTTTATAAACGCTGTTTGGTTTTGGATTAAGTCTGGTAGGAAAGGTTGTAGACTGGTTGTAAGGATTTTTGTAATTATTTTTTATAGTGCATAGAGCACGCTTATTGGTCAGAAGCCTTCTATCGATCGTGAGTCATTTTTTTTGGGATAAGAGTTATGTATGCTTGCTTGACTCGCCAAAGGTCAAGGCTGTTATGGTAGAAGGCGGTGACGACTTGGAATATGTCATCACGGACAATATCCCAGTATGTTTGAAAGAACTCAATCGGGAATCCATCAGGTCCTGATGCTTTGTCTTTTGTCAATGTGAACACTGCTTGTTTGACTTCGGTTAAGGTTATGGGGTCAACAAGTGGCCGTAGGTGGTCATTTGTAAGGGTATAAGCAGTGGCGGAGATTCCGGGGGGATATAAGGCTGTGAGGTTGGGTTGCATTTGCATGTAGGAGGTGTGTTTGGTCCCTAGCAAGTTTTTGTAGTGTTCATTAAATTCCTGCAGGATTCTCGGGGTTTGGGTAATGACCATTTTTGTAGTTTATTTAGAGCATGTTAATTGTTAGGAGCTGTTCAGTATATAGTTTCCATTGCTTTAGCCCCCCACCAAAAGAAAAAAACAACCAACCCCACAAAATAAAAAAAATCCTACAAGCAGATAGGTTAGTGGATGGAAAGAATTCAAACAGAGAACAATTAACCATAACTCACACGGAGACATTGTATGCTGATCATATCTGCCTCTAGACTCATACATTGGGCTTAATGAACTATTTGCTTAGTTTTCTTAAGATCTTGACTATCTGCCTTATGTGAATGCTTATGATTTGGATGGCTTGGACTTTTGAGAAAAAGAACCATTTGTATCGCAGGAAGCCATATATGTTCATGATATCATACTTAATCCTAAAAATTGCTATTGTTTTCAGGAGAGCAGGTTCATGTACTGGTATGCCTTTCATCTTCTGCCATGAAATTAGAAACAAGCTCTCCATTTAAAGCCGTTACATCTCTAGTTTGCCACGATGGGAAATCTGCTTCCAGTGAAATACATCAAACCAAGCTTATGTCAGATAGTTCAGAAATTGTTGCTAGTTCTATGTATATCATTTCCCTTCATTGTATCTTTCATTCTCCACTTTTACATTCAAGCATCAAAATAGTGCCTTGTGTCTGCAATCTGCATGCTCCAGCAAGGCCTGTAGACCCATCAAAGGAAAAAAAAAATAATGATGATATATATTTTAAGTTTTAGTCAGTGCTATATTTTTACCCATTGTAATTCCAACTCCAGTTTTATGATTTCGTGTAAACTTTCAACTGATATGTTTATCTGTAATATCACTAGGGAACATGGTGATGCTACTGGAGATAAAGTGGAAAATGAAGAGACCAATGGCCAAGTTTCGTCACCTACAATTTCTCAGTCAGATAATCAAAAGAAACAGGCAGATTGCATTCTAGAGATATTCAGAAACTCCAGTTTCTTTGCAAGAATTGCACAATCAGATGACCCCCTATGGTCCAGGAAGAAGCGGGCCATACTGAGCGAGAATTTGTGCAATGTTGTATCTGACAAAGGATTTTTTGACAGTACAACAGCCGGTGGTGTGGCAAGAGATGCAGCAAAGTGTTTCTTATTATGTAATGAAGATATAGTGGTACGCTTGTGAATTAACCCTTGCTCTTAACTCTTTTCACTGAAGCCTCTAATGTCATTCTTGCTCGAGATTTGTTTTTTTTTTCTGTGTAAATGTGATGTAAAATGCAACGTCTCCTTGATATGTGAAGACATGAACAGTAAGCATTTTTTAATGCTAGATGATATTGCAAAATAATCTATTGATATGCTGAGTTTTACAAAATGTCTTTTTTATAGCAAAGGAAACTTTTTTGAAATTTATTAGAACATCTATTGACATGGATTTAGAACATTCCTGCCTTTTGCAAGGATACAGGTTCTATTGCGGGTTAATGTTGGAGTCACCAATTCCGTACCAGACCCGATACTCGAAATTCTGCAATTTGAGAAGTGCCAGTGGCCAAATCATGATGGAATTTCCTCATCTGATCCATGTCCCATACTTGACCCGTGTCATGAGCTCCTTACCTGGCTCCACCCTCTTGACCGCACCCTGGTCCCACCACACTTGCTATCACCTCCAGTAAATCCACCTGCTATGACTCACAAGCCTTCTTTCTCAGGCTCCTCCACTTCCCAGATCTTCTCCTTTAGCAACTTCAGAAGCTACTCCATGCCAACCATGCCTCCAGTAACTGCTGCTCCACCCCCCTCCAGCACGAACAACATGGAGGAGTTTGACAATGTTTCACTGGACAAATCCAGCAAGGGAGGGGAGAGTGTGGAGGGAAAGCTCTCCTTCAGGGGAGTCATGTTAGAGACTGAGAGATACTCAGTGCGGGCTGGGTTGGAGGGGGTGTATTTACCTGGTAAGAGATGGCGGAGGCAGGTTGAGATTGTTCAGCCAGTTGAGGTTCATTCATTTTCTGCCAAATGTACCACTAAGAACTTGCTCTGTGTACAAGTCAAGGTACATTCACAAATTATAAATCACACTTCATGCCTTTTAGTAAATGGAACATTAGTCTATTAATATGTTGTTACATGTCTTATCTGTGCAGAATGTGGTTCCAGAGCATTTATCGGATATAGTAATATATATTGATGCATTAACCATTGTCTTTGAAGAGACCTCGAAAGGTGGGTATGCTACTGGGAATAACAAACCTTTTTCACTTCCCATTGCCAGCATTGATGCTGGGGATGGCTATGGCTTGCCTAATCTTGCTCTAAGGTATGTTTTAAGGTTTCTTCTGGATACTGGGAATGCAAAGTAGACTTTTGAGTCTCTAGCAATCAGTTCTATGGCTGTATCAGTGCTGCTACATATGGAAATTCTGTTAGGAAAAGGGATATCTCACTATCTCTTGTAATTATGCCAGGAATCATAGTTTTAGAACCTTTTTTCTTTTTTTTGTTTTATTGATGAAAGGCATATATGCCTGTTTCATTGACTGAAACTTAACATTACATAGATCTTTAGTTCTAAACAAAGTTTAGAATGGCTGATAGTTGACTGATGAAAATCAATGCCATATGTATTGTATCAAATTATGAGTTAGCTAATCAATTATAATGTTAATATCTTGTAAAAGTTATTATACCGAAGTAAATTAGTTACCAATTATTCAAATTATTGTTAGCACTATTATTATTATCATATTATCATCATCATCATTCTTATTATTCTCATCAGCATTATTATCAGTCTCATTGTCGCTATTACTATCATTGATTTTTTATATTGAGATCTCTGATCTCTATGCTTTCGGATGGGTTTCATTTCTAGCCTATCCCAATTTATTTGGGATCTACTGTTTCTTTATTTCTGTTTCATATACTGTTGAAATGCAGGAGAGGTGAGGAGCATTCTTTCATTCTTAAGCCAGCAACAGCACTGCAAGGAGATAGAAAGGGAGGCTATGAGATCAATCCATCTCTGTCGAATTCTCGGCTGGGCTCCTCTTCATCAAATCTGCCTCCAAAAACTAGGGTTACTGAATCCAAGAGCACCACTTCTACTGCAGAGCAATATGCAATATTGGTATCATACCGCAGCAACTACTCTGGTAAGTGCTTGTTTATTTTTATTTCCATGCATCAGATCTGCAAAGAATATTGTATTTCAGTGACTATCACAACATTTTTCCACAAAATAATTATTACGTTACTCTGCATTTGTAAAAATTGTTTCAGGCATTTTGATTACTCGTGTTGTTCTAATTTGTTCTCAATTCTGATCCGTCTCATTATTGGCCTTTGACATCATTTCCCCAATTTAGGACACTAGTTTGGATCCAATTATTGTTGTTGTTGTCGTTATCATTCTTTTTGTAGTAATGATGTTTATTACTTTATTGCTTTCTTTTTTATTCCTAATGGTGTCTTTCAGAATCAAAGCTATTTTTCAAGCAAGCAACAAGCTGGCGGCCTTGTGTTGCAAGAGATGTGATGATCTCGGTTTCGTCTGATCCATACAATCAAGCAGTGCGACAAAGCGCAAGAGTTCCTCAACTGCCAGTTCAGGTAATTGTGCTAGTCCTTTTGAGTACCAGAACCAAATAAGAAATGACCATATTTGATATTTTCCTTGTGACCCTTCAAGGGTTTCAATTTTCGGTGTTACAATAAGACTTCAGTTGCTATCAGCTCCCAGTAAACAAGGAACAAACAGGCGAACAAAGATTTTGGCTGCTACATATTACCAGGTTTAGTTGATACCTGATCAGCTGACAAAGATAAAGCCCTAATTTGGCCCTATTATGCACAACAACAACAGCAACAACGAAGCTATTAATCCCAAATATATTGGGATAGGCCCTATTATGCACAGAATAAATTTTTAAATTTGTGCAACTGATTTTCAGTTGAGCCTAAGAATGCTTAACCTCCTTTCTGTAATTAGTTTACCTCAAGCCTGTGTTTATTCTACTTGTAAAAAAGTTTGAAATAAAAAAGAGATGCTAGGATTAAGAAGAGTCCAATCTAACTGACAACTAAGATGATACTTGTGTTGTGCATTTCAGTTCATGCCAATATCATAGCTGGCTGAAATAGCATTGAAATAGCTTGGATTCCTCCCTTTTGTAAACTGTGTTTTTCAACTTACAGGTGTTAACTCTAGAAGCGACAAATCTCACAACAGAAGATCTAACTTTGACGGTGCTAGCTCCAGAGCCATCAGCCTCTTCTCCATCAGTCGTTCCATTAAATTCAGCACCTACCACACCTGCTGGCAGTTCATTTTCTATTGAATCTTCAAAAGAAGGCAATGCTATAACTAGCTATTCACATCTTTGGTTGCAGAGTGCTGTTCCGCTTGGGTAATTTGTTTTAAATATCTGTCTATGTATTAGTATGTAATTTCTGAGCAAGACGGTTATTTAGTCATAAGATTCTGAAGTGAATGATGATGCAATTGTGGTTCACTGGTTCAAAAAAAATTTCTGCTTTCTTTTTATATATCTTTTTGTCTGTTGGTAATGTTTAGGTGTGTTCCAGCACAGTCAAGTGCTACAGTGAAACTGGAACTGCTACCATTAACGGATGGGATCATTACACTTGACACTCTTCAAATCACTATTAAGGAGAAAGGTGTGAATACTTCTTGATAAATGATCTTTCAATTATTTACCATCAGAATTAAATGAATATAAAATTTTGGGATACAGAAAATATACTTTTTCCAAAGCATGTAGGCTCCAGAGCAAAGCTAACAAATTATCTAGTCACTGGTCAAGCTTGTAGCAGTACTGGACCCTATTAAGGTAACCATACCAGCATTACTGGTATGGTATCAAGCTATCCAGTAAATACCAGCATTAACCAAACCAATCCTCCAGGGTATCGAAACCTGACTAGTTTCTTTGCTTGGTTTGTGATGTGTGTGTGTGTGTGTGTGTGTATGTGTGTGTGAGAGAGAGAGAGAGAGAGGGATCTTTGGAGATCTATGCCACTTTGTATTAATAAAAAGTATGCAATAATGAAATTTTTAACTGCAGGATTAACATATGTACCTGAGCACTCTTTGGAGATCTATGCCACTTCCAGCATTTCTACTGGAATTTCATAGGTATGTAGGTAGAATGGAAATGATCTCTTATGCAATTTTGTGGTCATTTCAAAGAAGAGTGTAGAACCGGGAACCAATTGCATTTTCAAATAAAATTACATTGCTATGTAGAGTTCCGTCTTGTTTTTCTTTTTGCTTCATTTTTCATTCTTAAATTACAATTTATTTTATTTTATTTTTTTTTAAATTTGCTTCGTTTTGTATTGTCCACCTTTGCTGGTTGTATGTGATGTTTCTGACTGGACAAGCATTTGTGTTGATATATAATTAACAAATATCAGAAATTTACTTGCTTCCAGTCAGACTAATATGTTTAATAATCACTGAACCATGGGGACGCTTTTGGAACTCTCCCAGTATAAGTTTCAGCTGTCACCATTTCCTTTTGAACTTTTGACATGGAGAATGATGTGATTCCATGCGTGTACGGTTTTATCAGTGCACCTTTAAGTCCAATGTCGTAGCTTTACCGAAGATGAGGCGCGGAGCGTTGGATAAGCGTTTGCAAAGGATGGGTCAGCTGGGTATCCTTGTGAAATAGTCCAGTAAGAACCATAGTTATCAAATTTGGCATGTAACATACTCTCCTTGAAGGTGATATTTCTATACTAGATGTATATTCCATTTAGATTTTAGTTTTTTTTTTTTAAATAATGGCGCTTTTATTTTATTACTGGAGAAAGTAAAAATTAGGGTTAATTTCTGGTATACCCATGAAAAATTTTAAAATTGCTAATATTCCCATCAAAACATGATAATAGCTTATATCCCCATTAACATTGTATATCTTTTCTTTTATCCCCTTTTTATTTAACATATTATTAAATACTGAATTTACTTTATTATACTTTCTACAAAATGGATTGGCTCTTCTTCTAATTCTCATGTCCTTGCGAATGTGGCTCCTCTTATTCTCTTAATGTTCTTCCTCAATATCATTTGATTTTCCTCCTTGAGTAATTGGGCTGAATATAGTTAAGCAATATCTATTCATTTTCTAGACCCTTAATAGGAGAGAGAAAATCACATAATAAATCAACACAAAGAAGCTATTCATTTTCTAGACCCTTAATAGGAGAGAGAAAATCACATAATAAATCAACACAAAGAAGCTTAGTACTTCAAACTATTATGATTTTTAGACTAAAAAACATATATAACTTGAGAAAAATTAAAAGGCCAATAGTGTTGTAATTTAATTTTGGGGCGTATGAATACATATAGGTGCAATGAACATCTGTCAATGTATAACCGGACATATATAAACATTATTCATGAATACAAATGGTAGCAATATCAATATTAATATATTTAAATGACATGCAAATAGATTAATTTTATGATAAAGCTCGTCAATTGGGGCTTCACCATTTTGAAATTGTCATAGCTTACAAAAGCTAATTGATTAATAATATGTTAAAGATTAAAAAAAAAAACTAAAACTGGCATGTTTTCTTTTGGAAGTAAAAGATACAAGCTTATTAAGAAATATATGCGAGAAAAAGAAGTGCTGGTCGCCATTGCTAATTCCTGCTATATCATGATTTTAATTAACAACTATGGTTTCGAAGAAGGGGTAAACAGTAAATTCAGTACTCACAAATAGATTAATAATGTGCCAAAAAGAAAAGAAAAGGGATAAAAGAAATTATATTGAGTTTTGATGGGATATAAGATATTTTGATATTTTGATGTGATATTAGCAATATGAGTTTTTTTTTATGATACATCAAAATTTATCCCGTAAAATTATATTCTATACTAAGATCACGTAAAATTAAAACTTGCACCGCTAAATTAAAAAAAAAATCAAAATGTGAATTAATTAAAATGAAGCGGGATAATTGGACACGACCGCACATGTTGACATATTAACTGACCACCGTATAATAAATTATGGAAATTTATTTCTAATTTGGAAATTTGCTATTCCAAATTTCAAGTTTTATCCAATGCCACTCAAAAACCAATTTAGTTAGATAATTGTTATCTATACCATATAAATTATATACTTGTTAAATGAAAATACAAAAAATATTTGAACAGACGAATGCTCTGATCTATCTATAGACAAAGCGTGAAGTTTTGAAACAACAATAACAGAGTCTTTAATTTCAAATAAATTAGAGTATACTAGAAATAAAATCCAATCTAAAAGTATAAGAGATCTCAAATATCAATCATTAAATAAATTAGAGTATACTAGAAATAAAATCCAATCTAAAAGTATAAGAGATCTCAAATATCAATAATAATGATGATGAAATAATAATAATAATAATAATAATAATAATAATAATAATAATAAATAAATAAATAAATAAATAAAAATGATAATGATAACAATGATGACAATAAGATAATAATAATGATAATGATGCTAATAATAAAAAAAAAGAGTATAATAAAACTACATTACTAGACTAAAAATTAAAAAACTAAGAACCTAAAATCTATAACTCTATTATTAGACTCTAATTTTTAAATCATAGTTTTGATACATGAATCATCGTCTTTCAAGTACTCCTATCCAAAATAAAATCTTTGGATATATTTCATTTCTTCAAATCTCTTTTTATTGTTTCCTCTCATGTCAGTCTTGGTCAACATCTTTCTCTTCTTGTATTATCAGGACATCTTAGAATATCATTTTGTATTGGTGCCTCAGGAGGCCTTCATTGGATATGACCAAACCATCACAAATAACATTGGACCAATTTCTTTTGAATTGGTGCTACCCTAAGTGTGTCTCGCATATCATTATTTCTGATTCGATATCTCCTTGTGTAGCCACATATCCAACTCAACATCTACATTTCTACTACACTCATCTTTTGGATGTATTGTCCTTTTGTAGCTTAGTATTCTACATCATACATCATCGCGGATCTAATCATCGTCATGTAGAACTTACCATTTAGTTTATTTGGGATCTTCTTATCATAGATAATATCAAATGTTTGTCTCAATTTCACCCATCTGACTCTTATTATATGACTAACATCTTCATCGATCCCTCTGTCACTCTGCAATATCGATATCAAATATCGAAATGTGTCATTTATGGGTACTACTTGTCCATTAAAACTAATATTTTCATCATCTGAGTTGCCCCCGCTGAACTGACACCTCATATATTCGATTTTAGTACTACTAAGTCTAAAACCTTTCGATTCTAAAATTTATCTCCACAACTCTAGTTTCTGATCGACTTCAATCATACTCTCGTCAATTAACACCACATCGTCAGCAAAGAGCACGCACCAAGGAATTTTTCCTTGTATGTCCTTTGTGTTATCATCAATCACTAAGATGAAAATATATAGACTCAATTCTGATTCTTGATGTAATCATATCTTAATAGAAAATACATCGGATTTGCCGTCACATGCTCTGATAAGTCACAATATTTGTGTGCATATCCTTAACAAGGATAACATATTTTGTTGGGACTCATTTTTTTTCAAGCGCCCACCAATTAATATTTCTTAGTATTTTATCATACGCTTTCTCCAAATCAGTAAATATCATATATAAGTCCTTATTCAATTCCTGATATCTCTATATGAACTGTCTTATTAAAAAAATCGTTTTTATGGTGGACCTCCTAAGTATAAAAACCAAAGTAATTTTTAAAGACAGCTATTTGTTTTCTTAAACGATACTCGATCACTCTCCTCCAAAACTTCATGATATAATTCATGGGGTTAATTTCTGTGTAATTAGTATAATTTTGAATATCTATTTTATTTTTAAAAATTAGTACTAATATACTTCTTCTCCACTCATTAAAAGCTTAAAGTTTTAAAATATAAAAAATTGTATTAAAATATATTATTATTTTATATTAAAAATTATACCACAGTTGCAATTAATTAATTAAAATAATTTTAAAGTGGCATTAAACAAAGCAAAATTTCCAATAAATTAATAATACAAAAAAATGCATACAAATAGCCGCATCGTATTTCTAATTTTCTATCAGAAAAGAAAATCCCACCGAGCTTCGAGCTTCGAGCTTCGATCCGATCGGCACCTTCTCTTTTTCCTCGTCTCATCGTCCTCACGCGGCTACGCCACCATTACCCAATTACCTTTACTCCCCCCCCCCCCCCCCCCCCCCCCCACACACACACACACACACACACACCAGTTCAGTTTGTGTGGAAGATCGATTCTTGATTTTGTTCAAATCCCATCTCCAGTTCGATCGAGTTTGTTAGTTCCCTTTTCTGATCGATGGCGTCCTCAAGCCAAGCGAGTCTTTTGCTCCAAAAGCAGCTCAGAGGTACTAATAATACCAATTTATATTGTAGTATAAATCGATGGCATTAGTTCATGATGATGATAATAATTATTGTAGTATAAATCTTCTTGAATTTAAGCCTTCTATTTCCTCACCATTTGGTTTTCTCATCTGATCAGATTTGATGAAGAATCCTGTAGATGGCTTCTCGGCTGGTTTGGTAGATGATAGCAATGTTTTCCAATGGAGCGTTACTATCATAGGCCCTCCCGATACTCTATAGTTAGTCTCCTTTTTTCTCATTTATTCCCCCCACATCTGACATTTCTTTCTATTTTCCTTTTCCAATATAATTGATGCCATAGGTCATTATGCAGATTTCTGCTACTGTTATTGATGCAATGCAAAGGTCACTTGCATCAGGTGCTGGTATCACTAATAGGTGTACCAAAGCACAAGTCCCAATTCATTGGTATTGAAAGAATAATTTCACATGTTCTCCTATCAGGCAGCACTGTTATGTATTACTAGTTGGAGGATGGTAAGATATTTTCATGTTTCTTGGGGGTAAATCTGATGTTATGTTTGCCCTGTATTAACGATGATACAGGAGTACAAGATACAAGAGAGATTGAAGATACATCAGTACATGATACACAAGGAATTACATAGTTATAGTCACATCATATCTCCATTTTACTATTAGTTAGTTTGTTTGTTATGTGTTTGTTGTGATTTCTCTATATAAGAGACACTTGTAATGTAATCAAATGAGTTAGTGGAATACAATCAGTTATTCAAAACTGTCTTCCTCTTCAATGAGTTAGTGGAGGCTCCACATACATGATCTTTCATTTCTTGTAGGGGTATATGTGTTTTTCTTTCTTGTTTTACAATGCTATACATGAAATTTTTCTTAATTTTAAATAACAAATGTGCAGTGAAGGTGGATATTTTAATGCTATTATGGCCTTTCCTCTTGACTACCCAAACAATCCACCAACTGTCAGATTCAAATCTGAGATGTGGCATCCAAATGGTAGGATCTTACTTATATTTTGTTCTATCTGTTTATGTTCCCAATTTGAAGTGATTAATGTTGTTTCTTCTATTTTCTTAATTAAAAAATAGTTTATCCAGATGGCAAGGTTTGTATTTCAATTCTTCATCCACCTGGCGATGATCCAAATGGATACGAACTTGCAAGTGAACGTTGGTCTCCTGTTCATACGGTACATTCCTTTTTTGTTGTTGTGTTTATTCCAATAGTTTTGATAAAAAAAAAAAACTTAGGTCTAGCCTATAGCTGACATTATATGAATAATTGGTCCAACACTAATGTTGGATACAATCATTACTATTTTTCATGGTATGTACTACTGCTACCAATATATTGCTACAGGATTGGCTCAAATCCCTCCATTTATATGTACCTCCATCTTTTACGTGTTAAGTAAATAAAATATAAATCCAATTATTGAAATAAAACCATCACTTTCTTTACCCTCCCAAAATTATTGTGGCTTTAGGCCTCATTTTGATGAAAAAAACGTGTCCCCATATTTGTCCAAATGAGTGGAATTTACAGGATCTTTCTACCTAACAAAAGATGGTCGAAGAGCATGCAAAGGAAATAATATTGATCACATCTAGTAGTATATTTAGAGGTGGCAATTGGGCGGGTCGGGTCGGGTTCGGGTTCGGGTTTGGGTCGGGCGGGTCGGGTCAGTTTGACCTTCTAGAAGAAATCGGGTCGGGTCAGGGTCGGGCCAGGTCGGGTTCGGGTCGGGTCGAGTCAGTTTGACTTTCTTTAAAAATCATGTCGGGTCGGGTTCGGGTTCGGGTCCGGGCGGGTCGGGCGGGTTTCTCGGGTCGGGTCGGGTTCTGCCACCTCTAAGTATATTGGATACTTGATGTATATCATGCCAATTGCCCATCCACTTTTTTGTTTAGAATAATTGGACAGAAAATAAAAACCAATAAAATGTGTTGAGAATTTACTAGTGGCTTAAGCCCAAGCCTGACTACTTTATACTACCAGCTCTGCTATCTACTCAGCTAATATAAGAACCTCATTTCATAAGCTCTTATTAATGTTAGGTGTAATGTCATGAAACTTTATAAATGTATAAGGTGGGGGGAAGGAGCAAAACAAAAGATCATTTTTATTTCAAGTTTTTGAAGATTTTGTTTTGATTTTTGTAGGTGGAGAGTATAGTCCTGAGCATAATATCCATGCTTTCAAGTCCGAATGATGAATCTCCTGCCAATGTTGAAGCTGCAGTAAGTTTTAAAAGAAATAATAAAATAAAATAAAACTTAGTATAGAAGATCTGTGAATTTCTACATATTGTAACTAATCAAATTCGTCAAGGGTTTCCCCGTCTCTTGTTCTTGGGATCTGATGTTTGATGTTAGTTGTATGTAGAATAATGGTTTAAACTTTGTGTTGCAGAAGGAATGGAGAGAGAAGAGGGATCAATTCAGGAAGAAGGTTAGCCGCACGGTTAGAAAATCTCAAGAAATGCTTTGATGAGTTGATAATCCCTATTATGTTCAACTGATCCTACCAGTTTCTCCCCCTTTTTTTTTGATTTTTTGTTGTTGTTATTCATCTCTTTCTTTATTTATAAGAGTTTTGAGGGTCTGCATATGTGGTTCTTTGCTGTAATCCTGCCAACGAACATGTGAATATTTTTCATAAAATGCATGGAGAAAAATGTTGTCTTTGAGCGAGGCTTTGATCGGTACGTACTTTAATTTGTAGATATGTTTTGATTGGTTAGTTCGATGTGAATGCAAATATGCAATATTAAATGTTAAATGTAATGTCAGTATGGATGATTAATGATAGCGTCATTATCGTTAAGGTTAAGGGTTCAAATCTCAATAAATCATGAAAGAAAGTGATATTGACATTTTAGAGGACCTGCAATAAGAAAAAAAAAATATGCCTCATGGTCTGAACTCTGAACGGTTTAGTTTATTGTGCAATGTCCGAGGAAAACAGGCATTGAAAAGTAGAAAGGGATGTAACATGGAAGATGAATGGTAATAGTAATAAAAATAATAAATTCAGTTGGAATATTTGAAAGGATAGCAATGAATCAGGATTTCCTTTTTGGTTTTCTTTTCATTTTGGGATTGATTCCTCAGCCCCATGTCATCCGTGACCGTGAGTCATTTAAATGCACTTTCCTTTTGTTTCCTTGCTCTGTTGCTCATACTGCATGTCATACAAAACATTCATTTAATGCATCTGAGATTCTGAGCTACATAGTGAGAGGCCAGAGACTAGAGTAGAATTGAATGATGCCATTGCCATTGCCATTGCCATTGCCATCTCCGTCTCCTTCTCTCCTCCCCAATGGACCTCAGAACTACCGCAACAACCGCAACCTGCTGTCGTTGGGATCGACAACGGTGTCTGAGCGCAAGCTCCGATGCCTCAACTACCTGCTGCTGCTCTTCCGTGTGGCGTCTTTCTCCTTCTCCCTCGCCTCTGCCATCTTCACTCTCTCCAATTCCACTTCATATTCCTCTCTCAACTTTTTCTCCTTCCGCTTCCTCTTCGCCGCCAATGCCATCGTCGCTGTCTACTCTCTCTTCCAGATGGGCGCCGCCACCTGGAAGATTCTCAAGGGCCAGGGCCAGGACCAGGGCCCCACCCTCCTCCCTCTCCGCATCCAGCTCTTGTTCGATTTCTGGCATGATCAAGTCTTTGCCTACCTGGAATTGGCTGCCGCTGTCGCCGGAGCAGCTGAGGCAGCAACACTCAGGCAGAGACAGGCACTGGAGATGGGGATGGGGATGGGGATGGGGCCCAGCTGTCAGTCTTTCTGCATTCAAGCGGACATCGGCGTGGCCCTTGCTTTTGCAGGGTTTCTCTTTGTTGCGCTCGCGACTCTGGCTTCAGCATTTCGTCTCGTCTCTTTTCTCGCCACAGGATCCCCACTTCTTCTTCCGCTTCCACTTCCTATCTAATCTAATTAACAATCATTATATTAATCCTTCCCTTCGTGCATCTCAATTAATTAATTAGTGTCGAGACAGAATGTAAGTTAGTAGGGTGCACTTATAATTATATGATTGAAAGGCACTTTCTGGTATTTCAATTTCCATTTTTCTTGTCCTGATGCTTGCATGCACGCACCACTTACACACGCACATACAGTACACACTATTGACTGGTGATGCTGGAATCAAGTCTAGTGCTAAAGTTCACATTCAGTGATATTTCATTTCAATTTACTTGAATTCTCATGCTTCATCTAGAATTCTAAGGTTTCAGTTTTATTACATTATGTCAGTGGATGTTCTTCAAAAATCAAAAGCAAGGATGCCAATGATGGCTCTGAGCCTCTGAGCAAGCCCTGTTTGATGAGTTGTGCTTGTGGTTATTACACATAAGATTGTATTGCAACTTAGCATTGCCAATGTGCGGAGTTGGGCTAAAGCCATATCACATTTTTATTGAGTATTTAAATTACTCATATTCAGCAGGGAAGAAATTATGCGTCAGATCAGATAGGTAACCTAACCAGGGCTAGGTTGAACTCACGTATCATTTGGGTTCATGTTAGCTTTTGCATTTTGTAATATTTCATATTGTTAAGCAAATTATGCTAATGAGAAATTTATTGTTTTTATTTAACAATAAATTCATGCATTAATTGTTCTAGAGGCCCAATCTGTGCCTGACCTAAAACTCCCTGATCAGTCTTTATGTTGGTCACATGGGTTGCTTCCTTAGGTTGGATACCAATTGGCAATTGCCAACCTAACTAAACCTCCAACTTGGATTTGGGGAGAAGATCTCAGCGGCCGATCTAAGTCTGGTTTGTGCAATGTTGTCTCTGACAAGGGATTCTGACAGTACAACAGGTTGGTAATGTCACAAAAAATGCACCGAGTGCTTCTTTCTATGTAGTGGAGATATAGTGGCATACTTGTGGATTGAATGCCTCTCTCTTTACTCTTTCTATTACTAAGTACCCTCTAAAATGTCATTCTTGCTCCAGCATTTTTATTTTCTTGTAAACTTTTGTTATATACGTAGTTTATTTTTCTTGGCAAATATTGGTATGCTCGTGGATTGTAAATTTCATTTTTCTGCCAATAAGTGTGGACAGGAATTGTAGGCATGTCTTAATGCCTGACTCGATATTGCAAAATAATATTAAATTACTTGCCAAGTGTTCTCACAAAATGAGATTTTTTTTGTATAAAAATAAACTTTTCTATGAATTTTTTTAGCAAACTATTTTTTTTAAATATCTTTTCATGTTGGACTAGCCAATGCCATACCTGTCACACCCCAAAAAGAATTAAACGGGTTAGGAGTACCCAAAAATAATTAAACGGGTTAGGGGTACTTAATTCCACCACTTACGCACGATGAGACATGCGTACGGAAGACTAAATGAATAAAGTAAGATAATCACAGAATAAACAAAACAATATACATTCCAGAATATTCAGTCAAGTACAACGTCTGACACCGGCGGGGCTGACTCCATCAGAATGGGCAGCAAAAATTCTCTCAAATAAAATCCAAAAGAAAGAACCAAAACCCGATACCCGATAGGTCCTAATCAACTACCCTGCTCACTGGGCTGATACGGCGAAGCACCTCTGATATCTCGCAGGACTGCACCTAGCACTCTCATCAAAACAAATCCCGCACCTGTAAAACCTGGATCCCACAATCACCGTGAAAACGTGAGTAATTTTAAAAATTACTCAGTATGGATTTAGATCCATCATAAAAATTTGATCTTCTTTTCTAGACTGGATCCAAATACCGATACCGACTTCCTAAATGCAGTAGATATCTATTTATAATTAAATTAATATTTTAATACATCTCTTTTAAAATCCACTATTATGCGATGACATGCAATGACAAAGAAACCCTAAATATAAAATCTATGGAAATAATATAATATATATATATAAAGTACGAGATTGAAACACCCATAATAAATATCTCAGTTGCAGATCATCAGTCCATCCACAAGTGGGCACGTAATCGGGCCTTGGACTTGTGACTTACATAAGCGGGCACGTATTCAGACCCAACTTTCAAACTTAGGATTTTCGAGTAACCGGGCGCCAATGTCCTGAATACCCTAGGAAAATTAGACATCCCGGGGCGATAACGCCCTAGAAGAGTGACGGCTAAAAGCACGTACTCGGTATTCTGAATCTGATGATCCACCTCACTCAACAGTGATAATAATAATATAATAAGACAAAAGAGATTAAGAAATTATGCTTTCAGTTGTCATATCGCCAAAAAGAGATAACTAACCGTGAAATGAAAAAATAAAATATAATACAAATGGGATCCTACTCTGTACCAACCAAGAGCCAAAAGAGAAAGTCCTTCGGACATACTAGGATCTCAAATAAGCCGGCTAAATAAAATAATAATAATAATAATGGAGTATAATCCAGACTTGAATATGGTCGCCCACACTAAACACTGAAAGACATGGAATCCTAATCGCTCAATTTAAATTAAAATCAAATCATATTAAGAATAATAATAAAAAAAATATTGATCCAAAAGAAAACACTCCGGCACGGCCGAACCTGCCAAATGACGGGGTCGGTGGATAACCGACAGGCAAAGGTGCGCAGTGCATATACTGACCAAGGGGCCCCACGAGCCAATCGGTTTACCGAACGTAACCCGTTGGTCTGTTTATGCAAGGCAATCTCAGACTAAGATTACCCGGCCCGCCTTTCAGCACTCTCATGCATTCAATGTATGATTAACTACCTAAGTTAATTAATAATTAGTGATAATAATAATAATATTATCCTATTATTTATAATCTATAACTTTAGTTATTTAATTCTAATCTAATCCTAGATCGAGACTAATTCATGAATCCTACTCCTATCATATCTACATGCAAATGACATGATATGACATGTGAATGCTGGTAGATCCCAAAAATACTAGTCAATTTACCGTATGCAATGACAGTTCATGTTTGGTCTCTAATCAGGATTGGTCGGAAAATATCGTAGTTTAGATTTATTTTAAAAGCATTTTTATTTTCGGTTTGGGTTCCTATTTCTTAAGAAAGAAAAGTAAATCCCAAGAAACCATACCTGATAATGATGGTGAGGATCGCAGAGTCACTCTACTCCGGAGGCAACAATCCCGTTTCGGGATCGACGTCTGCGTATGTGAGGTCGGGATCGGCCTCGAGATCCGTGAGTGGATCCGAGTCAACTATATGACCTATTATTGATTTAAATTACATGTCTGTTAGTTTTAACGTGATTTATCTCATAATTGATAATTAATTTTAATGACATATTAAGTTAATGCTCATTCGGATTTTATCGTCTTTTTCTTAAAAATTTCAGAAGCATTTCTGCTGTATTCATAGGGTGTCAGAAAAATCTAATTAATGCATTTTTATATATTTTTATGGTGTTTGATATGTTAATTACTTTTATACGCGTCTTATCAACTCTTTTGGGATTTCGTTGATTTATTTTATTAATTTTGTTAAGTGGGTGTGGTTGATCCCCTTTTTATTTAAATTCAAGTTTTGATTACAATTACAGTCTTTTTATTTGTTTGATTTAATTACGTCGTCCGACATTTCAAATTCGATAAATCGATAACATCCCGATAACAACACAAGTACAAAGAATAAATTATTAAGTTCATTTTTATTGATTTCATTACGATTACAATTACCATTACACCGAAGACAAGAAATAAAATCTAAAATTAAACAAAATAGAGAAATTGATTAATATATATATATATATATAATATCATTCTAGTATTCTTTTTATTTAATTAAAAATGGAGAAATTAATTCATATATATTTTTTAATATATATTTATTGAGTAAAGATATCGTGAGTTTAACTCAAAAAGTACATCAAATCATTTCTAAATTTTAATTTATCGTACTTATTAAATTATTTATATGAAAATATTATGGGATACAAAAATTTAGAGTGTTTTGAGCTTTTTAAGTCATCGTTTTTAATTTTTGAAAATATGCTCTAAAAAAATAATAAAATATTAAATGTTTGAACATTATTTTCAAAAATTGAAAACAGTGACTTAAAAAATTCAAAACACTCTAAATTTTTGTATCCCATAAAATTTTGATATAAAGAATTTAATGAGTATGATAAATTAAAATTTGGAGATGATTTGATTTACTTTTTGAGTTAAACTCATAGTATATTTACTCTATATTTATTATATCCTAATTATTATATTTATTACATTTTTATATGTTAGAAAAATAGTTTAAAATAAAATAAAAGAAAGGAAAAAGAAAAAATAAAAGAAATTAAATTAATTTAAAGAAAACATTATTATTATATTAACATGTTGGTGTTTTAATGCACGAGATCATACACTGTCTACCATACCAATTGTGCCTGTGCACTGGTAACCCGTAAAGGGGGGAGATATGAAATTTAATCATTTTCCATATATTTAAGTTTACGTAATTATCCATGATGCCATCGAACCTTTCAGGGCGGCGTCAATTAATTTGTCATCTTTTTTTTCATTATTTCTATTTTATTATCTTGGGACATTTTAGTTATTGGACCTTATTCATTTATATCAAATCTTAATTTACATTTTAATTACTTTGAATTTATTTGGTGGCCCAACAATTAAATCTTAAATCCTAGTTTTTAGAAATGGGCCCAAATCCCTTTTTATCAATTTCTTGTTAAGTTACTTAAAGTCCAGCCGGCCCAAGGTAAGTTTCTGATTTTCTTTAAAATTTATTTAGGCCCATTCCAAATTCTCCTACACTAGTTTCCAGCCCAAAGTATAAGTCATCTAATCAACATCTGAAACCTAATTTACAGATAAAATTTTCACAAGGCAGCAAACAACAAACACAAGCAATCATGCACAAGCAATATACGCAGAACAAGCACATACACAAGCAATAAACACATGCGACAGAGTCATCCCACAGACAAACAAAACAAACAGACATACACCATAGAGCAATCAGGCATAAACCAGACAGGCAAGAATAGAAGGGGTCATACCCAGCGCCTATACCAGCACTTCAAACAATGTAGTAACCCGTGAATGAAAAGTAACCAAGAATGAAAAGTAACCAAAGAAGAAAAGTAACCCAGCAAGAACTCAAGCATGTAAGCATATCAGAACCCCCAAAATACCAGCACCAGTCCCAGTATACCTATAATTCAGTAAAATAAGTAACCCAACAACAGAAAAGCAAACCAGCGAGGGAATATGGGGGAGGGGGTAGTCTCACCTCATTGGTACCAAATTAGTACCAGTGTACCAAGGTGCTCCCCATGACAGTAACCCAAAAATCAGAGAGAATCAGTCCCAACAACACCTAGGGTTTACCAGAAATAGAAACAAGCGAACCAGTAAGAGAGGTAGTAGTAGAGGGGGGCAAGGTCAAGCAACATGACAACACAAACACAAATCATCAACAACAAACACAGAAGCACAAAACTAACACTCGGGTCAGGATTTACCAGTAAGTAGAAGGACCAGATCAGCAAGCAAGGAAACAAAGGGGTAAGACCCAACACAGATTAAGCACAACCATCACTCGGCCTCTTCTCCAACCTCCCCCCTTTTGATGCTACTTAGTCTAACTGAAAATCGAGTCAAATGAGATCTGTTCTTATAAGTAGCTAATCTCAGCACATGAGAGCAAATGCAAAAAGGAAAGAGGGAGGGACCAGAGAGGGCCTTTTATAGAGGAGGAGGGTAAGGCAACGGTCACACGAGGGGACATGGGGAAGGTAGGGCAAAGTCAAGGCGGCAATTTCGCCAGAGAGTGGATAGGCACTGTAAGGGGGCAAAGTCGCGAAGGTAATAGGGACAGGTGAGGCCAGTGACAACTGACAGCGACAGGGAGAGAGAAAGGTAGAGGGGGAGTCGGCACATCTCTCGCCAGAGAGAGACGAAGAGGAGAGGCGGAAGAAGACAGAGAGAGAGAGAGAGTCGAGAGGGTTAAATGTGAAGGGACAGAGCGGTGACAGAAAGAGAGAAGAGGGAGAAAGAGTGTATTCGATGGGGTAGAGTGGAGAGAGAGAGAGAGGGGATGGGGAATTAATGAGGGGGAGAGGAAGCAACATGAGATCGGATGTAGCGGAATTGATGTAATTTTGGTGTGGTGGGTTAAATAAGTTTGTTATTTGAGTTATTACAGAAGGAGATTATCATCGCTAATTTACGTATCGTCGGTTGCTTTCATTAAATTGGTCACTAGATAATCGATTGAATTTTTCATTATATTTTGATAATTACACATATCATAAGTTGTTAGGTCAAAAACTATATCTTAGATTATTGATCGATTTATTTGTTTGTTTAAAATATCATTTTAAATTTATCAGATTTTGTTCTCAATTGTTAATTTCAGTTTAATTATCCCCTTAAGTCGTGTTATTGTTTAATTAAATTTTTGCGGTTTAACAATACCCGACCAATACTTGAACTAAGGTACGTTTTATGGTTTCTTTTATGATATTTACATATTTGAGAATGTGAAGAGGAGTTTTGAATCTCTAACAATCAGTTGTATGGCACTATCAGTAGTTATACTTAGATGTGGGTGTTGCATGAATTTTGTTTTGATCTCAAAACTTGTGTGGGATTTTGGTCCTGTAATATGATTAACATAAAGTTCTTTTATTTATCATTCTCTATTGGGCACTTGCACTATCTCACTATGTTCAAATCTGTTTCATAATGTCATAATAGAAAAAAGTGATGTGGCTGCATATAGATGCAGCTTTCTGTTCTATTATTCTTTATAGCATAAGATATGATCATGAGTCAACTAAAAAAAAAAAAATATTACCATGAGAAACCAAATCAAATACCTTTTCGGTGACAAGCGAAAAGGCCTCAGCGTAAACTGAGCAAACAGTAAAGCCGAATTATAAGTTGATTATTGGAACAAACTATAAAGTCTATTTGCTGACCTACAGCAGATTGAGCTGAAAAACTGAATGAACCGAATTCTAAAAGACTAGTGTATACAATGAAATAAGCAAGAAAAACCATTAACTATGAAAAAGGAAAATCATCTCAAAATTACGGAGGGGTTGAGTTATTGGGAAATGAAGGAAGAACTGGTGCTTAGTGTGAGTTGCATTGGGTTTTGTTTGAGAGAAATGGTGAAAGAGACAAGAAGATGGAGTGAGAGAATCCTGAGAGAGATCAATTTGAATGAGATTTATTGTGAATTGATAGGGAGCAAACTATACAAGGACAGCTGTACAAATATTTTTTTTCAAAAATTCTACAGTTAGGGTTCAACGCCTATTATTATTATTATTTGAAAAAAAAAGAATGCTGTAGAATATTTTTAGTCATTTCTGTTCGCATTACATGTGCCCCAAACAACCATTAAGAAATGGTGCACTCACGATAGGTGGTATTCATTATGCAGTAACTGGCACTGCAGCTGGTGGAGGATATGACTACACAATTAGAAGGAGAACCCTTTTGTGCCTTTCTCAGCACTTAACAGGCGCCATATTAATTACGCAAGTAGTTATTAATTAATGTGTGCCTGTGCATTTGGTCCAGGTAATATCACAATTGCAGTTCATTCGGTCGATACAGCACCACCAGTAGAAATCAGTTCCTACAATCAAAATTGCCAATCTCGAAATTAAACCTAACTTGGTACAAAATATTAGTCTTAAATTTTGTTTCCTCATTTTGAAATAACAATGTCAAATTTTCTGAAATTTGTTTCCTCAAATTTGAGATCACCTGAATTTATATCCTCATTTCAAAAGTCTCAATGTCCAAATTTCTAACTCATAACTAGAAAGAACTTACAGTTCCTCGTCCCAAAAGTATGAATTTCTAGAAATTTCTGCGTCCGGACTTCTGGGATCTTCTTTTGCTTGAAGTTCATTTCCACAGAAAAAAAAAATCTAAGTTGTTATATTGATTCCCAAAAACACTTAACTTTCCATCTTTCAGTAACTTAAATAACTATCAATGTTATGGGGAGAGAAGAAACGGGCATCTAATGGAACTGTTTTGATTGTTAAGTAGATATTATCTATGTATCGTATTTTACCATAAATTAAGTAGTTTGGAATTTGATTGTTAATTTGTCTATATATCTAGTGATGTGGTATAAATTTGCTTTCGATATATAGGCGTACGTGTGTCTATATATTTAAATTTGCTTTCGGTATTTTTAAATTTCAATTGCACAAATAAATTTTATTTACCATATGAATATTTTAATATTTTCTCACATAAATCTTTCGTTCGTTTCTGTAATTAAATTTAATCTAGTTTGAAAATTTATTTGGTCAATATTAGATGGAAGACTACACTCTTACATTTTGCCTATTTAATAATGGGGATCACTTGATAATGGATATTTTGACAAACTTGGCATTGGTTTTGCAAATAAATATAAAAAATTTAAAAAATAGAAAAAGTTTATAGATATGTTATTTTACTTATAGATTATAGATTGATAGAAATTTTATACAATTTCATTATCGCTTGATAGTCCATCAAAGACTGTTAAATTAGAACCATTATAAATTGTATAAATTTTCATGCAATTTTGTTCCGATTAATAAAAAATATTCACAATTCTATTAGTGGGAGCCTCACGCCTGGACGTCGTCCGAGCGTGGGGGGGGGGAATGGATCTGAGCATGGGCGCATCATGCCTTGACGCCATCCATGCGTGGGGGTTGCATACGCATATCATAACATTACAGTGGTATAACATGACACATGTCAACATTGTATCACATCCCTATGAGGGGCAGGTGATGCATGGGAGCACCACGCCTGGACGTCGTCCGAGCGTGGAGGGAAATGAACCTGAGCGTGGACACCTCACGCCTTGACGTCGTCCAAGCATGGGGCTGCATAGACATATCATAACATTACAGTGGGATAATATGTCAGAGGTCAACGTCGTATCACACTCCTCTGAGGGGTAGGTGATGCGTGAGAGTCTCACGCCTTGACGTCGTTCAAGCGTGGGGGAAATGGACCTGAGCGTGGGCTCCCTACTAATATAATTTATTTAACAAAATTTTATATTTGAAACTTTTTCAACTGTAAAATCACTGTATGTAATAGGTTTTGTTTCTAAAATCTAAAAAAAAATTGTGTATTGATTTTTATTTGTATTTTCTTCCTCTAAGAAATGCAAATTTAATCAAGGAATGCAAAGTTCTATTAAGTATTGTATCACGGAATATAAATTTGATCCATAAAATATTAATAACTTTATTATATAACTAATTTTGTACAATACTTAATTGTTCAACACAAATATTACTGAATAATAGCTCATTTGAGTTGAGTAATAAAAATGTTGTAGAAAATTACATGATAATAAATGCTGGGATTAATGGAAACTCTATTTATAGAAAAATATGAATGATAAAATTGATATATATGATGAAGACATATATATCAGCTCTCTTATAAAATGCTGAAGTCATACAAACTGAACAGATCGGTGTTTGAGTTTGAAATTAGGTCGGATCAAACAATTAATTTGTTTTGATTTATTTTTTTATTGTTGTTGATTACTAACAAATTAAGCAGCATATGCTCCAATAAAAAAAATGGACAATGTCAGATTTTCAGACTCATCAGTGTGGGATTTTTATAAATCGATACTAAAAAAAGGTCATTGATAGACTACGATTTTTAATTTTCATGAAGTTTGATCGTTAAGCAATCCAACTAACCTTCTACATTTTTGTTAGAAGTTAATCAACACATAATGATGAATGATCCAAGTAGAGGTTTAATTACACATAGCTAAAATAACTTCTTGTCAAAGAAAAATCAGCACCATCCGCTATTTTTATCAAACGGTAGATGCTCAAAGGTTGAAAATATAATTTATTTTATGTTTTATGGAGTATAGACTTTATTATAAAAATGTCACAAAGATTATCAAGTCGAAAGAAGTACCAAAATTCAATTACATCCAAAACTAATAATATGTACCACCTACAAAAGTTGAAAACATCAAGTCTTCAAAGGAAATGAGTAAAAATGGAGTATATACTTTATTAAGGTGGTGGGCCAACCATGGTTTCCTGGATGGCAAGAACATAACAGGATTGAGCCAGGACAGAAGAAAGTGAGGGTTTTGGACATAGTGGACCCAAAATCAGGAGATGCTGAGGTTAACTTTTGGAGAAGACATAGCGCAACGTATCTTGGACACGATCAATCCTTCAAAAAATAATATACTGGTGCAAGACAGGCTAATTTGGAAGCACACGAAAAATAGACAATACTCAGTCAAAATTGGGTATGAATTACTAAGGACACGAGAAGATGTGGGCGCAATAGATAAGGACCTGATTTGGAAAGCAATCTAGATCAAGTTGTTTCTTTGGCGAGCGTGTCATGGAGGCCTTCCGACGGCACAGGCGCTACACAATTGGTTCAACAGGGTGCAACCACTATGTGCTCACAGCAACCAAGAAAATGAATACCTGATGCATATGTTATTTTTTTTTTCCCGAGTTCAAGGACAGCATGGTTTGCTTCACCTCTGACAATTCGAGTGGAGGAGCTGCCGTTGGATTTCCATGAGACACTCAAATACCTAGCATGCTCTTTATCCAACGAGGATAAAGTCAAGGTAACCTGCCATGGTGCATTTGGAAGGCCAGAATGCAGAAGTGATAGAAGGACAGGAGCAGAACCCAAGGTCAGTGTTTTGTCAAGCCAAGCGATGGAATATGAGTTAACACCTTCTATGAGGGCCCCACAAAAATGGAGACAACCACGGGTATTGCAGGCCGCAAAGGGATAATACTGGTGGATGGATCATGGGATCAGATGCACAAGGCTGGGGCAGGGATGGTTGGGTATAATGGGCGGACCCACTCGGTAATAGCGAATTATTGGGGTTTTAATACTGGGGATCCTTTTATGGCAGAGGTAATTACCATGCAGAAGGCGGTACGTTGGATACAAAGTCATAGAAAATCTTTGGGGATACAGAGCTGGGTGATGGTCTCTGACTGTGCAACACTGGTGAAATTGCTCCAAACACAAACAATTGACAGTATCCCATCTTGACAGGCAGCAGAAATTGTTACGAGTATCATCAAGGATCTGGGGCAAATGCAGGTCATGCTGTGGAAGTGAGCTGGAATAGGTGCCAAATAAGGAAGAAGATCTGTAGATGCGCCTATGAAGGAATGGTTAATCAATTACATATTTACTTTCTCTATTTCTAAATTATGTATCTTTTACAAAATAAGGAAAAAAATAATTGGCCTTCCTATGTTCTATAAAGGAAGAGCCTCTCTGTGTAAGAATTTATTCAGAAAAAAGAAATAAAAAAAGGTGTGTGTGTGTAGAGGTGGATGTAGGTACGAATTGTGCCGAACCACGTTAAATCTCTGTGTCAATTTATGTGATTGATTCTTTGAACATGGTATCAGAGCACCAAGGTTGAAGATTCTGAGGTGCTGCTACTACTAACCACTGAAAACCCACAACAGAGAACTCCCTGAACCGGTCTTGACCTAGATTGGTTGTCTGACTACCATGGCTTCGCCTACATCACCAAAGAAACTCACCGAACAGCCTGATGCACTTACCCTTCTAGAAAGACTCATACAACTCCTGTCACAACCCCTACCAGTACCTCCACCCAAGATCGCCGCCGCATTTCAAATTCCGTACTCAAAGACACGATACAGGAATCCCACCCATTTCTGTTCGCCTGAATGGGCAGAATTATGGGTTGTGGGTTCAAGTGGTAGAGATGCAGCTAGCAAGTAAGGACAAAACCGGTTACATTGACGGGAGCCTTAAGCCTCCTCCTGAGAATGATGCGAGATACAGGAGGTGGAAAGTAGAAGACTCTACTGTCAAAGGTTGGCTGATCAACTCTATGGACCCGGCCTTGATCAGTAATTTCATACGGTTTCCCAGTGCAAGGGAGGTGTGGAAGGCTGTTACTATATCTTACTCTGACGGAAATGATAAATCTCAAGTGTATAACCTCAAACGAAAAGTGGCTCGACTCAAACAGTCGGGTAAACCCATTGAAGAATACTATAACCTATTGCAAGAACTTTGGCAAGAGATCGATTTCAGACGACCAAATCCGATGGAATATGCTGTAGATGTGGAGAAGTATAACTCTATTATTCAAGAAGATAGAGTATACCTCTTCCTTGATGGTCTTGATGACCGTCTGGATAGTGTGAGGGCAGAAGTAATCCGCATGAATCCGTTTCCCACTGTTGAGGAGACATTTTCTAGGGTGAGACAAGAAGAAATAAGGCAAAGTGTCATGCTCAATAAGGAAGAGACAACCTCTCCAATGGCGATGCTAGTCAAAGGAAGAGGAAGGCCAGAAGAGAAAGTTCCAGTTGAAGCAAACCTGACCATGTCAAAACCGAACCAGCACCAATACCAGCCGAATCAGAACCATTACCAACCGAACCAGAACCACTCACGGCCTCCCCTTACTGGACCATGTACACACTGTGGTGGCGCCAAACACACCAAGGATAACTGTTTCAAGTTGAAGGGGTATCCGGATTGGTACAAAGATCTAAAGAAGAAGAAGCAGCAGACCTATGATGAAAACAAGGGCAAGGCGGCACTAGCGTCAGGTGGTAATGTTTCCTTAGTCCCTCTAATGGATGGTGAGAAAGTAGGGTCTGATGAAGGTAATTCTCTCTATATTGATAGTATACACACAGGCTTTGGATTTAATACTTGTGAAAAGAATTATGAAAATTAGGTAATTGACTCAGGGGCGTCAGACCATATGACGTTCTCAAAAACAGATCTAGTGGAACATACAGAACCCAGAAAAAGAGAAATTGTGAACGCAAATGGAAAATTAAGTCCAGTAACTGATGCTGGAACTGTGTGTATATCCCCCTCTATGAATCTGACAAATACTCTTTTGGTCCCGACTCTCTCCACAAAACTGCTTTCGGTTGGGCAATTGTGTGAAGATCTCAACTGTGCAGTGCTAATGTACCCGAATTTCTGTCTGTTCCAGGATATCCTCACGAAGGAGATTATTAGGCGTGGTAGAAAAAGGGGGAGGTTGTATCACCTGGAAGACATGAATGGTGTTATTGCTTGTAATGCTTCAGGTTTATCTACTAATAGTAAAAATAAGGTGCTAATTTGGCATAGACGATTAGGTCACCCCTCATTCGGTTATATGAAGAAATTATTTCCTGAATTGTTTGAGAATTGTGTTAACTTTAAATTTGAATGTGAAACTTGTATTAAAGCTAAGAGTCATCGGGTTCCATATCCAAGCAGTTTGAGTAAGAGTATTTTTCCATTTGATTTAGTTCATTCTGATGTGTGGGGTCCCGTCCCGATTAGTTCAAAAACTAGAAACAAATGGTTTGTGCTATTTATTGATGACTGTACAAGAATGACCTGGCTTTACCTTCTCAAAACTAAGGATGAAGTTACAAATGTGTTTAAATTGTTTCAAAAAATGATACAGACTCAATTTGGAAAGAACATAAAAATGGTCTGAAGTGACAATGGTGGAGAGTTTGTGAACAAAACGTTGAAAGATTTCTTTGCAACTGAGGGTATCATTCATGAGACCTCATGTGCCGGAACGCCACAACAGAATGATGTGGCAGAGCGGAAAAATTGGCATATTCTGGAAACAGCACAAAGCCTGCTGTTTGAATACAACGTTCCTCAACGATTCTGGGATGATGCCGTCATGGCTGTCGTATACCTAATCAACCGAATGCCTTCTGCGGTATTAAAATTTCAAACTCCTTTACAAAATCTCTCTTCTTTTTTAACTATTCCCTCGATCCTAACACTACCACCTAGAATATTTGGGTGTGTGGCTTATGTCCATATTCCAAAAAATCAAAGAACAAAAATCGAACCTTATGCTGAAAGATGTATATTTCTGGGATATGGGCTCCAGAAAAAAGGTTATAAATGTTACAACCCACTCTCTAAACGTGTCTATGTAACAAGAGATGTCACTTTTCTAGAAACCGAAGGGTACTACCAGGCCACCAAAACTCATTTTCAGGAGGAGAATAATGGTGAAAATGTTTTTTGGCCTGTTACTAACCATGATGAAAATAGTGGAACTGGGAATCCAAATCTTGTGCCCAACAGTGGCCCTGATCCGAACTCGGGCCCAGCAGGAGGCGGTTCCAACTTGGGTCCAGCAGGACCTGATCCTCACTCGGGTCCAGTCCGACCTGATATTAACTCGGGTCCAGCAGGCTCTGGTTCCAACTCGGGTCCAGCAGATCATGGCCCTGAATTTGAAACCTCATTCGGACTGGACCTAAGCTCAAGTCCAGTGCAGCTTGATAACCCAAACACCACGGACGGATGACTGTAAGAGGGGACCCGATCAAAAGGACTCGGCGAAATAATCCAAAGAGCAAATCAAGTATTACACCGGAAGGAAACAAGGATTATTGGGCTCAAGTCAGAATATTGAGGGTATTTTCCGAACAGATGAGGAAGATGCTGATGTGATACAACTCTCCCCTTCACCACACGCCCACTCCCGAGGATATACCAGAGGTAAATGAACTTAACTCTAGTACTAACCAAAATTCAAGGTTATGAGTTGCCTCACAGGTACAACAGAGGGAGGGCACCAAAACGCTTTATTCCGGATGAATGGAATAGAAGAAGCTGCTCTTATCCAATCAGTAATTACGTTAGTGGAGAACACCTACCTGAAAACCTGAAAGGATTTACTGCAAATATTTCGACAATAAGCATTCCAGAAAGAGTAGAAGAGGCACAAAAAGACCAAAAATGGATTGAAGCAATGAAAGCCGAGATGGAGGCTTTGGAGAAGAATTGCACGTGGAAATTAGTAGAACTACCAATGGGGAAGAAGACGGTGGGCTGCAAATGGGTATTTTCTCTGAAATATAATGCGAACGGAGAGATTGAAAGATACAAAGCTAGATTGGTTGCAAAGGGATATACTCAAACTTACGGTATTGACTTCCAAGAAACTTTTTCTCCTGTTGCTAAATTAAATACCATACGAGTGCTTCGTCATTATCGCAAAGCAAACCGTGACTGGCCACTACATCAGTTTGATGTGAAGAACGCTTTTTTGCACGGGAATCTTGAAGAGGAAATATACATGGATATTCCTCCCGGCTATACACACCCTGGATCCGAATCAATGGTATGCAAGTTGGAGAAATCACTATATGGCCTAAAGCAATCACCACGAGCGTGGTTTGGAAGGTTTAGCAAGGTTATGAAGGAGTATGGGTACCGACAAAGTGACTCAGACCACACCCTATTCCTCAAACACAACCATGGGAAGCTCACAGCCCTTATTATCTATGTAGATGATATGGTGATTACAAGTGATGATATGATTGAGATAAGAGATTTGGAGGAAAGGCTATCTAGAGAATTTGAGATGAAAAATCTCGGTGGCCTTAAATACTTCTTAGGGATAGAAGTTACCCAATCCAGGGATGAGATTATTTTATCTCAAAGAAAATACATTTTAGATCTTCTTGCAGAAGTAGGCATGCTAGATTGCAAGCCAGCAGACACACCAGCCGTACAGAATCTGAAATTAGGAAATGATCCAGACCAGGTACCAACCGATAAAGAGAGATACCAAAAGCTAGTAGGGAAGCTAATCTACTTATCACATACTCGACCTGATATTGCTTATGCTGTTAGCATGGTAAGTCAATTCATGCACTCTCCAAGCGAAATTCACATGGAAGCAGTATTCAGAATACTCAGGTATCTTAAAGGATCCCCAGGGAGGGGGATACGGTTCAAAAAAAACGAACACTTAAAAATTACAGGGTATACGGATGCAGACTGGGCAGGAAATGTCACAGATCGAAAATCAATGGCGGGGTATTTCACATTCGTCGGAGGAAATCTAGTAACTTGGAGGAGCAAGAAACAGAATGTGATGGCTCTCTCAAGTGCTGAGGCTGAGTTTAGAGGAATGTCAAAGGGTCTTTGTGAATTATTGTGGCTAAGAAAATTAATGACCGAACTTGGGTATGGACCTCAGGAGGAGATTGAATTATTTTGCGATAATAAGGCTGCAATAGACATTTCTCACAATCCAGTGCAACACGATCGAACAAAGCATGTGGAAGTCGATCGTCACTTCATAAAGAATAATCTTGAAGAGAAAATTATTCGGTTTCCTTTTGTAAGGTCTGAAGATCAACTGGCTGATGTGCTGACCAAAGCTGTGTCAACTAAAATTTTTGACAGCTCACTCGACAAGTTAGGAATGATCGATATATATCATCCAATTTGAGGAGGAGTGTGGAAGTGAGCTGGAATAGGTGCCAAATAAGGAAGAAGATATGTAGATGCGCCTATGAAGGAATGGTTAATCAATTACATATTTACTTTCTCTATTTCTAGATTATGTATCTTTTACAAAATAAGGAAAAGAATAATTGGCCTTCCTATGTTCTATAAAGGAAGAGCCTCTCTGTGTAAGAATTTATTCAGAAAAAAGAAATAAAAAAAGGTGTGTGTGTAGAGGTGGATGTAGGTACGAATTGTGCCGAACCACGTTAAATCTCTGTGTCAATTTATGTGATTGATTCTTTGAACAGGTGCAAGTAGTGTGGAATCATAGAGAAGCAATTGAACCGACTTATGATCTGACAAACTGGGCAAGCACTGTTACAAAAGATGGTGGATCAAGATAACTGCAGATTAGGAATGGATGGGTTCTTTGTGAGAGAGCCTAATTAGGAACATTGTACTTAGTAGAATTAAAGAGAAATCAGTGTAAAAGGCGGTTATAAGGAAGGTTAAACCGCAAGTTAAGCTTTCATTTGGCTTAATTTTTCCTATAAGGAAGGTTAAACCGCAAGTTAAGCTTCTCTATTCTCTTATTTTTCCCTTCTACTCTTCTATTTTTCTAATTTACCCTTAAACTCTTCTATCTATTTTCTTATTTACCCATTAAGTTAACCACATCTAATTAACTATGATTCTCTTATTAAAACTCCATACTTAATTCTAAATTAGTTCCCTTTAAAATAAAAATTGCTACATTTATCAGTTAACATTTATCCGAATGAATTTAGAATACAAAATCGGTATTGATTTACTGTACCAGTTACTATATCGATACTGGTACAGTACCAAATTTGCTACATCATTACTTTGGTTTACTGTTTACTATACCAAATTCCTGAGTACAGTACTAAATTTATTGGTACAGTACTGTACCGGTTTACATTAATTCTAAATTATTGCTATAATATCAGTAAGCTAGTACAGTATTCTAACAAATACAAAATCGGTACAAATTTACGAAGACCCAGTTATTTTGTGATCCCCTTCAGAATCTTCTAAAAAAAAAAATCTGAACAATATTTTTGGACAGTAAGTTTTGACGAGGGGAAGTTTCAAAGAAAAATGTAATTTTCTTTTGTTTTCTAGTTTCACAATGCAGATAACTTTCTAAATATTTTTTTCTCTTTATTTTTTTATTTCTTTTAAATATCTTTTACAATGTAATTTGCTTTAGAATGTGATTGAAAATTAGGCACTTTAACCTTTTTTTTTCAAAAAAAAAAGAGAGTTTTATGATAAAAATGAAATGTCAACAAGTAATGCAGTCAAATGGAAAAGTTTTCATATATAATGGAAATGTTTTGATATATAATGGAAATGTTTTGAGTGTATGGATAGGAGAGGACTAGAATCTCTTTTTTTTTTCCTCTTTATTTATTTGGAGAATAAATGATAACGGACAAGAGAGCTAATTTTCGGAGACATCAGATGTTAAATGAGCAGAGCCTGCTCATATAGAAATTAAATAATAATTTTATCAATTTTGAAGGTTATTTTATACTAAATTAAATAATAATTAATTTTTATAATTAATTTGTTATTTTTCAATTTAATATAAATAAATAAACTTCAAAAATTATAAAATTTTATCTGCATACATCTATCATAAAAATTAATAATATAATATAATTTCAAATTTGTATATTAAATTTGATATCGTTAATATTTTATGTGCATACACTTTTATGACTGAGGTTGCAACCCTCGGCTCCCGCTCTCATCCCTCGGTGTCTCATCCAATTCATCATCTCCATCTCTTCTGCTCTGCCTCTGCCTCTGCCTCTGCTGCAACTGGAACCTCTCTTACCCTCCCGCGCGCGCACAGAGAATTATTAGAGACTTAGGGTTCGGCGGCGAGGACGAGGGCACTGCTCCCATCGACCGGGCATGGCGGATCGAGGCGACCTTCTCAAAGCAAACTTGGAAAACCCTAGCTCGCCACTTCTTCGAGGAGTGCGCGAGGAAGGCGAGGTCTCCTCCGGCGGGGAAGACGAGGTACCTCCCCTTTTACCTTTTCTCTACTTACTCTTGTCTTATTCACTGATCGCGTTGGACTTTAAAGATGCGTAATGTCAATGCTGCCTGTGCACGATTTATTGGTTCCAAAATTGAATGTTGAAATATATGTGAATTGTACACAGTATCCGTTTCAGATAATGATCTGATGCACATTCAGTAGTATAAATGCTTTTCAGTGGGTAGTGTATCTGTTGTTTTCTGTATGTATGCAGACCCTATATGTAGGTTTCGTAATTAGTAGGATGAAATGTTCTGTTGTATGTATGTTGATGAGACACTGCTTGTTTTCTTTTCCTAAGTACCTTTTTTTTTTAAATTCTGCAGAATGCACTGGGAAGAACTCCAAACCTAGAATCAAGTAATCTCTCTTTAACAAGTAATATTGACAAGAGTACAAAGATAGGTAATTTTTCTTCTGCACTTGATAATTTGTTTCTTATTTTTGCTGGTCAGTTTTCCCTGAGATGCACGTGTCTTTTAACCAAATTTGTCATAGAGTTTTAAGATCCTACTTGTTGTACATAATTTTTGTTTTTCTTTGTTATCTCTTAATCTCTTACCTTTTCTGTTGATTTGACCAGGCGCTATTACCACCTCAGTCCAACCCAATCTGAATAATTTTCCTGTTCCCAGTTCTAATCCAAGTTTACAACGGCTCATGCCGCAAGCAATCCCACACACTTACCGCAGCAAGAGCTACAATAAAAGAATGTCATACAATAAGCTTCAAACTAACCGAAATCTCTCTTGGCAAAAGAAGAGACCATTAGACGACCACAATCTGGTCATATCTTTCTCAGATGACGAGAGTGAAAGTGATGCTACACCAGCCTGTGCCCAGGTATGGCCCCATGTGACCAGATCTGGACCCACAAACAGCATCAATCGGAATTCAATTTTGGGACCTAATGGGTCAGCTCAACGACCAAATGCCACATTGCAAGCTAGAGCGTCATCGAGTCAGAGCAGTGGTGCTGCTTTGGGCAGCAGTGGTGATAAAGTATTGGAGATTCTTCGTCATCAGATAGCTCTAAAAGAGAAGTCGTTGAAAATTCAAAAAGTGGGGTCTATTGAGGCAGCTGATGGCCACCCGGCAAAACGAACTAAGGTAGAACCAGTGAGTAATGGTAATCTGAGTACCAGAGAGGATCAATTGCATTTCAGTGCAAGCCCATTGGGATATTCAAAGGGAGATTCCAATCAATTTCTGAGCCAGCAAAAAGGTGATGCAAACAAAAGTGCATCAGCATTGGGCAGTGGAATGGTATTGTCTAAAGCAGATAATGGTAGTGGTGAAAATAATGGCAGGTTGGTTTTGAGTGGTGTGCACCGATCGGTGGATATGGTTGTGCAATCAGATGTGTCTGCTTGGTTGAATGAGGATACTGAGGTTAGAGCTCCCCCCTCCCTCTCTTTCTTCTCTCTACAAAGTTATACAAGTCAAAGATAGCACCAAGTAAAAGACAATTTATGCTATATTCATGGACTCCACAACAGCTAATGACAGTAATAGAAAAAAAAATTCAAAGCCTTAGCTTTTCTACCCAACTATTTTCTACTATGGTCTGTAAAAAAAAATGTGTGCCTAATGTGACTTATTCCTCTACAGAATACTGATAGCCAGGCCCAGTTGCAATCACTGTTACAGCAAGAGGATGCACAAGATCAAGAACTCGATCAGGCACAGGAGATAAGAAGAAGACTGGAAAGAGAGGAGAGAGAAACCTTTAAAGCATACCGAAAGGCCCAACGGGCATTGTTCGAGGCCAATGAGAAATGCAATCTTCTCCAGAAGAAGAGAGATCTCCTATCAAGCCGGGTCAACACGCTATTGGAGAACTCGAGCACCAGCAATACCCCATGGCCTCTCTACTGGCATGACCCAAGGGAGTCCCCTTCAGACCAGCCAGCAGACGGGTTCCACGCAACTGTGTCACATGATGACAATAGAGAGGAAGGACAGCTGACTGATAGCACAAACACAAAGGATCAATTAGAGGAAGTTGCGGTTTCTGATGTTGACAAGAGGGGTTCGCCATCTGGCAACAGCTCACCACAAGATTATGATGCTCTAGAAGCTTCTCTCAGGTCTGAGCTGGTGGCCCGATACCGCAACAAAGCCCCACTAAACAGTACCAAGTCAGAAGAAAGAGATGTGATTGATCAGCCATCTACCGAGACCCAGGAGAACCTTTCTATCTCCCCTAATGGAACTCAGGTGTTACCTTCTGGAACCACTCCTCTCATCCATACAGTTTCTATTTCCCCTTCTGTAGGGGGGAAAAATTTGCCTTCAAAAGATTTTTCAGAGTCAAATGAGGAAAGAATGGTTGATCTAGAGAACTTTTTCCCAAGAGATGTGATTGATCAGCCATCTAACAATACCCAAGAAAACATTATTTTTTCTCCTAATGAAACTCAGGGATCACCTTGTGGACCTTCCCCTATTGTCCATCCTGTTTGCATTTCCCCTTCTGTAATCAAGTTGCAATCACAAAATTTGACTCAGTCAGCTGAGGAAAAATTGATCAACCAAGAGAACTTACCATTCGGTGAGCCTCAAGAGAGCATTCCCCAATCTCCAAATGTATCTCGTGAGCTGCCACTTCTTGTGAATGTTTCCACTTCCAATTCTACTTCAGTTTCCTTAACAGAGTCTAACCAAACTCCATTAGAATCCATTACTGAGCTGACTATTAAAGAGCCTGGAGAGAATATTACACACACAACATTGAAATTTACTAGTGAGTTGGTTGTTTCTCCTTTTGTCTTGCCTCCTTCGACCGTGAGAAATGCTTGTGTCCATTTCAAAAAGATGGTCAACTCTTATGATGCCAATAATGCCATATATGATAGGGTAGATATCGTGAATGAACTGGGGCATGCAAGAGATGACACTGGGGTGTCATGCCCACAGGTTGATCCCTTCTGGCCATTTTGTATCTTTGAGCTGAGGGGAAGATGCAATGATGAAGAGTGTTGTTGGCAGCATGTTAAAGACTTTGAATGGAGAAAGTTCAAGCCTGAGAATTCTCTCACCTTTCCTTCAGGTTTGTTCTTCTTTATCTAAAAATCGTAGTTGTTGGCTGGAATTTGAAATTTTGGAACTGTAAATTGGAGTAGCGTGTGGCTGTTGGAACTGGGGAATTGGTGTTTGCTCTCTTCAATTTGGCTCGTCCCAAGGAATTCACTGAATTAAAATGCATGAGATATTTTTTTTAGTTCAGTTTGACAATAAGATCATGTTAGCAATAGTTTTTAAATGAATGGTCACTCAATCATGCAGGGGTTTATCAGCATGCGTATGTACCAACACATCAAATTGGTTTGCGCCTTATAAAGGATGGAGCTTATGTGGCTTGCTCGGTTCAGGCACAAGGTTTGTGGCAGCATTGGCAGAGGGGAACTTGTGCACTGTTTCCTGTACCAGTTGCAGTAAAGAGATCACTGCCGACTAATGCACCTTGCTTATTATTTCCTGAGGCTCCTGTTGAACATCAGTTCAGTGAGATCAATTCATCGGTGGGTTCTTGTTGATTTTTTTTTTACATATTAAATTGGAGTAAATGGGTAGGTTTCATGAGATGAAAAAAGGAATGGAAACAACTATGATTTTCATGCTACCCCTGCTAGTGCCAGGATTCTTTATTTTGTGTGATCTAGTACTTTACCAGTCTGACATGTACGGTCCATGGTGCTAGTCAGAGCCTTGCAGTACCTTTTTCCTTGGTCTCTCTCTTATTTATGCCTTTCATTCTTTCTAATTCAGATAACTGCATGTGTGTGTGAGCCTTTTCATTCATAGGGGTTCCATTTGAACACATCACTTTAGTATGTTTAGTTCTTATCCGTTTGTTTGTTTCTCAGAAACTATTGTTAGAAGAAGATTTGCCAGAAGCAGAGAAATGCTTACAGTTGGCTCTCAATTCTTCTCTTGCAAAGCAGAAGGTGATGCTTTTTGTCTTTTTTTTTTAATTATTTCTTATGAACCCTTTCTTCATTATTTCATCTGACAATTTGCTGCATTCTTGCATTGCTCACTGTCTATGAAATGGAAATTGAAGGTATTGTTGATGTTGTCACGTGCTTTGGAGAGAGATCCAAAATCAGTATTGGTTTGGATTGTGTATCTGCACATTTATTACATGAAAGAGAAGGATTTTGAAAAGGATGATATGTTCTTGGATGCGGTACACTGTTCTTATTATATACTTTTCTATCCATAACATTTATATATTTGCCCTGTGATAATTTAAATTGCATGGACTCGGCAATCATCTTTTGCTTGCATCTGATGACCCTATTGGCTTGAAGAGCTGAACTACAAAGATATTCACGTCTCATATGCTATCGGCTGTTCATCTACTTGTTTTAGGCCCCATTTGGTGACATGGTTTTAGAGCAGGAAGCCTTGGTTCTTCTAAATTTTAACTTGAGGTGTTCTTATGCACACATAAAAGCCATGGTTTTGAAAATTTAGGCACAAAAATCAATGCAAATATAGAAGAAAACGAGCCTCAAAACCAGGTTTTGAAAATTTTAAGGTGGAGTTAATTTTTCTGATGACTTTGCTGTGTTTGTAACTCCGCATGCCACGGTCCAATTTTTATCAAAGCAAGCTGAAAATACAAGAAAAAATGGGACCTTATCCTTCTTCTTTTTCTTTGCATTGGTTTGGAGGGGGGGGGGGGTTGATCTCTAATTTGACCTTAATGAAATTTCAGAATTGTAACAGTATTCTGAACCCTTAAAAGGAAAAAAAAAAGTAGTCTTCTTCTATGTCAGACCATAATTGGTATAATAACAATCATCTGGACATAGAAACTGCCATGATCTTATGTATTAATGGTACAGTAGCGATTCAGTAGATGTAATTTTACGGTACTGGGCTATGATGATAGTTCACAAGTTTAATATGGCAAATATATAGTTGTACAGTACTAATTTTTATGATAGTTCAAAATGTTAGTATGGTTAGATACTCAAATTGTTTGCTATTAGATTGCTGCTTTTGTATGTAACAAATAACTTTGTCCCCTTTCAATTCGTGTTCTTTTGTTTGTCTTTTAGGTGCACAACAACAAGTATTCTTATGATCTCTGGCTAATGTACATAAACAGTAGGCTAAAATTGGATGACCAATTAAGAGCCTTCTCTGATGCACTTACAACTATGTGTCAACTGGAGCCTACCTCTGAAAAAGAACAAAAAGATCAAAGCTCCATCATATTGGACCTATACCTTCACATGGTTAACACACTCTGCATGTCAGGCAGCACAGAGGTGGCTGTCTCTAGGGTTTTCAAATTCTCGTCCGATGCACAACTGACAACCATCCTCTCTTCATTGGTTGTACCAGATAGATGTATATTTTGGGTTAGTAGCATCTATCTCTCAACCTATAGGAAGCTTCCAGAATGGATCTTGGAACAATTTCAATTAGATAAGGACCTATATTTTGATATTGATTGGCCTTCTGTTAACCTTAGAACTGGTGATGAAATGAGGGTTTTGGGGCTTTTTGAGCACGCCTTTATTGATATTGGTTTTACAGAAATGGATCCAAATAGCCCCAAAACTGATGGAAAGTACCTTAAGGAGTTGCACTTCCTTGCTATTAGTCATGTCAAGTGTATGACAGTAGTACAAGGGCTAAATGCTGCAACTGATTTGCTGTTCAAGTATAAGAAAGTTTTTCCTAATTGTGTGGAATTAGCACTAATTTTATCCAGGCTGGGAGACCATGCAACTTGTACTCACAACAGCAATCAAGGGGGATTCAGTAATGGGTTTGAGACAGTGCTGTCTGATTGGCGGAGTCAACCTCAAGGGTTACAGTGCATATGGAACCAGTATGCTGAGCACTTTCTGGCAAGTAAAAGATTCGACCTGGCAAGGGACTTGTTGAACCGCTGGTATGGGGAAACTAAGTTGGAGGCTTTTACTGATGCCAAGTCAGGAAGCAATGATTCCATTCCCCAAGAGGAGCAGCTATTTGGTCTGTTGAATCTTTGTCTATATCAGTTGATGCAAGATGGCTTGGTGGCAGCTCATCTTGCAATAGACAGGGCTCTAAAACTTGCCGATCAGAAGTTCTACAGGCATTGTTTAAGAGAGTTTGTCATCGTGCAACTCTTGAAGGAATCTTTGGTTAATCGAAGGGATATTTCTAGGCAGGTTGTACTGGATCTTATTGGATTCTACCTCAGGGATGCCCGTACCCATCACATCAGGAAAGTTTTATCAAGAAAATTCTACGAGGATATTAAGAAAACTAGGACGAGACAGTTACTGGATGAGTGGTTAGGCCCAGTTTCTGATGACTACTCTTTGATCAACTCTATTCTCGAAATGTGCTACGGGGAGTCACTTATTCCTGAAATGTCTGGAATTAAAGAGTTGGTCAATTTGGTCGAGTCAGTTGCTCAGATTTCTCCTGCAAATTACCGGTTTGTACTTTCAGTTTGCAGATTTGTGATTAAAAAATTTGAATGTGATGACATTGGTACAGTGAGTATTAGGTTTTGGACCGGCTCGGTTCTGGTGAACTCAATATTTCAATCTGTACCAGTTGCGCCTGAACCAGTGTGGGTAGAAGGGGCTGAAGTTTTGGTCAAGTTAAAATTGTTTGAAATTTCAAATAGATTTCTTGAGCAAGCAGTGGCATTTTATCCTTTCTCCCTCAAGTTATGGCAGTTGTTTCTGTGTCTCTCAAAGAGGATGAATGAGAATGGAGATAGGATTGTAGAGGCCGCAAAAAGGAGAGGCATTGAACTATCAGCGTAACTCTTATTGATGGATCTTAATTAGAAAATTTTGGGCTTAGAGAGAAATAGGAAGGTCTTTTTGGTACTTGCGTTAGACAAAGTGGAGATAGAAACAGTGAAAAACAATAGTGGTTTAGTTTGCTTGAAAGTTGAAAGCTCGCTGACTTGATTTTGATAGAGAATTTTGTGCATAAGAGGTTTGCGTTTTTGTTAGTATATTAGTCTAAAAGTTTTGTAGTTGGGTGTAAATGTCAAACAAAAAATGATTCTATTTCTTTGAATGATAATGCATTATTATTAGTATATATCATCATCATCAAGTAACGGCCGACGCGTGCTGCTGTTTTGTCTCGCGCGGTTCATGATTGTGCCATGCACAACTAACAAATAGTGTAATACGGGGTTTGGCACAGTATTGAATTGAATTTAGCATTTATAGATTAGTGGGCTATGTTTTGAAGGAAATTGTGAAGAGAAGATGACAGGCACAGGCACAGGCACAGGCACAGCTGTTTCATATCCATGTTGTTGGTTCTAGTCTAGTGTAATATTAATTAATAAATTTTATAGTATCAATGAAAAAGAAAACGAAAACTGAAACAGAAATGAATGCGCTATTAAATTAAAGTTCATCTGATGAACTTTCAAGAGTAAAGAAAACAAACTCAAACTGTTTCCCCAGTTAATTATTTATCAACGACAGAGAGAGCTTTCAAGCCATCTGGCTGAGGCTGACACCGAGATCCTCACCGTCGACGGCCTGCCTCTGGCCCCACGCAACAGCCCTCACAAAGCACACCGACGCCCCCACCACCAGCGTTGCGAAAACCGGTGGCACAAACACGTCGGCAGTGGACCTGTTGAGGGCCCCTGAGGGCAAGCAGGCCCCCTCGCTGTCCAGCGGGACCCACACCAGCCCGCGCTTGCATCGCGCGCCCGCGGCGGCGCGGGGGTGGGAGAGAGCCCACACGAATGCGAGTTCGGGGGAGAAGGAGGAAAGGACGACGGCGGCGGTCATGAGGGCGGTCCAGATGGCGGCGCGGCGGAGCAAGGGGCGGCGGAGGTGGAGGTGGAGGTGGAGGCGGAGGCGGAGGAGGTCGGAGAAGGGCGTCATTTGTGTGGCGTGGGGGTGGGGCGGGGCGGGGCGGGGTGTTGATTGAAGAGGGAATGAATGAATGAATTGACGCGATGCAATGCAATGCGACTGCGCGATGGGTTTAGTGTGGATGAAGAAAAAGAATGAGAGAAGAAGTTCGTTCACTCAGGATTAGCGACAAGCGTTAAGTGCTCAAATTGAATAAAATATACTTACTAACATAATCATAATAAGTAATGTAGATAGAATGGAATAGATTAGATTAGATTAGATTAGATTAGATTAGATTAGATTAGTTCGTTCACTCAGCTGAGTAGGTCTGTAGGTGAGCGAAGCGAAGAAGAACAAACGCCAACGGGAAGTGAAGAAGTCTCAACTGTTTGTTTCTAATGGATTGGATTTGCTGAGTTTCTGCGATGTGCGCCAAATCGAGTAGCGGCTTCTCTCATATAACATTTCCAAAAAAGAAAATCCTACCAACTTTTAAGATGCATTAAACATTCCAAAAAATAATTTCCTTCTAAATAATTAATTTGACAAATTCAACCGTTGAAAATAGTACTTGCGAAGTACTTCGGCATAAAATTATCATCTCATACTCGAAAGGAAACAAAAAACAAAAAACAAAAAAAAACTAATACTTCCACTACTCGAGGACTATTCCTACTTTAATATTATACTCTTTTCTGCTTCATAAATTGATCTTTACTTATCAAACATCAATATACATACTTTCGTTGGACCAATAGATGGCTGTGTTCTCTATACTCTGCTTATTAGTCACTCTTATATTAGGTATGGAACTAATTATTCATTAATCATTACTGCCCACCACAACCTCGCAGTTTTACAGTTCTACTTGTGTATTAGGTGCATGCTACAGCTTCCAATTAAAACATAATGCATCAGATTGATCTAAACCCTAGAAAATCATTTATTTACATTACATGTACATATATATATATAGACCAAATGCTGTGTATCGGGTGCTTGTACAAGAAAAGGGACGCCAAATAGGAAATTAAAGAAAATACGCAAGATGGAACATGCTTTTATTTTTTACTAAACTGTTTGGGGGGGAAAATTCAGGAATCAGGAAGGCAGATTCAAGAAGGCAACAGTGCTGGGTCTCACCACTAATGTGAGGAGGAGGAATGAAGCTAATGAGATTATGAGCTCCACAAGCATCAGTGTCAACATGGAATTCAATGAAATGTAGGGATATATGAAGAAAATGACTGCAATGGCACCACACTGCCACACCTTCAACTGTGCAAACGCCGCCTCCTGTTGTACCAAAAAAAAAAAAAAAAAATAAAAACCTTGCTGAGTGTAGAATTTACTTAGATACTTGCAAAGGGAGCATTTAGGCACTGGTGCCATGAAATTACCTTATTGTTCTTGAAAAGCAAACCAAGCAATGCGCTAAGCTGGGTATTTAAGACCCCATCACCAACTCCCCAAATAGCCCCCATAAATAGAGGATTAAGCGTCCCCATCAATCCGCTAGTTAACCTACAATCATTACAATAAGATAATTAGGTTTTTCAAACACATGATGTTATAACATAAGGAGGATGTATTATATAAGTTGGCTGCAGAATTGACAAACCTATAGCCAAAAAGAAGCCATAGGAGGACAAATGCTTGAAGAAATGCCCCAATGGATACAATCCAAGTTATTGAATGAAACCCGCTTGTTAATCGCCCGGCAACCAAAGAACACTAAAATTGTCCAAATTACCAAAAGTTAAAACAAAATTGCTGGAATTACGGAGTTACAATGCCTAGAAAATTTTAGACAGACACCTACTATGGCATCAGCTGCCCCATAAACAGCCATTGCACCACCAACTCCGGATATTCCAAGTGCTGGAGTTACAATTTTCTCTGTATATTCAGCCCTAATATAAATGCATTGAAAATTAGAGCACCAATACTTTTCAATTCAATTGATAGTGAAGATAGAAGCAATCAAGAGCTGATAACAGACAAGTAATTGGATCAATTTATTTTCTTTGCACTGTGCTGGTACAAGGAGTTAGGAGCTAGGTAGACTGGTACCAACTACCAACGCAAGATGCTATAATCCACAAGTGTACTCACCATACAAAAGCTTGTTGCAAGCCTGAATATGCAATCAGAGGGATGATTAGAAGCATCCTTTTGTCCAATAATGGTGCAAATGAAGACTTTAATAATTGACTAAGAGAGGTGTACGCCGGCTTATCATGCCTCTTTTCATCTCTTTTGGACAGGAAACTCATCATTACTATACCAATTATCATGCAAACTAAGAACACAGTAAAAAGCAAATTTTTGCCAGTAACACCGTCTTCTTCCTACAAAAAATAGAAGTTGCACATGTTATTTTCACTCAACACAATAAAGAAAGGTTATTACTGGGATAAAAGAGAAAAGTGACGATGTCAGAACTTACACCGTCTCTTAGTAAGGCAAGAGAGAGCAAGTTTCCAATAACCTAATTAACAGTGTACATTAAAGAAGCAGCGAGTCAGTAGCGGTCCCTTGTTGAAATGCTTTGAATTAAGATATATTAAAAGAGAATATATAGTACAAGAAGCACAGAAGGAATGTGAAAGCAATAAAATTAAACCTGATGGGCTGCAAACATGCTCCAAAATTCTCCATTGAAAGAACCGATAACCGTCCCTTCATGCAAAGTGTTATCTTGGGCATGGCTTAGTGCGGCGGTTGTAAGGTATGTTCCCTAGTTAAGTAAGAATGAAGGTGGAGAAGTGATTGATATATTATTGATGAACAAGCGCAAGTGATCCACGCACTGATCCATCATCCATACGGAGGAGAGGAGAGGAGGTAGGAAGTAGTAATTAATTAAGGAGGTTACCTGGCCAACCCAAATGATAGAAGCAGTAAAGCCGAGATAGAGGGAAGCAGGGACCATGGTGTACCATGAGGATTTTAAATTGGCAGCGATGAAGAGCAAATAGCCGCTGGTGCCGAGGACGAGAGCATTCTTGGATCCGAGAAGGCTGACGACAGGCGACGCGACGAGAGAGAAGAGAGTGAAGGATGAGTACAAGATGGCGAGGGAGATGGTGCCGATGTCGCCCTCCTGAAATCAAATCAAATCAAATCAAATTACAGTGCCACAATAAGTAAATCAGAATAAATGAAAGATGGAGATGAGAGAGCAGAGGCAGAGGCAGAGACCTTGTTGACGGTGCTCTCGAGGTTCTGAGCAGCGCCGTAGGCAGAGAAGACGAACAAGAAAGCCAAGCTCAGGATGTGGAGGTCCCTGGTGTGGTTCCGTACGACTAGGACGGCGGAGGCGCCATGGACTGAGGCGACGAGAGGCGCCTCCTCCTCCAAGGTCTCGTCGGAGTCGGATTGGGATCGGGATTGGGATCCCATAATTTAATTTAATTTAATTTATTTAATTTAAGAAATAAGAATGAAGAATATATTGAACTTGGTACGAAGGATATGATAATAATATATAATATTGATTAGCCTAGTCTAGTCTAGCCTAGCCTAGCCTAGCCTAGCCGCTGCGCTGGACGAAAGAAAGAAAGATGTAGAAAGATGTAGAAAAGTGGCGTCAACATTAGCCGCAGCTAAGTGCTAAAATGCTTGCTTGCTTGCTTTTCTTACTTTTTTACTTATTTATTTGTGTGTTTGGTTGTCAAAAATAACGAGCTAACTCAATTTAAATAAAAAATAATATAACCTAAATTAGTGCTTTTCATAAATACTAATAAATATAATAATAAAATTATTATCATTAATAATAAATAAAATAATCATTAATACTAAATAAAATGATCATTAATAGTAGTACAAAATAATAAATATTAATATTTAAAATTAAAATAAATAAAAAAGCAATAACTAATAATAAAAAATTATATAATAATAAATAAAATAATAATCATTATTATTAGACAAAATAATAATCATTATTATCGGAGTTGAAATTGAAAATTGCTAATTTCTATGTTTATCGGAATATAAAATTGGATGTAACAAATAACAGCAAATTAAAATTAGTTATGACATGTAAAGATTTCAACCATCCATAGAGATTGTATGTCATACCCAACATAATGAGTATTTGAGAGATCAAAATAAATTCGCTCGAGCACTCTTATTTTGGCAGTGCTATTAGGGTGGACCACAGTTAGATAAACTCTAGAATGATAACAGATATTATTAAAAATCGATTGAGAGAGAAGTTAGAAATGACAGTTAAAGAAATAAGGGGTTTAGTTAAATAAAAGTTCCCCATAGTACAACTAAACTATAATAAATTATGGAGAGGAATGGAACTGACAATTGTAGACTTTTTTTTATAATTGAGAGAGGTCATATGAGATGTTTCCATCTCTATTAGCAGCAATATAAAATTTCACATATTGCACCAAATATATCATAGAGACGACACCCTCAATATAAATTTTGGTGTTAAAATTTTCGATCATGTTGCATGGTATTTGGTTTGTGCATTGCAGTATGGTCTTACTTACGGTCAGTCTTGACTATCGATGTTGAATTTTTATAGGGTCGGTATGACGGTAAATCATTTATGACATATGCTTATAATGCGGAGCAACAACTACTACCACTTGTATTTGTTGTGATAGCGGGCGATGAAAGTGCGGCAAACTAGGGTTGGTTCATGTAGTGGTTGCGTAAAGAGATTGTCAGTCATGGTAAAATTATTGTTATCTCGTATCAACATCTGGGTATAAGGGCAGTTTTTTAGAGATCAGATTTTAGACGGCAGGAATCAGCAGGTGAGGCTGTTCACCGTTTTTGTACTCAACACATTGCATAAAATGTGTATAAGGACTGTCATATGAAAAGAGTAAAGATTTTTTTCAAACAGGCTGCAAGACATAAGAAGCCATGAAGATGTGAGAAATTTCTGAAAAAAAATAATAATATTAGACCAGCATCCCATAAGTACATAAGAAAGACATGAATCATTCAAAAAAATTTCTCAATGAATGCTGCATTTGTGCCAACAGAACAAGTATCCGACAGAATGACACGAAATAGCAGAAACCGTAATAACCAAATCACTGCATCTATGCCAACTGAAGATGTGTTTCGAGAAATTTCATTATGAGGAGTTAATCCCATATCAAGTGGCATCATTGCATCAAGAAATATGGGTACAACATCTAGATAGAGGTCTCAATCGGTGGGGGATAATGACAAGTGATGGTTCAGAATCATTGAACAATATGTTCAGGATTGCTAGATAACTTTCGATATGTGCTATCATCAAGAACACATGGCATAAATGTGTTGAGTGGTTCTATAAGTGTCAAAAAAATATAGTAGCTTGGGAAATCCAAGGTCTGGTGTTCTCACAAAAAGACATGAAACTAATAAAACATCACGGTGATAATGGGAGAATTTATGATGTCATATCACTTGATTGAGGTATAAACAACTATGATGTTTACAACAGAAATAGACTTATTGTCATACCCTAAAATATTTAAATCGAATTAGGGGTGATTAATCCCGTCACGTACGCACGACGAGATGCACGTACGGAAGACTGAATAAATAAAGTATAATAAATCATAGAATAAATAAAATAATAATAATAAATACAAGACAGATACAGTCCAGAATAATCAGAATAATACAACGCCCCGACATCAGCCGGGCCGACTCCATCGGAATGGGCAGCAAAATCTCTCAAATAAAAACCCAAAAGAAAAAACTAAAATTCGATAACCGATAAGTCCTAATCAAGACTACCCGCCTCACATGCTGATGTGGTGAAATGCCTCTATCATCTCATAGGGCAGCTTTTAGCATTCTCTCCAAGAAAATCCCACACCTGAATACCTGGATCCCACAACCACCGTGAAAACGTGAGTAATTTAAAAATTACTCAGTATGAATTTAGATCCAGCCTTAAGATTTGATCTTCTTTTCTGACTGGACTCAAATACCGATAGTGATGTTTTAAATGCATTTTATAACTATATATATATAAAATATATGGTTATCCAGCTTTTTTTAAAAAAAATACTTGTGCAACTTTCTTAAATTTGCCAAAATGCGATGACATGAAATGATAAGGAAATTCAAAATAGAAAATCTATGAAAAATAATATAATGTATGTATATAATACGAGAAGGAAAACACCCGTAATAAATATCCGGTTTGTAAATTACCAGATCCATCTCAAGCGGGCGTCATCAGCGTCCCAACTTACGAACTTGAGCCTTGTAACTTTCTTAAATAGCAGTTTCTAATGCATCTTACTTATGTTTTGAGGAAAAATAGTGCCATAAAATATTCTTTTTGAAGCGTTAAATGAACAATCTTATAATATGCATGATTAGAAGTAATTGTATTAATTTTCACCAAATGATGTGTAGTTATGCGGCCAAATATTTTCATAAAGCCAAACAAGTTGATTAAGCAGCAGTTTTTAACGCATCTTACTTATGTTTTGTGCAATATTAGCGTTATAGAATATTCATATCGAAGTTTTAATTAGAAAAATTTTATAATAGACATAATTAGGAGTAGTTATATTAATTTTCACGAAATTATGTGTAGTTATGAGGGGAAAAATGTTTAAATCTTAAACATTTTTTTTAAATAGCAGTTTCCACCAGTGACCCAACTTACTAATTTAGAACTTTATATTTATGCGGCGCCAATGATGCATAAACGGATAATTCGGGCTCCTAGGGCGATAACGCCCTAGGAGAGTGAATGACTAAAAGCACGTACTCTGGTCTGCTAAATCTGGTAATTAATATAAAAATAAATGGATTAGAATATGACTTCAGTTGTCATATCACCAAAATGAGATAACCATCCGTGAATGAGAAAAAAAGGATATAATAATAAATGTGAGGCTCTCTGTACCAACCAGGGGCCTAAGGAGAGCTCTCGACCTTCTCTATACCAACGAGTGGCTAAAGGAGAAAGCCCTTCGGACATATCGAGATCTCAAATAAGCTAGCTAAATAAATAATATAATAAAATGAAATAGAATTCAGACTCGAATATGACCGCCCACACTAAACACTGAAAGTCATGTCATCCTAATCACTCAATTTAAATTTGGATCAAATCATATACTGAATAATAATATAATATTAATCAAATGAAAAATACTCGTGACACTGCCAAACCCGTCAAGTGACGGGATCAGTGAATGACCAACAGGCAGAGGTGCGCAGTATATATACATACCAAGGGGTCCCACGGGCCTATGGGTCACCGTACGTAACATGTTGGTCTGGTTATACAAGACAAGCTCAGACTGAGATCACCCGACCCGCCCCTCAACACCCCCATGCATTTAATCATGATTATCTACCTAACATAATTATTTAATAATAATAGTATTTTATCCTAATAATTATAATCTATAACTTATTTATATTTTTATCTAGTCCTATCTCGGAACTATTTTTTGAGTCCTAATCTTGTCCTATCTACATGTACAATGACATGATATAACATGCGAATGCGGGTAGGCCTCAAAGATGCTGGTCAAAATATCATATGCAAATGACATATCAATTTTGATCTCTAATCATTATTTTATCAGAAAATACCGCAATTCGAGTTATTTTTGAAAACAGATTATTTTTGGGTTTAGGTTCCTATTTCTGAAGAAAAAAATCAAATTTTAGAATCCGTACCTAAGAGTACTGGCGAGAATCGCAGAGTCACTCTACTCCGGAGGCAGTACGCCCATCTCGGGATTGACATCTGCGTACGCGGGGTCAGAATCGGCCTCGTACTCTGCGAGTGGATCCGAGTCGACTATATCACCTATTATTAATTTAAATTATTGTTTATTAGTTTAATGTGAATTATTTCATAATTTATACTTAATTGTGTAAATGAAATCCCAATTAATGTTCATTCGGGTTTAGCGTCTTTTTCCTTAAAAAAATGATAGCATCTTTGTTGTATTTATAGGGTGCCGGTATATTATTTATTATATTTTTATTTATTTTGTTGTGTTTGTCATTTAATCTCTTTTGTACGTCTTTTCTCAATTTCCGCTCGGGATTCGTTATTTTGATTAATCACTAGTTTTAATATGTTCATCATTTATTTTTATTTTTATTCTAGTTGAGTTTTGGTTATGAAACCGTCTTTTTAACGATTTATTGTTTTATCATGTTTTTCGTTGAGTTTTCGAGTTAAAAGATTCAACGGTGCAAGTTCGGTAAACGACAGAAAATTAAATAATAAATAATGCACACACAAATACTGTTACACTTAACATCTTCTTTGATTTGTCGATTTGCAAAACAATTTTGAATTTTACAATTTGCCGATCTGAAAATGGAGAGGTGGAGACCCGCTTCCCCTACTCCGCGATAGAAAAGGGAGGGAGGAGGCGAGGCGAAAGGGATCGGGTTGTCGAGCCTCGCCTAGTGAGAGGGAAGGCGTGTCAGGGAAGTGTGATCGAAATTTCAAATAGAAATGGTCGATGTTGTCTAGCGACAGAGAAGAAGAGAAACAAAACCGGGGAGATGGGTCTCGCTCCGACGAAAGAAAGGCGGAGGGAGTATTGTAGTCAGCCCAGAAAAGAATCGGGAGGTAGGGTTTCGGTTCAGAGAAAAAGAGTGTTGTGATAGCAGGTGAGACAGGACACGAGATGAGGACAGGGGATGGGGGAGAGGTCTGGCCTCGGGAAAGAAAATGGTGATAGCACGTTTCGGATTTTCTGTGACTTATTTGTATAGTCTATTATGGAAATTTAGCTTTGTAGATTTTTAGCTAAATTAAATATCATATTACTACTGGTTTTATGCAAAATAAATATATATATTATCATAATGATTTAGATATTTGATTTTATTTTATCTCATGAATTTACATTCGTTAAATAAATCGAAATCTTTGAATTCCTAAATTTTTAAGTTTCATTTATAAAATTTGTTTTATTTTAAGATACAGGTTTGATCTTTAAATTTTAGATTTTTAGTTGATTCCTTCATTATAAATATTATGTCCCATAATTTTAAATTGGGTTAAGATAATTTATGTTAGTGGTTTCATTTGATATTAATTTAATCTATATTTTTATAAATTTCAAATTTGGTCTTCGAGTTTTGTCATTTGATGCTTAAATCCCGTGATCTATTCCTAATCTCATCTAATTCATTTGATAAACCATAAGTTAACATCAAGGATTTAATTAATGATTCATTTATGTTATACGTATACATATATGTATATGTATATGATATATATGATATATATATATATATCCTCATTTTATCTGTCCTTGTTTTTTTTATATCTATATGTTTTCCCTTAAATTATCGAGTTGTGATATTTATTAATGTGTGTTAAATTATTTTAATTATTATTATTTTTTAAATTAAATTTTACGGTTTGACATAATTGATAAGCCTCATTTATATATTATATTCAATTATGATTTTATCTAAAAAACTATGCATTTTATGTTAATTGTTAAGAATTTATTCAGTTTTTATGTTGAGTTCGAGATACTGCTGCATTTTTTATTATTTTACAGGTTATGGAATGTAAACAAGGATGTTAACATGAGAAATGATGCTTGGAACGAGATGGATCGAACCTACACGAAGAAATCAAGTGAAAAACACTTCTTGACAAAATTTGCGGACCGCAATTATCAAATTACGGACCGCAATAATGGGGTTTGCTCTCTGGTTCGCTCTGATAAGAAAGTGCAAAAATTACAGATCGTAATTTTAAAATGTCGGATCATAATTTTCAGGGCTGGAAGCGCGAACTTGCAATTTTAAAGCGGTTTTCTCATTGGAATTAAGATATTTTAACACCCCTTCGTCCAGAACATCTCTCAACTGACTGGAGAATAGATCCTAAACAAGAAAGAAGAGGAAGAACACCATCGGAGAGAGATTTAAAGGAGAACTCAAGAACCGGGCGAGAAATCATAGATCTTCTTAGTGTATTCTTTTCTTTACTTTTTTCTCATGTTGTGTTGTTGTTTAAACATGAATCCTCGTGCAATTTTTGACATGATTTGTGGCTAGACACCCTTCTAGGGGTCTAGGTGTAAACTCGATAACTCAAATGGTTTAATTTACTTGTGTGTTGATCTTTTAGTTCTTATTGTCTGTAATTGTTATTTTGTCTAAATTGAATGCTTAATTTTAATCAACTGCATGTTACCCTAGAAGTGAAAGTGGAAACCGAAAGGTGGAACTGAATCTTCTGACCCAAAATAGTGATTTAGATCGTAGGCCAAGTCTTAATCGTGAAACTTATTACCTAAGGGAAAACCGAGGAAATCCTAGAAATTGTGTGAGGTACCGAAAGACGAAGTACAAAATCTAGGTTATGCCAAAGTGATTCACTGATCTTAATGGGTTTAGACTTATAAGGTGAGGTACTTAATCATGAAACCCAAATTATTTAGGTACGGTATCAAGCCACGAAAGTGTAAATTTGGTACTAAATCTGAGATTGAATCCCCGACAAATACTAGAACATATTAAAAAAATCAAATAGAGTGAATTAACCAAACGAGTGAGAGTGAACCCGAAAGCCCCTAGAATCCATGTTATGTACGGTGACCCGAAAGCCCCTATAAACTTTTCAGTCATTGTTGTTAGATTTATGCATTTTTAATTTGATATAAAACTCTCGTTCGATTGTTAGTGAAATTTGCGAGAACCGATAATTCACACTTGTCCTTGTGGTTCGACACTCCGACTACTACTTGACTAAGCCGTGCTCTTGCGGCTGAAATTGAGTATAAATTAGGGTATTTATTAGCTTAGCAAAATATACATCAGTTAATCTCTCTCACTTTAAAGATAATCTGATCTATCTAGCTAAATCATTACTCCAGATAGCTTACTAGCCATATACAAAGTGAGAGAGATAATTTAAGAGATTGAAACACTCAATTAGCCAAATCCTTGTTCAAGCTCAATTTATCTTCTTTAATATTGCATCAAAGGAAGCTTCATGACTTGATTTGATAGTACCTCTATAGGAGCCCCCATTTTCCCGGGTGTGCCTATCATAAAAGTAGGCCATATTTATAGTGAGCAATCTTGTTCTTTTGAAGGGATACGTCGATTATGATGTTAGGGTGGTTTCGCCTACTCTTTACGTACTCATTATATACTAAAATTTTCGACGTGTCCTCTACGTCAAACCCTCTAAGAGTGGAGTTTCCCGTCTCAGTGTCGCTCGGCTTTAAAAGATAGGGAAATCCCCTCATAGTAGAAAAAAAGGAACATTCATTAGCCAGAATCCAGGCAATGTGAAAGTCATATACGGATGCTGAGTGAAGAGGAGAGTTTTATTGTAGGAACAAGCTACAAGATCAACCCTTTCAAATAAACAGTGTATTGTTGAAATTTATTCTAATTGAACGTGATAAATTTGAGAGATTAGGTGATAGGTCCCCTGCTATTGAAGAAAAAAGTCACATCTGTAGGGAAGGGAATGCGAGGGCGTTAGCTTGGTATGTATGAAATAGCAGGGGGGCTTCAAGAATCCTCCAAAAATAGGGAACGTTGATGTCATTTCCTCTTTTTTTCACTCTTTTTATGTATGGCTATGTGCATGTTTTTCTTTCAATTACTACCAACGTCGAATTTGGGCAATGTTCTTTAAGGGTGAAGTCCGAGTTACAGGTCTAATTACATGTAATTAATGGTGAAAATGAATCACCATCGATTCAGTTGACAGAATTTTTTTAAAATATTTTTATAATTATGTTTGTTTTCACAAAAGAAATATATATTTATAATGAAGATTTTTTTTTAATTTTTGATAATGTGTCAAAGTCTAGCTAGGGCCTTGAGCCCAATGTTTCTAATATTTACTTTCTTCTGAATCTAATCTTACATGCACCCCAATCTTATATGCACCCCGTCTTAGAGTGATTAGCATTTACAAGTTAAAAAAAGTAGACTAGAAGCAATGCAAAACTTATGAACGAGTTAAAAAATAAGATTGATAGTTTTAGCTAAAAATATTTGTCGTAGCTTTTATCTTCTTGCCACTTAAAAGAAAAATATAAGCATATTTTAACTGAAAAATACATAGTTAATGAATTTTATAAGAAAAAATAATGTCGTTTCATGGTACATGACTAAATAATTAGAAAATTAATTTCACTATTAAAAATAATGAAATCATATGAACTATCAGTTACATATTTTAACTAAGAAAATTAATATGTAGATACTATCGTTAATATCATCGTCAATAAAAACTTGCTTTTATATCAATGGCTTTATTATAAAACTTGTTATTGTATAGTGCTATTATTATTATAATTAATTAGTTATTATTCATATTATCACTATTTAAGTTGAATAATAAAACTATAGGTTGCATAATTAAGTCACTAATATGAATAATAACTCATTTAATATGCATAATATGAATAATAACTCATTTAATAGGCATAATAGTTCATACAAAAATAAAATGAGTTACTACTGATGTTAATAATTTTTATTATGCAACTTGTTTTGTAAATTATTATTATTATTCAATTTAAATGAGTTATAATTTATATTAGAAATATTTATTTTTTGAAAATAGTGGAGTACCACCTTATTTCATTCATAAAATCAAGTTAAGTTGGTACCACAATCTGATACCGTAGGTATTTAAAATCTATAATATCTTCCTTTATATCACTATTTCCTAGCACATACTTGCATCAAAATAGAGCTTATAACTTATCAAAATTTTTGAAGTTCAAACAAAATCAACTCATAACTACTTAAAATTCTCTAATTGTCTCTTCAAATCCAATCGACATAATCGTCTCACTTCCAAATGATCAATAACAGTTGCAATAAAATTAAGAGAACAAAAGCAGAATATGGACTAAACCTTAACTAGCTACTATAAATTTATACTAAGTCATTTCATAAGCAATTAGACGGAGATTAAAGTCTTCTCCAAATCCATCCTCTAGTTCTACCTCTAATTACATTATTCTTAAACTTTCCTCTATAATCTTCATTTGTAAGGAACTAACATCAGGGGATAATGAGATGAATATTATCAGTACAACTACTTTCTTTTATCGGACTCCAATATTTAAATAAACTAATTATTTATCCCCCTAGAGCTCTAAACTTTTACAGATACCCTGAAAAATTATTCTATTTTTTTTCATAATGCTTAAAGTATAACTCCTCTAAACATTTCACATATATTATCATCTTTATACATTATAAATGCTTTAATTTGCCATAAATCCTCCCTACTGTTGCATACAAATGAAAAATTATTATATCTAGCTATTCATGACCATAGATAAGTGATAAGTGAGAAATGTATAAATAAGTCTTCAACTATTTCTAAAGCATTATAGAATATGCAATGTGCATCCCTTATAAGTATTTTTTTTTCTGATAAACCATAGAATATTTTTTATTTTTAAATGAATATGTGATGTCCATATTGATTGATAATAAAAGTCCTTAACTCCTTCAAGTCAGTGATAATAAGAATTGGTGCTAAATATCTATGTGATTAATATAAATAATAGCTGATATAACTTGACGTGTATAGAGTTTTGAAAATAGGATAGGGCGGGGCCGTCTGGGTGAAACCCCTCCGGGTCATGGGTGAGAACGGGTCACAGGTGGGGCGGGACGGGTTTGAGCGGTAAAAAACTAGAAAATCCTGACCTGACCCGTGTTGGAACCCCACGGATAGGACCCTCAAGGGTCGGGACGAGTGGGCCAAGGGGCGGTCCGGATGGGTCATGGCGGGTGGGGCGGGTTGGTTATTTATTTTTACAATTTAAAAAAAACCAAAAAAATCCTCAATGCAGTGCGCCGGCCCGCAGCGTTGCCATGAAGCATCGTCATGCACTCATTCATTATGGTCGTTCGTTAGTATATTCTTTATTTTTCCTTGATGAACCATCAAATTAACTTTAATTTTCATAAAAAGTTGTGAAAACTATTATTTTTCAATGTTTTATAGTTTCAACTGAATGGATCGATCAATTTTTAATAATTCACAATAATCATTGTACTTTCATGCTCAATGTCCTATTATGTTACTTGTTCGAGTATAATGAGTTAGTAACCTACACGATCGACAATGTTAATTATTTATGATAAATCATACCATACAGATGCATTCTAAATCACTTCAACATCATACATGTAAATTTTCAAAAAAAGATCATTACCCGATGAACACAATATATAATTAAAAAGTAATTTTCCCCAATTAACACAATATATTATTATCATATTTGTTAATTCTCAGTGTCATGTCAATATTAATCAACTGTAAAATATAAATTTTAGTGACTTACATGCCACATTTTAAATGTAGATTTTTTTATTGGATTTTGAAGACAAAACAATAGAAAAATTGTCACACGTTAACCATCAATTTCTAAGATAACAAAGAAAATAACAAATAAAAATGAACTTATATAAGTAATTGATTTAACAATACAATGGTTCAATCTCAAGAAAACTTATAAATGTTGTTTAACTATATGACAATAATTTTGCATTGGTTTAACTATTGTACATTTTTTAAATTAAAATTTCAATGAAGAATAAATATTTATTAAATGTTATTTTTTGTTCCTATTTATAAATTTACAATCCGTTATATTTTAGTTTCTCATGATATAACTTTTTTATGAAATAAATTCAAGCATAGAAAGTTGAAATGTAAAAATGTAAAGAGTAAATTAAAAAAAAATCAAATGTTTTAGAAAACATTCTGGGTAGCACGGGTCGGGTCCGGGTGAGCACGAGTATGGGGTCAGGGTTTCATCAGTTTATCCGGCCGGGTCCAGATAGCGGGTTTGGGCGGGTGAGTGTGAGTCACGGGTGAGAGCGGGACGGATGAGAGCAGGTAACAGATGATAGCAAGATGGATTTGATGGTTTCATTTTTGATTTTTTTATATTCGATCCTTATTAGGATCAAACTACTCACATATCTATTCCGAAACAGTCCAGAATAGATGATGACATGGATTTATACGGAGCAGATCTAGAAGTTGGGATTTTTATAAGGCTCTAGACGTGTATAACAAAGTCCATCTAAATAATGATATCCATGAAATTAAAGCGCGCGCACGGAGAAACGACGGATAATTAAGGCCTTGAATTGATTGATTGCCCACTTCCATCTGCCAGTAAGATGCTGACGTGACCTACCCAAATTTTATCAACACCTGTTCTTCATTAACTTGATATATTTTCTTTTCTAGAATTCTACTATTCCAGTTCTAGGTTTCTAGACTTCTAGCAAGTAGCAACTGAAAGGGGAACTCTTAATTATAGGCCAGGTCCAGCGTACATTTTCTGGGTAGATGGAGACCCTCCGGTGAAAGAACTTGTGTGCACGTGGTGTTGCAGATTTAGTAAGGTAGCTTGGCCTTCGGTCTATGGCGTACCATGAATGATGAGTTGAACCGGTTAGACTTGAGGGAGTATCTGGACTGGAAGTCATTCCAGAAAGACCGGAGAGAAGAAAAGTAGAGAGGAGAGGAGAGAAGAGAAGAAAAGAGGGGAGGAGAGGAGGAGAGAAGAAGATAAGAGAAGAGAAGAGAATCAAATGAATCCCACTGCCTCTGTCTGTCGTGTAAGAGCAACAACTACCAAAATTCAGAATTCTTATCCACTCTTTTCTTTTTTTGTTTCTTATAATTCAATACTCGTTTTCATCAGTTCTGTATGAGGAGTATGACTGTATTTGTATGGATGGACGGGCCAAACTAATCTGAAATAATTACTCTCAAATCAATTCAACTAAAACTAAATTATCTTCTCCTTGCACTTTGCAGCAACCAAAGATGATATAATCCCACAGATGAGCTGCATCCAACAACACTAGCATTCTACTTTCAACACAAGCAGGCACAAAAAAAGAAAAGAAAAAGAGGAACAATTAAGAAGAATTTGACATGGCATGGTTTCGTGCCGCATCAGGTCTCTCTAGGCTAGCACGGAGAAATCTAAACCTAGCCAGGTCACCATACTACTTGACCGGCACCAGGCCAGCACCATCTCATCCTTTCCGTACCTTCCATGGAACCAAAACACATTCCTATGCAGCTCCAATTCCACGTGCTGTACCATTATCACGTTTGTCAGACAGTTTTTTGGATGGTACAAGCAGTGTGTACCTGGAAGAATTACAAAGAGCCTGGGAGGCAGACCCGACAAGCGTCGATGAATCATGGGACAACTTCTTTAGAAACTTTGTGGGGCAGGCCTCCACCTCACCTGGTATATCTGGTCAAACCATACAAGAGAGCATGCGCTTGCTGCTGCTTGTTCGGGCATACCAGGTTAATGGGCACATGAAGGCAAAGTTGGACCCATTAGGGTTAGAGGAGCGTCCGATGCCTGATGATTTGGATCCTGCTCTTTATGGATTTACTGAGGCTGATTTGGATCGGGAGTTCTTTCTTGGAGTGTGGCGAATGTCTGGTTTTTTATCAGAAAATCGTCCTGTTCAGACTCTTAGGTACATATTAAACCGGCTTGAGCAAGCATACTGTGGCACAGTGGGGTATGAGTACATGCATATACCTGATAGAGAGAAGTGTAATTGGTTGAGAGAGAAGATTGAGACAGTTAATATAAGGGAATATGCTCATGACAGGCGATTGGTGATGCTTGATAGGCTTATTTGGAGCACACAATTCGAGAACTTCTTGGCGACAAAATGGACGACAGCTAAACGGTTTGGGTTAGAAGGATGTGAGACTTTGATACCTGGTATGAAAGAAATGTTTGATCGGTCTGCTGATATCGGTGTTGAGAGTATAGTTATTGGAATGCCACACAGAGGCCGGTTGAATGTCTTGGGAAATGTTGTTAGGAAGCCTTTGCGTCAGATATTCAGTGAGTTCAGTGGTGGTACAAAACCAGTAAATGAAGGTGAAGGTCTGTATACTGGTACTGGTGATGTGAAGTATCATTTGGGCACATCCTATGACCGGCCGACACGCGGTGGTAAGCGAATCCATCTATCCCTAGTTGCAAACCCAAGTCATCTAGAGGCAGTTGACCCAGTTGTAATTGGCAAAACCAGGGCTAAACAATATTATGCAAATGACACTGAACGGACAAAGGTCTTGGGAGTGTTGATTCACGGCGACGGCAGCTTTGCAGGCCAAGGGGTGGTCTATGAAACTTTACATTTAAGTGCGCTAGATAATTATACCACAGGTGGTACCATACATATTGTAGTGAATAACCAGGTGGCATTCACCACTGACCCAAAAGCAGGAAGGTCGAGCCAGTACTGTACTGACGTGGCAAAGGCATTAAATGCACCGATTTTTCATGTGAATGGGGATGATTTGGAGGCAGTTGTGCATGTTTGTGAGCTGGCAGCTGAGTGGCGACAGACATTTCATTCTGATGTTGTGGTGGATATAGTTTGTTATAGGCGGTTTGGGCATAATGAGATTGATGAGCCTTCCTTCACCCAGCCTAAAATGTACCAGGTCCATGCTCCTATATTATTATTTTTGTAGTTTCCTTTTTAATTTTCTTTTTTTTTAGATGATGTTGTGATTTGTAATATTCATTTTTGGTTTGTTGTAGCATATTATCAGCATCATTATCATCATTATTATTATCATATTGTTATCACCATTATCATTCTCATTTTTATTTATTTATTATATTTATTATATATATATTTTTTTTCATCATCATCATTGTTATCATTGATATTTGAGATATTTGATCTTATGCTTTCCGATTGGGTTTCATTTCTAGCCAACCCAAATTTATTTGGGATTAAAGGCTTTGTTGTTGTTGTTGTTGTTGTTGTTGTTGTTGTTGTTGTTGTTGTTTTTTTGGGGGACTAATCTCTGTCCGATAAAACCTACTGCATGATACAATAGAACTTCAATAACAAACCATGAACAAGGATCAGGAAATTTGAAAGAAGCAACCATCCTTTCACTTTAAAAAGAAGAATTGAAATATAAACCATACTGGTGCTAGCCCATACAAGTACTGCACCTGATTGCTGCGTTGCAAAATGTGTTGAATCAACAACGGGAAGGATACTATTAAAATTAAAGATTTTATGTAATTTTATTAATTCAGAAAGCCTTTTTCTTCTTGGCATTATCAAAAGTTGGAGATACTTGTATGTTGTATCTTTTTCAATTATGGATGGCCTTTGTGTTGACAGTTTCATTTACCTTTTTTATTCATGCTTCTTTATTATTAGGTAATCAGAAATCATCCAAGTGCACTTGACATATACCAAAGAAAGCTTCTTGAATCAGGACAAATTACCAAAGAAGAAGTACAGAAGCTGCAAACAAAGGTCAACACCATCTTGAATGAAGAATTTATAAATAGTAAGGATTATGTGCCGAATAAAAGAGACTGGCTGTCGGCTTACTGGGGTGGGTTTAAATCACCTGAACAAATCTCAAGGATCCGCAATACCGGGTAACACTGTACTTAATTACTTGTTTGGTTTTATTGCTTGACTGCAAGCTGTCAGAATAAACAACTTTTGTAGTTTCAACCAGGTTCATGTATCTGGATTCTGGCTTGAGCATTGTATCATCACCTCTCAATTAAGCCTCAGTACAATTCAACTGCATGCTATTAATCTCAATTGTGCACAGAGCTTCAAGTAACCAAATATAGGCTTAATTTACCCTAATTGTGCAATTAAAAACAGACAAGTAACTTGAGACAAATTAGGGCAAACAAAGTTAAGGGTCGTGTTTGATAAAAAAATAGAAAAAAAAGGAAAGAAAAAGAGATGACTAAATTTTGTACCATGATGACTAGCACATTGTTTGGTATATCCTTATTATGTCGTTGTCCATAACCACCACAAACTCAATGTAGTGTGAAACCGGAGATTCTAAAGCGGGTTGGGCAAGCAATGACCACACTGCCTGAAAACTTCACACCACACAGAGCTGTCAAGAAGATTTTCGAACAGCGGGCCCAGATGATAGAGACCGGGGAAGGCATCGATTGGGCTGTTGGAGAGGCTCTTGCATTTGCAACTCTCATAGTAGAAGGTAACCATGTCAGATTGAGTGGTCAAGATGTAGAGAGAGGCACCTTTAGTCATAGGCATTCTGTAATTCACGATCAAGTCACAGGAGAGAGATACTGCCCCCTTGACCATATTATCATGAACCAACCTGAAGAGTTGTTTACCGTCAGCAACAGGTACTCTAATCAAGCTGGGGTGATGTTGTAGTTTTTACTTTAAATTATTTTAGGCTAATGGGTACCCCTGCAAAGCTTAAGATGTCACATTAATCTTTTCTGGTGCAAAGCTTAAGATGTCACATTTAGGCTGATGCATGTCCCTGCAAAACCTAAAGTGCTTTATAAAACCTCCTAAAAATGCAATATATCCCGGGAATACCTAAATACCATGTGTAACCTTGCAAACCGTTTTCTCTTGTTCCCAACTATATCAGTAAACTTTCATATTTGTGGCAAAACAGTTTCAACATGGATTAAATAGATGGCTCTATTTGGATGTGCTCTAATGGAGATTAAAGGCAATAAGAAATGTGAGAGAAAGGAAATTGGAAGCAATTTCTTGCTTAACCTTTTTTCCTAATTTAAGAAGTTTAGTAAAGGTTAATGAGGAAAATGGGGGTAAACCATTCTGTTCATTTTCCAAAGTTCTATTTACCCCTGAATTGGGAAAATGGAGTGTAATAAGGTGATCGTTCTTCCTGTTTCCTTCTCTTCTCTTCCCTTCCCTTCCCTTTCCCTTTAAACTGGGGAACTCAGAGGTAACTGTAGGATCATTAGTGAAATGCTGCTACTCTGTACGGGATGCCAAGCATTATATTTGTATGGCTAGGCATATATCATATTTAACATCTACAGGAATGCACAATATACATAAATGAAATTTTGTAGGTATGCACAGTTCTGCATTGAATATGTGTAGTGACTTTTTAATTAGGTACTGCTTGTGTTTTTTTGCAGCTCTTTGTCAGAGTTTGGTGTATTGGGGTTTGAATTGGGTTACTCAATGGAAAACCCTAACTCTCTAGTAATGTGGGAGGCCCAATTTGGAGATTTTGCAAATGGGGCACAAGTGATCTTTGATCAGTTCTTGAGCAGTGGCGAGTCAAAGTGGCTTCGTCAGACCGGCCTCGTTGTTTTGTTGCCTCATGGATACGATGGCCAGGGTCCAGAACACTCTAGCGCCCATCTGGAGCGCTTCCTCCAGGCATGTGCTTTGGTTTTTATTTTTATTTATTCCCATATTATGATGTTGTGTAAAACACTTAAAAATGTTGTCATGCAGATGAGTGACGATAACCCCTTTGTCATACCAGAGATGGACCCTACACTGAGAAAACAGATCCAGGAATGCAATTGGCAAGTTGTGAATGTCACTACTCCAGCTAATTATTTCCACGTTCTTCGCCGACAGGTACTGAGATTTGGTTATGTGAATATCTTTCATTTTTATAGGGAGGACTTACATTTTCCTGAACTCAAACGCGTCCTTTTTTTCTTTTTATGTAGATACATAGAGATTTCCGAAAACCTCTGATAGTTATGTCACCAAAGAACCTGCTCCGTCACAAGGACTGTAAATCCCACTTATCTGAGTTTGATGACCTTGTGGGCCACCCTGGATTTGACAAACAAGGTACCCGCTTCAAGCGCCTTATTAAAGACCAAAATAACCATAAAGACCTTGAAGAGGGCATTAATCGCCTCATTCTATGCTCTGGAAAGGTACTCCTGAATTGTTAGCTTTTCATATTTGCTACACCGATCTATTAATGCTTTATTTTGAGCAAGCATGTTGTGTCTGAGTTTATGATATATTTCTTTCTTTTGTTATAACAGGTGTATTACGAGTTGGATGAAGAAAGAAAGAAAAGGGGAAGGAAGGATGTGGCCATATGTAGGGTCGAGCAGTTGTGCCCGTTTCCCTATGATCTCATTCAGCGAGAGTTAAAGAGATATCCCAGTATTGTTTCCTCTCTTCAGCATTTTTGGCCTGTTCATTTACCTTATCAATTACTCCAGTAAATCTCTGTAGTTTTGTCCTTTGGGGTCTGCTGCATTATTCCATACAAAAATATTAGCTTAACTTCATTTGGGGCTGATTTTCTTGATGTAGATACACATCAAATTTCTTTTTTCTTTTTTCATTGTTTGCAGAAATTACGTGCATTGTTTGGTTTCTTTAGAACCCCTCCTGTTACAGAAGTAAACAATGAGTACACTACTATGATATTCCTTTTAATCTCCAAAAACTATATTTCTCTTTGATATATTTTCCCTATCCACACATCATGGTTTGTTCTTCTAATACTGATTTATGAATTAATACATGTAGATGCGGAGATTGCATGGTGCCAAGAGGAGCCAATGAATATGGGTGCATACAATTACATTACACCGCGTCTTCTGACAGCCATGAGGACACTCAACCGTGGGTCCATAGAGGATATCAAGTATGTGGGGCGGGCCCCATCAGCAGCCACTGCAACTGGCTTCTTCTCCGTGCATGTGCAAGAGCAGACAGAGCTTGTTCAAAAAGCCTTGCAAGATGACCCAATCAACTATCCTTAATTCCCTATTAAAGAATAATAATCTCTCTAGATTAGTACCGTTTATTTCTTGAAAGATTGATTGCCGTGCATTATTCTTTCTAGAATTCTGAATGTCTCGACTGGTTTTCTGTACGTGCCATATATATGGCATTCTTTGGTATTTGCAATAATTTGGATGCAGAGTGTTCTTTTTCTGCAGACATACAAGGAAAAGAAATTATCTTCAGGAATCTTTCTATACCATAAAGACAAGTGTCATTTAAATTGAATTGTTCTTTGTGTTATTATTACTGTTATTATTATTACTGTCATCATTATCGTTGTCATTATTTTCATCATCATTACTATCATTATCATTAATACTACCATTATCACTATCATTGATTTTTGATATTTGAGATTGAGTTTTATGTTTAACCTATCTCAATTTATTTGAGATTAAAGATTTTGTTGTGATTATTGTCATTAATTTATCCTTCAGGATTCGTTCTTTATTAGAAAACATGTACAGTTAATAAGTAGAACTTAATTAAGAAAGTTCGAATTTCAAGTTTCAAACGAAACGATTGAAATGAATAAGACGTTTTTACAGCAACCAACTTAACAGTTGAGGGACAGAGCAATTACACCAAGTTTGGAAACCAAGAGGTAAGAAATTGAAGAGGCTCTCACACTCCTAATTTGTATTATAAGTGTAATTAAGATTTTAGATGGGAATGATTAAGTGGAAGATAAAATTTTGGATATTTTGGGAGAATTTGAATAAAAACAGGGGTTTTGATATTTCTGAATAAAATGAGATCAAGGAAAATAAAGATAAAAGATAATTAAGTCTCGAAATAATTTTAATTCATTTCATTTCTTCATGATGATTATGATGAGGTGAATTTATATAGACAATTATCTCATCTAGCTTTTTAATTTTATTAGTTGTCTCTACTAATTGCCTATTATAATGTCTCATAACACAAATTTTTAGAATATGACATCTTTCTCTTCAAAATATTTTTTATCCTCAAGGATTAAAAAAAAGATATATTAGACTTTGAAGGTGGCCTTCTAACTCAAAAAAAAAAGATAAAATGAATAATCAAATATTAGACTTTTAACGTGACTTTATTCAAATAAAATGAAAAAAACAAAATATTAAACTTTGGTGGTTTTCTTATTGGCCAAAGAAAGATGAAATCGAAGAATATTTGTAGAGGTATCGTATATATCTTCAAATGGATGAGTCAATTTTCATTGTAGTTCAAGTTTGATACATTAATAAAAATGAGTCCTTATTTATTATTCGAGTCTTTTATTGGATTGAGTATGACAAGGTTTGAGTGAGTCTTTGTTCTTGATGAATAGAGTTTAAATCTTCTTAGTAAATAAAGTCTTAACATTCTTGCTCGAATTTGTTATACTCATTTGCCTTGACTTCAAATTACTCATTTGATTCGACTACAAAATTCATATTTTTTTCAACTTCAAACTCCACATTTGACTTACCATCTAGCTCATCATTTATTTCGATATTCGTCACCTCATATGATTTGACTACTGAATTTATAATTGCTAGCTTTTGGAGAAATTCAGTAAAAAGAAACATTTGTACCGCCTCAATATTTATAGAGGATAATTGAAATATCCGCCCACTCACTTTACAAATAGCTCTAGAGTCATCAATTATTATTTTTTATTTATATCATTCCCTATAGAATTGATAATGATCTGTATCTTCACAAGTGTAGATATCTAAAGTTTCGCAATATCATACAATTTCGACATCTATATTTATCCTTTGTTACGAATGGGTGCACAATATTCTCGAGATAATTTTTCTCAAAAATTATAAGATATCCTCTCCAGACATTTTTTTTCCCCTGAAAACTTAAGAAGAAATGCTCACGGTTTATGAAAAATGGAAAAAAAAAAAGGTCAATGATGTGCACACTACTTGAAATTGCAATGTAAATATTGAGCCCAAATTTGAAAGATAAGCCAACCATTACTCGTAACAAGCCTAATGAGTAATAAATCAATGGAACGTAAGCAAACTTGTTTCTTTCTTTTTCCGTCACGCCAAGCCCTCACTTATTTTCTCTGTGCGCAAATTTTGTCTCGTTCAGTCGTTCTTTGCTCGATGTGCTCGGCTCTTTTTTTTTTAAGACAAATTTTGCTTTGACATCTGTTTCATTAGAAATAAAAGTTTCTGATATCACACCTCAATACTACAAAAAATTAACTATAAATATTTAATAGGGCTACTATTTTTCAAACTACTTAAACTGATATCTGCATAACATATATCTACAAACATCACTGAACATACACAAAGTATCATCAGCCTACTAAAATAAGAGTATCATCACATTCAAATTAACAATTCACACAATATATATATATATATATATAGAGAGAGAGAGCTGACCATGAAATATAACAATTCACACAATTTCTAAATTACCATGAAATATATATTTAGGGTCACTTTGCTATTCTTTTTTAAATCAAATTATCGTTAATTAATATTTTTTTCTGGTGAACTAATCAAAGAAAAATCTTAATTTTTAATGGGATAAGAGATTTCTATTTTTGATGATATTGATAATTAGAGATACTATTAAATTCTAACCAAATATAAAAAGAGTGAATACTAAAGTTTTGCAGTCTATCTCCATATTAATTCATCATTGTTTCTACTTAAACTAATTGAACTAAATTTATTGTATGGTTTAGTTAATTGAGATCTTAAGGTGCCAATAATATTTCTCCTAAAAAATAAATAAAATCTATTGTAACTTATGACTTGATTTACAGTTATTTCTATATCAGTTGCTAATTCAAATAGTAGTAAGTGTTGGGTCTTAAGAGAACACTATGAAAGCCATCTATCATGTTAGAATAGAGTGGTCTGTCCATGACCTAATTTCTTATTAACACTAATTAAAAATATATTAATTTCTTTCTTAACTTCTTTCTAAAAGAAGTGTTTCTATTGTTATGTTGTTAAAATACACTATGATGAGGCTCGTCGTGCTACTGACAAAGCTAATCTGTGGTGAGGCTCGTCGTGCTACTGCAAGGACACGATACAAAGGCTGCCGTGGCTGCTCTCCGCGAAGTACATAATTGGAACTGACAAAGCTAATCTGTGGTGAGGCTCGTCGTGCTACTGCAAGGACACGATGATGGTCTATTGGTTGAGATGATGAGGTAACCGATCACTAGTGTTGTGTTGTGCAGCTTCGATGGATATCGCAAGGGTTGACTGAATAAGTGTCTGAACTCTGAACGATGAGATGTGTTCTGGTAAGTTGCAAGACCGAACTTGATGCTTTTTGAAATCTGAGGGGCGTATCAATGCATATGGTAGCACAGAGGCATGCAGGCGTACAGGGTTGGTGGCTCTATATCACTTCTTAAGCTTTTGGATGAGAATATGTAACTAGGTCAAAAATGAAATCTTGGATATAATTTTGAGAGAATATGAATAAAAATGGGGGTTTTAATATTAAAAAAAAAACAAAACATAAATAAAGGTCCTTGCTTGAGTTATAAGAAGCGGGTAATAAAAAAATTGAAATTAAATATATTCACATTTTTATTTGCAGTCAGAAATTGCATGTTGGTGGCATTAATTAGGAAACAACAGATAAATCTCAAGTATAAAATTGCACATTTTTATTTGCATTGTATCTTTTTTAAATAAGAAAGGAAAACATTGCCCAAAATATTAAGTGACATTAGTTTTGTAAATTTTATGTTTTTATTTTTCTGGAGATCAAGTGATACGACAATCATGATAATTTCCGAATCAACTATTCTGTCATGAAACGTGGAAAAATATAGGTTTGAAGATAATGCATATTTATGAAATATATAGATGGTATAGTAGATGAATTAGAGAACAAGAAAATAAATCATATTATTCAAGCAATTCATGTCAGTTTGCTTTATTAACGCTCTCAAATTGTAAAGCTCACAGAAATGTGAATAAATAGAGTTTTATTTCTTATGTTCCTTTAATTTGTTTTGTCAATAAAATAAATACAGTATCATCTTGGCAATGGCAAGTATTATTAAAATTGGGCCGAAAATGTAACAATAACAGTTCTAATATTAAAGAAATTGCATAATCACGCAGGATTTAATTAATTCTTTCATCCTTTGCCTTTGGAAAAACCATCTATTTGACGAACAAGATTTTATGAAAATAGATGTATCGCAACCGCAAGCACAGCGGAGGTGGCCGAAGACTCATAGTCATAGTGAGCCTTAATTTACTAATTATATATATCTGAATCTGACGATATGATTGAGATATAGAATTAACATTCAGTAGAGGGTAGAGAGTAGAAACCACGTTAGAAACCCCAAAATTAAATAAACCTCGAGACCTTTTTCCCCCTTTTTTGCATTCCACTGCTAGTACAAACAAATATGAAGACCATAAGACCGGAAAGGAAGACAAAGCAGCAAATGTTGGTTTTTATCAATTTTTCCATGCTAAAAAACCTCTGAAAATTAATATTTGACATGCTCAAAATTGAAAGTACAATCAAATTTAACAAAAGACTCCTGAAGATGCATACTCCTGTACCAGCCTCCTTTGCATAATTGCTGTCTGTGTGTTCTTTTTTCCCCTTGACAAATGCCTACAACTGAACAAAGAACCCCTTGCGAAATATTTTTGTACATACAACTCCTTGCTCCTTAGCCAGCAAACAGTATGAGAAGTTCCTCATCCGTTATTGCACCGATTTCCATCCGCCTTTCAAAAGCTGTCAGGTTCCCCCCATCTTTTATTGAAGCTTGGGCACCCCTTTAGAGAGCAGACAAAAGAACGAAAATACAAAACAACAAGTCTCAATGAAACTACAATCTGCATGTTTAGTAAATATTAAATGATCAGATGGATAAAGGGATGAGAATCCATAACTTACCTCTTGAGGAGATACTTGGCAAGCTCATCATTTTTTTTGAACACACAATGATGCAAAGGTGTACGCCCGTGGAAGTCCTGCAAATCGATATGGGACCCAAACTGAAGAAAGAGCTCTATCATGGTGGCGTCCGCAAAATGGCATGCAAAATGCACAGGAGAGCACCCCTCCATGCAATTGTCCTGCTGACCTGACTCCTCTATTCTCAGACAAGCCAATGGGTCAAACTGTCTCTTCTCCACAGTAGATTCAGCTTGGTTATGACAATCATCGTCTGGTTCATAGTATCTCATGTTTGTATTTATGTTGTTGGCCACAATAAGCCGATATGCCATCTTAACATTATTCAATTTAATAGCATCCAAAATTGTAACGGAATGAGAGTCCGGTTCTTTGGCAATAAGAAGTTTCTCCACATACTGCATGTCACCCAAATGTTTCAAACAGTAATTATGTTTTCTTTTCACTTTTTCTACTGCAAAATATTGAGATATACACCCCACATTTTCTCAATTTCTGAAACACAAGGAAATATTTGCAAACAATTTCATACCAAGTACAACTTAAAGAAAAAAATGACTTCCCATACTTAAAAGAGTTCTGAAAATTAATCAAATTAAATCAACAATATTTCTTCATCTCTAGTTAACATAAATTTGTAACCGCAGAAATTTTCAATTTGGCTCGGAAAAGGATGTAATTGCAGCTGCAGGCCATTTGTCAGTATTTAGGAATAGACATTTTACCATTACGTGGCTCTAAGCTAGCTTGGCATTTGGCTACTTGCAGATATCCAACAATTGTTAGGAGAGTCACAAAATATGAATGTCTGGTGGTCTAGGAGAAGTGACAGGTTTCAGTCTTTGATGCCTTGTTTGTGAAATTAGAGCATTGGTTTTCAAATGGTGAAAATGTCGATTGAAATGTACCTTATTTTGGATGTATTTCTCCTTGATCAAAAGAGTGTCGCTGGGGTTGGGTTTTTCTATAGGGACATTACCTTCATTTGATTCATCATCGCTGCATACATGGATGGAATCAATAGAAGTTATTGTAACTGGATGATGCATCTTTAATTGCCCAAGAGTTTACCTGTCATTCTTTTTGAGAAGAGAACCTTCCCAGATAGAATTAGCATATGTGTTACCCAAAGCATGGAATAAATCACAGATTACTGGCTCCCAAACCTTCACATCCAACCTCAAAGATCGGACCTGTATACAGAGAAAACTATGAATTAGAAGTGCTGAACAATGGAGAAATTTCAACTAGGGGATAAAATATATTATCGTCTTTAAGCTGTTACTCATGATGAAATAGTTTTGTATGAAAGAAGTTCCATATCCAAATGAACTTATGGAACTTCTTTTCTACAGCACTCAGAAATCAAATTGTTTATGCACCCAAGAACCTCACTAGGCATAAATCCTGCCTTTGCCCAGCAAACTGAAATGAGTCGACCTAAAAGTGCTCAAGTAATTTTGAGGGAATTTCCCAGTTCAAGTGTTGTTGAGCAAGTTACAGACTCACCGCTTTGAAAGGGCACATTTGGTCGAATTACACTTAACTAGCACAGGAAAACCATTTTTATAGTAATGCTTTCGCTTCTTTTTGACAAACACAGCACTATTCAACTAGTTTCAAATAGAAAAATGGACCTTTGAGATATGAACACCAAGGTTGCGGTGAACCCCAGAACATTCAATGCACATGAGTATGCCAAGATTGAGAGAAGCCCAATCAGGCTCTGGTGCACTGCATTCAGCACAAACTTCATTTCCTGGGATGCTTCGCAGATTGTCAGATACATTGTCATATCCCTGTTGCTGCTCCTCCAAGGACACAGATTCAGCCCCATTATTTTCTTTATCAGAATTTTTAGAAGATAGCTGCTCAAACAAAAAGAATAAAATCATGTGAATCATTAGTAACATATCAAGTAGAAAAGTGAGGAGATTTAATCCACAAATCTAAAATTAATAGTTGAGGCATAGTTGCTAATATGCCAACTTCGAAGGGCATTTTGATTATTTTACTTAATTTCAGGAAGATCACTTGTTACCTATATAATTTGTTTCTAGATTGGCATTTTCTTTCTAGATTGACATTTTCTTTGAGAACCTCTGGCTATTCTTGTTTCATTTTTTGCAGACTAAGGCAAGAATTTAAATTAGTCATTTTATAAGATATTCTTTACAAATTTCATGGCTTAAAAGCAAAAGAACATTTACTAGAGAACCTGGTGAGGGAAAGGAGAATGAAGGAGCGAAGCAATAACTCCGGTGATTTTCTCTATCCAGTCCATTTGATCAGCTTTGTTCTCTCCCTAATGATTTGATTATCAACACTATGATTTTAATTATTTAACTTATTTCCATATGCCCCATCAAAATGATACAATGAGCAATCACTTTTCTTAAAGATTAGAAATGTATACAAACGTATATATAAATTTAATGTAAGGCATCAGATGTTAACTAAATCTAATTATTTAAGTTGACCTAAACCATAATGCCCTCAATGGTCTAATTTTTAAACAAAAAGAAAAGAAAAGAACAAAGACTTGCTTCTTTTTTTTTCTTTTTTTTTTATGTGTGACTTTTTGATATTTTAAGTGCAATAAACAAATACTATAGTTCAGTAGCAATTATGGTAGGTAAGTTTGTTGAGAGAAATATTAATGAAAAATGATTACCTGAAGTGTATAAGCCTTGGCAGGAGAAATTATTCTAAAGCAGAACCGTAGATCCTTTTGTTCAGCATCCAGCTTGAGAGTTGAGGTGTGCAGATTTATGGTGTGATGGCCAAGGGAAGCTTCCTCACCCTGGTATGGTGTTCTTTGATTTAAAAAATTGAATCTGCTCTGTTGTAGTGCTGATCCTTGCTATCAGAAATCAGAAAAGATAGCCAAAAAAAAAAGAATTATCATCATAATAACTTTCATAATGCTTCATAAAAGTAACAGGGTTACAGTATAGAAATGATCCTTCAATTATCACACATTTCCAATATTGGTCCTGTAGCTTGACCAGTCCCAAGAATTCTGTGATTATTTTCATAAGTCACTTTCAAACCGATGATTCTAGTCAATGACGGTGTGCATATTAGTGCTTCAGTTCTATAGTTGTCACTCACCAAATGCCAGATGCTATCTTAGCAATCTATGTATTACCCCTTCATGAAATTATGACATTTGGAATAAACTGGAACCATACTCAAATGTACACAGACCATTTATGTAGTTTACTGGACAATCTAATACAAAATAATGGAGAAGTGAAGAATATGTCATACTGAATGTTTATTTAGTTTATTGCTATAATAATACAACATTCCATGACTATCTAGCACAAAGAACTTCCTTTTCCACTCTCCTCTGGAGCTTGAAGAACGCTTTAGTAGATAGCCTTGCTTAATTATTTGAACCTACAATTTAAAATGGCACATTCAGTTGGAGGGTTCCGAACATGAGAGATTCTTGTTTCTTGACTCAAATTTTCATCTTTTTATTGTTTAGTCTATAATAAGGCATTACTATCTTTTTTTTTTATTATTTCACTGTTTTCTTACATACGAGCAATTCAAAAACTATATAGACATACACAACCAACAAAATAGGGTTGAAACAACATTATGGACCAGATATATGAGTTTAACATCAAAAGGGAAAAATGAAAAATGATAGTACCTCTCCATTTGAAGAAGATTGCATCAGTTCTTCGATCTTTTTGTATGAACGAACACCAACCACATGAATGCCATCACCACTAGTTGAGTTGTCAGTATTACTCAATGGCTTCAGGTTCGCCAGCTCAGCCTGTGTCCTGAATTCATGAATCCGTGTCTCGAGCTTTTCATGTTCTATGCTAGCCATTTCTTTTGTTTGTTGAGCATATGTCAAAACCTTCATTATAGGTTATGCAGTTGGTAAGTACATGAGATGTGCATTCATTAAAGCTACTTATGTGTGCTGAGTCACACCACACCATGTGCATGTGTGGTCAGTGGGTGTACCGCTTTCAGTATGTAAAAAAATCTGCTCGAAGATAATACTCGATGAAGCACATAGAAATTTCAAATAAATGGAAACATATATGTTTCCATTTACAGAAACATATACTGACATCAGCACGGAACTTATGCAATTTACAGTGACAGAATATGCTGGTACAAATGGCTCCAGCTGTTTCAGCAAATATCCAAGTTTCTAATCCTTGCCTGATGAACGAATGGCTCCAGCTGTTTCAGCAACTCATATCCCTAGAGAAAGGAAAAGGGTGTTAGAAAATTTCGGGTTTGTAGGAAGATATTGTCTAACTTATGTAATACTTACTTGTTTAAAATATCTCATATGGGCATCCATTACGGCACTGATTGACTCAAGAAATTCATACTTCTTTTTTGCTTCAATGTTGGCAACAGCACTAACCTAAAATAGTTACCATCAGGAGGGTATCAGTATAGAAGTACAAACTCTGACTAACATTATTTAGAAAATAAGGAGAGGAATTGACTCGTGCATACTAGGTTAAATCGGCACTTCTCAAAAGTTGACTTGGAATTCTCTAGATCCTGTCAGGTTAAAAGAGAGGTGATTAAATCCCATAATTATTACTTAACCAAACCAATACTTGTTTTGTAAAGGGAATTTTATTATTACCTCTTCAAGCTCAGCATCTGTCCTGGAGCCTTTCTTTGCAGAAACAAACTTCTCACGTGCCTGTAACAGTAATTACTAAGTAATCACTATCAACGTTAAGGTGGAAATAACAAACAGCATCCAAAGGCATGTAGATCTTTTAATTTTCTTTTTAAACTTGACAGCAGCAAAGACATGTAGATCTAGTAAATACACAATTATGATGTACATAAATTCAGAGTACTGCATATTCCAGCTTGCAAACAAACAAAGAATAAAGTACGATGACATTATAAGCATCTAACACAAATTTTACCTGGTCGTATCCAACTGCAGCTTTGTCCAAGCGTTTGCGACTATCCTATATCATGGTCAAATGATTATCAAATAATGCACCATCTTAAAGCTTCCAGTGCTGGTTGTTTAATTAATCAAAATTTGAACATCAGTTTCTGATGTATATTATCCCGAAAAAACAGATTTGCAGAGCAGTAAGCAGACTCCAAAGAGGGTGTTAGCAAGGCAACAAACTACAAAATTGGACTAAGACAAATACACTACCATTAATAGATAAAAAAAAAAAAAGAGAAAAGAGAGTACCTTCACATTTTGTAGATCCACATTCATGAATTGCATTAATCGTTCACTCAGCATGTGTTCAATCTGATTATGAGAAAAAAAAAAGGAAGATAACTGAGCAGAGTTTTCATAAATTGAAAGCCAGAAATTGGTTATATATAGAGAGAGAGGAAGTCTAAAATGCAACGCGTTGGACGGATTCGTCCGTGCATCACGTTAAAATTTCAAATTTTAAGTTAAAAATGACCGACCCAAACCGTTCAATTTATTCTCCATATCAAACTTTTGTAGAAAATCGAATTTTATATTTTTTGAAAAAAATTTCCTATTTTTTTAGGCCAAGAAAAAGTTGCTTGATTTAAAAATTTTGGACCATCCAATAGTGATGATTTTATTCCCACCCAAAAAAATAACAAAAAAAATTTCGAAAAATATAAAATTTGATTTTCTATAAGAATTTGATATGGATTGGTTCTTCGTTATCAAAGTGCAAATGATCGATCCAACCGTACAAAATGGATTTTCATATGAATATCTAAATGTAGACCAAAATTTAAATTTTTTTTGAATCTTTTTACTATTTTTTAAGATAGAAAATCGTTTCTTTTGAATGGCTCATAATAACTAAATAAAGTGATTTTCTAACTATCTTAAAAAACAGTAAAAAAATTCTAAAAAATATAAAATTTGGTCTATATCGAAATATTCATACGAAAATTATTTTATATGGTTGGATCGATTATTTAAATTTTGAAAACAAAGAACTGATCCATAGTACGGGGGCGATCTGTGCTATGCATAGCTCAATAGCCCAACTCTCTCTCTCTTATATATATATATATATATATATATATATATATATATATATATAATTGGGCACGGTGCTGCACGTAGCACAGATGTCCCGTATATTACAATCGTTTCTCCATTTTCAAGATTCAAATGGTTCAGAATGATTTTCATATAAAAATCTAGTTGTAGACCACATTTTATGTTTTTATAATTTGTTTACTATTTTTAGATAATTAAAAAATCACTCCTTTTGAATGGATCATGATAACTAAATCAAGTGATTTTCTAACTATCTAAAAAAATAGCAAAAAATCCTAAAAAAATATATAATTTGGTGTACAACTAGATTTTAATATGAAAATCATTTTGAGCGGTTGGATCGACCATTTTAATATTGAAAATGGAGAAACGGTCCGTAGCACACGGGACATCCGTTCTAAGCGTAGCACCTTAGCCCAACTCTATATATATATTTAGCACGGATGACCCGTGTGCTACGGACCATTTCTCTGTCTTCAAAGTTCAAATGGTCGATCGGACCGGTAAAATTGATTTTCATATTGAAATCTAGTTGTTCATCAAATTACATATATTTTTAGGATTTTTTACTATTTTTTTAAGATAGTTAGAAAATCACTTGATTTAGTTATCATGAGCCATTCAAAACGAGTGATTTTCTAACTATTTTAAAAAAATAGTAAAAAAATTATAAAAAAATATAAAATTTAGTCCCTAACTAGATTTTCATATGAAAAATGTTTTGACCAGTCGGATCGATCATTTGAACTTTGATACGGAGAAAAAAATGTAACACACGGGACATCTGTGCTATACATAGCATCGTAGCGCAACTCTCTCTCTATATATTAAAATAATATGAAACAAAATACTTGAGTGCGCAGAAGTTCTTTATAAGTACTGAGTTCCCTGAAGGCAGTAACAAACTTCGACATAACAGGCCCTGCAAATTAACATTGCTGTGTAAAAAATAGAGAACTACAAAATAAAGGAGAGTTTAGGATAATAAAATTCAATATTTGTCTTATCATTGTTGGAGAAGGCACCCTATTTCTCTTAGTTTCAAATTAGCATCTAAGAGATTTACATAAACAACTGGCAAAAAAGAAAAAGAAAAGAAGGTGGAACCAATGATAGGAGATGAGCCTAAGAAATAGCCAAAGTTGTATGGTTTTGCCAGTTGCATAATAGGTTCCCAGGTTCCTAAGCTCAAATGGAACTAAAGAAAACCAGGAAGATTCGCAATGTTGTGTTTTGTTTATATGAGAAATGGTGGTGGTGATTTGTACGAGGTTCTAGGGTTAAATTAGAAAAGTCTGAAATACAAGTACCTCCTATGGCAACACTGATGGGATCATCCTGGCCAGCACCGAACTCTTGCAAGGAATCAGCAAAGGAGAGGTCACCTTCATATGCCACATCAAGTGAGCCCCTTGATATAGAATCCAATGAATTAATTAATTAATCAGAGGGGGGGGGGGGGGGGGGGGGGAGGAATAGAGAGAGAGAGAGAAGAAGAAGAAAATGGTGTGGTGGGGGTGGGGGTGATAACTAACATGAAATTTTGGCATCCTTTGTGAAGCTTGTGACAGCGTCTCTTCAATTCATCAGAGAGTTGTTCCAAAGAGTACATCTAGAAATATAAATAGGCATAGCAGAAGAGGAGAGTGTTTATTTATTAATTAAAGTATTATTAAGAAGGAGAACAATAAGGAGAAGAGAAGAGACCTGTTTTCTGAACATAGGCGAGTCCTCTAGCTTGGTGAAGGCCGCCATGGCGCGCTGGCTGGATGGATGGACGGACTCTCTCTGTCGCACTCTCTGCTAAAAAATGGAGATGATGGAGATGGAGATGAGATCCAGCCAGATGAGGAGCAGAGCGAATGTGAGATGTGAAACGTGCAAGTCAGTAAGTAATCACAAATTCTCAGATCACGATCTCAATTCTCAGATCACGATCAGGAAGGAAGCAAGGAAGCAAGGAAAATAGACAGGAGACGTGGATCTTCTTTATTTCATTATTATTAATTAATTAATTAATTTGATTATTATTTGCTGCGGCCTGCAGCCAGTAGACCTAGCGCTAGCGGAGGAGGGCTGGAGCCTGGAGGCATCTGCAACACAAATAAATAAATAAATAAAATAAAACTAAGTAAAGTCAACAGGCCCTTTATTTTCGGCCTTCTTTAGGTTTGTTAGTGGGCCTTCCTGCTCTTTATTATACTCTTCTGGGCCTCCTTGTACTTCTATTTTTATTTCTTTCTTCTAATCTCTAACTCCCTTTTATTTTATTTAATAAAAAATAATAGTAAATTTTTCGTCTACTACATAAAAAAAATTCAGTTATTAGGTGCAGCCATTATTTGTTAACTAGAAGGCAATTTTCCCGTTGTATAGACTCTTTCATTTTACTATTTACATAAATTTCATTATTTCTCTAAAAAAAAATTCCGCGTAATCAGGGGCGGATGTAGGAATTTTGGTCAAGGGGGTCAATAATCGGATTCAATGGCTTATTGGTTTTAGACCCATTAACTAATCGGATATTAAATAAAAATATTAAAATAATATATTTTATATATTAAAAATAATAAAAAATAAAAGATAAAATAATAAATAATCATAGCGAAAAAGAAAATTTTCCTCTACGAGACTTCATATTTTAAAATATTTACATAATTCTTTCATTATCCACGATATTAAATATTTTTTCTCAATAAAAAATAATCAGACAATTTTGGAGGGGTCAGATTAACAAAATTTTAGCTTAAAAACACCATTTTTCAAAATCTAGGGGGTCAACTGACCCATGTTCTACTCTAGGTCCGCCCAGGGGCGGGTAATGATGTAGGAAACCAGATATTTTAAGAAATATTGTACAAGAGAATTATACAAAAGAATTCTGCACATCTCCGATAATAAAAAAATGAAAATTAAAAAATATTCCTAACAATATTCACACACTGTGCCAGGTACTTGGATCAAAGCTAGGAGGTAGATTTCCACTTGAAATTGGTTCTATCTGCAAAAAGAAAAGTGTAAACAAGATAAAAAATAATATATAACAAAAAGTAAACCCTAGAAAACCCCAATAAATGATTACTTAAAAACATCTTGGTTTCTCAAAAGCACAATCTCAACTCAAGCCCAGACTTGAGAGTTGAGACTTGCAAAATGCAATTCCAATTGAGAAAATAAATTTAAACAGGGAATTTGAAAGAGACTAAATATTTATAGGGATTTCAATACATTTCACACACCACTAAGATATATAATTGCTATCATTTTGATTCTAAATCAACGAAAGATGTAAACTTATAAAAACAAAATAAATAAGATGTCAGCAAGGGCATCATCTATAAGTTCCGCAGTCTTGGATTCAAGTTCTATGTAAATTGACCACATGGTAAAAGGAAGGAAGCAATGCATACTTTTTAACTCATATCTCGGCACGAATTGAACGAAATGTCAGCAAGGGCATCAATTATTGGACAAATTCTACGTAAACTCACCACAGTTTCTTGCGGACCAGAACACATTTAATATGGACCTTCTTTACAGGACAAATTGAGTTTAGTTGTCTCATAATATTTTTTTTCACAGGTATCTTGATGATTCTGAAAGAACTTTCTGCATTCTTTAAAGCCCTACAAATCGCATCGATCGAAACATAAACAACAACACTTCAGTTAATATGCTAAAATCCATCTAGTATAATCCATGAACCTGACCAGCATATAATCGATACAGTATCATGTTGATATAAAAGGGTAATTTAAGAGTTTTTGCGTGATAATTTATGCTGAACCAAATCTAACAAAAGGTGGGATGGATAACACCCAATTCAATTCAATTGCCTAATAATTGAAGCGTTTTTTTCACATTTGTGCATTTTCCATAACTAACGCTACCTTGAGATTGAGGGGTCAACCGGAACCTTGGTGAAGAAGTTCTATTGCATGCCATACACCTTTCAAGGAAGCCAATAATAGTAATAGATGAGATTGCAATCTTGAGTCTATATCTCATATGTTAGGTTGGGTATAACTTCGGTATTGCTTCTCTAAAACACGCATGCGAGTATTAGTCAACAATTGTTTTGAATAGTCATAATCATAATAATATAATAATATAACTATAATCATAATATAATAATAATAAATAAATAAATATAATCATAACTATAATTATAATATAATAATATAATATAATATAATAAAATAATAATAAATAATAATAAATAATAATAAATAATAATAATCATAGCCATAATCATAATAATATAATAATAAATTATTATAATTATAATAATATAATCATAATCATAATAATTATACAACAACAACAAAACCTTTAATCCCAAATAAATTGGAGTAGGCTAGAAATGAAACCCAATCGAAAAGCATAAGATCAAAGATCTCAAAGTGTGATAATAATGAATATGATGAAAGAAAAAGAAAAAATAAATAAATAAAATAATAATAATAATAATAAATAAATAAATAAAGATGATAATGATAATATGCTAATAGTAATAGCAATAATAATAATAATAATAGTACAATAAACCTATATTATAAATCATAAAATCCTATTTTAAAACCTAATTCTAAATTCTAAATTCTAAAATCCTATTTCTAAACCTCTATTTCTAAAATCTATGTCTAAATTTTAAATCCTAAAATCCTAAAAATCTAAGAACATGAAGTCTATAACTCTACTATTAGACTCTAACTCCTAAATCATGGTTCAGGTACATGAATCGCCATCTTCCAAGCACTCCTATCCAAAATAAGCTCTTTGGGTATATTTTATTCCTTCAAATCTCTTTTTATTGTTTCCTCCCATGTCAGTCTCGGTCGACCTCTTTCTCTTCTTGTATTTTCAGGACGATTTAGAATACCGCTGCGTACTGGTGCCTCAGGAGGCCTTCGTTGGATATAACCAAACCATCGCAAATAATGTTGGACTAGCTTCTCTTGAATTGGTGTTACTCCAAGCTTGTCCCTAATATCATCATTTCTGATTTGATCTTTCCTTGTGTGGCCACATATCCAACGCAACATTCGCATTTCAGCTACACTCATCTTTTAGACGCGTTGTCCTTTTGTAGCCCAACATTCTGCGTCATACATCATCGCGGGTCTAATCGTCGTCCTGTAGAACTTGCCTTTTAATTTATTTGGGACCTTCTTGTCACAAAGAACACCAGATGCTTGTCTCCATTTTACCCATCCAGCTCTTATTCTATGACTGACATCTTCATCGATCTCTCCTTCACTCTGCAACATCGATCCCAAATACCGAAATGTGTCATTCATGGGTACTACTCGTCCATCCAAACTAACATCTCCGTTATCTGAGTTTTTCCCGCTGAACTGACACCTCATATATTCAGTTTTGATCCTACTAAGTCTAAAACCTTTCGATTCTAAAGTTTGACTCCACAACTCTAGTTTTTTATTGACTCCAATTATGCTCTCGTCAATCAGCACCACATCATCAACAAAGAGCATACACCAAGGAATATCTCCTTGTATGTCTTTTTTGTGATCTCGTCCATCACTAAGGTGCAAATATATGGACTCAATGCTGACCTTTGATGTAATCCTATCTTAATAGAAAATGTATCGGACTCGCCGTCACATGCTCTGACACAGTCATAATATTTGTGTACATATCCTTAATAAGGGTAACGTACTTTGTTGGGACTAGTTTCCTTTTGAGCGCCCACCACATGATATTTCTCGGTATTTTATCATACGCTTTCTCTAAATCAATAAATATCATATGTAGGTCCTTCTTCTGTTCCCGATGTCTCTCCATAAGTTATCTTATCAAGAAAATCGCCTCCATAGTGGACCTCCCAGACATAAAACCAAACTAATTTTTAGAAACAGTTGTCAGTTTTCTTAGACGGTGCTCGATCACTCTCTCCCAAAAGCTTCATGGTATGACTCATGAGCTTAATTCCTCTGTAATTAGTACAACTTTGAATATCTCTTTTATTCTTGAAGATTGATACTAATATACTTCTTCTCCACTCATCAGGCATCTTATTGGATCGAAAAATAGTATTAAATAGTTTAGTGAGCCACACTATTGCTATATCTCCAAGACATACCTCAATCGGGATGTCATTTGGTCCTAACGTCTTATCTGTTTTCATCTTTTTTAAAGCTTCTTTCACCTCAGACTCTTGAATTCTCCGAACAAATCGCCTGTTGGTGTCAATTGAGTCGTCCAACTCGATCGTGGTTTTCTCACTCTCGTCGTTGAATAGCTTGTCAAAGTATTCTCTCCATCTGTTCTTAATCTCCTCATCCTTCACCAAAAGTCTATCAGCCTTATCCTTAATACATTTAACTTGGTTGAAGTCTCTTGTATTTCTTTCTCGAAGTTTAACCATCTTGTAGATATCATTTTCGCCCTTTTTCGTATCTAATTTCCGATACAGCTCCGTGTATGTCTGACCCCTTGCTTCTCTCATAGCCTTCTTTGCGTTTTTGCTAGCTTCTTTGTACTTCTATATGTTTTCATCACTCCTGTTGTGATGTAAATGTTTGTAACATTCTTTCTTCTCATTGATAGTCTTTTGTACATCATCATTCCACCACCAAGTGTTTTTAGGTTCACGTTTATTTCCTTTAGTTACTTCAAACACCTCTATAGCCACCTTCCGAATGTGACTCGCCATCTCCTATCACATATTATCTTCATCCTCACCTTCATTCCACGATCATTTTGCAATAACTCTATTCTTAAACACCTGAGAAACGTCCCCTTTGAGCTTTCACCACCTCGTTCTCGTTACTTTTATGTCTTTATCTCGCCGAACGCATACCTTAAAATAAAAATCAGCCACCAAAAATTTGTGTTGTGTGACAACACACTCGCCAGGTATAACCTTACAATCCATGCAGTTTGGTCTCTCCTCCCTTCTAGTCAGGAGAAAATCAATCTGGCTCGAGTGCTTGGCCATTGTTGAAAGTAATTAAATGCGATTTTTTCTTTCTAAAGAAGGTGTTCGCTACCATGAGATCGTAAGCTATAGCGAAGTTCAAGATGTCTTCTCCCTCTTGATTCTGTTCGCCATATCCAAAACCCCCATGTACCCTCTCAAACCCCCCTCTAACTGTGCCAACATGACCATTAAGATCTCCTCCAATGAAGAGTTTTTCACTGCTAGGCATTCCTCTAACCATGTCCTCTAAGTCTTCCTAGAATCGTATCTTGACATCATCACTCAAACCTACTTGTGGGGCATACGCACTAATGACGTTCAAGACCAAATCTCCAAAAATCAATTTGATCATGATGATCCTGTCCTTTTGTCTCCTAACTATGACAACTCCATTCTTGATGTTCTTATCAATTAAGATACCTACACCATTGCTACTTCATTTTTTTCCTGCGTACCTTAATTTGAAGCCCGTATTTTCCACCTCATTAGCCTTCTTACCCGTTCATTTAGTCTCCTGAACACATAAGATATTAACGCGTCTCCTAATCATAGTATCAACTAACTCCCTTAGCTTACCTATTAAAGACTCTACATTCCAACTACCTAAATGAATCCTACTTTCCCCGACTAGCTTTCTTGCCCCTCGCACTCGTCGAGTCAAGTACGAATACCCTTGTTCTTTTGACACTACATCCGGGCGCCGATGCAGTGCGTCACTAAGGTGATGACGATCCGGTCCTCGCTCACTTGTCACCATATCCGGATTCCAATATGGCGTGCCACTAAGACGGTGACGACCCGGCCCTTGTTTTCTTATCACCATATCCGGGATCCAATATGGCGCGTCGCTAAGAGGGTGACGCCCCAACGAAAATTGACTGAGTTTCATTTCCATAAAGATCAGTTGTTTTAGTGCAGGGCTCGCCACACCCACTGCAACCCTCCTCCTTTATCCTGGCTTAGGACAAACTGTGCAGAAACTAGTCCACACAGGCGGAGTTAATCATAATCATAATAATAATACAAAATAATATAATAATAATAAATAATAATCATAATATTAATATAATAGATCATAATCATAATATAATTATATAATAATAATAAATCATAATCATAATCATAATATAATAATATAATACAACATAATTAAATAATAATCGCTATTCCGACGAGAGCTAATTCGGTATACCACCTATAGCTTGGTATACCGGATTAACACTCTTTTGCGCTCTCCTACTTAATTTAAAATTCGTTTGGCAAATTAATTCGTCAGAATAATAATTATATTTTTATTTTTTGCTATTCCATGGAGTGTCAAACAAACCAAAGATAATACCAATAAGACCAAGCTTGCAGTGTGACTCTGAGTGTCACACCCCAGAAATATAAAATCGGGTTAGGGGTGATTAATCCCGCCACGTACGCACGATGAGACGCGCGTACGAAAGGCTAAATGAATAAAATAAGATAAATCTCAGAATAAACAAAAATAATAATAATAGTACAAAACAATAACAGTCCAGAATATACAGTAGAATACAATGCCAGACACTGGCGGGGCTAACTCCATCAGAATGGGTAGCAAAATCTCTCAAATAAAACCCAAAGAAAGAAACTAAAAACCCGATACCCGATAAGTCCTAATCATCTACCCGCCTCACTGTGCTGATGCGGCGAAACACCTCTGATATCACGTAGGACTGCACCTAGCACTCTCATCAAAACTCGATCCCGCACCTGTAAACCTGGATCCCACAACCACCGTGGAAACGTAAGTAATTTTTATAATTACTCAATACGGATTTAGATCCAGCCTTAAGATTTGATCTTCTTTCCTAGACTGGACCCAAATACCGGTACCGAAATTTAAATGCAATATAATAACTTAATATATATTACTGTAATAATATTTTGTGCATGTTTAAGAAAACACCTACATGAATGACATGAAATGGTAAATAAACCCAAAATATAGAATATGAGGAAATAATAATATAATATAAAATATAAGGTACGAGAATCAAACACCCGAAATAAATATCCTGATTTGCAAATCACCAGATCTATCCCAAGCGGGCGCCACCAGCGTCCCCACTTACGAACTTGGGCCTTGCCTAAGCGGGCGCCATCAGCGACCCAACTTAAGAACTTAGGATTTATGTTTATGCGGCGCCAATGCCGCATAAACGGCAATTCGGGCTCCCGAGGCGATAACGCCCTAGGAGAGTGAGCGTGCATAAGCACGTACTCTGGTCTGCTAAATCTGGAAATTCACCTTACAAAATAAAAGCAAGCGGATAAGTATTTCTTCAGTTGTCATATCGTCAAAAAGAGATAACTACCCAGGAAATAACAAATCAGAAACTAATACAAATGGGAGCCTACACTGTACCAACCAGGGCCCAAAGGACCGCATCCCGAGAAATGACAAAATAAAATATAATACAGATGAGAGCCTACACTGTACCAACCTGGGGCCAGAGGACCGCATCCCAAATGGGAGCCTACACTGTACCAACCAGGGGCCAGAGGACCGCATCCCGAGAAATGACAAAATGACAAATGATACAAATGAGAGCCTACGCTGTACCCACTAGGGGCCAGAGGACCGCATCCCGAGAAATAACAAAATATAGTAGAATCCAGACTCGGATATGGCCGCCCACACTAAACACTGACAGACATAATATCCTAATCGCTCAAATTTGGATTAAAAATCTTAATCATATTAAGAATAGTAAATATATAATATTGATCAAAAGAAAAACACTCTGGCACGGCCGAACCCGCCAAATAACGGGGTCGGTGGATAACCGACAAGCAAATGTGCGTAGTGTATATACAGACCAAGGGGAAATATAACCCGTTGGTCTGGTTAAACAAGACAACCTCAGACTGAGATCACCCGGCCCGCCTCTCGGCACTTTCCCATGCATTTTACATGATTAATTGCCTAACTTAATTTATAATTAATGATATTAATAATATTAACATACTAATTATAATCTATAACTTTATTTATTTAATTCTAACCTAGTCCTACCTCGGGACTATTTCCCGAGTCCTACTCCTATCCTATCTACATGCAGTATGACATGATATGACATGCGAATGCAGGTAGGCCCCAAACATGTTGGTCAAGTACCGAATGCATATGACAGATCAAATTTGGTCTCTAATCAATTTTGGTCGGAAATACCGCAGTTCAGATTTATTTTAAAAATATTTTGATTTTCGGTTTGGGTTCCTAATTCTGAAGAAAGGAAATCAAATCCCAGGAAACCGTACCTGAGAATAATTCGATCAGGTCGGTAGCGTCAAATTTCTTAGTCTCCGGTGACGCTCATGATCTCGTCAACCGTCTCATCCTGATTGTACTCGTTTGTCGGCGTATCAAGATAAATTTCGGGAACCTATGAAGTCAAAATGGTTTAAATTGGCGAGTATCCTATTCACATTTGGTCTGGAAAGGTCAGGGTATACCAGACTCTGAATCATGATTATTATTATTTAGTGTTCGTATTTTGAGATTATATTTATTTTGATTAATGTAACTAACTTAATTTATTTACATTAATTAAGTTAGATTAATGTTATCACTTAATTGATTTAATTATAATTAGAATAATTAATTATTTAGAAATAGAGAAATTGATTAATATATAATATTATATAATTAATATTGTTCTTATTAAAAATAGAGAAATTGATTAATATATATTTATATATTTATTAATATTATTCCATTATTAAATAAAGAAATTGATTAATATATATTTTATATTATAAATTATTATTATACCTCAATTATTACTTTAAAATTCCTAATTATTTATATTATATTCTTTAATTATACTTTATTTTATATGTTGATGTTATTTTCATTAATTTTAAATATACTATATAAAACTAAAATTAAAATTAAAATAAAAATTAAATGAAAGAAATTAAATTCAATTAAACTTAAATTTAAATTAAACGTTTTTATTCATTTAAATGTGTTGGTGATTTAATGTGTTTGGGATCATAAGCTGCCTCCGAAACCACTGTATCTGTTCGGATTTTCTTTATTGAGGCAGATTATGTAATCATCTCCCATTTTTCACTATAAGTATTAATTAATTATTAGATGTGCACGTTTTAAATTATGACACTTACTAATTTATTAATTATACTTTTATCTCACTTAACCTTTCGGCCCATTTAACTTGATCACTTTGTTTTCCGACTATTCTTAAAGTTTCAATTGTACGTAAAAGTTGAATTTTGCGCATATAACCCTCTGAGAGGTGCTACTACCACAAATTCAATTAGGCCCCTTAATTTTATCATATTTCACAATTTGACCCTTAACTTATACGGGCTTACAAATCAGCCCCTATTTTTATTATATTTCGCAAATTCAGTCCCTGACAAGGGATATGCCATACCAACAGAATTGCACACTAGCAATCAGAGAGACAAAAGGGGACACTGGCCTAACAAGTCACGACCAACACAGCAACAATCACAAATTCAAGCATCCAACGAGGGCACAAATCAACCAAGGGTCGAAATCAATAGCTCAACAATCATCATACTACAAGGCAGTACCCTCCCTCGCTTCACTGGTACCAATAGGTACCAGTGTACCAAGGGTTAAGCAGCCACTAACTCAGCAACAAGCCACAAGAGGATCGCTGGTAACAATTAATACCGAGGTCAAAGAATCAACAAACCAGCTAAACAACAAGACAAAATCAGCAAGGAAATAAAGGATGGCACAGCTCACTTCATGTCAAACAACCCCTAGCAGGGACAGGACCGACTGGTACAGTAACAGGACAAGGTACGGTACGCACCAGAACCAAGCTAGACCAAGAAACAAGAATCCAGCACAATAAGGTGCAAGTCCAAAGTATGAATAACCAACACAGCATGCAACAGAGGGTGAGCATGGCTTAGTCGACACAGAATCAAAAATGACAGGCCAACAAGGACATCTCAGGGCATAAGCCTGTTCACATCAGAGACATACCCAATCAACCCCAAGAAACCCAATTCAGTGCCAGCCACGAAATGGTACAAGAGAGGCATCCAACTGCAAGAGACAAAAGGGTAAGGGGCTCAGCCCCGGTGCGACATAAGGCCCACACGGCCGAACAATAGAAAGGAAAGATGTTACCGAATTAAACAAAGGCAGTAACAGCTCGGCAAGGGTTGCAAGACAAAAGGCAGAGGGGTGGCAAGGCCGACAAGGTCGGAGATGGCCAACAGCTGGGGAGCAGTTGAGTGAGTTGCAGTCGCCGGTGTGAGGCTCCAGTAGAGAAGGCGACGATGGCGGCGCTGCCACCGTAGTAGGCGAGTGAAATGGCGATTAGAAAGGGGGGTAAAGTTTTCGCGCGGATAGAGCAAGCAAGGGCGAGGGGAGATTCGACCGGGAAGGAGAGTGAGGGATTTCCGGCTTTGTGAAGGGGCCTGATCGGAAGAAATAAAAGGAAAAGGGGAGAGAGAGCGAGCGGGAGAGAGAGAGAGAGAGAGGGAGAGGGTTTTTCTGTGGGTGTCGCCAGGGGAGAGAGAAAGGAAGAGAGGAAAAGAATGGAAAAGAAAGGAAAAGACAGAAATGAAAGAAAAGAAAGTGTGAGAGATGAGATTTGACTTTGATGTCAAGATAGATTTTCTATGATCAAATTTATGTGATTATTCGTGTGTTCGATTTATTCTCAATTTCAAGCGTTATCAATTTAAGCTCTAATCTCAAATATTCAAAATTTAGATTTATATCAAACATTACATTAACTTTATTCGTTGAAATTTAAGTTCACTAAGATATTCAGGCGTTGTTTAATTTGAAATCATCTTATTTAAATTTTACTAAATTTTAATTTTGATCTTTGAACTTCATTCTTTAATTAAACCATTAAATCTATACTTAGGAGACAAAAGGACAGGATCATCATGATCAAATTGTTTTTTGGAGATTTGGTCTTGAACGTCATTAGTGCGTATGCCCCACAAGTAGGTTTGGTCTTGAACTCCATTTGGAGATTTGGTCTTGAACTCCATTTGGTCTTGAACGTCATTATGATCATGATCAATCATCTGGGTATAATTGAATGCTGAAGTGCAATGACATGCCTAAAACTTGAAATCTGATTTGGCAAACTTTTTAGTTTACCAAATGTTGGTTCTTTTAATTGTATAAACCGTTCTTTATTAAATGATTGATTGATTTTATTTAAAAATTTAAAAAACTTTGATAATTAATTTAGACATAAAATATATCTAAATAAAGTATATCATTTAGTTATATTAAAATTAATAGTATATATAAATATTTTTAGAAATAAGAAGGTCCCGCACAATGGGTTATTTCTTGCTAGTGTATATAAATTAAAAAAAGAACGAAAATTCAGAATTGAAAAAAATTAATGAAGGTGGATAGCCAGAGGAATATATAATAAATGAAGCCGATCGATCCCGCATGACTAAAGATCAACCAAATATATGCATGACCAAAAACTCAACACCTTCAGCTTAAGTTTTTTTTTTTTTTTTTTTTGACAAACATTGTTTAATTTGTCACAGTATTTATTTTATTTAATAGCATCAGCTACCAAAAACTTAATAAAAATTATTTTTGCTGAACATGCGTCAAATTAATGAAGTGTAAGCCAAGTCTTAGTTAGCTACCTCAGCAGGTCTTATTTATATATAAATATAATATATATGATATAATGATTTTATCTTCAGAAAACTTCTATATATATCTGACCCAAACAATTACTAAATTTATTATACTTAATTTCAACATCTCTTCTCGCCTAATTAATGTACAGGACCTCAATTTTGCATTCTTATACGAATTTATATAAAAATATCTTCTAATGAATAAAATGGGCGCCTGCGCTCCCCAGCTTTAATTTCCTTTCCTCAGATGCAAATGGTCATGCTAATTATGATTTTATTTTTTCCTTTTAATCTTAGCAATTCAAGCAACACAAGTTGGGGGGGCCCACTCCATTGATTATTATATATATCATTCAATTGCAAAGCGCCTTTGGTTCATACGTAGTCTCAGAAAAGAAGAAGAAGAAGAGAGAAATAGTCTCAAATTTGACCCAGGAAATTAATTAATAAGGTCATCGAAGCATGCATGTGGGGGCATGTGGATGTGGACATAGTAATATTAATATATGCACAGCTAAACTACCCGATGTGAGACCTTTTAGTTTACAATTTACAAGTCAATTCTCTTGAAAATCTCATGTCACACCCAAAACTAAATTAATTAATTAATTAATTAATGCTTACAGATACAGTCGAGCAAAAAGAGATCATGACCATTTTTTTATATATATAGTAAAAATACTGTGAGTTTAAGCACACGGAGGCCTTCAATGAGCTTAACTCAAAAAGTATATCAAATCATCTCATAATTTTAATTTATCATACTCATTAAATTTTTTATATGAAAATCTTGTGGGATGCAAAAATTTGGAGTGTTTTGAGTTTTTTAAGTCACCATTTTTTATTTTTAAAAAGGAGCTCTAAAAATAATATTTATATATTCAATCTTTCAACATCATTTTTAAAAATTAAAAACGGTGAAGTAAAAAGCTCAAAACACTCCAAATTTTTGCATCCCACAAGATTTTATATAAAGAATATAATTAGCATGATAAATTAAAAATTGAAGATAATTTGATATACTTTTTGAGTTAAGCTCACGATATCTTTACTCTCTCTCTCTATATATAGAGAGAGTGTGAGTGAGGTCATGGTGCTTCGCGAAGCACAAAACCTCTCGTTCTTCGCATCTATATCTCAAATTTGAAAGTTCAAATGACCGATCCAAACCATTGAACATGATCTTCATATTGAAATATCCTTGGAGATCAAATTTTATATTTTTTTTTTAATTTTTTGTTATTTTTAAATGGGTACAAAGTTCGCTGATCTAACGGTTTCTATACCCTCCAAAACTAGTAATTTTGTACCCATCTAAAAAATAGCAAAATTTTTCAAAAAAATATAAATTTTTATCTCCAAAGATAGTTCAATATAAATATCATGTTCAACAGTTTGGATCGGTCGTTTGAACTTTCAAATTCGAGATACGGACGCGAAGCACGAGAGGTTTTGTGCTTCACGAAGCACCATAGCCTCTCTCTCTCTCTCTCTCTCTCTCTCTCTCTCTATATATATATATATATATAGAGAGAGAGAGAGAGAGAGAGAGAAATCTTACGGTGCTTCGTGAAGCAAAAATAGTTTTGCTTCGGCCTAAAAAATTCTCACAAAATCAAAGTTCAAATTGACAATCTAATTCACCCAACATAAACTACATATTCAAATCTTATGGAATACCAAATTTGATTATATTTGAAGCTGTCTAACTATTTTTTCGGATTTTTAAAAAATGCCTCAATAATAATAATAATAAAATAATGATAAGTGCACCTAAAAAATTATCATCTTCCAAAAATAAAAAAATAATTATTAATCTCCAAAAATAGTAAAATTTGATATTCAATAAGTTTTTAATATCTAGATTATTGTGGACTAATTAAATTGATATTTCGAGATCTCAGTATATAAGATTTGAAATTGAAGCAAAACACATTTTTGCTTCGCGAAGCACCATATATTGTGAAAATATTTGCATTTCAGCCGATATACAAACACGTCAAAAAATATATTTTAAAGTCTTAAAAATTTTAATTTATGATTTTCATTAAATTTATCATATGAAAATCTTACGGGATATAAAAATTTGAAATATTTTGAATTTTTTAAACCACTCTTTTGAATTTTTAAAAAAACAACTCTGAAAATAATAATACATATTCAATGTTTGTATTATTTTTAATTTAATGAAATCTATAAATTGAAAATTTTTAGATTTAAAAATATATTTTTTGACGTGTTTGTGAATCGACTGAAATGCAAACGTTTTCATAATAGTCTATATATATATATATATATATATATATAGCTATTAACATTTCTAATAATTAATTTGCTATATGACTACTATACATATCCCTAAATCCCTATAGATGCATTAATTGTTCCGTGTCAAAAAAGGATGAGAATATATATAGTTAGAAAATCACCTAATTTAATTATTATTTGTCATCTAAATGATTGATTTTCTAACTATTTAAAGATAATAAAAAGTTCTAAAAAATATAAAATTTGATCTCAACTAGATATTTATATAAAAAATATTTTGAGCGATTCAGATCGACTATTTAGATTTTGAAAATGAAAAACTGATCCATAACACGGAGTTAATCCTTACTGTACCATAGCCCAACTATAATATATATAAATGATACGATATATACTATTAACATTGGAGTATCACTTGGCGCAGCTCGTCCCCTGTGAATGCATGAACGCATAATTAATTAATTAGAAAAATATGTAGATTAATTCCTTGGAATAAAATCGATCTACTTTTTAGTCAAACCTCACTCCGTCCATCTATAAATAATTCTACATCATATATATTAATTGCCTTTGATTACCAACCGCTTTTCTTTCTAGGAGGTAATTAAAAAATAAATACGATTATTACAAACCTGCTTCTATAGGATTTCCTATACTAAATATATATGATTACAATAGAATCTAACCTAATTGAATGCAGATGAAAGTGTAGGGACTGATTTAGAAAAAGCAGTAAGAAAAATAAATGCCATAAGCCGCCACGGAAGGAAGGGCCGTTGGACGTGGCCTGTGGGACCCACGGAATGAATGAATGCAAACTTAGACCAAGTCCATCAATTGGAGGAGTTTAGTCAAATCAAATCAAATAAATATCTCTACTGTGTGTATTCTTTCAAAATTTGAGGCGCACAAATTGCAATATCCCACGCGCCGACACGCACTTCAACGTGTTTAATTGAACACCATAAATTTTACACGGAGTTCTTAATTAAAAAGTTTGGATTATTATTATTATTATTATTAACCTCATTTAATATAAATATTTAAAACTAAATTTATGAAATAAAATGTTTGTGATTTAATCTTTGAAGCTTTAGTGTGATTATTGGAGAACACCCCTTAAATTATATTATATTATATTGGTTAAAGACAGAAAGGATGACTTAATTAGTTAAGAAAAAAAAAGTTGATATTAGTCAAAGTGAAAAGGCCAGATTTGGGGATAAGATTAAGATAGGAGTGGTATATATCTAGTTGGATAAAAGCGTTAATTTGCATCTTATTTGTTGAGTTTGTTAATGAAATTAGGAGGAAAAAAAAGGAAGTCTTTATCTTAACAATAACCTTTGTATCTTATTATAAGTACGTAACGTACCCCCTTCTCTCTCTCTCTCTCTCTCGGTATTTCAATTTCAAAAAAGAAAGGAAAACACCCACTCTTGAGTATCAACCCCCCTCCCCCTTCTCTCTCTCAACTCTCGACTCTAATCAAGGATATATGGTACGTGAAAAGGCATATATGGATTCAGCTCCAACCATAAACCATATGCAATTATATATATATATATATATATATGCATGCATGAATTGCTTGATTATTTAGATTCTTCTCTTAATGTAATTTTCCCTCCGTGGCTCCATGGATCTCGATCTGCATCAAATTAATTACTAATTGATGAATTAATAAATGAATGAATGAATCTCAGGCGGAGGAGAATGATTCAAGCATCAGATACGAGGAGGAATTCATAACGAATTCTGGAGGCAACAGGCTCTTCACATGCCGATGGATTCCCACAAGCACCCAACCAAAAGCTCTCGTTTTTGTTTGCCATGGTATATATCTTCATTAGTTACTAAATCATAACTATATATACACCTATATGAATTGATCTGATGATCTATGTATTAATTATCTATCATATTGCAGGATACGCGGTAGAATGCAGCATAACTATGAAAGGTATATATGTTACGCAACGCCTAGCTATCTATCTATCTATCTATCCTCCATCTAAATTCTAATTTCATTTCTGCATATATAGAAGCGCAAGTGCAACTCCCCAAAATAGAGGCATCAATTAATTAATATTCACTCTATTTTGATTTTATATATCTGACAAACTGACAATAATAATAATAATAATATACTGAAATGGATTTATGCAGAGACTTTTACGCGATTAGCACGCGCCGGCTACGCAGTGTATGGATTGGATTATGTTGGGCATGGGAAGTCGTCTGGACTGCAAGGATACATACCCGATTTCGACGGCCTAGTCGGAGACTGCTCGTCTTTCTTCGTCAGCGTGTGCGGTAGGTACTTGTGTATATATATATATATGTGCATTTGAATTTCAATTGGGTGAAGATAATTAATTAATAATATTATAATTGGAAACAGAGAAGACAGAGAACAGGATGAAGCAGCGGTATCTGATGGGGGAGTCGATGGGAGGCGCGGTGGCGCTTCTCCTCCACCGAATGCATCCCTCCTTCTGGCATGGCGCCGTCCTGGTGGCCCCCATGTGCAAGGTCTTCTTTCCCTTTCCCTTTCCCTTTCCCTTTCACTTTCCCTTTCACTTTCACTTTCCTATGAAAAGAAAATTAAGAAAATTGGCAAATTCATCAAGGAGATCGATGTTTAATTAATTAATCAATCCCTGCATGTATCGATATATATGTACCCCATACCATACGCCAGTAGAACTAGGAGCCAAGTGTAGTCATAATGACCACGCGCGTACTATATCCATGGACTTAATTAATTTGGCATTTGACATATAATAAATATATTATATATAATTAAATGAATGAAGATTGCTGATGAGATGAAGCCCCCGGCGCTGGTAATTCCCATCCTGACCAGACTGGCCAATGTAATACCCACGTGGCGCATCGTCCCCACCAATGACGTCATCGAACTCGCCAATAAGAGTCCCCAGAAAAGACAAGAGGTAATTTAATTAATTAATTAATTAATTAAGTTATTCAATTAATATATATAATTAATATAAATTAAATTAAATTAAATTAAATTAAATGTAGATAAGGAAGAATCCGTATTGCTACAAGGGATGGCCTCGGCTGAAGACGGCGCAGCAGATGCTTGCTGTTACCTCCGACCTTGAGCACCGCCTTCACCAGGTATTCTGTATTCATATAGCTTAATTATAATATATTAAGCTGCTTAGCTAGCTACCTTGCTGGAAATACTAATTATTTTGCTCATCCAAATTAAATTACAAGATTGCATACAATTCATTAATTAACTATATATATGTATATTCATTATTAATACTTATTAATTAATTGTAGGTTTCGCTGCCGTTCTTGATAGTTCATGGCGGAGACGACAAGGTGACGGATCCGGCGATAAGCCGACTGCTCTATGAATCGGCAGCCAGCACAGACAAGAAGTTCAATCTCTACCCTGGCATGTGGCACGCTTTGACCTCCGCCGAGCCCCCTGAAAATATGAACCTGGTTTTTCACGACATCATCGCCTGGCTCGACGAGAGAGCAGCAGCTGCCGATGGACGCACTGAGATGGAACAGAAGGCCAAGCATGATAACTTAGCTCTTTTATCCCATACCAAATGATCTAATATTCATGTATACATTAATTAATAGTTATTGCTTTAATTAATATAGCCCGGCCGAAAAAAGAAAATTTATTCCTTTAATTATCTTGTTCGTCCGTTCTTAATTAATTTATAATGTTAATCGTGGGCTAATAATAATAACGTAGTGTATGCCATATATATTAATAGAGAGAGAGGAAGTATTAGCGGAAATCAAAAAGTTTCTATTTGATTTAGAAAGTTATATTCATTTAGAGAACGTTTTGAAAATAGTTCATAGTAGGAGCGTCTCTGACTATGAACCAAACACTATATTCAAAAGTCCAAACTATTGAATATGATATTCATAGTGAAAATATCTTTGGAGATCAAATTTTATAATTTTTTTTAAAAACTTTTTACTAAATTTTAGTTGAGTTGAAAATCATTAGTATCGGATGGCATAAAAATGGTTAGATCAATAAACTTTGTATCTATCTTAAAAATAGCAAAAAAAAATAAAAAAAAATATAAAATTTGATCTCCAAAAATATTTCAATATGAAGATCATATTCAATAGTTTGGATCGGTCGTTTAGATTTTTAAATTTGAGATATGAACATGAAGCATAAGAGATTTTGTGTTTCACGAAGCACCATAGACTCACTCTATATATATAGTCCGGTTATAGTGCTTTGTAAAGTACAAGAACCTTATGGAGCTCTATATATTTTGCTCTTGCATGAATTCTTCTTGGTCACGAACCAACCATTTCGGTCATATGCTCCATGTTAGACTTTGAAGGCACATTTAGCTCAAATGGTCCCTACCCGAAAGCCTTGGTTGGGTTTGTTGAGATTTTGGCTTGGGTTTTGTGACTGATTATTATTATTATGTTGAAAATCATTGTTGTTCAGTGCATTGACCTGTTGGACTTCCCTTTCATATGTTCTTCCCCAATCACAATTGACTGCTCGATCGAATCAAAATTGGATCTGTTCATCTCCTACCCTCACGATGAGTGTGCCTTCTCTCATGTTTGCAATCACTCATGCGGTCCTTAGAAATGATCTTCCAAGGATGATCGGTACTTTCTTATCTTCTTCAATTTTCATCACCACAAAGTCTCTTGGCACAAAGAATTTTCTCACTTTCACCGGTACATCTTCTACTATCCCGAGGGGTAGTCAAACTAAGGCGTCGGCTAGCTGGATAGTCATTCATGTTGGTTTCAACTCAACAATGCTCATCTATTCAAAGACTGTGTATGACATAAGACTCATGCTTGCTCTCAAGTCGCATAAAGCCTTCTTAATGGATAATTTCCTGATAATATAGGGTATAGTAAATTTTCTTGGATCTTCCAACTTGGGTGACATTATCTCACTCAGGATCGCGTTGTAATTTATATTCAGTTGGGCTATTTTACATTCCCCAAGACTACACTTGTTGGAGAGTATATCCTTCAGAAAATTGATGTAGATGGGTGTGCGACCCTTTTTCGCGCCTCTCACCGCCCTGAAAAAGGAACTGGACGATGAATTGCGGAAGAAGGACACGGAGATCCCTCTAAGTGTGCATTGGGGTATATTTATATAAATTTGGAATGCACATTTAAAGGTTTTAGAGATTGTGGGGTCTTTAAGATTTCAATGGGCGCAAGCCCCCATTGTTAATTACCCTGGGCTTTGAATCCGAGGAACCTCTGATTAAGAAAGAGAAAATAAACAATATAGTTAAGTAATTTAAGTGGTCGCTGTGAGTAAGGGCGGGGAAGATATGGACTTTTCAAGGTAGTTTACACCTTGTGAATTGACTTTTTATTTTTTATTGATAAAATGATTTAGTTTTTATTTATTTATTTATTTATTATTTGAATTTATCTTATTTAAATTTATTTAGTCTTGAATGTTGAGATTTATTTTTATTTTAGATTAAGGTTGGTTTAATTCTAAAATTGAATTTTTTTATTTGATAAGAAGAAAAAAAGTCTTTTAGTTTATTATTATTATTTTTTACTATTTTATTTATTTATTGATATTTAAATTTATTTAATTTTGAAATGGAGAGTTACTTTTTATTTTTTTCTTTATTTTAGGTGAATGTTGATTTAGTTTTGAAATTGAATTTATCTTTAATTGGTAAAAATAAAAATCATAAGGTCTTTTATTTTTTTTTTATGTATTTATTTATTTAATTCATTTTTATTTAATTTTTATTTGATTTTGAATAAGAGTTATATTTATTTTATTTTATTTTATTTTTTATTCATTATATATTTAATTTTGTTTATTTTTGTATTTTTGTATATTTTTATTTAGAATTATTTAATTTAGAATTTGATTTAATGAATAAAAAATATATTTATTTATATTAAGAAATTTTTTATCTTATTATTTTTTATGTTATTTTTTTTATTATATATTTTCAATGAATGCATTACTTTTATTTTATTTTATTATGATTTTTATTCTAATTATTATATTTTATCTTGAAATGATTATTCTTTAATGAAAATGATTTATTATGAAACTATTTTTAATTTATTTTCTTAAGATCTATTTATAAAGAAATTTTATTATATTTTTATTTATACTTATTATCAAAATATTTATGATTTTAAAATATATTTTTTTAGAATGGACCATAATATTTTTCTGATTTTTATCGGTAAAGAAAATATAATCAGGTAGTGATCTTTTTAGACTTTCTGAGAAAAATATATTAGTAAGATACTAATTTTATTTGATAAAAATATTAATGACAATGTTATGAACAACTTTTAGTTTGAATATTTTTTAATTTGAATCCTTTAAAATATTATTTCGGGAGGAATATTAGAAACGAACAAATCTGAAAATTTACGAAGATTTCAGCAGATAATACTGTTTTTTGTTTTTTTTAGAGTAAAATGAGTTAATAACATACTGACGGTTCTGAACAACTTTTATGTTGAACACTTTTCATTTTGAGCTCTTAAAAGTACTGTTTTGAGCAAAATATCAGCAGAAGACGGTTCTGAAAATCAAGAGCTGTCAAGATTGTTTTGCTTATTTGAAAGGTATTTAAAGCGTATTTTTGCATGAAAATTTATATACAAACTCCTCTTGATATGTATTTTATGAATATAAAATAATATATATATGTCACATTTACGGATCGGTACAGTTTTTTAATTATTTTCTGATAAAGGACTGAACTAGACAGCAGAGGATATTTTGAACATTTTAAAAAATCTACTTAAGAAAATATTTCAGAAAAATTATGAACCTTTTAAGAAGTATATTTGTAATAACTTTCATTTTAATAATATTTTTATTTAAGCCTATCTTAAATGAGTTTTAAAAAGATTTTTATTCAACAGAAAAAAAAAATATATTTTTGTAGAAGGTAATTATCAATTGTAAAGGGGAATATGCATATATATAAGAATATAATTTCAAAAAAAGTCTTTTAAATCTCAACAGAAGCGAGCACTCACGACTGTGTATAGCCGGCACAAGCTTATACTCCCCAAAACCAGGCACTCGCGGCTTTGTATTAGCCGGCACCAAAGCCAAGAGAAGCTTGTTGGTTTTTATTATGCTTAAATTTAAATTCATATAAAATCATATGAAACTTCAAAAATTATGAAAATTTACAGAGAGATGCACTATAACTAGATCTAGATGCTCACAAAATTTCAATTAAATCGGAGTAGCAGAGATATGATTTTTTTTATTTTCGAATCAGATCAGGGGCAAAAGCGGAAAATATTGTACCAGTATTTGCTGTTTTTCAGATCTAAAAAGGCTATAACTTTTTACAGAAAAATCAAAAAATATAAAATCAGTTTCTATAGATTCATATGACTTATTTCTACGAGATCTAAAAGTTTTGTAAGATTTGGAGCAGATCTCATCCTATTTTTCCTTTTATTGCATTTTCAGCTATTTTAGGGCTGATTTTGCATTTATAAGGGATTCATTGATCTTAAACGGTTTAAATGCATCATTTAGCTTCAATCTAACATTCAATGATGTTTGTATGCAGATTTGAGCCAAAAGAAAAGAAAGAAAATGAAAAAAACAAAAAAAAATGAAAAAAACAAAAGATGAATTGATGTTACGTAACTCATTGTTTTTTCTAATTAAAAAGGATATAACTTTTTATAGAAAAATCAAAAAAATACAAAATTAGTTTCTGTAGATTCATATGACTTATTTCTACTAGATCTGAAAGTTTTATAAGATTTGGAGTAGATCTCATCCCGTTTTTCTTTTTATTGTATTTCAACGATTTTAGGGTGATTTTGCATTTATAAGGGATTCATTGATCTTATATGGTTTAAATGCATCATTTAGCTTCAATCTAACATTCAATGATGTTTGTATGCAGATTTGAGCTAAAAGAAAAGAAAAAAAATGAAAAAGATCGAATTGCAACATAAGAACGTCAAGAAAAAGAAGAAAAATCAATTTGCACATGAAAAATTTCATCTTTATTGCACGAATCAAAATTACAAGCTCTAATACACTCTTGATATCTATATTTACATGATATATGGCTACCTAGATCTAATTTGTAGCTTGAGTAGAAGAGGATTTGATTGAATATTGTATTTTTGGGCTTGGTTTTGATCTCAACTCAAGGATTGGATCTTATTTTGTATCTAATTTGAGCTTCAATTGGTTTTGGCAGCGTTTTGGATTAGCATTCAGCTTGGGATGGGTTGTGTCTCTTGTGTTTGAAGGAGGAAAAGGGTTTAAATAGGCCTAAGGGGTAGTAGATGGGTGTATGAGATCGGTTTGACTTTTCTTTGACCAATTTATGCACCAACTCCCTTCATTCATCTTCTCATACTCTTCTGAACGTTTTGTGGTGTATTAGACCAGTTCTAAGTGTTTTAAATGTGCTCTAACAGTGAGAGCACAGTGGTGCACAAGTGGAGTTTGTTATGTTTGCTGAAAATTTACAAATTTGCCATCTCTAACCACCACTTGGTCACCAGATGATTCTAGAAACTTCTAGAAGGTTGTAGAGGTTCAAACACGTTCTTGTCACTCCCTTCCTGCATTTTAGACCTTGCCGGATCACAATTATGCACCCGAGACCCGTTTTTGCCTTTAAACCCGATTTCAAGCCTCATAGTCGTTCTCCTTCATTTCTTCACCATTTCTTGTGTTTCAAAGCTTGATTAGCATCTAATTGATCCCAGGAATTGATCTATAATATTTATTCAATCAATAGAATGCTCTGGTATAGAGTTTGACCAACTCGGTTTTTTGACCCGATTTGCGAGTTCGTGGTCTCACCAATTTAAAGCTTATGAAATTCAACCAAGCCCTCAAACAATCTCTTGTGACCATGGAGAAGGTGTTTGAAGTGTCAATTTGATCAATTATGGCTCGGATTGCTCAATTTCATTTTTGGATCGGAAACTTCCTCTTCAGTTTTCTCCCAAACCGCTCAACCATTTTTCAAGTTCTTTATCTCATTGTGTTCTCCTCTCCGTGCTCTTTCCAACGGTATATAATATGTGAGTTTTTATCGCACGGGAGCACCATCACCATTTTCGAATTTTGGGAAGTGGAGAGGCTCGGGGGTACTGTAGCTAGGGACTGTAGCAGTATGGGAATTTTCGAATTTGGCCCCTCTCCATTTTGTTTTTTAATTGGGGCCCTCCATTTGTTGATTTTCTTATTTCTCCTTTGCTTTTAAATTGTTTCTCAAAGCTCCCTTTGTCCAAATTGCACCAAAATTTGCTCAAAAATTCTTTGAAATATAACAAAATTTATGGTAATTTTTATTTACCATTTTGCCCCTTGGTCAAGCATCAATTAATTTTTAACGCTTGATTAATTAATTTTTCATTATATTAATCGATAATTTGGAATTTCTTTGACTTCCGTAACTCCAAAAATATCAAGTAATATATGAAAATTCTCAGAATTTTATGGAGAATTTTATTTTGCCATAAAATTTGAGTTTTGAGATTTTAGGTTTCGAAGAGGTTTTCGATTTGAATTTGTAGAGCTTCGGCATTTAATTCTTTTCTTAAGAATTTTGATTTTTGAGCATTTCACTGAATTCTTCTTTTTTCGTGGTGCTTCTGGACTTGAATTAAGTCTCTTCGGACTTTTAAAATTTCTCCTTGAATTTTTTAATATTTTATCCCAAGTTACTTTTTTTTAATTCCCCGAATTTTCAGGGGTAAACAATGGGCAACTGTGCTAGTGCATCATTGAAAAGAATGATGATTTGGAGTTGCTTGAGAACTTGTATAAACTTCTAAAATTGTTTGTCTAGCTTGGTTTTAGCAAGTTTCTGAGGGAAAGGAACTGGTGGTTGGTATAAAAATTATGTCTCTATTCGCTTCTTCTTCTTCTTCTTCTTCTTCTTCCTCCTCGGATTGGGATCGCTACATACAGGTCGTGTGAAATGTGCACAAGTCGTGTGAGAATCTGATTCCTCGGTGTTCATATTTTTTCTTACAGGTTCAGGCATGGGTGCTGGTAGAATAGAGCTGGTTGGTTTCGCACGTTCAGGTTCCTTCTTGTAAGGAATTTCTTCAATTTCTTGGCTCTTCATGATTCATAAGGCGTTCATCTGGTACTTCTATCGTGATCTTTGTTTTTTCTTCTGTCCATATGGGTGGGCCTTGATACGAAGTGTCGCTTTTCAAAGTCCCTCTGGAATTCATTTTGAGTTTGCTAGGAAATTTACCACAGTTTGCAGAGACAGATGTAATGTTGAAGCCTTCACTTTCTTACTCTCTCATATTGAGCCTTGCAAGCTGTGCATTAATAACATGGATCTGCTCCAGAAAAACCTGATTCATCTTCTCTTGTATGAATTCAATGACAATTGGGGCAATATAAAGAGGTCTCGGTTGGTTGAACTGAGGTCTACTACCTTAAATCAGGAATGTGATATTCTGATAAACATTTTGGTTATCACTCCCAGAAGGTTGCTGGAACTGATGGTCTCATTGATTATTCTTATATGAGTTCTGGTTATAGTTCTCATAATTCTCTAAATTTGATCATCCTTGTACCCACTTTTAGAATTCAGATGAATCCTCTAGATGGGGCTCATAAAGTGAGTTAGATATGAACGAATACTCATAAAGTGGGTTTGACATGAACAAAGGCTTATTATTGACCGAGTTGACTTGACATGCCTCTTTATCTGATTGTGTCGTAGGACACTCCCGTTAGTTGTGGCCTTCATCTCTATAAAGATCGTAAGACGTTGATTGGACATTTTTTATCGCTCTTGCTTGTTCACTTTGTTGGAGTTGCATCTGTATGACATTAATTCTCGTTGAGAGTGCAAGAAACTGGACAAGTTCTATCCTACTTTCGCCATCTCCTCTGCGACGATCATGATCCATTCATTGTTCTTATGCCGTAAATTAGTCAAAAAACCTCAATGTCTCATCAGACTTCATCTGCATAAAGTTACCTCTAATCGCGGAGTTAACGAGTGTTCTGTTACTATCTGTCAGGCCTTGGTAAAAACCCTAAACTATCATCCAATCGGATATGTTATAGTGTGGGAATGAGTTTAACAATTCCCTATACTTTTTCTGATACCTGACACAATGACTCCTCCGCATCTTACCTAAATACTGAGATTTGTGCCCTAATCTTTGCAGTTCTCTTATACAGAAAGAATTTACTCAAAAAAGATTAGAGAGATTGGTCCAGATACCAAATGAGTCTTTAGGAAGATAATTTAATCATATTTTAGCTCTATCCTTTATAGTAAAAGGGAAGAAAAAGAGAGCCTGATGTAATCTTCTGCCACTTCATTCGGGCGGACTACTCCTAAGCACTGTAAAAATATATGAATATGATCATGCGGGTCTTCATGCTCTAGTCCATGATAGCAATTATTCTGGAGGATACTGATGGATCTCACACCATAACTAGGTGGGTCTCCCACTAGATGTGGGAGTCTGATCGGGCCTCTAACATTTGCTGCTCATGGTGTTGCATAGCCCAATAATATTCTACGCACGAACGGTTCATCACCCTCTATGGGTCGGCCTCGATTCTCGTCATTGACAGGTTATGCATTCCTCGTGTTCATTTAGCCTTGAGAGTTGTCTGAATCAGGAGATGAGCTTGATATGCTCGGTATTATCTTCTTGCTCCTCAGCTGATAGTCTCAAACAAGGTGTATTCTTTGTAGTTTAATTCTTGAAATAGACAATAAAAGAAGAAAAGCAAATAAAAAAAAATATAGAAACAAAAATAAAATAAGTTTATAAATTTTACTATCATCCCAGACAACGGGGCCAAGAAGATTGACGCATGATGAAAAGCAAGCGGACATTTAAAATTTATAAATCCCTAATAATATTTTGGTTTGGTCACAAGCGTACGACCTACGTTTAGTATATTAAGGGTGTCAAACCACAAGGATGGTGAAAACTACCGGACTTGACTTACTTCAACTTCTAGATGTGCAAAAATAAGAAAATGGAGGGTTTGTTCGGTAAAATCGATTTTAGTATTTTAAAAGATTAAAAAAATAATAAATATTTTTGGTTGGTTTTTATATTAATTAGATAAATATTCTTAGGGTTTAGTTCTGTTTTCACTTGGATCTGTCTCATAAGGCACGTATATTCTTATATACAGTATGTATGAAGCGCGAGCGAGTTATAATTACTAATTAAAGGTCATACTCTTCCGCTGATTGTGCGAATCCTAAATTAACATTATTTAGACAATAAACTTCGACTCTCACATGTTGGTTTGTTTGTTTAGTACCATCAGTTCAGGATTTTAAAATTCACATAAATCTCAACTCTCGTATGTGGCTTAGATCCCTTAGTTTGAGTGTTGGTTTTCTATAAGCACACTTGATCTCTCGATCTAAGTGGGGTTCAACCTCTCAGGCTCAATCTAATCTACCCTCTCGGGTCTTAGATCTACCTAAGATACTTAGAATGACTTTTGATGAACTACTCGAGTGTTAGACGGTCAAACCTAGAGCCTGACCACAGCTCGGGACCTACCTCAACAGATCATCAATAAATCAAGCAAGATAGAGCAATACTACACAACACAATTAAAACACAACCATTGATTTAGAAAGTCTCTAATAAGAAATCATAATCCAAATTTTACATCCCTAACCCCTAAGAACTAGGAGATCTAGCCACTCATGGCATAAACAATAAAATAATAAAGATACAAAAAAGCAAGTATCAAAGATATAGTAACAAGAGTATAAAAAATAATAAGAAATACAATAATAAAGCAAAGCAAACTCTAGATTTTTGCTCTTATGCCAGTCTCTTACTGTAGTCTCCATCTCCTCTCGAGTGTTTGGACTTCTCAATCTTTTTATTCATCTCAAGAATGATCGAGAAATATCGAGCCGTAGTTGTCACAATTCTAGGATTTAGAGTATCCAAAAACTCCTCTAGAGGCTATCTTTTATAGTAGAGAGTCAATAAAATTGAAAGAGAATCAATCAAATCAGCCACTATCTTCTTTATCCTAGTTCCCACAAATATCTCATACGGCATGTATGGTACTGTTCATGGCCCGTATGAGTACTGTTCATCTGTGCAACGGTTTATATTTTGATCATAACTTCTTCGTCCGAACTCTAATTTGAGTGGTCTAAGATCCATTGAAAAACTAAGAATAAGCTATATAAGATTAAAATATTATCTTAGTCATTTCATAACGTTATATTATCAAAATTAGACGTGATTTGTTGCTCATGATCCATTTTGACTCCGTTCGCATTTGAATTCTTCTCAATTATGTTCAATTGCTTCATTTTGCTCCAAAGTATGAAATGATGTGTTCTAGTCTTAATTTCTCAGCTATTTAGCGCATATTTTTCTAAAATATAAAATCTGACCAAGACAAAATCAAATCCAACAAGAGAGATAAAATGCAATAAAAATAAACATGAGTTTGAGAATTAGGGTTTGATTTTAGACACAATAAGGGACAAAATATAGATATGAATGCGCTATATCAGATATATACATAAATGTTGTGGCCAACATCAGGGCATGTGATGATGAATTCAATATATTTTCTATTAAGATAGAATTACATCAAGTGTCAACATTGAATCAATATATTTTCACCTTAGTGATTGATGAGATCATAAATGACATACAAGGAGACATTCCTTGGTGGATGTTTTTTTGTTAATGATATGGTGTTGACTGATAAGACTAGGATTGAAGTTGATTAAAAACTAGAGTTATGGATATATATTTTAGAATCAAAAAGTTTTAGACTTAGTAAAACTAAAATCAAATATATGAGGTGTGAATTCAATAGTGACAACTCAGATAATGGAGACGTTAGTTTGGACGAACAAGTAGTACCCAATAAAATATACATTTTGATATTTGAAATTGATGTTGTATAGTGATGAAGGGGTCGATGAAGATGTTAACCATATAATAAGAGCAAGATGAGTGAAATGACAACATGCATCTAGTATTTCTCTGTATCGAGAAGGTCCAAAATAAATTAAAATATAAGTTCTAAGGACAATGATTAGACCTGCAATGAGAAGATGAGTCTAGCTAAAATATGAATGTTGCGTTGGATATATAGTCATACAAGAAGAGATTAAATCAGAAATAATGAGATATGAGATAAACTTGGGGTAGCACCAATTCAAGAGAAACTGATCCAACATTGTTTACGATAGTTTAGTCATATTCAACGAAAGCCTCCTGAGATATGATACACAGTGGTATTCTAAATCGTCCCAAAAATATAAAAATAAGTAGAGATTGACCAAGACTGACATATGAGAAAACAATAAAAAGAGATCTAAATGAATAAGATATACATAAGGAGCTTTGTTTTGGATAAGAGTACATAAAAGATGATGATTCACATACTAGAACCATTATCTAGGAGTTAGAGTCTAGCAGTAGAGTTATATACTTTAGATTTTTAGTTTTTAGCTTCTAAGATTTTAAAATTTTGAATTTTGAATTTAGATTTTTTTGGATGTAGAAGTATGTTTCATAGAATAAATGTAGTGTGATAATTCTTATTATGACTTGTAGAATAAAAGGACTAATTATGGTATTAACTAAGAATACAAGTTTGATCAAGTCAAATTGGTAATCGGTTGGTATAATAACTTTTCAGTTATAAAAATATAAGAAGTGACTAAGAGAAAGATGATGCAAGATGTACAAGAATGTAGATATACAATGATAATTGATTAAATATTAATTGCTATAAAGAGCAATTAATATAAAATAATAGACAACAACATTGAGAGAAATGTCTTGCAAATGACAACTAAAGATAGAGCTCGATAATAAAATATAAGTGCTGAAAATATAAATAACATAAAGATTTTAACGGAGTTCGGTTATGAAAATAAATCTCTGGGACCCATTTCACTAACGAAATTTATTAACAAAATTTATTTTACAATGAAGGCTTAATTTTTTTACAACACTAGCACAAAAAGACTAATAGACAATAAAGAAATAAATAAAAAGGAGCACTCAAGACTCAGAAAAATAAAGCTAGAAGTTCAGAAAAATTGAGCCTAACGCTCAAAGATGAGTAGAGCAATAAGAGCTAAAAAAATATAAATAAGAATCTCTAAAAAGATTAGGTTTGATTCAAAAGTTTGAATGTTTTTTGTAAGTGTTTGCAAGGAAATAGTGTAGGTTCTCTTGTGCTCAGTTATGAGTGCTCAGAAAGATTAAGATTGTGAAGGTTTTTAGATTACTGGACAATTCTGAAGCAACCCTTTTTATAGAGCACTAAATAGTTAGGCAGTTATAGTTTTTTTTCCAGTAAGCCGTTATAACAGTTTCTAAATCGTTATAACGCTTGCGAAAAGATTATCAAGAATACCCCTTATCATAACTCAAGAACCTTTATGAAACGTTATAACGGTTTGAATGGACAAGATTAACCGTTATAACGATTAGGAGAAGCATTCAACGTTTTACTGTAATGTTATAATATTTTGATCATGTTTGACTGGGCTTTGACAAGTTGTTTTTGTACATAGACGTTATAATGGTTCAGGGAAGATTTGTAACGGCTCAACTTGTTGAACGCTTCCCAACTGTTATACAATAATACTCTATAATAATTTTGTGAAGTGTTCTGTCTTAGAAAATTTTGAGGATAGAATTATGAACCATTATAACGTTTTCCAGCGATAGAGTTTTTCCCTTGCATAGTTATATAAAAACTTGAGTTTTTGTCTTAAATCTTCATGAGACTTCTTTTAGCTGTCTTCAGCAACATCCATCTTAATTATTTGATAAAGTCTTCATAAGACCCTACAAATATCTCAAATTTTTTTATTAAATTCAATTATATTTTATAAAATAACAAAATTAAAAAAATATTTAGTACAATATGACTATTGTTACTATATTATTATTATTATTATTACTATTATTATTAGCAACACTATTAGTACTATTATTATTATTATCATCATCAATATTATTAATGACATTGTCACTATTACCATCATTGATTTTTTTTTACATTTGAGATCTCGGACCTCTTTACTTTTGGATTAGATTTCATTTCTAACTTATCCCAATGTATTTGGGATTAAAACTTTAGTGTTGTTGTTATTTTATTTCAGATTCTTTTAAAATGATATGTTTCCTATACAAAATTTTATTAGTATTATAGAGTAATCTTTGAAATTATGAAATAACGATTAAAGAATTTATTAATATTTATATCTATACTATTATATAAAGCAGCTAAGAATTGGACGGGTCCATTTTTTTCATTTCCTTCAAATTTTTTTATATCACAAAATACCCCTCATCTAATAATTTACATTAATTTTGACTAATCAGACGAACACGATAGCGTCAATTATTTTGTAATCCTCTCCATTTTTTTGTCATATAAGGAGAAGGGAATTAAAGATTGAAAGAAATAATGTGAGATTATATATGATATAGCATCTATAATTAATTTTGCATTTATTGATCTTTTTCATATTAAAATGACGTACATATTATCACGTAAGATAGAATTTTTTTATCACATATAAAATATCAAAAAATAGAAAATATAAATTGTAAATTATATATAGTCCGAAGTGTAAATATTTTTATAATAATCGTCCTTAAAAAAAAAATCAATCCAAGGTGTAAACTGAAAAATCGGGCCTCAATCCAAGGCGTAGACTGAAATCGTGCCTTTTCTTAGGCTGTGTGTAGACTGTAGAGAGAATCAATAAGTTTGAGTCGGTGGCCATTTATGAAAAAAATATCCCAATTTTGGTTTTGTCTTTTTGTGGTTAGTTCTCCAGTCTTCACTTCTCGTGTTGTATTGTCGTGCTTTGTGCTTGCGTGAGATCTGGTACTGGTACTGGTACTGGTACTGGTACTGCGACGGTCTGCGACTGTGAGGGAGAGCTCTGAGCTAATAAATTATTAACCCTTTCTTCTCTTCTCCAGTTCTCCTCCTCTCCTTCTCTTCACATCCTCGAAGGTAAAAGACTAAAAGGTAATGTGCGAGTTATCACGCTCAACTCCCCCGATTCACTTCTCTTCTCTTTCCTTCATAACCAGTTCTCTTATTCTAATCATCCATCCAAAATCTAACTGAATCGTCCGCTAATTTTTCTTTTTATGTCTTCGGCGGTTCCGGATTTTTTTTTTCTTTTCAGAAATCAAGGCCCTTACCTTTCGTTTCATTTATCCATCGATCTTGCATTTCATTGAGGATCATGCTCTCTTTTGTGGATTCAGTTACTATAATTAATAACGAACTTTCATTTTTTATTGTCTCAGATGAGTTGCAGCTGGGCATCTCACACTCTTTCACCTCTCTTTCCTCTCATCACTTACTTGTGTTTAGGTAAACCAAATCTCTATTACTGTCTTTTTCATTTCAAAAACACTCACTTTCTTATATTTGCTACCACCGACTGATTGCATCCAAAATTGTAGTTTCATTTGTAGAGATAATGATCTTAGCACTGCTATATGCAAATCTGATGCAATCTTACACTGTGAATTTGACTTTTAAGCCTAGCCAAGCCAGTCTCATCTATCAAGTACTTACATTTGTCTTTGTGCTTCCGAACCAAATAAAATATGTACCACGAATACCAGGATGGTAGTGATAGTTGTGTCATTGCCAACTGCTACAATTTTGATGTAGTCTGGCATAAAGATCATGATACTGGCATCCTTAGGTGAAAATTCATCCTTCATATGGCACCTTTTTTTCTTTCTTTTAACTTCAAACCACCATTTTGATAGGTATAATTTTGACAACCACTTACTCCAGCCAAGCTGTCAGTGCATCAGTAGTGGTCCCCACTTCTAACTGCTATGCTCTTGATAATGTCAGCCGCCTTGTTGATTTTGTATCCTCTTTTTTTGAAGTACTATGCTGAAAACCTACTATAATTTTATTAAACAAATAAAAGCTGACAGGTTGATACTTGCAAATGGTAGGAAGAGCTAGGAATATACATGAAAAAAAGTAAAAAGAAAACCAAAAAACTATAAGACTATAAACCTAACTAGATAACTATATAAATTTTGTATCCTTATTTATTGAAGTCTTTGATTCCACATATCTGATGGATTTTACACAACACCTCTTGAAATTTACTGAATTTATTATAACAAGGAGGTGCATTTTACATTGTTTTCGCTGAGCTGCTTGTATTCTAGACTGATTGGATTGGCCACCCCTTTGAATATGACGGGACGGTACTCTTCCAATTCTTTCTGCCAAAATTTTATACAAAGACGTTCTCAAAATTGTTACCATCATAATAGATGTTAGGGTAAATCTACAACTGTTTTATAAAATTTCAGGATGGTGATCTTGTTGTTCGTTTTTGCAAAGACGTAGAGAAACGATCTCAAATGGTGCGAAAACTCTCTCCTTTCCTTTCATCCTTCTCGTTCCTTTTTTTTTTCTTTTTTATATTATCATCCAAGTTCTCAGCTTTTATTATTAGTTATGTTGAGGTACTTGGAAGCTCAAGTTGAAATTCTAACAAATCTGTAGCTTTTTATTTAGGTTAATGTGACTAATAAAAGATTATGCAGGGTTACACTGATTTCGGTCACTATACATCCTCCCATTATTTTGTATCCGGACCTGAGCCTCTTGATTTTACACAGGTACTTATTGACATTTGTGATTGCATATGTCAGGTGCTTACCCTATGATACTGTTATTTAGCAAACTTGAAAGTCATTATTCTTCTATTTTTATTTATTTCAAAAAAACTTGTATACATCTACAACTCAGAAATTTCATAGTGGAGACTTGATGAATTGTGAGCAGACCTACGACAAAATGGGGCGTACTGCACAGGTATTATACTTAATGTTTTGTTCTTAGATTTATTGTTCCTTTCTCCTTGATTACTTTTTATATCACTTTAGAAATTTGCAAGTTTTTTTTATTCAGATTAGATTCTCAATTTTACCCTTCTTCCAGGTGAATATTGTGTGTGGAAATTGCTTAACCGGTTCCTGCAAAGGTAGTCTCTCTCTCTCTCTCTCTGGTTTCTAACCCTGCACACTTGTACATGCTCATACAAAGTCTATAATATTTGGAAATGATATCAAACAGTTGGTATATGATCGGTTATGTTCAACGTTGAAATTTTCATTTTTGTAGGTGAACTTGGTTGCATATGTAGTGTGTCTTATGACAAAAGCATGTGCAGGTACTTCTAACATATTAACCTTTCAATCTTGCAAATTTCCTAATATTTTTGCTATTGGCACTTTTCTGTACCTTCTAGGACAAATACAGAGTCACATATGGTATTCATTTTAGTAGAAAAATAAATTTCTGAGAACGTTATTTCTTATTCAATCACTGCAATGCCTTTATATAGGCGTACAATGGAGTATAATAGGAAAGAAATAATTCAAAATCTCTAATTGATACTCAATATCTCTAACAGATATTTGATATCTCTAATGGATTCTATATTTCAACAGTTTTTTCTCTCTTTTGATGAACCCCAAAACTCTTTAAATGTTTATCAGATAATGGTGCATGTTTTCAAATTTCTATCTTTTCTCCAGTGTAACAATTGAGCTTGCTATTCCTTGCACTAATCATGGGCCCCGCGTGTTCAAGGGCTTCACTGTAGGATTCAACCCTCGGTCTTGGGAAGTTGTAAGTATTATTCATTCTTGTTTGTTCTTTTTATTTCCTTGACTCTAGGTAAATATAGACTCGATTTTTTTTTCTTTCGCCAACTCTTTCTGTTGTTTCTAGTGGACCAAATTTTGTTTCCTTCTTTTTTGTTGTTAATTGACCCAATTCCGATCATTCCTGGGCTTTATCTTTGTTAGGTTTACAATGGGATGACTCAACTTGGCTTTGAGAAGGCATATAACGAGTTTAGGTACAATTCAAGAACGATGAAATTGATATTCTTTTGATTTTGCTCTCATTATTAGTGTTAAATGTGCTTTAACATTCTGCAAGTTTTGCAGTTTTGCTACTGACCAGACCCACGTATCTCTTTACGTCACTGCAATATCTTCCTTCTCAGGCCTTGTTGGAAAACCAGTGTTTCAGGTTAAATAAAAAAAGGACATTACGATAATTTTGCTCGCAAAAAGAAACTCGCACCCACACGTGTTTTATTACTTGGTTACACTTTACAGATTTATCCACAGAGTGGGTTGGAAGTGAAACTCTCAGGCTCAGCAGCAAATGGTGCTGCTGCTTCAACTCTCTCTCCTTCTGTTCTTAATGTAAACTGGAGATGTATGTGCTTTACCTTCCTGAATAAAGTTAATTTCATGATTTTTATCACTAGTACTATTTCACAAGTTTATGTTGATACAAGATGGTGCTCTTTGTCAGTTCTTAGCGTTAATTAAAGTAAAAAATGTTCTATTTTCTTCTTTTGTGTTACAGTCAGTTAGTGCTGGTTAGACTTTTTTATGTTATGAGAAAAGAAAGATGACAGCAGCTTTGATAAGTTGAGTATATAATTTGTTCTCTTTCACCTTTAAACAATTTCAGGTGAAATAGCTCAAGAGGATCCTTATGAGGTGCATATACAAATTCCAATAGAGGGTTATAATTCTATTGAATTTTCTCTGACAAAGAAATGTGGTGAGCTTTTCTTTAATTAGCTTATACCCATGTTGGTCATATTTCTAAGCAAAATCAGTTGAATAATGGGGGCTCTTACCTGTCTATTTTCTGAGCAGAATACAAACAAGGGAGGGAAGGTGATTCGCTGAGAGGATGGGCTACATTTGGGATACTCTCTTGTGTGTATGTTTGCTTTAGATCTTTCTAAATACAACATAAACATTTTCTTATTTGTTTACTTAGTTAAGTTTCTAACATTTTCTGGAATACAACTGACACTGAGGAGGCTGCTGCTGAAGTGGCTGGAATCACTACTTAACTTTGAGTTTCTGGTTGTTGTATCTTTTGTTGCCTATGAACTGATCTGATGTTTGTTTTGTATGGGGGTTGTGTTGCCTTCTGTGATGTTGTCTATTCCCTGTTGCTTACTGATTTTGTAGCAGAGAGGCTTAAATACCAACTCTGATTAAGTAGGCTAGATGGGACGTAATCTGCTCACTCTGTTGTATTTATATGATTTCATGGTAATGAAATCGGTGGTCCTTGAGGCCACTTTTTGAAAAAAAAATTACTAACATTTTTCTTTCAACATAAATAAGACCCGTTGTACATTTTTTTTTTGGTGCAGAGTGATTGTGCTCTCTTTTGCTTTGTGCTCTGGAGGGTTCATCTACAAAACCCGTGTTCTGAATCAGGTAGTAATTTTCTGAACACTATTTTTAAGTTCTCTTACATTATTCAAATCAATCTTATTATCCAAGGCATTTGTCTGCAGTATGGTGTCTATGCTCTTCCTGGGATGACCATTCTATCGGCCTGTTTGGAAGCTGTGAGTATGTTTACATTTCGATTTTATCATGCTAATAATCTTTTAATATACTGGTTGTAGGGCCTGTCTGCTGCCTTAGTTCTGAATTGTGTCAGCAGTTTAAGTAGGCAAGCTGTGTAGGCAATATGATTGAAATTGAATGTCCTAGTTCCTAATGTTGTTTTAAGGTTCCTAATATGGGTTCAGGTCAGCAGGGGAGTCGTAATATCTATATTGGCCTCGGGGTATATAAGGCTGATGAAATAAAAGTTGGCTTAGGTGTAGCCGTGTAGTAGGTTAAACCTCTGAGAAAATCCTGCTAAAGAAACCCAGAAAAGAAATATCAAAAAACAAAAAACAGAATACCAAAATCCTAAAATAATTCAAGATAGTTCTCTTTTGCCAAATCGTGCATCAAAAATAATTCAGGTAAGCAGTAGACCAGTAGGAGGCTACAACTCAGGATCAGACTCCAGTGGCAATTTCCCAAATCATGCATCTTGGGATTCATCACAAACCAATCAGAGAAATAATGAGAGGAGATATGGCTCCATCTGATGTTCTCAGATCCTTCATCTTATTGGTATGAACTTTGTTATCATGTCTATTCATCTGTGCAGTTTGTATTTAAGTTTCTTTCTGCATCATAACACCCTTGTTGTGAGAGAGCATACAGTTTACTACCTAAAATGTATGAATTTTTTAGAAGATTTTGGGAAACAACAAAGTTGTGTGAAGAGAAAAAAATAAATAAAGACCTCTGTTTAATTTTCCAAGTGATATTCCAGTCAACTTGTGAGGATAGAGAATTATGAATTAAAATTAAAAATTAATTTGGTTCATTACACAAGAGATCAACAAAAAACTTGAGAAAACCAAAAGCAACTCTCTCAAACCATATGCCAACCAAGGCACATCCTTCAAAGGAGGACCAACATTCAAAGACACATGAAATCCTGACAAATGCAAACAATAGAAAGCCAAACAAAAAACAAAAAAAAAAGTAAACAAACATGGTAGCAAACTGATTTCTAGAAGGCACCATTAACCCTTCGGCAATTCTTTCTAACCTCCCCATTGTATCCAGTCAAGGGATTAATATTCCCCATTTTTACCATTGACTTCGCAAAATGGTCAAAGAAAAGTGCCTGGTCTTCTGCATAACTCTTGATAAGACTTGCCACAAACGGTTCATTGCCTGTTAAAAGAACCTCGTCTGAATTCAAAAGGCCCCTTCCTACCATAATTGACTTGTAGTAATAATTGTCAAACTTTACTGGGCTCGCAAAGTCAAGAGGTGAGATGTTGTTGTCGCCTCCTGACCGGGGGCAAACCCTAGTGAGAGAGTAATAGAAGGATCGCTCTAGGGTTTCGTCAGGCTTGTTGTTGCCATTTTGATTGTATAACCGTTGTTTAAAGCTTACACATCTTGACACTCCTATTGTATGTCCTCCTGTAATATTATGAGAGATAAAAATGTTATACCAGTTTAAAGCTCTGTGACTCTGCAAAAAGTTGATAACTAGTATTTATACTGCTGCTCATAAAAAAACCAGGTTTCGGTTTCAGTGATCAAATTTTGTAACATCAGACATCAAAATGCAATATAATAAATGACATCATATTGTTATTAATGAAAGTATATTTATACTATTACCTGAGAGAGCAGCCAAGTCAACTTGGTCTAACCCTTGCCTGGCAAAGAGTGTGATAAGGTTGTGTATGGTTGAGTTTGGTGGTGGGATATTTGCATTTGCACCATTTAAGCTTGCTGTTTTTGAATCTTTTCTACCCAGAGGAACCTCCCATGCAGGCCCACCGCTCTGTTTTAAAAAAAGAAAAAAGAAAGTTCAATCAAATGAATCTTATTCTCTTGAGAAAAATAATGAATTAGTTTTCTACATTTTGCATTAGATAGCTAACTTTTTGAAAATTTCTTACCAGTATAGTGGATCCTCTAGCTGCAAGAGCTACAATATCAGCACAGGAGACAGTATTGGGGCATGCCTCTTCGAGCTGGGCTTTGATCTGATCTATTACTTCAAATCCTCTCAGAGAGTTCTTATTTGGCATTGCATTTTTCTCACTCACGATATACTTGCTATCATCGAGGAGAACTGATGCATCACAACCCTGAAACAGTTTTGTATGAAAATTGAATTTCAGTCATGAAGGTGACCCATGTTATTATCAATTTTGAGTTCAATTCATCTTATGCAGTGATGTGCTACGTGTTAGCAATATCACGAATTCACGATCGATCATTTGCATAAATTCTCGTAGTGCGTTACTATCATGTTCCATGATTGCTGGTTTTTGTATGCATCTTGTTACTGCATAAGCTCTTCAATAAATGGTACACCAAAGTATTGTGAACTGCTATTTAATTGTTGTGATCCGTTGAGCTCGATGATTCTTTCACCCCTGGATGCTGTACAAAAAACCACAGGCTGAGCAGACATTTTAACAGTTTACCTGTACGAAGCAATCATGAAAATGAAGCCTTAAAAGGGAAGCAGCTATTCTTGGATTCTTGGCAATTGCCTCCTTCAAAACTGATATCACTATTTCATCAGCTTGCGGGCATGTAAAGCGATAGTATTCTGGGCATAGACCCGTTAATGGGTGGGCTCCGTTTGGGAACCCTGGCCCCATGAAGTGAGTATTGGAACCTGGGAAGAAGGCGAGTGAGATGGAGAAACACAGAGATAGTGTTGTTAGTGAGAGGAGGAAGTGCTTTGAAGAAGTCATTTTTCAGTTTTGTGTGATGTTTTTTTGCTGAATGGACGAGTCTGGTTTGATCTGTGATCAGGGTTCCATTTATATCATAAGGGGTTTCGGAATTAGTTTCTGAATTATGTACCAACTCCACTGGTATCATTGCCAATACAAGCCCTTTTTTCCTTTTGACCAGCAATTGTATATAGATAAACAAATACATTGCTCCTCGCTGCATATAAATGAACTGCCTTTTGATCGGTTGTCATTGTCGTTATGTTGCAATAGTATGTGTGTCAACTGCTTGAGAAGTTTCCACTGAAGCTTACAGAATAATAAAACCAACTTTTGCTTGAAGTGCTGATCAGCAGGGACTGTGCATGATTGAATTAATGGTACAGTTGTAACTGCCACCTTTGCATTTGCATGGAGCTGTTACAAATTATTTGTACCATCTTTTTGTTAATAGTATACAATCTCAACTATTATCAGGCTTAATCAATACTTAGGCCCATAATAACGATCTATATATAACATGCTTTGCTAAAATGATACAGGCCGATTTGTCTGATAAGCCGCCGAGTAAAATATTTATGAGAAGTCGGCCCATAAAGTTTATAACAGTAACAGCCCACTTAAGGCTAAATGGGAAGCGTGTTTTTAGTTATCATGTGTTATAATGTATCATGTTAAAAGAATAACAAATATTTATGCTGAGGCGTGGTTCCGGAAATGAGAGAAACATTCAACGTCTGTACTCTGTACTGTGGGCATAAATAAGGTTTTGAATTTTATACTCACCAGGTCATACAAAGCCTGTCCTTTTCTTTGTCCATACCTCCTCTTGTTTAATTATTAGTGCATTTCCTTGAGCTTAATTTTAGTCTTAGATAGCTGTTTGTTTCAGTCTCAACTCTTTAAAGAGACGGCGACAAGAAATTAATTAGTCATATTCGTACCACGGTACGAAGACAACAAAAATGCCAAACAAGTTTATCAATTACTTATTGTACCCTCAAATAGATGGCACTTCCTACTTGGTACATATTTATTTACAGAAAGAAGAGTGTCGACCAGTAAAGCTGTGAGAGGAGAGGAGAGGAGAGGAGAGGAGAGGAGAGAGCACATCAACAGCACTTGCTATAAGAAACCAATCAGCAACTATTGAATTATTGATGGAGCATGCAAATGAATGTAGTGAAGAGGAGTGATTCATACATATTAATTATATTATGGGTATGCATGTTAAATGCTTGAGGGGCAAGTCTGAAGTCTGAACCACTGTCCCTTCTCATTTAAGCTACCTCTCTCTCTCTCTCTCTCTCTCTCTCTCTCTACCTCATACGGTCAGATCAGGGAATCCAATAATGCACCTTTCTCCATCTCTCACTCTGACTAACAGTACTGCATAATTCTACACCGCAAATTCATTAAGCTAGCTTCCTTGTTTTGCAGTTGGCAAAAGGAAAACAATCCCAAAATTAATGGTGTCTAATTAGTTAATTAATTAAATCCCAACCTCCAAAAAATAACTAATCAGAGACTACTTCATAATGATGTTATTTTTCTCTGCTCTCAAGCAACAGAATTTACAAAAAAAATAAAAGACAGAAACGAAGAAAAAGACATGCACCTAGCTAAGATGTATCAAATCCAATTAAATTCAGGCTATTAATTATTAATTAATAACGTTGATTATAAGAGGCAAACTTTTGTGACGAGAGGGAAGGAGGGGATGGCCAGAATTGAGCATTTTTCACCTTGGAAATGCTATTGAGCACCTCCAACGGCGTCACATCTCCGACCACCGTTACCTTTTTCGTCATGAAGTCGATGTTGAACGATGTCACTCCTAAAAATCATAATGAAAGTACATACATCAGTCTGAATTAATTAATTAACTAATTCCTCTCTGATTTATTAAATTATATGTCCTGATAACCAAATTCAGAAAAAAAAATTAGTTGTGACATTAATTTTTATGCTTGAGCAGTTAAGTTTGAGCCATAAAAAAGTTAATCAATCGTACTAGAATCAATTAAGTTGAGATTTAACTATTTAATTAATTAGATACTACTGTTTGTATAAATATATAGAAAGAGAGACACAAAGACACACACATGTGATTCATTTAACTAGGGAGAGTGATAAAAAAAATGAATGAATAAAGTGTCCAAACTTACCTTCCATCTTAGAGAGATGCTTCTTTACCTTGGCTTGACAACCCTTGCAGTGTAAAGAAACCCTCAGCTCCACAACCTAATTAATTTAATTAAGCAGAAGAAGGGAATGTAAACTATAAAAATATTCCAAAAATTTATACAGGTCAAAACAACTATTTTTTAATTAAATTACAGACCTGATCCTTTGGTTTATCAACATGATATGTTGAATAAGTGTTGTTCTCCACACTCTCCTCCGAGATCTCGGCAGTAGTGGGTTGTGGGTCCATTATGAGAAGAGGCGGTAGCTCTGGTGCAGGTGTCGATTCAGATTCAGCATAAATATCAGAAAACCTTTCACTGTTAAGTAGATAACGGGACGAAACAGGGGGACTGGTTTTCTCAGCTGAAACTGTCAGAATATCTAGGCTTCTTCTAGCAATATTAGCGCCTTTTTGCTTATGTTTTACAGATTTCTGCTTTAGAGTAGTAGAACTAGGGGGAACGGGGATGAGGGACTTTGTGGTGCTTGGTGCGGCTTTTGATCTCAGTGGGTCGCTTAAATGCGGCGTGTATCGATCGAGGTAGCGGCTGGAACTCGGTTGGATGATCGACCGGCGGTCGATGCTTGTGCAGACTGCAGTTGATGCGGGAGCAGTGCATGAAAAATTGATTCCTTTCCTCTCCTTGAAGATCAACGAAGCCATATTTGTCAATAAGACTCCAGAGAGAGAGAGAGAGATGTTGAGTTGTGACTTGTGACTTGTGTGCTTGTAGAGGAAGATTAATTAATTGATAGTATTGAAGAGAAGTAATTGGAATATGGCATGAGGAGGAGAGAATAAGTTTGCTGTTAACTTTGGTGTGTATTGAGATCATATTTATGATGGACAGCTAGGATCATTAAATCATTTAGGTGAATTTTTTGTCGCTTATCTGGCCAAAAATAAATTTATTTCCCTTGACACCAGTTAGGAAACGAGTCACGCTTGTATATATCTACTTCAAGGGAAAAGATAAATTTCACCTTGCTGTGATTCAGAAACATATGACGCGTGTCTGATAATTCAAAAAAATATGTCATTTTGTCAAACAACACAGAAACCTTTTCCCTTTTATTAATTGATTAATTGATATGTGAAAGTAATCTTTGTTATTATGCTCACGAACCCAAAGTTGTTGAAGCAGTTAGTGTGTCAGGACCCAGCTCCGGCCGCTCCAGGAAAATTAATGTCTTAGAAAATTAACAATTAAAAAAAAAGAGCACATGTATTAACTAGACATTTAACAAGCTTAATTATATTATGCATGGAAAAAGAGGATGAATGCATTGAAGTTGACATGATGACTTTTGTATTTGGTTACATTTTTTAGTTTTTTTTCGGTACTTAAAGTCTTAAAGCTTTCAGATGGAGTGAGATGGTCATGGACCCCAATAATTTTTATATTTTATTAGATGGTTACATTTTTGTGATTTTCTTTGACTAAATTTAGGGATGGCAATAAAGTCCATGGCCCGGCCGGTCTATCCGGACCCGCCCGACCCGACGGCTGACCTGTCTGGCCCGGAGGTCAAACGGGTAGGGCCGGGCCGGGTTAAAGGACGGGCCGGGCGGGTACGGGTTTAGGTTGAGACCCGGCCGGCCGACCCGTAATATCAATAACATATAATATGTATTTATATGTGTTATGTATAATTGTATATAAGTAACTTATCAGATTGGATAAAATTAATAATTTAACTAATATAATGTTCATTTAAATTAATTCTTTTAATTAAATATCATAATTTGTAAATTGAGTACTTGAGTTGGTGCAAATATTTAATAATTTTTAGACTTAAAAATTAAGTTATACTATGATAGTGCAAATATTTAATAACATTTTAGTTTAAATATAATAATCATTCTATAAAGATATAATATTAAGAAGAGGAAAATCATTAACCATATAATTTAATTAAAAAATATAACAAAAAATTATCGTTGACAAAGTGGGGCCGGGACGGGTACGGACGGGTAGGCCCGTCAAGTATCATGGGCGGGCCGGGTCATCAATTTTAAGCTCAGAGATAAAAATCGGATAGGCCGGGCCGAGATTTTGAAAGATGGACCGGACTCCAAGTTTGACATAAATCTGGTCCGATCCGGCGCATTACCATCCCTAACTAAATTAGCTGACAACAATAAAACTGACGACAACAAAAATAAAACTTATGGTAAAGAATAATTTTTAATTCATTTTCTTATGAACATTATCATGCATGTGCCCTTTATTTTGTCTCATTTCTTGGCAGTATTTGGTCCGCTAGCAGGGCCTACCATTTTTTTTTTATTTCTTAATTAAATTAATTGGTGTCTGATGTCAATTTTGATCTTTGAAAGACGCACGTAAATTAATCTCGCATATATTTTGTTTAAGATTCCGAGCATCTGCAATTAATTTGGGGCAAACTAATAATTACAATACACATAAGTACCTAAGAGAATTAATTAGAAAAATATGAGAAATTTATGGGGATAAAATTAAGCGACTGATATCTGATTGGTACATATCATATATGTGTGGGATTCCTTGCAAACTTTGAGGTGACACCTTAATCTAATTAACGACCAGGAAACAAAAGAAGAGCTTGTCAGTAAGCTCCCAAGATCTGAACTTGTATTTGTACAATAATTTTTCGTTTTAGTACAGAAATAATTAAGAAATTGGGTTTTTACTTGAACGAGTTGATCCAGGTGCAAGCGACCCAGTCACGTGCTCGCAAACGACCACCTCTGATTAGGCAATAAATATTTTCTTAATTTCAGAGTCAAACATGGAATTATGCTTTTGCCTATTCTCAATTTAATTCTTGCTTGATTCTTTACTGTCTGATTTCTTAATTGATTCGGTGAAATAAAGTTTAATGCTCAGAACTTCAGATGACAGATCCTGTCTCCAACTTGTACCAACTATAGAATAATAATAATAAAATACAACAATATCACAACGGTTCTTTTGAGTTATCTAAAACTTTGTTTTGGTCCTTAATGACAAATTTTCTTATACCTCAGAGAAAGAAAGAAAACATTGTGATCTCTTGTGTTCCGAAAGATATTATTAATTGTCAACGCTGAACATTAATTTCACTATATATGCATATGCATAGATGTATTCTATTACTGATGCTTATTCAAAACAAGAATAAGTAACTTACACTGGACCAAGTAAAATTGAAAGGAGATATATATGATAAAGTGGTGGTTGGGTAGGCATCATATGGAGGAAAAAAAAAAAGGTGAGGTTCCTTTTGATTTTGGATAAAAGTCACAAAACACATTGCAATTAGAATCAGATTCTCTTTCTTTCCCCCATGCCTTTGGTGGGAAATTCCCTAATCTTCCAAATTTCACCTTCTCTTATTTCTGAACGCATGAACATAAACTACATTTGAACAAAATTACTTGTTAATTTAGAAGAACAATACAATAATTGTTTGCAATTGGGCTTTGAGAATTAAGACCCAAAATCAACTTATTTATCTTTATTTTATTTTTGAACTTTCCATTCACGTGCTTTGCGAGCTGGAGTAAGTTGGTTTGATTCGTAAGATATAAATTAAGACATTAACAAACACAAAATTAGAAGACTAGCAGAGCCGAGCCAACTGAATAAAACTAATAAATATATTCATGTGACATTTGCAATCATCTTTGAGAGCGATGTGATGATTATCAAGTAGAATAGAATAGGATTATATATAGATGTGTGCATTTGCTTGTAGGAGTGGTTAAGCACTATATTTCAATTCTGGAGTTTATAAAGATAGCAATGATGAATATCTTGGATTTTGTCATGGTGTGGCGCTTGATTCTAATGATGGGATCAAATTAAAACACATGGCATGATTAAAGATACATATTATTTATCCTCTTAGAGTATAATTAAGCCAACTAACTTCTCCTCTCTCTCTCTCTCTCTCTCTCTCTCTCTATATATATATATATATATATATATATATATAATTTTTTTCTTTCTTCTGAGAATATTTAAAATAATAATAGTCAGTAAAATACATACATTCAAACTTCAAAGAGATTTCTTCTGAATATCTAAAGTTGAGAAAATGACAAGCAGAATGCAATTGAAAACCAAATTGCACATATAAAAGGGAAGGGAGTGGAGAGGTCTTTTTGGTGTTTGAATGAACACGATGCCAAACTTGTTGTCTTGTTGTAAACAAACTTGACCATGAAAATCGCCAAACTTCATTAATTATTTATCATCATCTTTACAAGAACAAGTACTTTCTAGTTTCTAGAGACCCAAGGCCCAAACTAAATTAATAATACGCATTGCACTGATCTATAATAATGTTATCAACATCATTAATAGACTCCCAAGGCCCAATAAACCCTCTACTAGGCTGGGTTTTAAACTTTTAATAGACTCGCATAAAATGCTTCTACTGCAAAAATGGCGCACTGCACATAAATATTCAAGAGAGAAATTTAACATCACTGTTGCCTGATACTACATCCTCTCCAAATGTCATTATTATTTACATAACAACCTACCTTAGTACCTTGCATAAAATTACAACAACCTTCCATCCCTTTAAGGCTTTAATACAGTCTCATAAATACAATTACAGAACTGATGGCCATTAATTAAATTTCAAATTAAGATTTGCAAGTGCTTGCTTATCGTATCTAACAACTCAAACAAATCCTAAGACGACCTCCTCTATCATCTCCTCAGTCACCATCCTCTCTATCTGCTTCCCTATAACATTAATGTCATCCCCCAAATTCTCAAACCTATTCAAATCAACCTGCTTCTCTTCTTTATTTCCTGTCATCTGCTTCTGCCTCTCTCTCAACAGCACCAACCACACCCTCTCCACCAATCCCTCTGGACCCCACACAGGCCCCACATGCCTCCCACACCTGACCCACGGGTGCGTATCTAGGACCTGTGCGAGCACCATTGCAATTGCGGCGTTTGCCAAATCGAATAGCAGTCTTCTGTCAGATTTTGACCAGGCCAACATCTGACTGTACCTCTTTTCCAGTCGATCAAACAAACGCGGGTTTACTGGAAACTCACAGGAATGGTATGTTCTTCGAAGCATACCAGGATAGATCCTGTGGACCCCAGATTGGATAAGCATCTCCAGTAGGTATGAGTATTCTCTCTCCTCTTGATCTCTCAGTAGATTTATTGTACATGTATTATTGTTGCATGTCATACCTGGACCATCATCATCACTCGATATGCATACTTCTGACTCTTTGGTGATTTGCGTATCAGTTTCTGTATTTAGGGCGGAGAAAGAAATAATTAGCCAAGGTGCGTGCATGAAAATAATATGTTTACAGAAAACTGTATGATATGCAAAATAAATAATCGAAGTTGACTTGCCATGAAGATCACAATCTGGTTTCCAAAAAGATGACCTGGCGCTTTCTGTTTCTATAGGAGTTGGTTCAAGGACAGAAATAGGGCTTTGTATCTCATCTTCTCTTGAATTTGCGTCTCTATTGAAACTCAATTCAGAGAAGCATTCATCTTTTTCTTGGATAGAAGCTCTCTGCTGCCATGCAAATTTTAAAAACAACAATTAGGTAATAGAACATTGCTGCAAAAATTGGTTCATTTAACTGCAAATGAAGAGAAATCAAAAAGAGTTCTTCAGTATTGAGGCTTTTATTTAGTTCTTTTGTTTTTTTCATTTTTTTTAAAAGAAGCATAATACCTTCTCATTTCCATGTTTCTTTGCACCCTTTGTGAAAAATTGAGTACTCATTGGTCCAGCATTCTGGGCCTCATCAATTGTAAAAAGCATTTTCTCCTCTGTTTCAAAATCATTTCCACTTATGTCCCTCAGATCATGCCAACTAGAAGAATTTCCCCTTATTGTGAAGTTATCTCTCAACTTATGCTTTCTGGCTCTTAGTTTCACTACATCTTCACGCTCAAGAAGACAACTTTTCACGCTAATAGGAGATATTTCCTGTGGTACTTTTGTGAAAGAACGCTCCAATTTTTCATAATACCCTTCTCTAGCAAATTTACTCTTCAAATGTTTTCTATGGTATTTATTCAAGTCAAAATTTTTCTCAAACGTCTCCATATCAGGTGTTGCAAGCCTCTCTGTTAAGGATTTGGTCGCTACATTACTCAAATTTGAGTCAAAATTTCTCAATTTCTCAGGTTTCAAAATATTTCTGTTACAGTAGTCATCACCCTGGGGTCCAAAGTTTTCAAATCTCCACATTTTGTCCCTTCTATTTTGCAAATTATCCAAGAAATTCTGGTGGACGGTCCTTTGAAACTTCGGGTCTTGATCAATGTTTCCCATTTTTGGGTCTAATACAACAATATGGTCATGGTGGCTATAACTATTCCTTTGATCCAAGTTTCTAGGTTTTAGGTTTTTAGTTGAAACATGCTCATGGTTATATGTTGATGTTACTCTTGAAACCATGCCTTTGTGCAAATGTGGCGGGTAGCACTTCAGTTCAAGGAGGTGTTTAGTAAACAAGGGATTAGATTTCTCAATATTTTTCACAAAATTATCCCTGTAATTTTCAAAATTGCCTTCAAATTCTTTAACCTTCATAAGATCCTTCATATGTTGCCTCTTATCCTGCTGCTGGCCCCTCTCCTCAATTACCTCAAAAACATCCTTAAATTCTACATTTCTGTTGTTCAAAAGACCCAAATGAGATGGTTTATGAAATACACCTCCAGACTTTTTGTTAGCTCTGTGGAGTCCTTTCTCAGGTGGAAGTTCCTTTAGGCCCATCAATCTAGCGATTATACTAGGTAAGGGCTTTGCACTTTCTAATCTTTTTGGTATGGTTTGGTTGGTATTTGGCCTTCTTTTATGATTATCCATCAAGTAGGGGGCACACTGAAAATTTCAAAAAATATCAACTAAAAAGGAGACATTGTCTTTGTTACTAAATACACAAATAACCATCCTTCATGTCTGCAACTATGGAACCAGCTGATATATACACATGGATTTAATCGGAAAGATGTCCATCAGATTTTTTTTTTAATGACCAACACAAGCTTGCACATGCACACACTTAACTAAGTCAGCATTTTAAAATAAAGCAAAAAAACTTACATGGTTTCCTTCAAAATTAGAGCGAGAGCGACAACTAGTTGCAGTCTCTGAGGATGTCATCAAATTATGATTGTTTTTATGAGCAGAAGAAGCATAAGCATGACCTGGAGGAAGGAATAAAGTGGTTTCAAGTTATAGAATGATTTTAGAAATTGTAATTTACGCATTGAGGCCTAAGATTATATTGTAGAAAATGAACACGTAAGAATAGATGGTTGAGTTGATGGTTAATTGCAATATAATCAGCTGAAGTTTTGATGATTAAGACATGTTCTTTCTTTCTCCCTGAATTTCTCTCCGATTTTGTAAGGAGTTGTGGGTATTACCCCTCTTTTTACTATTTATTATTATTATTATTATTCCACAAAGAGGTCTGGTCATATGATAATATAAGGACAGCATAGTAGAAGAAAGTTGTAAAAAGTGCAGATGCCCCTTGAGGCTTGACATGTCATATGACATATGTATGTATATTCTCACTTAAAAAGCAAAAAAGATCACAGCTTCAGCTTAAAAGAAAAGCTTGCAAAGAAACACAAAGTTGAACAGGAAAAACATGAAAAAAATCTGAGAAAGAAGAAAATACCGTTGTGAGGCGCGGCATTGCGATAGCGAAGTGGAGCACCTGTCTTGCAATGTGGCAACAAATCATATTCCATTGTAAACGAGAGACTCGGAGATGAAGAAGAAAAAAACAACCCAACCCAACCCAAGAAAAGAAAAGGTGAAACGGAAACAGAAGACTAGAAGAAAGAGATGAGGAGAGAGAATGAGATCGCCTCCTTCGACCCTCGACCTCGAGATACTTACTTACTGGTTTAGCAACCCAGTGGGTTGGGGGGGAGAGAGACAGAGCAATAGCCAATAGAGCATTGGTTATTGAATGGAGGCGTAAGGCGTTGCGTTCATTAATTTAATGAAATGAATGATTAAATTTAATATCACAATTGTCAATTGTCTAGACTCTAGAGCAAAATTTGATTATATAATATAAATTTGTTTCTTTCGACCGTGCCCTGAAATTAAATAAGTAATTAATTAATTGAAAAATAAACAGCCATTCTCTGTGTCAAAGTACTCTAGTTCGATCAGAATAAGATGGTCAAAATTAGTTGGTTTCACATTCCATTTCCATACACCGACTTGAATCACTAATTATTAATTAATTAATTAAAGGTGAAGTATCACAGTATCAGTATGGTAAAATCAGATTGGGGCGTGGTTAAACTTTTAATTATTAATTAAAGCAGTCAATCACCATTCACCAGTCTCGATTCTACACTCGACAAATTAATTAATAATAATTGAAATTGAACCCCCCCCCCTCTGCTCTGCTCTGCTCTGCTTCTCTTTTGTCTTTTCTTTTTCCATCTTTCTTCCCACTCACTTCATCTCTTATTATAATAATAATAATAATCATCATCATCATCATCATATGTACTTACTGTATTACCTTATTTAGGATTCGCCTGTGACGACATTTCAATTGCAAAAAGGAACTGAGATTATTTCTACGATTTCAATAATTCAATATACACTTTATCTTTTTAAATAGAAGAAGGAAGTCAAATATTTCACCATCTTCCCCATCTTTGTTGGATGTAGATATAAGTATACATTTTAAGTAATATAAAATTATCATTTTTTCCTCACATACTCTACTCTTCCCCTTTTAATAAATGATGAATAATTTTCGACTTAAAAAACATTTTTTATACATGTTTTGTACGGTGAATGAGTATTTTTCAGCTTTTTTTTATTCGTTAAGGCTTTATATATATACAAAACGAATAAATGTATTTTCAACCATTTCTATTTCCTTCGATTGTACAAAAATGCAACTCTATGTAATGTAATTCGGTAATTTGTTGTATTTGAATACGCCAATACGCCAATGGAGAAGAAAGAAAATTTCATATATTAATTTATAAAGTAAAAAGATAACTAACGCATGAATTGTGATAATTGAAGGGGAGAAACAGGAATTGGGTGGGGGAAAGAAAGATTGAGAAATTTCACGTGGGTGCAGGAAAAGTTGAGAGAAGTGCCAAAACAAAGCCAAGTGTTGGATTCAAAATGGCATTAAAAGCAGGGACCAATAAATTTATATATTTATATATGCTTGGTGTTTGGGAGAAATCTTGCAAATTTTTGTCCTTTGGCCCCTGGACAAATCTTATCCAAGTCCCAACGAAGATTTCCCAATTTTATTTATTTGCTAATTGCTAGCTAATAAGTAATAGCTATAGATATAGATATAATTGATAAATGAATGATTATTTGGCATACATATATTATAATATTATAAGATCGAAATGCAAATGCAAATGCAAATTATACTATATTTTAAAAAAGACGCCGAGAGTTCTTCATTAAAAAAAATGAAATTATTACGAGAAAATGGAGATAATAACAGACGGAAAAGCAGGAAGAAAGCAGAAACAGAATGAGGTAATTTGGTAGGTACCTACAAGAAACTTTTCATTTGGGAATTTGGCCATTGGCCATTGGCCATTGGACTCTTTTGACTAGTTGGGCTGGAAAGGGCTAATTTTTAAACTCTTCTCTTCCATCCAGGCCCAATATTACCCAATATTACCCAATATTACCCATCATTACCCCAATATTACCCATTATTACTCTTTATTACCCAATTTCAGAAGGTGGAAAGGGTAGCTTATTCTTGCCGTAGCCCAAATTAAGTTGACTCGGTCTCATCCCTCCCAGCCCCAATCATTGGAGGCAAGCTAAAATTCCGAGGCTTCTACAGTATGGTTTTTGTATATCTTATAACTTATTTATGATAACTTATCGTTTTTATACATAACCTCTCAGTGAAAAGCAGGATGGGGTGTGTCTGTGTCTGTGTCTGTGTGTATATATCTGTTGGAATTATTTTAGAAAGGACTGCGTATATATGAACATATATAATATCTCAATTCTGGTAAAATTACTGTATTTTACTTTTATTCCTTTCACATGCATGATACATCTGTATCTTGTGTTACCATAAATTTTACGAGCTAGCGTCTACTCAGTTACATTAATTTCTGGTAACAATCATAGCACTGTCACAGCATTGAAACACACATTAATTTCTGGTAACTGGTAAGCATGCAAATCCATCACCAGAGTGACAGTTTGACACAGACAAGTCATTCATCTGACACAAAATATATAACCAAATTAAGTATATATGCAGTTGCCTGGAGTTGTGTACAGTGCATATGTGCGTGTGTGTGTGTGTGTTCAACTTTCTTAATTATTCTGTGGCCATGGCTGATCTAGTGATCTCCCTATCTATAAGAATAAGATGAGTATCTAAGCATATATATATGAGATGGAGATTAATTACATGTCAGAGTCAGACAATATATATAATGGCCAAGAGCAGTTGTAGATTACGTAAGCCATGAAATCATAAAACCCATAATTGTGTCAAGTGCAATGCACCATGTATTATGTATATATGCGAGCGCACGCACCTTGTCTCTTTCTAAGGTTGGTGACTAGGCTTTGGCCACTGTCTCTCTCTCTCTCTCTCCCTCTCCCTCTCCCTCTCCCTCTCCCACCGCAGGCTTCAGGTCGTACTGCCAATATATTTTGTGATCCATAATTCATCAGCAAAGCGCATGCTAGAGACTCCATGTCATTTTTAATCGATGATCAATAATTAGTGTCAATTAAAGCTGCTTTCATCTATATATATATGTTCTCCCACAATTTCGCGGAAAATTAAGAAAATATCTTGCACATACGCTGTCCGTTCCGTGTGATCCAAATTAATTACTGCCCGGTGGCTGATCTGTGTGAACGCAAAGATTCTCTTCACCTACTTTCCTCTCTTTTAAGTTTTAACAAACACCGTAGTCAGATGCGAAAGCCGCAGTCAACGCGCAAATAGTTGAAATCGTCTGAGATGCAAAGCGCATAAAAAACGCGCGCCTGAGTAATCTGAGTCGTGTAATTATATTTAATATAATTAATATAATGAAATGCTTGTTAAAAATAAAATTGATATAGAAATATATTATCATTAACTTTATTTCTTATTTTTAAATTATATATAATATCTTAGAATACAAAAACATAAATAAAATACTTGAATTTCATTTCAAATAAAATAAAAATATGTAATTAAAAGTTTACATTATAATTTAATATTATAAATATTTAATATCAAAATCTGAATAGAACATAACTAAACTTCGATTATGTTTCACTGTAACTGTTATAAAATATAAATATATCGATGATGTATAAAATAACAATAAAATATATACACATATACAACATTACTCATCATCTCACTAAATTTCTAAATAAAATAAAGTTAGTTTATTTACATGCTATAATGATAGATTTGATTATTAATTTATTATTTAACTTTTATTTTTACATGATATATTATGGTAGTTCAGAAATTTTTAATCTAAAAGGGTACATAATATTTATAACAAGATATGATAGGATTTTTAATACTTTTTTATTTTTCATATTTCTTTATTTTGTTGTCATCTCTATTAGCATTTCATCAAAATTATATTTTGAAGGCATATAAAATTTTAAATCAAAAAGCCTAAATATTTTAAAGTCATATTAAATTTAAATATTATAATAAATTGAACTTGAATGTAAAAAAAATCATCAGGCACGCGCCTCTCGCTTTTTGCGCCTCACCAAAAAGCGCACAAAAGCGTGCACTTTTATAACCGCGTCCGCCTCTCAACCTAAAAAGGCGAAGAATGCTTTTACGCCTCGCCTTTGCGTTTTTTGCGCCTCTGACTGCACTGGTTCGTGCGCCATATCAAAGTCTCAATCTTCAAGTTAAAAATAATCAATCCGAACCGTTCAATTTATTCTCCATATCATACTCTTATAGGCAACAAAATTTTATATTTTTTTAAAAATTATTTTCTATTATTTTTTGGTAAGAAGAAAATCATCACTATTGGACGATCTAAAATCCTCAAAACAAACAACTTTCTCTGAGCCAAAAAAAATAGCAAATAAAATTTTATTTTCCACAATAGTTTGATATGAAAAATAAATTGAATAGTTCAGATCAGTCAATTTTTAATTTGAAATTTTAGATTTTTTTACATAATGCACGGGAACATTCGTGCAACGCATTGCATTTTAGATTAAACTCTTAATTAGTGGGTTATTGCATCAAATAAAAAATCCAGATTTAAACCTTCCTAAGGAATAATGAATGATTTTTAAAATGCCAGAAAATAATTTTTAAATAATTAAAAAAAGAATCTCTCTCTCTCTCTCACATACACACACATATATATATATATATATAGTGGGGATATGGTGCTTCACGAAGCACAAAACTTCTTGTGCTTTGTCTATATCTCAAATTTAAAAGTCCAAACGTTGAACATGATCTTCATATTGAAATATTTTTGGAGATTAAATTTTATATTTTTTAAATTTTTTTACTATTTTTAAATGGGTGAAAATTCACTAGTATTGAATGGTGCAAAAATTACTAGATCAACAAATTTTATATCTATCTAAAAAATCATAATTTTTTTTAATAATATAAAATTTGATCTCCAAAGATTTTTCAATATGAAGATAATGCTAAACGATTTGGATCGGGCATTTGGACTTTCAAATTTGAGATACGGACACAAAACACGAAATTTTTTATTTCGCGAAGTATCATAGCCTCACTCTATATATATAGGGAGGAGATCACTTGAAAATGAGTTATTTTGACATCTTGATAATGAATTTTCAAATAAATAGTAAAAAAATTATAAAAAATAGAAAACAACCTTATAAATATGTTCTTCTATTTATAGATTGATGATGATTTAAATTTCATGTAATTTCATTATCATTTGATATTTCATCAAGGATCATCAAAATTTTATATAATTTGCAATGATTATAATTTGAAGGTCTTTGATGAACTACCAAATGATAATGAAATTACATGAAATTTGAATTGCCATCAATCTATAAGTAGAAAAATATATCCATAAGTTTTTTTTTCTAATTTTTAAGATTTTTTTCATATTTATTTTAAAATGTATTGTCAAGATTGTCAAAATAATAATTATCAATATATATATACATATACACACACGGGGTACCTTTTCGAGGTATTCCAAAACCCACAGTTAATTGGATGTAAAATGGGTAGTTGCAACTTTGCATGCATTCAATTGCATTCTTAATTTTTTCCCTTCATTATAATTAACTGAAATGCATAATTTCTAAGTCCATTGTTTTCAGATGCGTTATAAGGTGAAAAATATGTGTTTTTAGAATCAAAATCAAGGGTTCAAATGGAATGAAAAGACGTAAAGAAGTTTTTGAAAATGAAAATCAAGGGTCCAAATGCAAGTGGTACAATAATAGCAGAGAAAAGACAAGGGAGGTGCAATGGTAAAAGAAACAAACAGGAGTGGCCAATCCAGCCAATGGAGCGGCGCCACGTCAGGTGAAAGAGATGAGGTGGGTGACAAAAGAGAAATAGATAAATAGATATTAGTTAGAACATTATATATGGAGTAATAAACTAATAATATATAGAAAGTAGTATTATTTACTTGTTAAAGTAGGATTAGTGTAAAATAAATAGGCTAATAAATTTCTTGTGGGGCCTGCGGCAATGCAAGTGTGAAACGAAAAGATATTAGATTAGATAAGGCCTGTGGAAAGGGGAAAGGGGAAATGGGAAATTTGACAAATACCAAATATAATTATATAATTATATAATTATACGGTAAAAAGGCCAGGGGTGCTTCAGTTAAGATATTTTCTGCCCGGCCAAGTGGCAACTCCACTACCCATAGCAAGCACACAATTATTTCTCTTCTCTTTTTTTTTTCTTTTCTTTTTTAATAAAAATGACAATTCAGTCTCCTAACTCATGGCTATAAAATTAAAATTTTAGTATTGTCATCTAGAACTCAATCATTCCATGATTGAATTCTAATTGTTCGGATTCATGAATTAGATCATTTTATATTAATTACTTTTTTTAAGTATTTTATTTTTAATTTTATTTCAAGACCGCAAATTGCAGATGTCATCTTGAGTTCAATTTGTGCTTCATTCATCAATGTTCTGCAATCTAACACAAACAACGGAAGTAACTTCCACATGGGATAAAATGAAACCTAAATTAATCTAAAATAAATAAAAAAAACTGGTCTCATTTTTTAGGTTAAACACTAAAAGAACATATACATAGAGACTAGGGGTGTTAATTATTGATCTGATCCGACCCGACATGACCCAAAAATAAATGGGTCGGGTATGGGTCTAATTTTTTTGACTCAAATCAGATCGGGTCGGATTCGTGTCAACCCGATCTGACCCAATTAATTATGTTTTTTAAAATAAATTTCTGATTTAATACTAATTAAAGTTTAAATATACACTAATTAAGATTAATTATAAATTAATTAATATTTAATTATTTAAAATTATATAAAAATAATTAATAAATAAATAGTTATTTTATGCGGGTCCGGTCGATTTGTGACCCAGTTGAGTTGAGTATGGGTCAAAAAAAATTATTTGAATTTAAATGGGTCGGGGTAATATCGAGTAAAAATAATAATAAAATAATAATGACCCGACCCGACCCATTGACACCCCTAATAGAGACGTACTTAATTATCAATGGCTTTTTGTGTGCAGCTATTATTATTTTTAGATCATCTTTCAAGCTAAAATCTAAAAAAAAAATAGTTAAAATTTTTTAAAAATAATTTAATTTTTCATAAAATTTTAATATGTAAAGTCAGGTTGGGTTATTATTATTTTATTATTATTTTGGATATGTTCCACTTACAATTACTGTCCCGAATTATTAATCAGTCACAAATGCTGTTAACTTCAGTTTATTGTTTTCTAACTTATAGAAAACAATAATCATGTCTCTACTTTAGTTTATTGGAAAAAAAAAGTATCAAGACACATGTGCAAACAATGCTCAAGTTAATTTTTACGGAAAGTTCTTTGACATGTGGACTCTTTTAGCTGTAGATGCTGACTTTTCATATGGTGTCATGTTTTAATTTATTTTTGTCACTGACACTGTAAATATGATAGTTAATTATGGATATTTTTTATATGAGCGGACATGTATTTTGTGTTGACCCCCATTGTTTCTTGAACATGAAGAAATGAATGGTGTTGAATTGCCAATGTATACGTTCCAAGAAACTTTAAATGTTACTTAGTTTGGACCCAATATAAATTAAGAACTAATATTATTGGATGTAAGGAAGATAATTAATTTATAATTAGTGCAGTGTTAACATTCATTAGAAAATATTATATTATTGGGAAGTTGAGCATGTAACATATGTGAGAAATTAAATATCATATTATTGTCTAAGTTGAGTTTGTAACAAACGTTGGAAGATGAAGATGGGTTGACCAATTGAAATAAAACGGATTAATGGAAAAGGAGAGATTGATAGCAGCAGGGATCATTTATTTAAGCTAGATAGCTGCGTCACAGTGTCAATATTATCTCAAATTAAAAGAATTAATTAATTAGTTAGTTAGTTAATTATTTTGTTAATAAATAGATAAGAATAGAGGAGGGATAATGCCTGTGTTTGTCGTGCCTATTTATTTATTTGTGCATAAATTTATAAGTCTAAATTGGATGTATTCTGCATCATCACAATTGGATATATATACAAAATTATGAAATTTTAAATTCTTTTTAATAGCCGTCAACAAGGATGTTAAATTATAAAATTGGTCTGGTTATTTTATTAACCATTCATACATATATAAATAATATTAAAATAATATAATTTTTTGTATACACATGATATGATATAAAAAATATTTTATCAATTAGTTTTGTTATTTACTATTTTAACATAATTATTTGGCTTTTTCATCTTATTAACATATAAATGTCAAAATAATGACCGTGGACATTTGATGCCTCCTTGAAAATTAATTGAATTAATTGGTTGACTCGACATGAAGCAACTTAGGCATAATATATATACAGGCGAACCGAGGAATCATTTAGCTGACGTGGCGCGGGGCCCTTTTGCCACGCAATCCGAAGAGTCCATGTCAATGTTCAGCGTGGCTAATTAAATGAATAAATAAATTGAATTATTAATTAAGTAACGTATGTCCATATATAATTACTTAATTAGCATCTACAGGGGCGGATAAAATGCACATTGACCCGGAGGGGTCAACTGACTTCTCATAGATTATCAGATTATTTTTTATTGAAAAAAAATATTTAGTACCGTGGATAATGACAGAATTATATAAAAGTTTTAAAATATAAAGTCTACAGAGGAAAATTTTAGATTATTTATTATTTTTAATATATAAAAGATATTAATAGTTAATGAATTTGATACTCTATTAGTTAATGAATTTGAACCCAATAAATTATTGTAATATGATTATTGACCCTATCAAAATTCTGTAATTACCCTCAACATCTACATGTATAATGACTACATGTGTGTTGTGTAGCAACCAGCAAGGAGCAACCAGCAAAGCCTTGACCCTGACGGAGCTAGTCCTACACTCTGGGAGAAATTAAGAAGCAAATAGACACTAATTAAATAAATAAATAATTCATTATTCGTTATTCGTTATTAATAATTGATGGAACTGATGGAATTGATGGAATTGATGGAATAGGAAACTGGGAAATTGGGAAACTGGGATTGGATGTTACTGTTAGGTTGCTTTTGCTGGCTATTACTATTAGCTAGGAGCCAAGGGAGCCTGGGACCCGATGGCATCTCATCATGTCGCCGCCAATCAGATTGGAGCAACCCACGTGGGGTGGCCCCACCTCCACTTAATTACAAGGCCAATAGGTACGAGTATGTTATACTTGTAGCATATGTATATATACTTGTTGCATATGTATATATACTTGTAGCATGTTATATATAGAAGGCGAACAATTCAATTCAGACCACTTGCTCATGCTCCCCGCAAATAGAAGCACATGAATGAGTAGTACCAGTACCAGTACCAGTACCAGTACCAGAACCAGCACCAGTACCAGGCGCACAGCAACATATCTCTCTAGCTCTAGCAGTCCAGCTCATCTGCTAATGGCTGACGACTCCTCTTCTTCCTATATCAGAATGGTACTTTAGCTACCCCTACCTCCATATATACCTCTATAGTATCATATATATCTCAATTAATGTATCATATCATCTCTCAATGCGATCATCAAATGAATTTATAATACCTCGATTGATTCTTAATTAATTAATTAGGTGCAACATCTCATCGAGAAGTGCATCCTCTACAACATGAACAGGGAACAGTGCATGGACGCCCTCCAGAAGCATGCTAATATCAAACCTGTCATCACTTCCACTGGTACCAACCAACCTAGCTAGCTTCTTTTTTCATTGTTACTTCGTACTTACTACTTCAATACTAATTATTAATTAATTATATTAATGCATTAACTTAATTTTGATGAATTTTAATTAAGCGATCTTATATATATATATATATATATATATATAGAGTGGAGATACCGTGAGCTTAAACTCACGGATGCCTTCCGTGAGCTTAACTCAAAAAACATATTAAATCATCTCGAAATTTTAATTTATCATTCTCATTAAATTTTTTATACGAAAATCTCATGGGATGCAAAAATTTGGAGCGTTTTGAGCCTTTTAAGTCACCGTTTTTAATTTTTTAAAATGATGTTCAAGTATTGAATATATTATTATTATTTTTAGAGCTGATTTTAAAAAATTAAAAATGATGACTTAAAAAGCTCAAAATGCTCCAAATTTTTGCATCCCATGAGATTTTCATATAAAAAATTTAATGAGAATGATAAATTAAAATTTCGAAATGATTTGATATGAGTTAAGCTCACGGAAGCCTTCCGTGAGCTTAACTCAAAAAATATATTAAGTCATCTCAAAATTTTAATTTATCATTCTCGTTAAATTCTTTATATGAAAATCTCATGGGATGCAAAAATTTGGAGTGTTTTGAGTTTTTTAAGTCACTGTTTTTGATTTTTTAAAATGATGTTCAAGTATTGAATATATTATTATTATTTTTAGAGCTGATTTTCAAAAATTAAAAACCACAACTTAAAGAACTCAAAACGCTCTAAATTTTTGCATCCCATGAGATTTTCATATAAAGAATTTAATGAAAATGATAAATTAAAATTTCGATATGATTTGATATGTTTTTTGAGTTAAGCTCACGGTATCTCCACTCTCTCTCTCTCTCTCTCTCTATATATATATATATATAGCTTAAGTTTACGGAGGAAAAACATATCAAATAATCTCTAAATTTTGATTTATCATGCTCATTAAATTTTTCATATGAAAATCTTGTGGGAAAAATTTGGGATTTTCTAAGTTATCGTTTTTAATTTTTAAAAATCGGTTTTAAAAATAATATTTTTAATATTTGCATAGCATTTTTAAAAATTAAAAATGATAACTTAGAAAAGTCGAACACCTCAAATTTTTATATCCCATAAGGTTTTTATATAAAGAATTTAATGAGCATGATAAATCAAAATTTGAAGAAGGTTTATTGTAATTTTTGAATTAAGCTCACGGAAAGTCTCTGTGAGCTTAAACTCACATTATTTTTATTATATATATATATATATATATATATAGTTGGGATATGGTATTATACATAACATGGATCATCTCCGTGCTATGGATTAGTTTTTCATTTTTAAAGTTCAAATTATCAATCCATCTATACAAAATGATTTTTGTATGAATATCTAGACATAAACCAAATTTTATATTTTTTAGAATTTTTTTAGAATTTTTTAAGATAGTTAGAAAATTACTTTTTTTGAATGGCTCATAATAACTAAATTAAGTAAGTTTCTAACTATCTTAAAAAATGATAAAAATATATAAAAAATATAAAATTTAGTATATATTTAGATATTCATATGAAAATTATTTTGTACGGTTAGTTCGATCATTTGAACTTTAATAACGAAGAACTGATCCATAACACGTGAGCAATCCATGCTATGTATATATATATATAGAGAGAGAGAGGGACTATGGTGCTTCATGAAGCACAAAACCTTTCGTGTTTCACGTCCGTATCTCGAGTTTGAAAGTCCAAAGGGCCGATCGAAAGCATTGAACATAATCTTTATATTGAAATAACTGTGGAGATCAAATTATATATATATATATATATATATATTTAATTTTTTACTATTTTTTAGACGAGTATAAAGTTTGTCGGCCTAATGATTTCTGCACCATCCAAAACTAGTGACTTTGTACCCATCTAAAAAAGAGCAATATATATATATATATATATATATATAGAGTAATGCTATGGTGCTTCGCGAAGCACAAAATCTTTTGTGCTTCGCGTTCGTATCTCGAATTTAAAAGTTCAAACGGCCGATCCAAACCGTTGAACATCATCTTCATATTGAAATATCCTTGGAGATCAAATTTTATATTTTTTTGAAATTTTTTGCTATTTTTTAAATGGATATAAAGTTTGCTGATCTAACGACTTCTGCACTATCCAAAACTAGCGATTTTGTACCCATCTAAAAAATAGCAAAAAAATCAAAAAAAATATAAAATTTGATCTCCAAGGATATTTCAATATGAAGATGATGTTTAACGGTTTGGATCGGCCGTTTGAACTTTTAAATTTGAGATACGGATGCGAAGCACAAAAGATTTTGTGCTTCGCGAAGCACCATAGCATTACTCTATATATATATATACATATATATAAATTTAATCTCCAAAGATATTTCAATAAGAAGATCATGTTCAACAGTTTGGATTAGCCATTTATACTTTCAAATTCAAGATATGGATATGAAGTACGAGAAGTTTTGTACTTCGCGAAACACCCATATCCTCACACTATATATACATACGTATATATATAGTAAAAATACCATGAGGTTAACTCAAAAAGTACATCAAATCATCTCTAAATTTTAATTTATCATGCTCAATACATTTTTTATATGAAAATCTCGTGGGATGCAAAAATTTGGAGTGTTTTGAGCTTTTTAAGTTATGATTTTTAATTTTTGAAAATCATCTCTAAAAATAATAATAAAATATTTAATGTTTGACATCATTTTTAAAAATTAAAAACGTGACTTAAAAAACTCAAAATGTTCTAAATTTTTGTATCCCATAAGATTTTCATATAAATAATTTAATGAGCATGATAAATTAAAATTTAAAGATGATTTGATATATTTTTTGAGTTAAACTCATAGAAGGCCTCCATGATCTTAAGTTCATAGTAGTGTGAGACTATGATGCCTCGCAAAATACAAAATCTTTCATGCTTCACATTCATATCTCGAATATGATAGTGTAAATGGCTGATCCAAATCGTTGAACATGATTTTCATATTAAAATATCTTTAGACATCAAATTTTATATTTTTTCAAAATTTTACTATTTTTTAGATGGGTGGAGAATTATCAGTATTGGATGGTGCAGAAATTATTAGATCAATAAACTTTATACCCATCTAAAAAATAGTAAAATATTTTTAAAAAATAAAATTTGATCTCCAAAGATATTTCAATATGAAGATCATGTTCAACGGTTTGGATCAATTGTTTGCACTTTTAAATTCAAAATACGGATATGAAACACGAGAGATTTTGTGATTTGTGAAACACCATAGTCTCACACTATGTATAGAGAGACAGAGAGAGAAAACAAAGTTTAAAATATAACGCATTGCACGGATGTGCTCATATACTATATCAAAATCTCAAATTTTAAGTTAAAAATGACCGATTCAAACCGTTCAATATATTCTTCATATCAAACTCTTATAGAAAAATCAGATTTTATATTTTTTAAATTTTTTTGCTATTGATGAAAATTATTACTATTGGACGATAAAAAAATCCTCAAATCAAGTAAATTTTTCTTGATCCAAAAAAATAACAATTTTTTTTATAAAAATATAAAATTTGATTTTCAATAAGAATTTGATATGAAGAATAAACTGAGCAATTCAGATCGATCGTTTTTAACTTAAAGTTTGAGATTTTGGCGTGATCATATATTCCTGATTAAGTAAGTGATCTTATGCATTGTGCGGCGTGGTGTTAAATGTACAGTGTGGACAGAGCTGGAGAAGGAGAACAAAGAGTTCTTTGAAGCCTATGCCAGAGACAGAGAAGAAAGAATCAATTTTGACATCGATCAGCAACGCATTCAAAACATGCTATCTGATTTAGCTTCCTCAAAAAATGCAGATGATGATGATGATGATGATGATTAGGCCAATGGCAGAAACATTTAGAAAAGAAAAGCAAACAAAAATAATTAGTTGCCGTATGTACCTCTAGCAGTAGCATCTGCATTTGTATTGCCATCTCCATTTAATTCCTTTTATTTTTATAATAAGGGGAGGGGTTCCTTCACAATGTCAATGGATTGATTTGAAATACTTCAAATAAATTAAAATATCATAAAAAAATTATAAATATATTCTTTAATAGTATTTCAAATTTCATAAAATTTAGTTATCGTTTCGTTTGTTAAAAAAGACCGTTAAATTATAATAACATTAATATTCTAGCTTTTGCTATATCCTCTCTGCCCTGGAACTAGCAACCTAGCAGGTAAGTTTTTTTTAGGAAAGCAGTTGAGCGTTTTTCAACAGAAAAAAGAGAGGAGGGGGGGGGGGGATAGTAATTATCATGTGAACATCTATATATTGTAAAGCGCATATAACAAATGAATTCATCCATTTTATTTCAACTAGCGGTGTCGATGTGTCGTGACGGGTTCAGATCAGATTATTATTATTTTTTTTATCTGTCTCAATTACATTCGGGTAAAAAACTTTTAACCCATTGGGTTCCGGATCGAAAGACACGACCCGTATAAAATAATAAAATATTTAATAATTATTTTAAGTAATAAAGTATTAATTAATTTATAACTAATCTTAATTAGTATATAATTAATATATATCTAAGATTTAGTTAGTACTAGATCATAAAATTCAAAAAAAATTAATCAGATCAGGTCAGGTTGACCCGAACCCGACCCAATTCAGATAAAAAAAAATTAGATCCATACCATAACCCATTTATTTTCAGATCATGTTAGGTCGGATCAGACTCGGTTGAGTCGGGTTAACCCGTCGAGTCGGATCAATAATTCACATCCCTAATTCCACCAAATGTGAAATATCTCAAATATCCCTTCTGTAGAAGGATGGCGGAGAATAAAAAACTAGATATAATCAACAGAGAAAATGAATTAGTGTAAGTTTCGATCCTCTCAGGTTAATTTATATTTTTTCACGCATTAATAGAAAGGGTGAGGATCCCTTGAAAATGGATTAGTTTGGCAATTTTGACAATAACTTTTTAAATAAATATAAAAATTTTAAAAATAGAAAAAATATAAATATATTATTTTACTTATAGATTGATAATGTTTTGAATTTCGTACAATTTCATTATCATTTGATAGTCTATCAAAGACTGTTAAATTAAAACCATTATAATTTTTTGTAAAAAAAAAGAGAAACTATTCGCTAGACAATTTTCACTCAAAAAAGAAAATTATTATTGATTTTACTTAAAAATATAAGGATCCTTGTAATTAATTTAGATATAAATAATATCCAAGTGAAATGTATCATTTAGTTAAATAAAATCAATGCTTTTAAAGGGTTCATAAAAATGAAAAAAAAAAATAGCAAAGCACAATTAAATAGTCTTCGATATCTTCTGCAAAAGAATTTTGCAAAGTATTTATAAAAGAAGAACATGTATGTTAAGGTGTGCTCAGATGTCATCAAATATTGTTGAATTAATTTTGTCAGGGGAGATAATTTAAATCCAATATTGTCGAACTTGGTCTTTCAGACTGGATATTTTGCATCTCCTGTTAATCTTATACTCATACTCAAGATATAAACCTTGTGAATTGAATTGAATTGTCAAAGAAAGCAGTATTTCTATTTGGACGGTTGGTTCTCCACCTCCGGTTAATCTTATTCTTGAGAAGGGATTCAATTACTATTTTTTTGGTGTCCATGATGTCTATTTATTTATTTATGTATAAATTTTAAAATATGAACCGTTAGATGTATTCTATATCATTTAAATTGTATGTATATGAAAAATCATAAAATTTTAACTTCATTTGAATAGCCATCAAATAACATGTCTAAATTGTAAAATTTGGTCCGTTGATTTTATTAACGCTCGATGCCTATATAAATAATATTGAAATGATATAATTTTTTGTATACATATATAAGATGATATTTACAAAATATTCCTTCAATTAATTTTGTTATTTAAGAATTTGAATAATAATTATTTGATATTTAATTTTAACGGCACCGATATAACACTAAAATAGTAATAATTGAATCCCTTCTCTTCTTATGTGATGTAAAAGAGCACCACCACAATCGCATTTTTATCCAGCCCAATAAGACATCTTCAGTTCATGTCAATCTCAGCCTCAGACCGCTGTGCTGAGTAGTAAATTTATGTTGCGGGGCCCTTACCTGCATCACTGGGCCTTCCAGTATAGGCTCCGTCTCCCTACCATTACACACAAACACACACACACACACACAAAGACAGACAACTGCTGGATATTAATAACATAACAGTTCAGATTGTTACTTAGATTACAGTACCAACCACAAGTGCCAAATCAACAGCATACGCAAGGCGTCTACAAGCATTCAACTGCTTTTATTGCATACTAGGATTCACCAAACCAACTCCTATATAAGCATATATATATAGCCCATACTAAGATGGAGATGAAAGGAGTCTAGGCTTCCACCTTGGGCTTCCACCCAGCAATAACATACTCCTCTCCTGCGGGCTCTGTGTTCTTGAACGACTCCCTACTAAACAGTGCCTGACAAATAAATCCCAATGGATGCAAGTTATAAGGTGCATATGTGTGTACCAGAACCAAAAATGAAAAAAGAAGAAGAAAGAAATGGAATCGAAATAACAGTAAGCGCCTTACATTCATGTAATTATGGACATGAGTGAGATCTTGAGGGACACTCCATCCTTTGAAGTGGCCCAGTGCAACTTTCAAGTGATACAGCTTTGGCGCCAGACTCAGATCAGCAGCAGAGATCTTCTCTCCATTTATAAATGGACCCTGTCATCACCAACCCAGATTGGAGGTACTAGTTAGGTTGGCAACTGACCAGCCGAATTAAGAAATCAACCCAACATACCAGCCAAGGCTGATCAAAGGGTATTGGGTCAGGCATAGATTGGACACCTAGAACAATTATTGCATAATTTGAAAACCATTTTGTTAGAAATAGAGACAACAAACTTCTCATTGGCACAACTTGATTCCCATATGAAATACTACAAATTGCAAAAATCAATGTGAATCCAAAATGAAACATGAGGTCAACCCAGCCCTGGTCAGGTCGAACCTGTCTGATCTGACACACTGCTAAATGAGATCACATAGTTTAACCTAACAATTGCCAGATCCTGAAGATGAGGTCAAACCTAACCATGCACAATAAAAATGAGCTCTGGACTTACCCCAACTCAGCACATTGGTAACCCTAAGTTGCAATACAATTTTAGATGAAACCTGAGTGTTTAAACAAAAGGAAAAAAAAACAAGTATGGCTTACATGTGATGCCAGATGCTTGTCGAGAGAGCACAGCTCATTAAGCAGGGCTTGCTCAGAGCCATCATTTGCATTCTTGCTTTTCAAGAACGTCACAAAGGCTGGGAATATTTTTGATCCCCTGATATATGTATATATAACAAAACTATTGTAAAGAAATAGAAAGCCTAGAATTCTAGATGAGGCCTGAAAATCCAAATAAATTGAAATATCACCAGAGGTGGATTTTAGCATTAGAAAAAATTTCCCGTCATAGAACAGTCAATAGTGTGTATAACACATAACAGGCTTGATCTTTCTGCAGAATCTGAACTGCATGTAAAAATCGGGTGACTGAGAAATTTACAACTGATGGTTTACATTAATATTTAAATTAAGGTTCAATTAAAAAAAAAATAGGTTGATTGAGACACCATAATTGACTTTTAAACACCAAGTGACAGAAAGATGTAACAGGCCAACAAGACAAATAGATGACCTCAATATTGCAAGAATCATAGAACAACATTGCATGAACAGGAACAGCAAAAAGAAAAAAAAAAAAAAGATGAGGAGGAGAGGAATACACAGAGGCATATTGAGGTGGAGTGACAAGAGAAGGATTGGGGAAGTTGTCCTCGAGGTATTGTGTTATGGCGTCAGAGTCGGGGTGCCAGGTGCCATCTTCATATTTCAACACTGGTACCTTCCCCTCTGGACTGATTTTCAGAAACCTGTCATGTAAATTGAATTAATAAAAATGAAGTGAACAGCTTAAATCAGAAAAGATTTATGATGTTTGCAAGTGATACATAGCATAATATCTGGAGGGATTAAAATGCTTATTCCTTGGGGGCAATGAATCTATTGTTGTGACTAGAAGAAATAGTAGGAAGGGAAGGGGGGGGGGGGGGGGGTATGTGAAGAGAGAAGAAATTTACTGGGGATTAAATTTGGGTTTGGTTGATAATGAAAATTTAAACTGTGAGAAAAAAAGGGTGGAGTGAAGGAGAAGAAATAAAGAATAAAGAGAAAGCGAACCAGTCGGGCTTGTTGGAGAGGTCGACGAGCTTTTTGTGGTAAGGAATGTTCTTCTCCTCCAAGGTGAGAAGCACGCGCTGGCAGAATGGACCTGCGATTGCAGTTCGATTGAACAAAAGAAAATAAGATTTGGGAATTAAGGAAAGGAAAGGAAATGGAGGAAGAGATGAGATGAGATTCTAACAATCGCCGAGGAGGTCGGGGCGGCCGACGGCGGCCTTCACGCACACTTCAACCGCTTCCAAAGCCATTTCCTTCCTAAGTTCTGAAATTTGCTCAATGAAACGAAAGGAAGGGAAAGGAAAGGAAATGAAATGAAGATGCTAAAGTGTACTGATTGATTCCCATTTCCTAGCCACACTTATCGTAATACACAATAGAGTAGAATACCAGAAGAGTCGAGAGAGGATTATTGTAATTGTAATTGTATTTGTAACTTGTAACGATTGATTACAGGCAGCAGTGGTGAATTCGTTAACGGGAAGTGCTAGCTTAGCTAGTGCTCATACATAACATAACATAACATAACATTCTCTTACTTTTACTTCCACATTGACTGATTGACATAACATAACGCGTCAAAGTCTCTCATCTCTACAAGTCAGTAGGAAAAAGAAAAGAAAAGGCAGTGGTCCTATTTAATTTAATTGCAATTGCAATTGGAATTCGAATTGGAATTGAGATTCGACGGCGATAGTTGATGCCCCCTGCTGCCTCCAAACCAATTATATTTTCCAAAACCAAAAAGGAGCCTTCATCACTCATATGTTATATCAGGGCAGCCCCAAGTGCCCAACAAAAACGACATGACCTTTTTCTTAATTTCTCCTCTCACAAATCACAAATCAAACGTCATAATGTAACATTAACATGGAATAACAAAATTTCTGCAACATGCCCATACATCATCTGCCTCTCAGTCTCACACAGTCATTCATATTCATACATCCTTGAATCTCCACGGTAATGGTATCTTAGATATCCAGATCATCATCAGGATCTTCATCCGAGTCTGGTTGTTCGTCATCTGAATCTCGAACATAATGAATCTCCCCTCTCACCGACTGATTATTACTGCTTACTTTGTTTTGCTCTGACAACGCTCCAATTTTCAGGGAACCAGGCTCTTTCCTGCTCTCAGCTAGACATCTCCTGCCATCATAAATCTCCATATTTCGTCCATTTCCTGCCACAACAAATCAGCATAATGTAATCACAAATATGCACTTCCAATTTCTTTTTTTCTTTGTTTTTCCTACTGCAAAGGGGGAAAAAGGGGCACCAGATTGGTGAAATTACTAAGCAGTACCCATTCAGATATGAAGTACATATCATTATTACGGACCATCATTCTTAACGCATCTCATGTTACTCTTTTCATACAGAGAATTACCAAGATGCACATCAACATTTTATTAACAGAAAAAGGGTAAAACTTATATATATATATATATATATAGTAAAGATACCGTGAGCTTAACTCAAAAAGTATATCAAACAATTTCAAAATTTTTATTTATCATACTCATTAAATTCTTTATATTAAAATTTTGTGGGATGTAAAAACTTGGAGTGTTTTGAGTTTTTTAAGTCACCGTTTTTAATTTTTAAAGATTATATTCAAATATTAAATATATTATTATTATTTTTAGAGCTGATTTTCAAAAATTAAAAACCATGACTTAAAAAACTCAAAACACTCCAAACTTTTGCATCCCACAAAATTTTAATATAAATAATTTAATGAGTATGATAAATAAAAATTTTGAGATGGTTTGATATACTTTTTAAGTTAAGCTCACGAAAGGTCTCCGTGAGCTTAAGCTCACGGTATCTTTACTCTATATATATATATACACACACATAGTCAAAAGAATTCAGACCTTGATGCTCAAAAGGAAGAACAACATTCGCCCTATCCAAACGCTCCTTGTCTGAAAGCTGGAGGTTAAATTGTACCTGCAAATATGAGGGATAAATAGGTCAATATGCATAAAGACATAATATAACTATTATTACCTATATAAGTTATAATTAACTAACCCTTCTAATTTGAGATTCTAACCTTGGGTAGAAGATTTTGAGTAACCACACTGCTTATAGAAGGGACTGAAGAGAACTTCACAGAACCTTGCTCAATGAGTAGCTCTTCGCACTGATTTAAAAGCCAGTAAATCATCAATTGAATAATGAACAATCAGCAAACAAAATGAAATCAGTGAAACTTTGATCTTCTTCTGCCTTAGAGAAATTTATGGGATGGATGCTGATGTAAATCTATACAGTCCATGTTATCTCCTGAATTTGAAAAGCATTTGAATGTTCAACACAATAAACTAAAAAAAAAAAGAGGTGATTTTCTTCTCACAAAAATATGTAGTTAAAGAAAAAAAAAATGAGGAAGATGCATACAAGGAGCTTGACCCTTCCATTTCGCTTTTTAAGACGTGCATTAAATTTTGCTTTTGAATAGTTTTCTTCCATAGAAGTAATATTTCCTGACTTGCCATTTGCACCATCAGGTAGTTGTGCAATGGGTTCAACAGAAGCAATCATGGTAGAGATGTATTCAAATGAGCTAACGACCTTGGATTCATGTAGGTCTGTATGTATTAACCAAAATAAAGATGATATTTTCTCTGCAAAGGAAAGAGATATAAAACAGTTGTACTTAGAATGGATTAGAATGGATTATGCAATTCCTGAAGTAACAAAATGAAACAGCAAAACAAGTAGGTCATTTAGTAACTACCATGGCAACGGAGGTTAGTAAGTAGACGCAAAACAGAAGGTAGAGGAGCATGCCTAAGCAAATGGCTCACCTAAGATCAAATGAGTGATTATTTATTTAAGCACCAAATTAATGATAACAACTGTGTGACTCCTTTTTCAACAAAAAAAAGGAGAGCGGTAACAAAACAAGCATGAAATTTCTGTCATAAAAGGCTAGTTACCGAGTCAATTGCAACAGAAACACGCTCTTTTCCGTCTCCGCTGAGTTCTGCGTTCAATAACAAGAGCAGATATAGGAAAAGAAAAAAGAAATTTAATTAGAATGAAGGAAAACCATAGATGAGATGAGATATATATGAGAAATGGACAATATTATAAAATACCCTTCTTTTAAAAACATAGAACAAAATACTCTTCTTAATAAATCTTTAACAAATTATCCTTGTGGGACCCAATCTCAGAAAAATTATCTTCCCTTTACCTTCCTCAGTTCGTCTCTTCTTCACCTCATTCACTCCCGATCCCCAACAATCTTGACACTGTGACTTGCCACCTTCGCGCCAAATCGAAATCTCTCATTTGCTGCTTGAACCCTAAAATTTTGATGCCAACTAAAGTTTCTCTCTTTCGCCGAACCTATCAGGTATTGCTTATTCCAAATTTATAAGATATTTTAATGGTTTTTTTTTTGAATTTTGTCAGCGATACATACTTATTGAATTTCTATTGAATAGAGACAAGGCATGTACATACACACTTAGCGATTTTGTTTGGTAGTGAAAGAATGAAAAGTAAATTTGTGATTTGGTATATTAATGTCCCTCAAACTTGAATAGAGACAAAACTTGTACATACTTGTAATCTGATTTTTTTTATCAAATCTTACATCTGTGTGGACTAGTTTCTGCACAATCTGTCCCAAGCCAGAATAAAGGAGGAGAGTTGCGGTGGGTGTGGCGAGCCCTGCACTAAAACAGCCGATCTTTATGGAAATGAAACCCAGTCAATTTTCGTTGGGGCGTCACCCTCTTAGCGACGCGCCATATTAGAACCCGAATATGGTGATAAGAGAACAAAGGCTGGGTCGTCACCGCCTTAGTGGCGCGCCATATTGGAACCCGGATATGGTGACAAGTGAGCGAGGGCCGTATCGTCATCACCTTAGTGACGCGCTGCATCGGCGCCCGGATGTAGTGTCAAATGAACAAGGGTCTTCGCACTTGACTCGACGGGTGCGAGGGGCAAGGAAGCTAGTCGGGGAAAGTAGAATTCGTTTAGGTAGTTGGAATGTAGGGTCCTTAACAGGTAAGCTAAGAGAGTTAGTTGATACCGCGATTAGGAGACGCGTTAATATTTTATGCGTTCAAGAGACTAAATGGACGGGTCAGAAGGCTAAAGAGGTGGAGAATAGAGATTTTAAATTGTGGTACACGGGAAAAGAACGAAGTAGAAATGATGTAGGCATCTTAATTGATAAGAGCCTCAAGAATGGAGTTGTCGCCGTTAGGAGACAAGGGGACAGAATCATCATGATCAAATTGATTTTTGGAGATTTGGTCTTGAACGTCATCTGTGCGTATGCCCCACAAGTAGGTTTGAGTGATGATGTCAAGAGACGATTCTGGGAAAACTTAGAGGACATGGTTAGAGGAGTGCCTAGCAGTGAAAAACTCTTCATTGGAGGTAATCTTAATGGTCATATTGGCACAGTTAGAGGGGGATTTGAGAGGGTACATAGGGGTTTTGGATATGGCGAACAAAATCAAGAGGGAGAAGACATCTTGAACTTCGCTATAGCTTATGACCTCATGGTAGCGAACACCTTCTTTAGAAAGAAAAAATCGCATTTAATTACTTTCAATGTGACGACACTCGAGCGGATCGATTTTGTCCCGACTAGAAGGAGGAGAGACCAAGCTGCATGGATTGTAAGGTTATACCTAGCGAGTGTGTTGTCACACAACACAAACTTTTGGTGGTTGATTTTTGTTTTCAGGTATGCGTTCGGCGAGATAAAGGCATGAAAATAACGAGAACGAGGTGGTGGAAGCTCAAAGGAGACGTTTCTCAGGTGTTTAAGAATAGAGTTATTGCAGAAGGATCATGGAACGAAGGTGAAGATGCGGATAATATGTGGAAGAAGATGGCGACTCACACTCGGAAGGTGGCTATAAAGGTGTTTGGAATAACTAGAGGAAATAAACGTGAACCTAAAGACACTTGGTGGTCGAATGATGATGTACAAAAGGCTATCAATGAGAAGAAAGAATGTTACAAACGTTTACATCACAACAAGAGTGATGAAAACATACAGAAGTACAAAGAAGCTAGAAGAAACGCAAAGAAAGCTGTGAGCGAAGCAAGGGTCAGGCATACACAGAGTTGTATCAGAAATTAGATACGAAAGAGGGCGAAAATGATATCTACAAGATGGCTAAACTTCGAGAAAGGAAGACAAGAGACTTCCACCAAGTTAAATGTATTAAGAATGAGGCCGATAGACTTTTGATGAAAGATGAGGAGATTAAGAACAGATGGAGAGCATACTTCGATAAGCTATTCAACGACGAGAGTGAGAAAACCGCGATCGAGTTGGACGACTCAATTGACACCAATAAGCGATTTGGTCGGAGAATTCAAGAGTCTGAGGTGAAAGAAGCTTTAAAAAAGATGAAAACAAGTAAGGCGTTAGGACCGGATGACATCCCGATTGAGGTATGGAGATGTCTTGAAGATATAGGAATAGTGTGGCTCACTAAACTATTTAATATCATTTTTCGGTCCAATAAGATGCCTGATGAGTGGAGAAGAAATATATTAGTACCAATCTTCAAGAATAAAGGAGATATTCAAAGTTGTACTAATTACAGAAGAATTAAGCTCATGAGTCATACCATGAAGCTTTGAGAGAGAATGATCGAGCACCGTTTAAGAAAACTGACAACTGTCTCTAAAAATTAGTTTGGTTTTATGCTTGGAAGGTCCACTATGGAGGCGATTTTCTTGATAAGACAACTTATGGAGAGATATCGAGAACAGAAGAAGGACCTACATATAATATTTATTGATTTAGAGAAAGCGTATGATAAAATTCCGAAAAATATCATGTGGTGGGCGCTTAAAAGGAAACTACTCCCAACAAAGTACGTTACCCTTATTAAGGATATGTACACAAATGTCGTGACTTGTGTTAGAGCATGTGATAGCGAGTCCGATATATTTCCTATTAAGATATGATTATATCAATGGGCAGCATTGAGTCCATATATTTTCACCTTAGTGATGGACGAGATCACAAATGACATACAAGAAGATATTCCTTGGTGCATGCTCTTTGCTGATGATGTGGTGCTGATTAACGAGAGCAGAATTGGAGTCAATCAGAAACTAGAATTGTGGAGACAAACTTTAGAATCGAAAGGTTTTAGACTTAGTAGGACAAAAACTGAATATATGAGGTGTCAGTTCAGCGGGAAAAACTTAGATGACGGAGATGTTAGTTTGGATGGAACGAGTAGTACCCATGAATGACACATTTTGGTATTTGGAATCGATGTTGCAGAGTGAAGGAGAGATCGATGAAGATGTTAGTCATAGAATAAGAGCTGGATGGGTAAAATGGAGACAAAAATCTGGTGTTCTTTGTGACAAAAAGGTCCCAAACAAACTAAAAGGCAAGTTCTATAGGACGGTGATTAGACCCGCGATGATGTATGGCGCAGAATGTTGGGCTACAAAATGACAACACATCCAAAAAATGATTGTAGCTGAAATGCGGATGTTGCGTTGGATATGTGGCCACACAAGGAAAAATCGAATCAGAAATGATGATATTAGGGACAAACTTGGGGTAGCACCAATTCAAGAGAAGCTAGTCCAACATCGTTTGCGATGGAGAGGTCGACCGAGACTGACATGGGAGGAAACAATAAAAAGAGATTTGAAGGAATGAAATATATCCAAAGAGCTTGCTTTGGATAGGAGTGCGTGGACGATAGCGATTCATGTACCTGAACCATGATTTAGGAGTTAGAGTCTAATAGTAGAGTTATAGACTTCATATTCTTAGATTTTTTAGGATTTTAGAATTTAGAATTTAGAAATAGATTTCAGAAATAGAGGTTTAGATAGGATTTTAGGATTTAGAATTTAGAATTAGGTTTTAAAATAGGATTTTAGGATTTAGAAATAGATTTTATAATAGAGGTTTATTGTACTATTATTATTATTATTATTATTGCTATTATTGCTACTATTATTAACATATTATCATTATCATTATCATTATCATCTTTATTTATATATTATTATTATTATTTTATTTATTTATTTTCTTATTCTTTCATCATATTCATTATTATCACTAATATTTAAGATCTTTGATCTTATACTTTCCGAATGGGTTTCATTTCTAGCCTACCCCAATTTATTTGGGATTAAAGGCTTTGTTGTTGTTGTGTTGTTGTTACACCATATTTCATATGATTTAAAAGATTAAATTAATTTAATTAAGTTTTTATATTCATGTAGGATCAATGGGTGATTCACTTTATTATTTCAAAAGTTTGTTAGAAACTAACATTGTGTTAGATGATACATTATCTTTTGATAACCCTATAACCTCTCAAGTTGCTTCTAATTTATTGAATCCTTCAAGAGTTAGGTATGATTGCTCAATAAAAATCATATAAGATGGTTCTTTTGTTGCGCTAGACAGTTCTGTACAATAAGGAGATGATACAATTGAATGGTCTAGTGACTCACGTGAAGACCCCAAGAAGGAAGAGTGTTCTGATTATGATGATGATGATGATGTCAATGAGGGGATAGAGAATTGAACATGATGATGATCTAGCAAGCATTGCTAATGTTATTCAAGTAACCAAAAGTCAAGAAGCAATTTGCAGTGCATGGTCCTGTAGATGTGAATGGGGATCAGAAAGAGCTAATTTTTTTCTAACAAAAAGGCTTTATCAAGAGCACTTGAAGAATGACATGTCATCCACTTTGTTCAAATGAAAGTAAAGAAGTCTGACACTAATCATTATACATGTGTTTTTGTTAAAAGTAATTATAGATGGAGGTTGCATGCCCATAAACTAAAAGGAGCTACATACTTTTTGGCGAGCTAATGCAACAAATCTCATAATTATGTTATTCAACAGATCATAATATGCATCGAAATTGTACATATGCTTTAATTTGTGAGAAGATACTTCCATCAATGATAGCATCATTGTCAATGAGTGTTAAATAAATTCAGTGCAAGATCAAGGATGATTGAAAAACAATATAAGTTATGAATTAGCAATCAATATAAGTTATGAATTAGCATGTTAAGGCACATACTAGAGTATTGAGAATTATATATGGTAGTTGGGAGCGGTCATTTTCTGATTTATCGATGTACTTATCTATGATGCAAAATTTCAAAGTTCTAAATAGCAATTATCGCGCCATCGCGACAAGTCCTAAAAAAAGCTATCCGACATAGCGTAAATAAGTAATATTAATATTTTTATCTAGAGATTCATATAGCAAATAAATAAATAACACAAAACCAATTAATGAATAATACTGACATTGAACAAGTATAATTTTCAAACTACTATTCAAAATATCTTCGATATAGTGAATTATTAAATTAAGTAATACATATAATTTTTTGTCAAACACATTCTATTATTAATTAAAGTCCATGATGAATTAATTAAAATGCTAAATTTTGGATTATATTAGATCTCAAAATAAAGTTTTTTAGGTTAATTTAGTTTAAACTAGATTTAAATTACTCAAATTTAAGGTACTACCTAGTTTTAGTTGTTCAAGTAAAGAAGATAACTCAAAAAGAAAGCAAAAGAGATGTAAGTCGGGGTCAAACCAGAACGCTGATAACAAAGAAGAAAGAAATTTTGATACAAAATTTATATGGAGTGATTAAGATTATATGTTGTAGTTCTTGTTATTAACTTTCCAACGCACTTTAAATCACCTCAATCGGAGTTCAGATGAAAAAATTATGATAATTTGAAATTTATTGTTAACAAATATACGATAGCGTGCAACAACACCGCTATACGCTATACACAATAGCGGTTCACTATCACCACTATAGCGCAAATAGTACACATAGCACAGTGTATGTGTATAGCATAGCATTTGGGTTCCAAAAACGCTATAGTGCCGCTATAGCGCGCTATTAAGAACACTGCAAAATTCAAATTCAGAAACTATTTGGACCATGAACCCTCCTTGGACAGGAAGAGGTGTACACCGATTTAGAAGAGTCTTTTGGGCCTTTGACTCTTCGATAGATGGCTGGAAAAATTGTCGACCATGATAAGTATCAATGGCACTCATTTGTATGACAAATATGAAGGACATGCCTTAATTGCTACAAATATTGATGCTAATGACAGACTTTATCCAATAGTCTTTGCTATATGTGATAAAGAAAATGGAGACAATTGAGAATGGTTTCTTCGATCTTTAAAGAAGTTTGTTACATGTGAAAAGAAGACGTGCATCATATCTGATCGTTTCTCTGAAAATAAAGAAGTGGTACGTAGAGTATTTTCTCCTAATGATGGTCATGCTCATCGCTGGTGTCTGCGCCACATAAAGGTCAACCTTAAGAAGACAGGTTTTATTGATAAAATGGTACTGGACAAGTTATACATAATTTGTGAAAATGAGATTGTAGACTTTAATAGATTGAAAGAAGAGCTAAAAATTGAGTGTAAAAATGCTTGACAATGGAAAATAAATGATGATTGAGAGTATTGGACATTAGCATTTGATGGTGGAAGGAGATATGGTGTGATGAGAACTAATTGGTCTGAGTGTCTTAAATCGACTCGTTTACGTAATTTAATGGATGTCAGAGAAAAAATTGGCACATAAAAGTGCAAATGCTCAAATTGCAATGGGCTTGATCATTATAAAAAGAAATGTACACAACTTCGCAAAAATTCCAATTTAATATGTCAAACTAGAGGTAACTTGCAATTGTGTTCTTATTACATTTGTTTCAAATACTAATTTTTCATTTAATTATTTTTCTAACTAAATCATATAATATACAGGTGCTACTAGTTGAGGTCTCACCTGATAAAAAGAAAGAAATCATGTATGTTTAAAACTCTTAAATCTATATAAAATTGCTGGGTTGTTTATAATTTATTAACCGCTTCATTCATCTTTCTAATGTGAAGCAGCTCACTTTATTTTATTTTGCTATATTTGTCTCTTTATATTGTAGGAATATTTACAGCTTCAAATATAAAAAGTCACTGAAATAGTTTAAATTTGAGTAATACTTTTGCATATTATATGATTTTGTACATTTTTGGTTTATCATAGTAATTGAGAAACATACCTGTTGCAAGATGGAGAATCGAGCAGAGCAAATGATCAAGATCTTGAACGTTTTTGTGAAGAGTAACTAGTGAAGTTTGGCGGTGTGAATGGCTAAGTGGAAGATTCCATCCAAGCGGGTCAGAGTAGCAATCGAGTATTCGAATTCTGTCCTTGTGAAGCGCAAGCGCTGGAGCGTCGAATTCAGAAGCGGCGTGACGCTCGAAGAGGTCGAGATAGAAAGAGGGGCTCCGATCAAAGGCCACAAGTAGAATCCCCCGGGCCTGGGATTTGGCGGCGGCGACGAGAGAGAGGAAGGAGGTGAGCAAGTGGCGAAAGGCGAGGGAGGCGAGAGGGGAAGGGGAAGGGAGAGAGTGGTGGAGAGAGAGAGCGGGAGCGTGCTCTCCTTCCAGGCAGCCGTCGCGCAGCGATCTCACAACCGCTTCCGCCATTTTGAGATGAGCAGCAGCTGCATGCAGATTGCAGGCGAAGGCGAAGGCGAAGGCGAATAGGATAGGAATAGGAATAGGAACGCAGCTTTTACTAATTGTTCTTAAAAATTATATTATTTTAGTGATATTTTATTTAAAATGATAACAGAGGTAATCTGCTGATTTTGGAAGCAACAATTGTCTATATATGGCTATAACTATAAATGATAACTGCATTGATTGAATGGTTATCTTGATTTCTTTTGTATACTCTTTTTTTTTTTTTTAATTTTGATGCACAACAATAAAAATTTGGAAAGATATCAATCTTGGCATGCATTGAAAGATATCATTGTTGATTGAAATTCATATTAATTGCGTAGTTTTTTATTTTTATTTTTTTGCATATGAGTTGTAAGGCTTGCAATTAAGTTACAAATGCTGCCATAAAAAAATTAATTAACAATAATTGCTACTTTCTAACTAATAAGGATGATTTTTGCTGACAACTCATCTAGGAGGCCGGTTGCTAATCAAGTTGTTTGTTATTTTTTTTTGACAATATTTCCCTTTTACATTGTAGCTCAAAAAGTACTTATCTTATAATGGTGGTATTGCAGGTATCACGGCAACAGGTGTTGTAAATGTGGTACGAGACACTAGATTGACTATTGAAGAATTATTCCAGATATATACCCATTCAGAGAGTTACACATTTTTTTGGGTAATAGCATTGCCACACAGAAAGTAGGTAAAATTGTACCCCAATTTTGGTTACATTTTTCATTTTTCTTGTTTTGCTTATTATTAGTTGTGTGTTGGAGGGGGAGAGAACTTCGAATGTTCAATTCACCTTTTCCCGACTATTATTGGGTTTTCTTCTTTAATTACAGTGTAGGTCTCATAGTAGATGACCCAAAATTCTTTATGGGTTCTTATTCCAAAATTCTTCCAACTTGTATGTTATGTGGACTCTTAATAAAAAAAATATATGGCAAATAATATATTGGTTATTGTTTAATAGTTTTTATTTGTTAATTATCACTTTTATATTTTGCTGGGGCAGATTAATTATAGTCCAATTACAATCTTATGAATTAAGACTTTATAAAAAAATCAATTTGTTGAATTTATTTGTTTTATTTTTTTCTTAGTTCTAATTAAGATTACCAGTCAAACATTTTTTTTTATTTTGGATCATGAGCCTTTTTTTGGCAAAAAGTTGCAAAAAATATTTTTGTCAATATCACCTGTTGCAACGCACAGACAATATACTAGTATTTTCTAGTTCATACTAGACAAAGTACTACAGGAACTTGCAAGATGTCTTGAGCCAGATATCTATAGCAGTACATCATCAATACCATGGTGGGCTGGTCATTGTCAAAGTTGACTAAAATATTGTATGAAGAAAATTTCCTTATGTTTTTTCTGTTGTCACAATTTAATTCCTGCTGCTTGTCATATTGGTTGGTACCTACCCCTCTTTATCTAGTCCTATTGGCTGAGAATATTATAAAGTCAGTGATGGATGATACTGAGGCTGGTACTGATCCCTCTTTATCTAGTCCTATTTGCTGAGAAAGATTTTAGTAGGCTTTGGTTAGACAAGGATGTTGGCTGAGACTGTGGATTACTGGTGTTTTTGTTGTTGTTGTACTAGTATCTTTACTGGTACAAAGTGTCTAGGAGGGTATGATGTTATTTTCCTACTCTCTGATTGTAATACTTTTGACATTGTTTTGATAAGCTGAAAATGATAGGACATGTACCATAATTTTCAAAACAAAAAAAAAAATTAACCAATCAACACTTAATTCAATCCTGCTTTACACACACAGACACAAATATTATATATATTTTTTTGAAGAAACAAATATTACATTTGCTAGTTTATACCACATACAGAGTAGGACATGAAGAATATGAAGATGGTAGTTGAATAATTTTGTGAAATGCATGTGCTAATACCTTATCTTGGCACGACATATAGCTCTCACCCCAACCACCAGAAGGTAATTCCTTCAAGAGCAAAAACTCACATGTTTTTCTTATTGAAGCACTGTTCTTGTATGTCTTTCCAGCCGCTATTAAACCCTTAACTCCAAACCATATCCCATACGTGAAACAAGCTACCCACGAACCTTACTTGTTGCTCAAACAAACAAGTGACTTAGGAAATAGGCAAGAAATTATTATATTATTAAAAGGTTCAGTTACTCCAGTAGTATGTGACAGACTTCTTCCAGTGAAATTAAATGGGGGGATGGAAAAGAGGGTATACCATGAACCATCGGGTTGTTGAATAGATTCGATATAGTAAACAGTTTTTCTGATGCAAGTATCTACATCTTTCTTACGGTGACCTGGGTATAGCTTTCTAAATGCAGTTAGAGCCTGTATTGCAGCTGATGTGCTAAATTTCATTGCATTTTGATTAAAGACTTTACATGTCTGTCAATGCAACTTTACATGTGCTAAATTTCATTGCATTTTGATTAAAGACTTAAGTGATGAAGATTGTTGCCTCATACAGGTAGTCTATGACAATGTCCCCAAAAGTCTCTGCAGGATTTATTAGCTATATTTTTTCAGTAAAGAAAGCATAAGTATTCAACAACAACAACAACAACAACAACAAAGCTTTTAATCCCAAATGAATTTGAGGTATGTTAGAAATGAAACCCGATCAAAAATCATAGAGATCAAAGATCTCAAATATAAAAAATCAATAATAGTAATAGTGATAATGATACCGATAGTAATGATAATGATAATAATGACAATGATAATGATGATAATTATATGATAATAATATACTAATAATAGTAATAATAGTAATAATAGTAGTAATAATAATAGTTAATAATAATAAGGACATCCATAATAATAATAGTACTGCTAATAATAATAATAGTCCTAATAACAATAATCATGATTAACTGATACTATAAATCATACTTCTAAATTTTTTAGACCTTAAAATTCTAAACCCTACAGCAATAATTAATAATTTTTCAGAGTATATTTGAAAAAGAAGACTGTCATACAACAATAAATAATAATTATTAATTTTTCTATTAGGAGGATAATACATAGCTGTCAGTATACGAAGCTATCAGAAACAGAATCATATGTCAACTAGACTACAGATTCCACACTTAGTCAGACAATTCTAACTAAATGCACCAAGCCAAACGCTCAAAATTTGAATTGCTCACAGATGATCTAGCATCATCAAACTCCTTATTTGAAGAATAGTAAAACAGAAATGAGGTCTGCATGCAGCAATACTAACCTTCATCCAAGCATAAGATCTTGTGAGTTCATAGGTTGCAAAACCACCATTCTCATTCTACATGAAAATAAAAGCAATAGAAAACAAATAAACCTGGAATTAAAACAGTCTAGTAGCATGAATTAGTTCCTTAACAGTGAAATACACATACCATCACTGATGCAATAACATTGACAGCATCATACAACCTATTTGCTTTAATTGGCTCGCCCACCATCCCTTGAGGTGTCTTTGACAGTAGTAATGCAGCCTGAACAAGAGAAAATAAACTCCTATGATCACAAGTAGTCAGTCATATCTGAAATTTCTGAGAAGAGCAGAATACTTCTTTCCATGTAAATCAACGAGTACCTTCATTCCTTCAGCGGTACAATCGAAAATAGGCCACCCATGATCTGCTATAGAGAACGCCCATGCTCCTTTAGATATGTGACGGTACCAGTAACTAAGATCCCCTGGACAATCCTCAAGTACCTTTTATTAACAAATTTTATGTTACTACAAATACTTCTTTGTATTTTGGACAACAAAAATGTCATATAAACTGTTGCACAAGTTATGAATATCTGACTATATTTGATGAACTCATGGGCCTTATGAAGGGTAGGTGCATACTCTTCAACCAGACCCGTAGCGTAGATTACCTGAACAATAAATACAGTATCCCACAGTTGACTCCCATTGTAGCTTTGCATTTTCATGACATCTTCAGCAATATTAAAGTAATAATTATAATTAAAATAATAATTAAAAATGATTTAGCACCATCAATAAATGATATAAGCCAATAGTAGAAGAAATAATTATATAAATCAAGAAATAAATACAATGGGAGTCAACTGTGATGACTTACGTAAATAAGCAAAGTTAATAATAAATGATAATAAAATTTGCTATTTATGATGACTTACGTAAATAAGCGGATAAAAATTCAAAAGAATTAAATTAAAAATCAAATACAAATAAATTTAAATTTGAAACAATAACTAAATTGATTAAATCGGAATTTGAATAAATTAGAATAATATAAAAGCTAACAAAAATAATAAATATATATATATAATTAATTTAAAACGCTATGTATATTGTTCCAAAAATTTAATAAAAAAATCAACTTGCAACCATATGCGAATACATACGAAGACTTTAATCGGAAGAACAAATTTGATCAGCATATTAATTAGTAATAGCTTAATAATAATATGAAACGATGCATCGATATTTAAGATTTATTGATAATGAATTAAATATATGACCTTGAAATTCTGAGTTGCTGCACGATACACCACAAACCTCAGCCTCATTTGATCCGGTCTCAATCTCTCACCTCAATTAATGCCATTTATGGCACCTGTCCCCGTCCCCCTCACCTCTCTCCCTCTGCGTTTTCTTTTCCCCTTTTTCGCTTGTGACACCGACCTCTCTCTCTTCTCACGCCTGACAATAGCAGCATTTATTGTGCCGCCTCTCCCACTCCGCCCCTCTCCCTTTCAACCGTTCCTCACCGGCCTCTGACCTTCTTGTCTCATTTTCTTCTCCCCCCTCATGATTTCATCGCGATTGTGCCCCTCTGGGTGATCTCACACGGTCGCCATCACCTCTCTCTCTCTGGTTGTCTCGTCAGCTCTTACCCAACCACGCCCCGAGACTGTCGTTCCCCTCTCCGCTCCCCTCTGGCTCATTACCTACTACTAATCTCTACCATTGTGCTTCCTATAAGAGTCCTATGCGCGCACCTCTCTCTCCTTCCTTTTCGCATCTCATGGGTTGAGAAAAGAAATACTAAATCTGATGAGAACAAAAGAAGGTGAGAGGAGAAGGGAAAGAGGTGGTGGCTGGGAGCTTAGGAGGAGCCCAACTTGCTTTGATTTCTGGCCCTTGTGCTCTCTGTTCTCTGGCTCGCCTTTGCTGGTAAATCCTAGATAAATTTCATCTTTGGGAATTACATACTGATTAGTATCAGTCCTTGTTGCTTCGTTTGATGTTCCTGTGTGATTTGCTAGCTTTGATTTGGGATTGTGCTGACTGATTTGGATCGATAAAACTGGTACTGGTCTCGTATACTCTGAGATGATGTTCTGAACTATAGTTGCTGGTTATTGTGTTATTTGGCCTGATTTATGCTGGTACCAGATAATTCCCTTATTATTATCGCTATTCTGGCTCATACTGGCATTATCTTTTCTTGCATTGACTTATCACCTTGCTGCCCTTGTGATTTGCTGTCTCATTCCTCCTATACTGGTAAACAAACCCTAGTTGCCTTTTTATTGGATGCATGTGATGCTTCTTTTGCTGGTTCCTATGTTTCCCTGTGGAACACCCCTCTCTGTGCCTTGTTTGCTGTCTGTTACTGCTGGTAATTTATGTCATGCCATGGATGTGATATTTTGGGGCTACTAGTACCAATTAAGGCTTGGTCATTTTGCTTTTGCTTGATGTATTAGTTTGTGTGGGTTCTGTCTGATCTCTGTCCACATTGGTTCCCTGCTGCCTGAATTGTTTTGGGTTGTCCTGACTTGTTGGCTACTTACCCTGTATACTGGCTGCGCCAGCTACTAAGCTTGATTTGTTGATTTGGTTAATGGTTGTTTTTCTAGTAAATAAGACTGGCGCTGCCCCTTTTGCCTTCCTGGCCTGTTACTGGTATGGCTTGTCCTAGATTGAATACTGGTATGTTATTGTTAAATGGTTTGGTTGTTTCTTCGGGTCTGTCAACACTAGTCGATTGATTGGTTGGGTGGTTGATTGCTTATTCACCCCCTGGTACTCCTTGACTGTTGCCTTGATTTCTGGTATTATTTTGGGTTTCAGATTTTCTGGTTTGTGCCGCCATTAGTCCCTGATCTGACTTCCTGGCCCAGTCTTTATTTTGCTGGTACCTTGATTTTTTTGTCATTGTTGTTGTGTTGCCTATGTGTGTGCCTTTGTGTTATTGCCTGTCATTGATATTCCTGTGATGTCTAGTGTGTGTAGCTGTGGTCTATGTTGATGTTTGGGATGTTGGACGTGGCTGTTGGGCCAAGATTAAATGGGCCAGAAATTTAGTATTTAGAAAATGAACTTAGAGTTGGGCCCAAATCAAATAATATAGACCTAAAAGATAAGCTAAAATTTTTGGGGCCGATTAATGGAGGATAATTAACTTAGATATAATTAGGAAGTCGTATTAAATTAAAATGACCTAATATTTAAAAATCTTAAGAAATTAAAAAGGGATTAATTAAGAAGTGCTTAATTAATTGGAGGCCGCCCGGAAGGTTCGACGGTATCCATAGATTAATAACGTAAACTTAAACCATGGGAAATGATTATATACCCTGATTGTCCCCGATTTCGGGATATCAGTGCATTGGCACCAATGATTCGGTAGTCAGCGTATGATCCCGTTCATTAAAACACTAACACATTAATAGAATAATAACTTTTTCTTTAATTTTCTTATATTTTTCATTTATTTTATTTTTATTTATTTTATTTTTTAACTATTTTCTCTCTAACTTATAAAAATATAATAATAATACATATATATAATAAAATAAAATATATAACTTAAAAATATAATAAAAATAATAATTAGGATATAATTAATACATATTATAATATATATTAATTAATTTTTCTATTTTAAATAAATAAAAGAATATTAAAATATAATATTATATATACTATATAATATATATTAATCAATTTCTCTTTTTTATTTTAATCATAATTAGTGATTTTATTTTATTCTATGTTGTAAGATGTTCATTATATTTCTTATCCCGTTGTGATTGAAAATTGTACGTGTAATCAAAGTGAAACTAATAAAATGAATTATGATTTCGTATCTATCTCGATGTGCGTGTACGAATTAGTTTTTGATATTTATCATTTACAGATTTTGAATTATCAAATAACGTAATCTTATACTTATGGAGAAACGCGATAAAGATAATGAACAAGTAAAACATATGGTATTTATGATCATAATTTGAATTAATTAAAAGGGGATTTACGACTAAACATTAACGTAATTAAATGATTAAATCAACGAACCCGAGCAAAATAATAATAAACATATAAAAAGTGATTAATATGACAAATGCTGAAAAAAGAACAAAAATACGTTAGTTAGATTTTTCGACACCCTATAAATACAGTAGAAATGTTGCCGAAATTTTTAATGAAAGGACAATAAAACTTGAACGAACGTTTAATTAAATTATCAATCTAATTTAATTATTAATTATGAAATAAATCAAGTTAAAACTAATAAATATTTAATTTAAATTAAATAGGTGATATAGTCGACTCGGATCCACTCGCGGAGTACGAGGTCACTCTTGACCCGACGTACCACCTCCGGAGTAGAGCGACTTCGCGATCCTCACCAGCACTCCCAAGTACGGTTTTCTGGGATTTGCTTTTCTTTCTTCAGAATTAGGAACCTACACCGAAAATAAAGATGTTTTTAAAATAAATTTGAACTGCGGTATTTTTAGACCAAAATTGATTAGAGACCAAATTTGAATTGTCATATACATCCGATAAATTGACCAGTATTTTTGGGGCCTACCCGCATTCGCATGTCAGAACATGTCATATTACATGTAGACATGATAGGAGTATGACTCGAGAAATAGTCTCGAGATAGGATCATATAGAATTAAATAATAAAGTTGTAGATTATAATTATTAGAAAATATTATTACTATAACTAATTATTAATTAATTTAGGTAGTTAATCATGCATTAAATGCATGGGAGTGCTAAGAGGCGGGCCGGGTAATTCTCAGTCTGAGGTTGCTTTGCATAACCAGACCGTTGTGGTTATGTACGGTGACTCGTAGGCCCGTGGGACCCACCGGTCTGTATATCCACCGACCCCGTTATTTGGCGGGTTTGGATGTGTGAGAGTGTTTTTTTATCAATATTATATATTTATTATTCTTAATATGATTAAATTTTTAATCCAAAGTTGAGCGATTAGGATACCATATCTTTCAGTATTTAGTGTGGGCGGCCATATTCGAGACTGAAATCTACACCGAGATATTATATTATTTTATTTATCCGGCTTATTTAGGATCCTAGTATGTCCGAAGGGCTTTCTGCTTTGGCCCCTAGTTGGTACAGAAAAAGTCGGGATACGGTCCTTTGGCCTTAGTGGGTACAGTGTAGGCTCCCATTTGTATATACTTCATTTTGTTATTTTTACGGGATGCGGTCCTCTGACCCTTGGTTGGTACAGTGTAGGCTCTCATTTAATTTCGATTTGTCAATTAACGGGTAGTTATATCCTTTTGGCGATATGGCAACTGAAAGCATAACTTTTTAATTCCCTTTGCTCATTATATTATTATTATTCTGTGAGGTGGATCATCAGATTCAGAATACCGAGTACGTGCGGTAGAGCGTTATCGCTCCGGGAGGTTGAATTTTCCCAGGGTATTCAGGACATTGGCGCCCGCTTACTCGAAAATCCTAAGTTTGTAAGTTGGGCCTGAATACGTGCTCGCTTAGGTAAGTCACAAGTCCAGGGCCCGACCACGTGCCCGCTTATGGATGGACTGATGATCTGCAACTGGGTTATATCTATATGGGTGCTTTAAATCTCGTACCTCTTATATATATTTATTACATATTATATTATTCTCCACTGATTTTTATATTTCGGGTTTATCTGTCATTGCATGTCATTGCATCACAGTGAATTTTTAAAGAGATGCATTAAACTATAATTTTACTTATAAATAGATAATTACTGCATTTAGAAAGTTAGTATCGGTATTTGGGTCCAGTCTAGAAAATAAGATCAAATCTTAAGGCTGGATCTAAATCAGTACTGAGTAATTTTTAAAATTACTCACGTTTCCACGGTGGTTGTGGGATCCAGGTTTACAGGTGCGGGATTGATTTTTGATAATAGTGCTAGGTGCAGTCCTGCGTGATATCAGAGGTGCTTCGCCGCATCAGCACAGTGAGGCGGGTAGATGATTAGGGCTTATCGGGTATCGAGGTACTCTATGAGAGATTTTTGCTATCCATTCCGATGGAGTTAGCCCCGCCGGTGTCGGGCGTTGTATCCTACTGTGTATTCTGGACTGTATATTATTTTATATTATTATTATTATTTTGTTTATTCTGAGATTTATCTTATTTTATTTATTTAGTCTTTCGTACGCACGTCTCGTCGTGCGTACGTTACGAAATTAATCACCCATAATCTGATTTACTATTTCTGAGGTGTGACACATACATTCTGGGAATGTGGAGCTTAAACTCCTCTGAGTTTGGATCCTCAATCCAGCAGCATAGCTTATTCAGCACCTTACCAAATCAAAACCTAGCTTTAGCATTTACAAGCATTCATCTATCTGCAAATTTAATTTGGTAAGCACAAAGGAAATAAAGAAGAATACCTTATTAACATGACCAATGCAAATGTAACAAGTGTTTTCATCTTCATAATGGATATGTTGAATAGCAGTACTAAGAGCCTTTTCTCTCAGCTTGTTACCAGGCCAGTGCAACAGAATAGGCTCTACAAATTTGTGAAGTGTGGCCCACAGTACATCTTGTATCATTGGGTGAGGGTAGTACAAATCTTCCTGCATATGACAAAAATAAAATTGCTGTTCATTTAAATCAAAATTAGAGGAACTGCTTGGCAACTATTATAAGCAAACTCAAAGCTAAAACAACATAAAGGGAAGAAATCAAAATGAACATACCTTGGCACACTCGTTGCGAGCATTGTTCTAATCAATGCTGTCATATGAAATCGAGTATAGTTCCTTTCTTAATTCCAATATCAATGGTGTGATTTTACCAACAAACTTCTTTCTATATATGTAAGACATTGGCAAATAAACCATTCGACAGTGACACCATAACCTTTCTGTAAATTTTACATTCAAATGAATAGGTGTCTTTTTTTCTGGAAAAAACCAAGAGCTAGCACATCCCTATTATTTCATTTTTGTAGGGGTACCAGGATGAATGGGGAGAATGTATGGAAGTAGCCACATCTCAGGCGGTAGAGGATTATTCCCAGACCAGTCAAACATTCCAAGTACCTGAAAGCATTATGCTTACCGATGAAGAACAGAACTTACCTAATATGGAATATATAGTAAAATGAAAATATTAAAAAGACAAAATTTGGCACTAACAGAGAGCCACGTTTTACCCCATGAAGTGATAGCAGTAGCAATGTCATGGCTTAACATCCAGTTCCTTGCTTTCTCCATGGAGCCATATCCAGCAGTGGGCCCTTCACCAAGTAACCTGAGGGTGACATATGTGAGCACAGAACCGAACATGGTGCTGTGGCCCTCGATGTGCAAACCCCAGTCCTCATCTTCGTTCTGTGATTTTATTGAGTCGAGAAAGTTAATGTGTATGGGCATGCAGTTGGTGAGATAGATGTGAAGAAAGAGAAGAGAAGAGAATGTACCTAATGGTTGTAAAGATAGCGGCGAATCTCTTTTTGATGCTCTGGTGAGATAATAGTATGCAATGCTCGGTAACATACAAACACATTATTTATTGGAACTTGGAAGAAGTAGTTATATTTAGTTGAGCGAGGGAGGGATGAAGGAGGTAAGAAAGGAAAAAAGTTAAGTAAGAAGCATGAATCAGGTCAGGAATGAGAAACATGGGGCCTCCATAGTCATCGGGCCAGTAGCTGTCATGGGCTTGAAAAGTGGAATAGCGAGAGATAGCTCTGCGTAGAGGTTAGCACAGCATGCCCTGTGAGTTGATCATGGTCTGTGAGTTGTAAGGAGGGAACTAGGAAGGTCCAGTTGAAGACATGGCGAGCGCTCTCCACCTGGGCTCTCTCCTCAGGCGAGTCGGCGTGGGATCAAACTCCTAGAGCTGTGTAACACAACTAATGACGTAATTTATCTTGAAACTGTTATAATATGATATATCTCGGTGGAGGGAAGAGAAAACAATTCTGAAATTTCTTTCTATTCAAACTATATCTTCTATTTCTCTTACACTATTTTCTTCTCTCTTGATCGACTGAATTTGGCTCTGATACCAATTTGTTAAAAGAGAAGGGATGGATAAAATAAGTTTTCTTAATATTAGACACTCTTATATCTTTCTTGCTTACAAAATAACAGAATACAACTCTTTATATAGCCTAAACATTTGAGAAGACTCTAGAAATTCATAATAAAAACATATAATAAAAACAGAATTCTAAACAGCACCCTTTCAGCTGACCTCTGTCCACTAAAATCGTCATAACTCTCTGTAGGGAACTCCAAACGACTTGACATTTGAACCATTGGAAACTAGACTTCAATAGCTTTCCCTCCATAGGTCAAACACTAAATTCTACGTTCATTTTCCCCTTCAAATTCTAACCTTAATCAGCCTTAAAATTCTGTCAAAGTGCTGAAGCCAAAGAGTCTCCCTTTATTTCTTAATTTATTTAACTTTAATACTAAAATTAAGTTTATCTTTCAACACCCCCTCTTAAACTTAATTTCTTTTTCATCCTTCATGTCAATCATCATTGAACTTTTTCATAACTCGCAGCGAATAGCGACGTCACTCATTGACGGCTTCTTCTCGATTCATTGATCTAGGAAATTCAAAACATCAATCGTGGTTTCATCTCATATGTCATCCAACTTGTCTGACTCTTCAGGTCATGTATATGTGAGATTCACACTCACACCGCGGCTCCACACCGCATTTTTTCATGTGGCTCCACACCACATCTTCTCATGGTCTTCACACACTTCTAGCAAAACATCTCATAATGTTGCTAGTTCTCTTATCCTTGCACTCATTGCACAGGCTATCATGAGTCATTGCTCATGTCGGCTTCACTCACCGATTCTTCAAAGACCACTGGCAAAAACTTCACCACACTTTTGTAACATTCGCTGCTTGATACATAACTTTCATCATTGACAATTTTTTTTTTACAATATCTCTAAAACAATCTCCACTTTTTTCTTTTCTTTTTCTCTCTTTTTTAACAAAAAAAAAATCACCACATGATATTTTTCATTATCCCGACACTTTTTCTTTTCTCACAAAAAAATAAGGGAATTTTTTTCACTCATTTTTTAATGCTCCTAACAACACAGAAAAACTCATATACTAAAATAAACTCAGAAAACACTCTTAACACTTAACTTTCTTTAAAATAAATATCGAGACTCACAATATTTTTTTCTTCAACATCTCTCTTTTTTTTTCTTCTTTTTCTTCTTTTTCTTCTTCTTTTTCTTCGCCATGGTAGATCTCTCTTGATCAAATGAACCTAGCTCTGATACCAATTTGTTATAATATGATATATCTCGGTGGAGGGAAGAGAGAACAATTCTAAAATTTCTTTCTATTCAAACTATATCTTCTATTTCTCTTACACTATTTTCTTCTCTCTTGATCGACTGAATTTGGCTCTGATACCAATTTGTTAAAAGAGAAGGGATGGATAAAATAAGCTTTCTTAATATTAGACACTCTTGTATCTTTCTTGCTTACAAAATAACAAAATATAACTCTTTATATAGCCTAAACATTTGAGAAGACTCTAGAAATTCATAATAAAAACATATAATAAAAACAGAATTCTAAACAGCACCCTTTCAGCTGACCCATGTCCACTAAAATCGTCATAACTCTCTGTAGGGAACTCCAAACGACTTGACATTTGAACCATTGGAAAATAGACTTCAATAGCTTTCCATCCATAGGTCATACACTAAATTCCACGTTCATTTGCCCCTTCAAAAGCTATCCTTAATCAGCCTTAAAATTCTGCCAAAGTGCTGAAACCAAAGAGTCTCCCTTTATTTCTTAATTTATTTAACTTTAATACTAAAATTAAGTTTATCTTTCAACAGAAACAAAATCAATTTTGAAGGAATTCAAAGTATTGATAATGGCGGAAGACTGGAATCAATTTGAATTGGCCAAATTTATACTTTTCATTAACATTTATATAATCCGATTACATAGAACATTAGCCTATTTATAGACGAAACTAATGAAAAAAAATTTAACAAATTTGATTAAGAATCCATGGCTAATCTATGAGGGAACGTCACGTCAGCTTGAAGAACTGTTCTTCAGTCGTTCAGATTAGTTTATGCGCGAACGTTGTTGTCCGAAATTTAAATTTAATGGATGAACTCTTCTGCAGCTCCTACCCTTATTTCAAATTTATGTTGACCGTTCCCTTCGTCTGCTCATCTCTCCAATTGTATATCATTCTCAGTACCGATTGAATTGGTATCTCCCATGACTATCATCTCCTCTTCTGACACTCCCTCCTCATAAAAAATCTTCTTGTCCTCAAGAAGAGCGTCAGGTAAGCCTATCACAAGGTAGCGTAGTCTTCTTCATCTTCAGATAGGTTGCTCCATTTAATCAGTAATTATGGTACCGCTTCATTATTATGCTTGACAGCTGATGTAGATGAACTTACTAACAGATCAGTTCACTTGAGTTCAGATAGCAGAGATACAGATGAACTTACTAACAGATCAATTCACTTGATTTCAGATAGTAGAGATACAGATGAATTTACTAACAGATCAGTTCACTTGATACAGAGTAGTGAAAGTAGGTTGGTAGGAAATGAACTTACAAACAGATCAGTTCATTTTAGGGTAGAGAAAGACGAACTTACAAACAGATCAGTTCAATCTTAGCAGCTCCGAGAGATGATCTTACAAACAGATCAGATCAACCTCTACGAAGAGATAGAAGACGAGTCTACAAACAGATCGACTCAATCTTAATTAATATAGAAGATAAACTTATAAACTGATCAGTTCAATCTTAACTAGTCAATGACCAATCACACAAAATATAACTTAAAGTGCTAAGCCAGTTGATCTTGAGGCTGGTGAATCAGAAGGTTAATGGATATGGCCCACATGTACATCTTACTGATCTTCTAGATCATTAATTTCAAGCACAGAACAGATTCATAAACCCAGGAATACTTCTACACACAAAGTCAAACATGAATCGTTAAACCAGTTCAATATTGAGGCAGGCGTGTTAGCGAATGAAGCTACAAACAGATCGGTTCGATTTCACTGTTTAGGAGATGAACTTACAAACATATCAGTTCAATCTTGTGACTTAGGAGATGAACTTACAAACATGTTAGTTCGATCTCATGGACTAAAAGATAAACTTACAAACAGATTAGTTTAGTCTTACTAGCGTGTTAAGTAATGAACAATTATTTAAGACACAGAGTCAGTAGATAGTGGACAGAGTCCCTACAGTTGTCTTACTTGATCTTTTAAATCATGAATTCTAAGCACTTGGCCGATTCATAGATTCAGGGTTACCTTGTACACAAAATTAGACTCGGAGCACTTAGCTGGTCTAATATTGAGACAAGTATATTAGAGAGTGAGTTTCCAGACAGTTCAGCTCAACTCTTCTAATTTAGTCAGATTATGGGCTTACGAGCAGCTCAGTCCCATATTTGTACACCACTAGCCTTGGGAGGCAATTGATGTATTGATTTTCACTGAATCATCAATCTCAGTATCATGATGTCACCTTTTTAGACATCATAATCTTGTTCTTTGAAGTCAACACACTTGTTGTGTTGATATTGTAGTCTTAGTTGTCTTCTTGGCCGGATATTTTTGTCCTAACCGTTGTTGACTGACTGTTCTGAGTGTTGCATTACTTGTGCAAAAATACCTTACTTTCATACACCCCTTGTGTGAGCTTATTTAATCACCTCTAAAATGTAAAAGAATTTTTGCATTATTATTGACTTTTATTAATGAGATAATACCCTTTATTATTATCTCAATTACAAAGGTGAATTTATTTTTATTTTTAACTCTCTTTATTTTTATAGAAAATCACTTACAAAAATAATAGAAAAATAGTTGGCTATTATTCATAATTTTATTTAGATTTTTAATATTTTTATAATAGCCGAAATAGCAAGTCAAACCTTGGTCAAACAGAAAAAGTATATAATATCATTTTGATTTTAAATTATTTTAGTACAGTAATATTTTTAAAACAGAAATATTTTTACATACAAAAATACTATAAAAAATAAAGAATTTTTAGAAATAAATTTGAGTCAATTTGGAGTTTGGAAAAGCCTCCAAATAATTTATTTACTATTTATTTTTAATTTTCTGTTATTAATTGGCAGTTGGGCTTGATTGATTGGGCCGACTTTTATTTCTTTTAATTTCTTGCGAATTGGGCCCATTTTCTTTTTTCTTCTCTTCTGGCGAACTGGGCCCATATTAGAGTTGGGTCGACCCTTTTATTTATTCAACTGTGATTTATTCAGGCTTTTGGATCTGTGTTGAGATTGATTCTTAGTAGATGAAGGGTTCAGATTGATTTTAGTTATTAATCTTAACTAATAAACTGTTCTAATCATTGAATCTTTTTGAGATTCCCTAAGATGCGCCAAGATTTATATTGATGTACTGAGAATCGTGCCATCCCTTCCCTTCATCTCTTCTATTAGTTACATGTTGAGATTCGTGCTACTAGCGTTCTCGACGATTGGGAGCTCCGATCGACGATCGGCCGGCAGCCCTGGCGTCATCTAGGTGAGAGAAGTTTGATTATAACCTCTGATTGAAGATCCATACAGCAGATAGTAGGGAAGAGCTGTACCAGTTCGGTACAAAGCAAATTTCTTCATGTCATAATCTTATGGGATATTAAATTTTATGATTTTTTTGAGCTTTCTAGCTATTTTTTAAATTATTTTTAAAATCAGTCCTAAAATAGACTATTTTCTTATGTTAAACAAGATTGATTTAAAAAAAAAATTAAAAATAGTTAGAAAGCTAAAAAATTCATGAAATTTAATATCCCACAAGATTTTGACATGAAGAAATTATTGAGGAAATTAAATTGATCATTTGTGACATCGAAATATTAAATCTCACCTCAAAGTAATATGGATTTTTTCACTTTGTAAAACACCATAATACATCTTATATATATATATATATATACAAAGAGAGACTATTGTGAAAATATTTGCATTTCAGCCGATATGCAAACACATCAAAAAATATATTTTAAAATTTGAAAAATTTTAATTTATGATTTTCATTAAATTCTTCATATGAAAAATTATGGAATACAAAAATTTAGAGCATTTTGAGTTTTTTAAGCTACTCTTTTGAATTTTTGAAAAAAACAGCCCTAAAAAAATAATAAATATTCAATGTTTGTGTTATTTTTTTAAAAATTCAAAAGAGAGGCTTAAAAAACTCAAAATGCTCTAAATTTTTGTATCATATAAGGTTTTCATATGAAAAATTTAATGAAAATCATAAATTAAAATTTTTTAGATTTTAAAAAATATTTTTTGACGTGTTTGCATATCGGCAACTCCGCCTGTGTGGACTAGTTTCTGCACAGCCTGTCCCAAGTCAGGATAAAGGATAAGGTTGCGGTGGGTGTGGCGAGCCATACACTAAAATAACAGATCTTTATGAAAATGAAACCCAGTCAATTTTCATTGGGGCGTCACCCTCTTAGCGACGCGCCATATTGGAACCCGGATATGATGATAAGAGAACAAGGGCCGGGTCGTCACCGCCTTAGTGGCGCGCCATATTGAAACCCGGATATGGTGACAAGTGAGCGAGGGCCGGATCGTCATCACCTTAGTGACGCGCTGCAGCGGCGCTCGGATGTAGTGTCAAATAAACAAGGGTCTTCGTACTTGACTTGACGAGTGCGAGGGGCAAGGAAGCTAGTCGGGGAAAGTAGGATTCGTTTAGGTAGTTGGAATGTAGGGTCCTTAAAGGTAAGCTAAGAGAGTTAGTTGATACTGCGATTAGGAGACACGTTAATATCTTATGTGTTCAGGAGACTAAATGGACGGGTCAGAAGGCTAAGGAGGTGTAGAATACGGGCTTCAAATTATGATACACAGGAAAAAAATGAATTAGAAATGATGTAGGCATCTTAATTGATACGTGCCTCAAGAATGAAGTTGTCGTAGTTAGGAGACAATAGGACATGATCATCATGATCAAATTGATTTTTGGAGATTTGATCTTGAACGTCATCAGTGCGTATGCCCCATAAGTAGGTTTGAGCGATGATGTTAAGAGACGATTCTGGAAAGACTTAGAGGACATGGTTAGAGGAGTGACTAGCAGTGAAAAACTTTTCATTGGAGGAGATCTTAATGGTCATGTTGGCACAGTTAGAGGGGGATTTGAGGGGGTACAAGGGGTTTTGGATATGGCGAACAAAATCAAGAGCGAGAAGACATCTTGAACTTCACTATAACTTACGAACTCATGGTAGTGAACACCTTCTTTAGAAAGAAAAAATCGCATTTAATTACTGTCAGCAGTGACCAACACTCGAGCCAGATCGATTTTGTCCTGACTAGAAGGGAGGAGAGACCAAACTGCATGGATTATAAGGTTATACCTGGCGAGTGTGTTGTCACACAACACAAACTTTCGGTTGCTGATTTTTATTTTTAGGTATGCGTTCGGCGAGATAGAGGCATGAAAATAATGAGAATGAGGTGGTGAAATCTCAAAGGGGACGTTTCTCAGGTGTTTAATAATAGAGTTATTACAGAAGGATCGTGGAACGAAGGTAAGGATGCAGATAATATGTAGAAGGAGATGTTAGTAAGTTCGTCTTTTGCCATCATGTCCGTGCTGGACTGATCTGACTATAAGTCCAGAGTGTTTCATAGTGATCCCGATCACTTGAACACTTGACCACTCGACCACTTGATTATCATTTAGCTATAGCATTTGCTTCCCATTTCGAGATCCAGAGGTGCCTCGAGATTAATAGCCCAAGGTAATTAACTATGGGGGCTTGCATCCATCAGAATCTATAAGGACTCACAATTACCGACAAACCCCTAGATGTGCATCCCAATAGATCTGAATGGTAGAATTGAACCAGTTTTAAATAAATACACGCTTAGGAGGGATTTTCGTGTCGTTCTTCTGCATCCCATTGCCCCGCAGCAGTGGAGGCGTGCGAAAAATGGTCGCACACTAGTAAAGTACATTACCCTTATTAAGGATATGTACACAAATATTGTTATTTGTGTCAGAGTATATGACGGCGAGTCTGATACATTTCCTATTAAGATAGGATTATATCAAGGGTTGATATTGGGTCCATATATTTTCACCTTAGTGATAGATAAAATCACAAAAAATATATAAGAAGACATTCCTTATTGCATACTCTTTGTTGATGATATAGTGCTGATTGACAAGAGCATGATTGAAGACGATCAGAAACTAGAATTATGAAGATAAACTTTAGAATCGAAAAGTTTATACTTAGTAGGATTAAAATCGAATATATGAGGTGTCAGTTTAGCAGGACAACTCAGATGATGGATATGTTAGTTTGGACAGGTAAGTAGTACTCATGAATGATACATTTCAATATTTGAGATCAATGTTGCAAAGTGACGAAGGGATCAATGAAAATGTTAGTCATAGAATAAGAACCGGATTAGTAAAATGGAGATAAGTATCTGACATTCTTTGTAATAAAAATGTCTCAAATAAACTAAAAGACAAGTTTTATAGGATGTCAATTAGGCCCGCGATGATGTATGACGCAGAATGTTGGGTTACAAAAGGATAATACATTCAGAAGATGAGTGTAACTGAAATACGGATGTTATGTTGGATATGCAGCCATACAAGGAGAGATCGAATTAAAATTAATGATATACGGGACAAACTTGGGGTAGCACCAATTTAAGAGTCCAACACCATTTGTGATGGTTTGGTCATATCCAACGAAATCATCTTGAGGTACCAGTACACAGTGATATTCTAAGTCGTCCTGAAAACACAAGAAGAGAAAGAGATCCATCAAGACTGACATGAGAGAAAGCAATAAAAAGGGATTTGAAAGAATTAAATATATCCAAAGAGTTTGCTTAAGATAAGAGTATTTGGAAGACGATGATCCATGTACCAGAACTATGATTTAGGAGTTAGAATCTAATAGTAGAGTTATAGACTTCAGATTTTAGGATTTTAGAATTTAAAATAACGGATTTAAAAATATGCTTTATAAATTAGGTTTATTGTATTATTTTATTTATTTATTTATTATTATTATTATTTTCATCATCATTATTATTATTGATATTTGAGATTTTTGATATTATATTTTCAGATTAAGTTTTATTTCTAGTTTACACTAATTTATTTGAGATTAAAGACTTTATTACTGTTGTTGTAATAATCATCCACTCATTGTGCAGCTCATATATTCATGGACCGGCACTGTTCATTAGCAGGCCTAGGAGTCGGTGACTGGGCGAGTTGGAGGAAGGAAGAGAGTTTGAAGGAGACGAGAGAGACTGGACCGAGGGTTCAATGAGTCGATTTTTTATTTTTTTTGGGCGCTCTCATGCTCCGTCCAGAGTCTCTGTCCACGAATCACCCACCAATCACCATATACGCACTTAAGCTGTTACATTTGGGTTGAATTTGAGTTTTGGGGCTCATTTCCCAATAATTGAAACTTATATATCTTAGTTACTGAATATGGTCCAACCATATATAATATAACCTATAGGCATAAATGCATAATATAGTTCGACGCTGTCATGCTCTTACCCAACCCATATACGATGGACTTGATGGGTTTGGTAATTTGAGTCCAGATCCGGCATATATGGTATATTGAATTCGGATTGACAGGTCATACATGACCTGACGTAACCTGGCTGAGAGTTTTGCATGCTCTTAGTTTGGAAGATGGGGTCCATCTCAAAGTAGAAGAAAATTGAAATCAAGCTAATGTTATGCAATAGAAGGATAATTTAAACTGTGTAGCACTATGACCAACTAAACTATTTACATCCCGACTTCAACTAAAGATGGTAAATTTTTTTGTAAAGAAGATTTTTAATTATGCAGGTCTGGTTGGTTGGGATAGGTTAATGCACGATTCGTACTGGTTCTGGTGTGGGTTGAAAACATGAAATAACATGACCTGTGCCAATCTGAACTTGCTTTAGGCTAGAAGCATGTTAACCCTGACCCATTACAGAAATACCACCCTTTAAAATTTTAGCCTAACTAGATCCAGTGGTGTATTATTAATCATCAGAGGGAGAACTGTCTAATAATAAGTAATTTTGCTGCTTCATGTATGTGATTGCTGGGCAAATCATAACATAACTGTAATAATATGTAATTGAAGTAAAAATATAAGATGTGATGTAAACAATTAAGTTGTTGTGCATATCATAACAGAACTGTTTAACAAGTGCAACTAGAAGACAATTAACTCAATAGCTTAATTCTTTGTAGTTGAATCCGTTAAAGAACAGTAAATTACCATGAAAAATTATCAGCATGTATATATACTTCTCTAAAGCATACCAAAGTATCCTTCCTCGTGCAAAAGCACACTTGACCTACTTGTGATTTGACCGTTATCACACACAAAAATTTTCTACTTATCACGATTTCAATATCAGTGAGATCATCTTAGTTTGGTATTTAGTAGGCTACCTAATTTGTTTAATCAAAGCAATTTTCTTTTCCATATTTGATGTGCTCTTCTCTTGGTTGTGTCCTACCAATTAGTGGTTAGGAAGTCATGGTTATTATTTTATTATGATAACATGCTTATTAATGTACTGTCAAAATAGAGGCATGTAGTGTTTTCTGCTTAATACTGCAGAAGCTGCTACTACTGACATGTACTATTCAAATTTCACTACTGACTAATGTAGTTCTTTACAGTACCTGTGTACAGGTACACTTCAAATTGTACGAACTGAGCTGCAAAGCATTGTAGCATAACAATGCAAATTTTTTCTCAGGTTGAAAAGCATGGTTCTAAAAATCGAAATCGGTAAGTTGAGTGTGAACTCGGAGTCGGATGAATCGGCCAAAATTGGCCGAATCGGATCGGAAACTCAGATTTTTTTTTCTAAAAATACTTATTAAACATTAAAAAATATAAAAAATATTATAAAAAAATATTCTATCAAAGAAGTCATGTTAGAACAAAAGAACGCATCAAAAAAATGCACTAATTTAATACAATACAAACATTCATAGCTACTAACTTAAAAGATAATCTGATGCATTCTTGTTGAAAATATAAACTTAATTAATATTTTCTTGAAGTTTGTTGTTCAGTCAATAGAATTTAAGGCTGATTCATTAGGAATTTTGACAGACCATCCGAACCTTGTTTTAGATATATAGCTATGGATTTAAAGCTCTTTAAGTCTAGTTTTTAATGGTTCAAGTTTCAAGTCGATTGGAGTTTTCTAGAGAAAGTTATGACAATTTTAATAGAGATAGGTCAGATTTGACTGGGCTGCTTAGTTTTCTATTTTTATATTTATTACGAATTCTAGAGTTTTCTTTTGATGTTTTGGCTCTATAAATAGAGTTGTAATCTGTTGCTTTGCAAGACAATGCAAGAGAGATAATATAATAGAGAATTACAAAGAGTTTTTCAGATAAGAACTTGTTTGTTTCCTCCATCTCTTCTCTCTACCACTATATGAATTGTATCCACTATTAAATATACTCAACAAATTGGTATCAGAGCCATGGCCAATAACGGTGCAACCATTGGAGGTGTCGGGCATGTATCATGCTTGCGACTTTCGAAGACCAACTATGAAAATTGGTGCATACACATGAAGGCGCTACTCGGCTCGCAAGATGTGTGAGAAGTCGTTGAGCTTGGCTATATCGAACATGCGACCTTGCAAGGCTTGACGAATAATCAAGTGAAAGAGTTGAAGGAGTCACGCAAGAAAGACAAAATCGCGCTCTACTTGATGTACCAGGCGGTTGATGAGTCGGGCTTTGAGAAGATAGCCGGTGCGAAGACTTCAAAAGAAGCATGAGAGACTCTTGAAAAGGCATACAAAGGAGCGGACCGAGTGAAGCAAGTTCGCTTACAAACACTTAGAGGTGAGTTTGAAACTTTAAGAATGAAAGAGTTGAAAGGTGTATCGGATTATATCACACAGGTAGAAATGGTGGTGAACCAACTCAAAAGAAATGGTGAAGAGATAAGTGAAAATAGAGTAGTAGAGAAAATATTAAGGTCATTAACCAATGATTTTGAGAATATTGTGTGTGCCATAGAAGAGTCTAAGAATTTAGCAGAAATGACGGTGGATGAGCTCTCAAGTTCATTAGAGACACGTGAACAAAGAAAGAAAAAGAAGAAGCAAGAGGTGTTAGAGGAAGCACTTCAAGCTAAGGTAACACTAAAAGAAGACAAGCCGGGAAACGGTGAAGGTGGTCGTGGAAGAGGCCGTGGTGGCTTTAGAGGTCGAGGTAGAGGCCGCGGTAGAGGCCGTGGTAGAGGACAAGAAGAGAACAAGGAAGAGAAGAACCAATCGATCTCATACGGCGGAGGCCGAGGTCGAGGAAGAGGAAGATCAAGTAAGTACAATGTTCAATGTTATTCTTGCAAAAAATATGGTCATTATGCAGCAGAGTGTTATTACAATGAAAAGAAAGATGATGAGAAAAAAGAAGAGAAAGGAGGTGATGGTGTGGTATTACTAGCAAGCAAGGAGGCCGACTCCAACAACGAGTCGGTGTGGTATTTGGATACCGGTGCAAGCAATCATATGTGTGGCTACAAGCACATGTTTACCAAGATAGAGGAGATTGTAGAAGGCCATGTATCATTTGGAGATGCCTCAAAAGTGAAAGTTAAAGGCCAAGGTGAAATTCTTATTCAGTGTAAAGATGGAAATGAGAGGTTTATCTCGAATATTTATTATGTGCCGGATATGAAGAGTAATATTTTGAGTTTGGGACAATTGTTAGAACGTGGTTACACAGTTTTATGAAAGAAAGAACACTTTATTTGAGAGACCAAGATAATCGGTTGCTAGCCCAAGTAGAAATGACCAAAAACCGCATGTTTAAGTTGAATTTGGTGAATATTCAAGCAAGGTGTTTAAAGGCATGTGTAGAAGATATGACTTGGTTGTGGCATTTACGGTTTGGACATCTTAATTTTGGTGGTTTGAGGCAATTATCAAATAAAAGAATGGTGAAAAATATACCACACATAGACCATAGTGACAAATTATGTGAAGGTTGCGTGTTAGGAAAGCACCCAAGGAATTCTTTTCCAAAAGAAGCAAGTTATCGTGCAAAGAAGGTGCTTGAATTGGTTCATACCGATATTTGTGGCCCAATAACCCCTAATTCACTTGGTAAACACCGGTACTTATTGATGACTTTTCTCGAAGAACTTGGGTATATTTTTTAAAAGAGAAATCTGAAGCATTTTTTATTTTTAAGAAGTTTAAGGTGCTTGTTGAAAACTTAAGTGGTGAATGCATAAAAACTTTGAGATCCGATTGAGGCGGTGAATTTACATCAAAGGAGTTTATGAATTTTTGTGAACAAAAAGGTATTAGAAGGTTCTTAACAGCCCCTTATTCACCTCAACAAAATGGAGTGACGGAAAGAAAAAATCGGACCATACTCGGCATGGTTCGAAGCATGTTAAAGAGCAAAAATATGCCGAAGGAATTTTGGGCTGAAGCGGTGAGGTGTGCGGTTTACTTGCAAAATCGATGTCGTACGGCAAGTTTGGAGAATATTACCCCACAAGAAGCATGGTGCGGTGTGAAGCCATCAGTAGCTCATTTGAAGGTATTCGGAAGTGTGGCTTATGCTCACGTTCCAGATCAAAAGCGCACAAAACTTGATGACAAGAGCAAGAAGCTGATTTTTATTGGCTATGATGAGAAATCTAAGGCGTACAATCCGCTTACTAAAAAGGTACATGTGAGTTGTGATGTGCAGGTTAATGAAGAAAGTATGTGGAATTGGAGTTCCATGGAGGAGATGTCTCATGAAGAAGGAAAAGAAGCGACATCAACAATTATCTCTACACCGACAAGCACAACTACATCGACAACATCACAAGCCGAACCATCTTCACCTTTATCCGATGATGAAGATGAGCCAAGGACACCAAAGACAAGAAATTTGCGAGAAATATACGAGGCGACAAGTGAATTGCATTTGGTGTGTCTTTTGGCGGATGCGGAGGACATCACATTCGAGCAAGCCGTAAAAGATAAGAAGTGGCAAGCCGCTATGCAAGAGGAGATGAAAGCAATCGAGAAAAATGACACTTGGGAACTTACGACGTTGCCCAAGGGTCACAAGCCGATTGGTGTTAAATGGGTTTATAAGAAAAAGATGAATGCGCAAGGTGAGGTTGAAAGATACAAGGCGAGAATAGTGGCGAAAGGGTACAAGCAAAAGGCGGGGATTGATTATGAAGAGGTGTTTGCCCCGGTAGCAAGAATGGAGACAATCCGACTACTAATCTCGTTGGCGGCTCAAAACAAATGGAGCATTTTTCAAATGGACGTGAAATCGGCATTTCTAAATGGAGTGCTTGAAGAAGAAGTCTACATCGAGCAACCTTCCGGTTATGTGAAAGTTGACAAATAGCACATGGTGTTGAAGTTAAAGAAGGCGTTGTACGGGTTGAAGCAAGCGCCAAGGGCATGGAACACTCGAATTGATGCATACTTCAAGGAGCATGGGTTTGTGCAATGCCCATATGAGCATGCGCTATATTTGAAGGTACAAAAAGATGATATTTTATTTGTGGCCTTGTATGTAGATGATTTGATTTTTACGGGAAATAATAGAGATATGATTGAGAAGTTTAAGTTGGAAATGACAAAGGAGTTTGAGATGACCGATTTGGGTCTCATGTCTTATTTTTTGGGGTTAGAAGTGAGACAAGAAAATTCTGGAATTTTTGTTTCACAAGAAGCGTATGCAAAGGAGATTTTAAAGAAGTTTAAGATGAATGAGTGTAATCCCGTGAATACTCCGGTTGAGAGTGGGACGAAATTATCTCGATATGATGAAGAAAAGATGGTTGACGCAACACTATATAGAAGCTTGGTTGGAAGCTTGCGTTATTTGACGTGCATAAGGCCGGATATTGCTTATGGAGTTGGCTTGGTGAGCCGATATATGGAGGAGCCAAAAATGACGCATTGGAAAGCCATAAAGCGAATTCTTCGCTATGTCAAAGGTACATTATCTCATGGCTTATTTTATTCTCATACTAATGAGTTTGATCTTGTTGGATATTCCGATAGTGATTGGAGTGGAGATTTAGATGATCGGAAGAGCACTTCGGGTTTTGTGTTTTTCATGGGAAGCACGACATTTACATGGCTCTCTAAGAAGCAACCTATTGTTACTTTGTCCACATGTGAAGCGGAGTATGTTGCCGCATCTTCTTGCGTATGTCACTCTCTTTGGCTACGCAAGTTACTAAAGGAGATGAACTTTTCTCAAGAGAAGGCGACAAATATTCGAGTGGATAACAAGTCGGCAATTGAGTTGGCGAAAAATCCGGTGCATCATGAAAGGAGCAAGCACATAGATGTGCGTTTTCACTTCATACGAGAACATGTGAAGAATGGCGATATGGAGATGACTCATGTGGCGAGTCGTGATCAAGTGACGGACATATTCACCAAACCACTACCGGCAGAACTCTTCAACAAGTTCAAGAATTTGCTCGGGATGCAAGCCAGAAATAATTAAGTTTAAGAGGGGATGTTGAAAATATAAACTTAATTAATATTTTCTTGAAGTTTGTTGTCCAGTGAATAGAATTTAAGGCTGATTCATTAGGAATTGTGACAGACCATCCGAACCTTGTTTTAGGTATATGAGCTATGGATTTAAAGCTCTTTAAGTCTAGTTTTTAATGGTTCAAGTTTCAAGTCGATTGGAGTTTTCTAGAGAAAGTTATGACAATTTTAATAGAGATAGGTCAGATTTGACTGGGCTGCTTAGTTTTCTATTTTTATATTTATTACGAATTCTAGAGTTTTCTTTTGATGTTTTGGCTCTATAAATAGAGTTGTAATCTGTTGCTTTGCAAGACAATGCAAGAGAGATAATATAATAGAGAATTACAAAGAGTTTTTCAGATAAGAACTTGTTTGTTTCCTCCATCTCTTCTCTCTACCACTATATGAATTGTATCCACTATTAAATATACTCAACAATTCTCAGAGAAAGTACAAAAACATATGAAAATAAAATATGACATACTTGATTGAAGAAACTAAAAATATAATATTTTTCCTTGAAAATTATATCATAGAAAACTACAATTCAAACATACTCATTTATTGCCAGAAACTGTGTCGAGCTGGCTGAATCAGCTCATCATCCTCCATAGTGAGATACTGAGGATATTGTTCTACAGAGCCAATTGGAAGATTATTACTATCCTCATGCCCAACGTACGTATTATAAGTGCTAGAAACTTCTTGACTACTACTTGTATTGTACTCGGATTGTGCTTCATATGCATAAGAACCAATATCTTGATGCCTTGTCAGTTCATTAATATCTCTATATCGCATCTCTCTCATAGGGTCGCTATCGGTAGGATTACGTTGTTATCCTCTATATTGGTCCAATGGTTCATAATTTTCATTTTGAGTTTTCAAATTTGTTCTAGGGATATCAGATTCTGAATCAACACTGCCATCTCCAGATTCTTCACTACTTGAACTATTATTATTTTCATGATCACCGTGAAGTGTATTTAGCTCATCGTTGTTGGTCTCCTCATCCATCCAAAAATTATCCCTATCATCAAGGATTGTATCTTCTCTCTCTAATATTAGAATAATAATTAGAAATTAATATTTTCTGAAAAAATAGAAAATAATTATTAATTAATTTAATTAACTCTAATCATGTTAAAAAATCATCACCTGATCCATTCTTGAAGGGGATTATGTTCATGGAATATTTTGTCAAGATCAATTAACTGATTAGAATCATTTTGTTATGTTCTTCTCAATTGTCTCTGTCAAAGGTGCATGTTATAGTGACAAAATACAAGATGCATGAGCCAATCCATTCCCAACTTATTTCTTGGTTTTGTGTGAATCAAAGTGAACATGGTCCAATTTCTCTTACACTGCGATGAAGAAACTGTTTGACTCAAAACTCGAACAGCAATAAGTGCTAAATTTGGACATTCATCTCTTGTATAAAGCATCCACCATTCAGCTGGAGAGCAATGTTTTGCTGCCTCCAATATTTTAACGGTAGAAAAAATATCTAATCTTCTGCAATAACGCTTTGCCTATAATTTTTATTTTTAATGGTTGAAAAGCAATCTCTCTTTCTGCCTTAATTTGTGCTAGCATATCAGGTTATAATCATTCAATAACATTTCTAAGCCCACTCATTACTTCACTGTCATTTTGAACCATTTCTGAAAACTAAAATCGTGGATTAAGAAAATATCCTAAAAAAAGACATTATTAATTAATTCATTTCTTTAGAAAAATACACTTAAAAAATAAAATAGAGCTTGCTATTAATTATTTAAAGTCAAGAATCGGTCAAGAATCGCTTCAAAAGTCAAGAATCGGTTCAACTCGGGTAATAACTCGGATGAATTGGCCGATTCAACCCGATTCAAATGATTTTCGATGGAAAAAACGGCCAGCCGAGTAACTCGGCATATAATTGGCTCAGCCATGACCGATTCCGCTCCAACTCAGCCGAGTCAACTCGGACTTGACCGATTTTCCAATCCATGTTGAAAAGTCCCAAAGCTTGGTTGGTAATAAACCAACACTGGTCCTGTTATTACAGTGGCGAATATTAATCCAATAATTTGGTTTAGAGGGTTATTCAGTGTGATAAGTTGCATAGTATATCCATATGATCAAAATGCTATTCATCTATAGCAACAATTGCTGCGAGGCTTACAAGTGTAAAGGGCGAAAGGTAAGAGAGGCCAATTACACAGCTCTTATTGTGACTGCTTCATGGTCCTCATCATTCCGTGAGAATATATCAGCCATTTATTTGTTCATGGAAAATCAGCTGGGAAGCATGATAGGCAGTCATATGGGACCATATAAAACTCATGCATCTTTTGCACAGTATCTGTTAAATGTCTGGTCACTTTCACTTTCATTTACCAGCATGACTAGCTAATTTTCCATGGTAGCTACAGGCTCTTAGTTTTTTAGTACCGCCATTGATGGATAATATTTAATATCTTTGACATCATGTCACAAACAGAATACAACAATATTTTTGTCTACTAATTGTTATATGAGATCAATGGATCAATGAGCACAGTTGTTGATATATAGTTTAATCCGACTATAACACAGCAATAGATGCTGCCTGCATGGATATCTATGATAGTTGATTCAATAAGACAATTTGTAGGATGTCGGCGTATTTTTGGTCTACACTACATATCATCTTAATGGTACCGACGCTAAAGTAAAATACTTATTATTGACCGTCTTTTGTGAATGCATTTTAGGGCTCAATATATTGTTAAAAGAGAATGGTGGATATCACACTTTGAGATAAGAGAAGAGATAGATAAAATAAGTTTTTCATTCTATTAAAAATTATTGTATCTTTCTTACATATCAAACATCAGATTACAACTCTATTTATAGGTTAAGACAACAGAAATATCTAAAAAATTTGTATTAAAAACGGAATACTAAACAGTAGCTGTTTCAGCTGACATCTGTCCACTAAAACAACCATAACTCTCTGTAGGGAACTCCAAACGACTTAAAATTTAAACCATTGGAAACTAGAATTCAAGATATTTCTATCCATTGGTCATACAACCAAAATGAATGTTATTTGATCTTTCATATTCCCTTATCAATCAGCCCAAAAATTCTACAACTGCTGAATTCTAAGAGTCTACTTTATTTTCCACTAATTTCTAAATTTAAACCCCGCTAAAAATAACATTTAATATTTATTCAACACATATCCCGTCTTTACATGTCATTCCATTGTAGGGTGGAAATTATGAAAAGAGTGTTTGTGTTTGTGTGTATATATATATTATGTTTTCCTCTTGCTTTAAATTCCACTGTTGGAAGTCTGCTATTCCAAAATCCAACGCAATACGGCATCTAAGCTTCAGTAATTCTTTTATAAGTTCTTCAGAAAGGGTTTGATGGTTGGTATATTTCCTGGAATGAAGAAATATCTTTTACTGTGCTTCACATCAGCATCAAAAGGCTTTGTGGCCATTTCTGTCACTGAAATAAGACCGCAATAGCAATATAGCATAGACTAACACTGGTTGGATGCATGTGGTGAGCACTACCGGATTATTCTAATGAAAGTTAATTAAGGTAAATCAAACTCGATCACTAACTCTTTTGCAAGGCACCAGATAGAGGAGGCACCATAAATCCAATGGACTGGCTTGCTGCCTACGTGGTGTACGCATGGCATCTAGGGGCGGATCCATAGAGGGCCGGGGGTGCAACTGCGCTCCTCTCTGGATTTAAAAAAATAGTGGTTTTAGATAATATTTTCGGTAATCTGTTTCCCCCTTGAAAAACGAAAAATTCTTTTGTCCCTCCTGTATTGTCTGATTATTTTTATTGAGAAAAAAAATATTTAATATCGTGCATAATGAAATAATTATGTAAATATGTTAAAATATAAAGTTTCGTAGAGGAAAACTTTCTTAATCAACTTGATTATTTATTACTTTGATGTTTATTTTGTTGTTATTTTTATTATGTAAAATGTTATTATTTTAATAATTTTTTATTAGATAAGAATATATATTAAATTATTAAATTTTGATTTAGTACCTAATTAGTTAATGAATTTAAATCCGATAAACTATTACAATCCCATAATTATCCCTGATCAAAATCTTGCATCCGTCCTGATGACATCCATGTGTCTTAGATGTGGCACATCATATATTTATCATCTGTCTCCTCAGTTTACATGAATTCTTGCACAGAACAAACACAATATTTGGGTTGATGTTAACTGATTCGCCAATTAGCAAATAACAAGATAGAATTATCATGCATTATTTTATAATCAGAAGTTCATAAACCCGTTTGCTGCAATTAAATCCTACTTATACAACTTGAATGGTGCCATATCAGCGCCACGTCAGAAAACCTACAATCATGTTGCCTTTTGGAAGTAGCCAAGAAACTTTTAATTTTGAGCAGCCAAGGGGAGAATTGCATGTGTCTAAATGCAGTGCACTTATCAGGCACCTTTACAAAGGGATATCACAGCCACTGATTTCTTAGTTAATTAATTCTCCTGCTTTATTCAGCACGCCTCCACAAAGTGTACTCCTAAACTAATGCCCAAATCTAATCCTACTTACTTAGCTATTGTCAAGATTTCCAATTGCTGTTCGCTGTTTGCCTTACTTAATTTAGTTCAATTGGGTATATTCCTTACAAAAGAGAATATATCATGTATGTATTGGTGTTCACATGACAAGCACAGCATACGATTACGGTACAAGGGAACATAACTCTGTCTCTGTAGTTTGTACTTTGTAGGAAGGAATGGAATTAATACTTTGAAGAAAAATGAGGACGTGGAAAGGCCGTACGCGTATGATACTCGATGGCCTTCTGAAATCATATATTCATATTCATATATGTACATAGCCTAGTCTAGCCTAGCCTACCAGCCCTCAGTGGATCTATCTATCTATCTGTATTAATTTACAAAAAAAGGAAAAATTAATTAATTAACACATTACCGACAATATCACTTTTCTCTTTCCAGATTCGTACAGAGTTCACATTTCAGTCCATGAAATTCTATTATATTTAATCTCACTGGAATCTGAACTTCTATTCAATTTCACTAAAATATGAGAAATTTATTTTTTCCAAGGTAAGATATATGAGAAATTTAGTAAGCGCGCGCTCTGTTATACATTACTTGGCGTCTTATAAGTAAATGTCAATAAGTGGATTTCGTCTTTACTTAGTGTGCATCCATCACTCATACGGGGTTGTCATTTTCTGATGTATTACAGGTCAAAGTCAGGCAATTTCAGAGCTGATTAACCTGCTAACGCTGCCATAATTCAAGGTGTTAACTCAGTTTGGTCCAGAGCTCTACGCTGCCCGCCGGTAATGACTTATTCTGGAAGATTCATTGACATTCCAACATGTTTGTCGAGTCGATAAGTAACTCGATATGCTTCGTGCTGCCTACATATGGAGGATTATTGACTTTGCCATAAAAGGTGGAGGTAGTTGCACAGTTCTTATCATTACAGTACATGTCTGCTTACTGTCTTTTCCTGATTTGATAAGTGGCGTACCAGATATGCCAAAGACTTTATGTAAAGCTGGCTTCAAAGTTTTACTGTGATGAATATTGACAAAATTAATTAAGACGACTAGTAACTTAAAACTAATCAGTAATCAAATGAGTGGTTATATATTGATCATTGTCTTGTATTTTCTTTTTTCATAGTTATAATTAAACAGCCTAGTGAGTGGTCATTTTCAGCTTTCATGATCTTTCACTTAGCAGTACAGTTAATGATACTGTAAGTAATAGAATTGATTTCCATTTCACCAAGGTCGTACTGTATACTGCATTGGTTAAAACTAAACTTGAACTGCTTTCTTCTTTGCTTTCAATTTAATTCTCAGATACGACATTCAGTAGCTGATGTATTTCTTATAACTCGTTTCTGATAAGTTTAAGCATGCATAAAATATGTATTAAAGAAAAAAAAATGCATTCAAACAAACAAAAAGTACGTATATAGCACCCACTTGGTAATGGTAACGTTACTATATGAAAACTAAAATGGCTTGTAAATATTATGTCATGACAAATCTTCTAGAATACCTAGATACGCATACTACTTACGCACTAACAACCAGAGCACACACGAGATTACAACAAGCAATGCGGTTGCAAATCATACATATACATTCTGGTCCTCTCCAATTGCTGCACGGGCACAGAAATCCCTGCATCAATCTCAAGCGTCTGATCCTGATCAGACTTGTGAACCAGACACCTCTCGACAATGTCTATGCATCACAGTGGAGGACCAGCTGTACCCCCCTCTCCACGCACACACCACCTACCTTAAGAGTGTATGTTACAAATTATTTAAACTGAAAAACTGAAGGATCACTGCTACTTGATGCAGGAGGACTTAATTATACATGATACATGAACATGAGCTTCAGAAAAAGAAGCCCCCCATTTGAACAGGAGGAAGAAACAATTTCTTGAGCTCATTCTCCATTCGCAAGAGTGACTCGGCAAAACAATAGTCCCAGCAGGCTCCTGTTTGATTTCCCTGACATGAAGGTGCAGCCACCTTCGCCTCTGATTTCTCGATGTCTCTCCATATTTGCTCCATCGGATAAGCATGCATCACACCTGGTTCATGGTTCATTTCCTTGGAAGTGACACTAGCACTAGTACTAGCAGTAATGCGACTCAGCATGTTGTTTTGAATATGGCTCCAGTTCTCAGCACCGCCAAGCATAAGAGGCGGGTTACCCATTGGAGAATTCTCATATGTTAGAGAGGAGGAGGAAGATGAAGGAGAGGGGCTCCTTTTTTGCTCTTGTGCTCTCTTCCTCATGTGGGTTCTCCAGTAGTTCTTTATCTCATTATCCGTGCGGCCCGGGAGCCTTCGTGCAATACGAGACCACCTATGCATTGACGAACAATAGTTGACAACTTAGTAATTAATAATTAATTAATTAATTAATTACAGGTCTATAAAGGAAAATTGTCAAAAGTTCTTTTAGTACTATACAACCTTATCGGATCCTGACCCCAGTGATTATGATTGATGAATCATTGTACACTTAGCTAGGTCAGGTGACACCATATATTCCACTCAGAGGTAATAACATATATATGAATGGTTCACAAAAGTAGGAAAAGATGGAAATATCATAATTCGGATAATCTGACAGAATCAGAACCTCTTATTTTTTTTGTCTTCTGATCCTAATTAAGTTAGTCATAACCATGTCTCCAAATCAAACTAAGTGCCTTGGAAGTTGGAAAACAAAACATATATATATATATATATGCTATGTACATATGGAAGCTTGCTCAAGCTAATTACCTATTTCCCCATCTGGAATGGAGTTCGAGGATCAAGCGCTCCTCCTGAGGCGTCATGCGGCCACGCTTGAGGCCGGGGTGAAGGTAGTTGACCCACCGTAGCCTGCAGCTCTTGCCCGTGCGGTTCAGGCCTAAAATTAAAACACACAAAATAAACAAGCGTATAATTATTTACATGGGCTCATGATTATGTGTTGTCTTGTATATACTATATATATATATATATATATGGCCTGTACAATTATATATTTTAGTTAGCTAGCAAGAACTGGTATTATATATCGATTGAGTGTTATACATATAGCTAAGTTAGCATAGGATCTGTGATTGTTATCCCCCACCCTCAAACCTGAGACTCTGGCAATGAAATCCCAACGACGTTCCCCGAACAAGCGCACAAAGCATACCAGTTGCGAGTCCTCCTGCTCCGTCCATGGCCCCTTCCTCGTCTCCTCTCCTCCCATCATCGTCACCATCTTAATTAATTTCTTGCTCAGCGAGCGAGCGAGCGACCAGGCGAGTATTTCTGTGTATGCATGCAGATCGAATTGCTGAAAGTTAAATTAACGGATCCTCAGCTGCTCGCGCACGTCCCCTCCTCCTCTAGCTAGTTCTATCTGTGTATAGTTATATATGTATAATATGTGAAGCTATATAGGCTGAGGCCTGAGAGCAGAGAAGGTGCTATGCACAAAAATTTCTAGCTTTACGCTCCCATTTATAGGCGCTCAATGTAAGATTATGGCTTCTCTCAAGCCAGTGTATTAAAAACGGGGGGTGTCGGGTCGGGATGGGGCGGGTTTGTACGGGTCGGCAGGTTCTGGCAGGACGGGTCGGACGGGTTAATGGGTTTTCACGGGATGAGTTAGGACGAATTCATTTTGGAGAGTTTGACCGCGATCCGTTCTAGACCCGTCGGATCGACGGGTCTGAGCGAGTCGGGACCAAAAGTAGGACAAGTCGGGTCGGAAACAAGACGGATCAGTGGGTTTTTTTTTTCAAAATTAAAAAATAACCCAATAAAATTCAAATAAATTCTCAAAAAATCTAAAAAATTCAAAAATAATTATTAAGAATATTAAAAATATATAACTATTTCAAAAAAAAAAATTCCCGCACCCGTGCTAGACCCGTCGGTTCTAACGGATCACGGGTCTGGACAGGACGGGTCGTGACCACAGATTATGCGGGTCGGATCTGACCCGTCCGGGTTATTATAACACACTACTTCTCTCTCTTAAACAGTTGGCTCCTCACGTGCTGAAGGGGTGCATCTCTGTTCTGTGTGACTTCATTTGAGCCATTGGATTAAAATGAACGAATTAGATTACTTTAGAAAACACCTTCTAAACTTCAAAACACACCGATCTCATCCGTCCGTTCGGAGCAAGGGTCCGGATGGAAATAGAAGGGTCATATTTTTTCTATCGGAATAATGGAGGATACGGATTTTCAGCTGTCTGTTTACAATTCCTTTGCGTATTTTAAAATTAAATATAAATTTACTATTTATTTATTTTATTCAAGATGATCAAATTAGGGGTCTGGAATTTTGAATTCAAATTATGAAATACATAAATGTAATTTTTATTTATTTTAAACTGAAGTTTTCTAAATAATTTTATGAGTTTTGTTACAGTTTAATTCGGTCAACAGGGGCTTGAGTGTTTGATCAGTTGACCTTTATTTATAAGTTAGTAATGAAATTAACATTATATATATACATAATACATATCATGATGAATATGCAAATCAAGCAACATTTATATAACATGAAATAACACTACCACAAAAAACGTTTTAGAACCGGTTATATAAAGGATTTAGCACCGGTTATACAACCAGTTCTAAAACTATGCGGTGCTAAATGTTTTAAAAACCGACGCTAAGAGGAGGTGTTAAATGGGATATTTAAAGCCGATTATTTCAAATAACCGATTCTAAATTCTAACCTTTAGAACCGATTATTTCAAAATAACCGGTTCTAAACTCTAACCTTTGGAACCGGTTATTTCAAATAACCGGTTCTAAACTCTTCTTTCTAATCAGCATGGCTTTAAATAAATACTTTAATTTAGTTCTTTCTGATCAGCCGTTTGGAGCTGTTTCTAACTGTTTACAACATAAAACATATTTATAATTTGTTATTTTATTTTTTGAATTGATTTCTTTAAATTTTGATTAAATAATTTAATTTCACCATTAACTAATAAAGTATATTTCATTAACAAAATAATTATATATAATTTACATATTAAAAAAATCTGAGAAATTTTCTATCTTTACAATTTCTAAAGAAAAAATAAAAAAATAAACTAAAAAAATTCAAATAAACATCAAATCCATTTTTAAGCTTCAAGACGAGATTCAAATCCGTCTTTTTCTTTCCCTTTTTTTTCTTTCTTCAAGACAACCTTTGTTTTTTCTCTTTCTTTCTCTTTCTATGTCTCTCAATATCTCTTTTATATATGAAATAGGAGGATGAAGAGTGATAATCCGCGGGATTTAGATTTTTGAATTTTAATTTTTAGATCGTCGGATAAACATGAACCAACGGTTAGATTGAAAAACATAACAATCCGTGGGAGCAAAAAGCTGAAGTTATATTGGTTGAAATTCTATTATCTATATACACATTGAATTGATTGTATAAATACTTGTTTTAACGCGTAACACAACAAGCAGTGTACAACACACTGTAGCACATAGTAATTAATTAAATTAAATTAATATGGGGATGTTTCGACTGCATGCGTTCACAGCATGACTGACATATATTATATAGACATAGTATTAATTAGGTACTGCCGAACGACGGAACTAATTAAACAAATTACAAGTGAAAGAGAAAGTGTACACGTGGGGGGCAACTAATTAATAGTAATGACCTGCAAGTGCACATTAAACATGGCAGCCATTTTATTCAGATATTGAAGATACTAATTAAACGAATTAAGATTTAAGAGAGTTTGCCCCTTTTTTTTCCACACATCATGATTTGTTCAGAGAAAGCTTATTTTGTTGTGCCCCAGCCCCAGTGACCAGGTCCCCTCTTTTCTCTCTGTCTCTCTCTCCCCTTAGCTTTGAGTCTTTGACCATGTATTACATCATTAACTGAGAACAATAACAGTAAGCTCTGTTAAAGCTGCATGCTCTGCCTCACTGCAGCGCAATTATCATATTTTCTGGTGTTATACTTCCTTGCTTGGTTGATTTCCAAACATTCACCCCCAAACACGGAATAGGGGCAATTTAATTGACGAAAAAGCTCCCAACTCTCTTTTACCTAATATATATATATATATATGTGTGTTAAAATGTTTATAAGTAGCTATCAGTTCTTTTTTGAGAGTTATATATATATGTTTACCAATTACCATATATTATGGGCCTATAAATGATATACTGGACAAAAAGATAAAGATTGAATATCTTAATTTCTGAATTATTCTTAACAACAATTTGACAAAAGAGGCTACATATACGCGCAACCTGAAAGAGTTTCAAAATTTTGAACTTATCCCGAACGATAGATGATGGCTTGATGTAACATGCAATGGGCACAAAAGATCAAGAGAAGACCGAGTTAAAGAAATGAGAAATAGCACCAAAAAGAGAGACCAGCAGCTCTGATGTGGAAGCCATTACCACGGTACCACTCAATTAATTTCTCTCCTCTTGCGCGCACAGACACACACACACACACACTCTCTCTCTCTCTCTCTCTCTCTTTTATAATTTGTTTGCAGCCCAGTTGTTTGCCTTTTCTCTTCCAATCTCTGCTCGACAACTATTTTTCATTTCTTCTAGATAGATGTTAACTAAAATGCTTTTCTTGAAAAAATTATATTCTATATCTTATGTATACTATTCAGCCCACTCAAGTTAGACTGATAGAGGCTACAGCACTATTCGGTATTCCACAACCAAAGAGTATCGAATGTTTATTTGTTTATTCGAAAACATAACATCAAAATTCTTTAATTTCAAAACATCATGAATATTTATTATTAGTTTTAGAGATATTTTTTCAAAAATTCAAAAGAGTGGCTTATAAAACTCAAAACACTTTAAATTTTTGTATTGCACAAGGTTTTCATATGAAAATTTTAATGGAAATCATAAATTAAAATTTTTGAGATTTTAAAATATAATTTTTGATCTGTTTGCATATCGTCTGAAATGTAAACGTTTTCACAATAATTTACCTATATATATACGTTTGCATATCGTACAATTATTTCCTTGTTAAATGTTTCTTGTGAGATTTGAAATTGTGCTACGTTGAAAAATGAAGTCTATTATTTTAGTATTTTTTTATTTTTTGAAAGAAAGGCGAGGCTCAATATTGAAATTTATTATTATCTGTACTAAGTTGAAGATTTTTAAATTATATATATGCATCTAATACATGTTGTTTCTTATCTGCAAATATGACATTTATTTTCGTTTTTTGCCAATTAATTGGAATAATAAAAATACGAATAACCATATTATTTTTCTATAAATTAAGAATTGTACTACTTGGTTAAAAATTTAGTACAGGACACCATATTGGAACAAATTAAAAATTACAAGTTACATTTTTGCTCATTTCCTTTTCCACAAACTCACGGAATAAGACCAACGTCATATCTGATTACACATCATTAGCATAACTAGTTTGTTAATGGATATATGTATAGAGGTCGGGGGCGTGGGAAATATGTATTTTGTATGGTACTGGTGTATCTTGCAGATAGATCTGCGCGCTATTATATATAAAATTTTGCCAGGGAAAGCAACAAGTGTTATCGTTGATTGATACCTCAGCCTGAAAAACCGACATGTGTGATCAGCTTTTGGTTTCTTCTGAAAGCTAAATCTATTTTATCTAAAATATTTGAATGCGAAAGTTACTGTATATGAAATTTGTTAGCAGTGGGCAACTCCAGTATATGTGACAAGAGGAGTGGAAGGAGTTCTTTGGAAGTCGATTATTTAGTAATATAAATTATATATTTCATAGGGAGAATAAGATTTTCTAGCCTCTTACATATATCACATCATTAAACTATTTTATCATTAATTTTATTTAAATTTTTTATTAACTTAAATCTAATAATTTATATATATATTTTTTATTTTTTTATGTGTAATATACTTAAAATGAAACTTAACTCTTAAAATGATCCACTTTTTATTAGTCTTTATAAATTATCATGTATTTGCTCGCACTAACTTTTAAGAGAATCATAAAAGCTTTCTTTCAAACTCGCACTGAAGTCGATCTCAAGCTCCGCACTCAAACGAGATCTTCTTCTTGCCCTTCTAAGCTCCAGCGTGTCCACTAGTTCAGGTTTGCATGTCGTGTTTTTTTTTTCTCTGACTCTAACATGGGTTCGGGCCTTAGTCACACTCCTCAGTTTTTGTGCTTCTGAGGTTCCTTGGAATAGGGTTAATAGATGTAATTTGGCTTTCATCAGGCGATGTTGTGTTATTTTCATGCATTTTCATTGATTCACATTCTGACAAAGCCCACTCAGTTCCACAACCAGGACAAGCCCTCGAGCCCCGTTCCGTTATTCCAGGCATACTGTGACTCAACGTTGATGCATTTAAGAACAATAAAATCAAGTTATCTTGTCAATTTTTATTTGTTCAGCATAATCATTTTTGATGCACATTTGGTCAAATTAAGGCACTACCTTGATTTCAGGTTTCAGCAGTTTGGTGGCATTTCCAAAACGTGTCAACAAAATACTAGACTAGCTATGTGCAGTACTTGAAGAATTCAGTTTCATGAAAATGTGACAAAAAAGAAGGATGTTGAAGAAAAGTCTCTGAGATCAAAGAAGGATCTGATTCCAAAATCGATCTAGTCAGAGATGTATTTGAACTTATATTTGTCAAGTTCATGTGAACTTGGAGATTTATTTGAACTTGTATTTGTATTTAGAACAGCTATTAATCAGCATTTTAATTAGCAAGTAAATTTGCTGTATGAAATTAGAATAACATTTCACTTTTTTTCCTTTGAAATTAAATTAGCTATATAAATGCAATTGTGATGTTATTTCTATGAACTTGTCAGAAGCACTTGTGAGGCACTTTCACAAGCAACTTGGCTGTCAAAATATATATGTGATGCTATTTGTCAGATGTGATGTGAGTTTCTTTATATTAATTAATTAATGATTGGAATGTATATATCAATTAGACTTTAATTAATCTGAATGATTATTATTTGGGTACCAATTTCTAATGAAATCGATAGAATTAGAAGATTTTGTGTTTGATATAGTCCGAATTATTTTATAGTTCATTGGACATATATCTTAGTTTATCTTATGTACTATTTATATAATTGAACAGTTACATAGCCCACTCTCTCTACCATCTACCACTGTTGAGTCTGGCTCTTCCTGTCTAGGTAGGGCAGGTGGAGAAAACCCTAATGAGTTGGTATCAGAGCCATTTTTCTCTCTCCTCCGCACACCAGCACACCAGGTTGTCGTCAGATTAACAACACTTGACGGTGACTAGGGTTTCGTGAGCCACGCAAGAACCACCCATTTTTGGTTCTGTGAGCCGCGATTGTGCACCAGTTTCATTTCTCTGTGTCTGTGTTGTGTTGTGAACTGCGTCAAGACCGGAAGATCAGAAGCTTGGTCTCTTATTTCCGTTTGTGTGGACCGTGCAAAGACCAAGTGCCCCTTTTTCATTTGCTTTGGTGAGCATCGAATAACTTTTAAATTAATTATTCTGTGGCCACGTGAATGGACCAAGGTCATTTTAATTCAAGCTGGTGACTTGATCAAGAACCTTGCATATTGCTACGGTACACCAAATTGCATAATTGGAGCTTAGTTTGGATTAACTTTTTTTTTAATTTCAAAGTCAATGGAGAAAGAATTTGGTGTTTGTATAATCGATTAGTGGTAGATTGGAGAGTTTGAATATTTGGTGGTTTTGATTTTATGTAGCTCGGGTAATTTGGTTAATTGGAGATTTGGTAATTGGTGCTTGTGAATTGGAATGAAAATGTCGAGGAGATTTGACATTGAGAAATATAACAAGAAGATGAGTTTTGCACTTTGGCAAGTGCATATGGCTGTCATCTTATCCACTCTTGGTGTTAAGGATGCTATTTTTCATAGAGAAAAAATAGTCGATGCGATGACAGATGAAAAGTGAAGGGATATGGATGACAAATTTCTTTCCACTATCCAATTGTGTTTGAGTAATGAAACACTACAAGAGGTCCTATCGGAGAATACTGCAAAGTGGTTGTGAGAAAAGTTATAGGACATCTACATGAAGCAGTCTCTAACAAACTGGTTGCGGTTGAAGTTGCGCCTCTACACTCCGCATGGATGAAGGTACATCTCTTTGTGATCACCTTGCGGAATTTACCTCAATTTTGAATGATTTAGCTAAGTTGGGTGTTAAGGTAGATGATGAGGCCAAGCCCTCTTGTTGTTGTGCTCTTTACCTGCATCATACAAGTCATTTAGGGATTTGATAGTTTATAGTAAAGATATGATTATCCTTGAGGATGTCAAGAGCAACTTGAAAATTATGTTACATCTTGATAATGAGATAACCAACATTGAGAAGGGGAGTTCAAGTGTCGGGTTATTTGTGGATCAAAGTAGATCCAAAGAGACAAACCCAGTTGATAGGAGGACCCAGAATGAAAACATCACATGCTATAATTATAAGAAAAATGGACACATCAAGGCTAATTATTTGAAGCTCAAGAACAAGCAAGCAGTGGATAAGGGTGTTTCTTTGAGTGCGGCCATTGTGGCCGATGTTGATGAATGTGAGTGTCTTTGACAACCTTTTGGGTTGTGGGTTTGGGTTTCTTTTTGTTATGACTCCGCACAATATTTTGGTATTAGGTTAAAAAGGTAATATTTGTTTGTTTGTTGCTAACTCCATTTCGATTTTGAAAGAGTGATGTTTGATAATGGTCGGATATTCCGGTCTGACATAGTCTTGTTAGTGTGGTTGATGATACCTTTGTTATCCCGATTTTGGGATGTTGATGCTCTATGAGATTTGGAGATTTTGATTGGTATCATTGTTGTCCCGAATTTAGGGATATATGTGCTTCATGTGATTTGAAACTTTTACCACCTAATGGGTTGTATGGATGTGGGTATTACATCTTGAGACTATATCGTTGTCACTTGGGAGGTTATGTAATTTAGATTTTAACTCTTTATTTATCGTTAGTCATTCACCGAGTTCGAGTTTGTGATAATTATTTGAGGCTATCAAGGTGTTGAGTCTCATTCGAATTGCATGAAAGTATTACTTATCTTTCGGTATTGTGTTCATTTGTGCTTGGTCTAGTAATTTTACTTAGAGCACAATTTCAGCTAAGGTGGAGCTTGTTGTGGTTATTTGTTATGTTTCATTCTAGTTTTGTGCTAACTTTTGTTGCTAGCTTTATGTTAGTTGTATCTTTATGTTATTAAACATTTTGTTTAGGTTAGTTTTATACTTAGTTTGTTTTAGGCATAATTTGGTCCAAGGTGGAGATTGTTAGATATGGCCTGAATTATTTTGTAGCATATTGGGCTTATAGTTTAGTTCATCTCATGTACTATTTATATGATTGAACACTTAATGAAAATTGGAGTTTCATCTCCCACTCTCTCTATCACTATTGAGTCTAGCTCTTCCTATTTAGCTAGGGCAGGTGGAGAAAACCCTAACACTTTGGGTATCTGCATTTATATTGAAACTATTGAATTTTCTGTTTAAATTGAGACCTTAAAACATAACCAAGTTAAAAAAAATAAAGAAATAGAAATACTTAGTTAGGTCAGACATATTATATAAGTAAAAAAAAACAAATTGTCTTTTTAAAATACACCAACACATATCATAGATTAATTATGCATCCAATTAATCAGTTAAACTTGCTAATTTCACATCAAGCCACAAAGGCTTCTCTATACTAAGTGAAAATTTGTTATTTCATTTTCTATCTTGTCTCTTGATGTATGAGTTCAATAATTTTTTTTACTAGCTACAAGCTATAAAATACTGATAGATATTCTAAATTAAGTGCTTCAAATTAATTGATACTAAAATAAGTACAAGTGTGCATATTATCAAGGTAATTCATTAACTAGACACTAAATGTCTTATTTAACTTCACAAAAGAAAAGAAGTACAAAAAAAAATGCATAACTGCTTTAGCAGAACTTGAATTACTCCATTGACTCTTTCATACGGTTGTTCTTGTTGGGTTTTGGAATGCCCAAATCTCATTAATGCTCAAGCTGCGGAAAAATCGTAGAACAAAAATTTTATTTCTACTTAAATTAGGGATTAAAGTATGTCGGATAATTACCGAGAGATACAGACATTTAATCCTTTACAAAAGACGGTAAAATATTATTTTACTTCTAACTTAAGTTTAGGGTTAAAGTGGTATGTCGGATGATTACCGAGAGATACACACCTCTTTAAACCTTTATTGATCTACTCCATGATTGATTTTTAAAATATTAATCTACTTAACAATTAAATAGATTAATATAAGATGTTATATCTCGCTTCCAAATTTCAATTGGAATAAAAATCGGCTAGTCTCGGAGCACCAAACGTTTGATGCCTCTGTAGGTTATCTATCAGGACTGACTAGAGAGCGGCTTATTTCTTTTTCCAGAAATATCATAAACCGCGGTTTCTCAAAAAAATACTATTCACCCGAGAAAAAGACGAAATAGTTACTATTCACGACTCGTAGTAATTCTGTTTCATAAATATACAGAAATACCGCAACTTTTGTAAAAATACTATTCACCGATCCCGTGAATTCTGAAATAACTGTATATCGAGAGAGAGAAAGTAGAACTGATTTGGTGTAGCTTTCTCTCTCACTCCACCTCTCTATTTATAGAAAATATGGAATTACCAAATTATCAAAATGCCCTCATGAATAGTAGGGAGGTTCCAAAGTGAAAAGACCATAATACCCTTAAATATTTACCAAAATGCCCTCATGAATAAGGGAGTTCAAAGAAAAGACCATAATACCCTTAAAGTTCAATTTACCAAAATGCCATTGGGCTTTTGGCCAAATTACTGAAATACCCTTGGGCTTTTGGCCAAATTACCAAAATACCCTTTTGAGGTCGGCATGGGCTTTTCATGGGCCTTTTTAGGCTTTTCGGATTTTGGGCTTTTTCAATTTTGAGCTTTTAGGTTTTTAATTATTAATTAAGACTTTAATTATAAATGAGATTTTGGCCCATAATTCAAATTCATAATTAACATTTAAAATCCAAATCAAATATATATAATTGTCATGTATAATTATATTTTTTCTTAGTTGTTGTTTCGGCGAATTTATACGACGTGTCAAACACGTTATAAATTCAATCTGATTTTTGCTTCTTGTCATCTCTGTGAAAAATATAATTATATCATATATAATTAATTATAATCATCTTATTATTAATTATAAACAATTTATAAATAATCAATAAGATTCTCCGATTAACTCCTATACGGTGTGACCCGACATGATCCGTGTTATGTTGGTAAATAGTGTTAAAATTATTTTAACTTCTATAATCATAGGAGGCATCTGGCATAATGCACTATGACCATCCAATTACACAGATGATGATGTACTGTATAATATCATGATCCAGTAAACTATTTACTTGTGTTTAATTTTTTTGTCTCATAGCTATCAGATCAGTTTCAATGTCGGTATGTGTCATCCTTGCAAACTTAATCTTTTCTTGATCCTGAGTAAATTATCAAATATAATTACTCTTGTAATTATACTGCTAGTAAATAATCTTACTCTATCAAGGGGCCCAGTGATGCTATAACTCATATAGAAATACGAGGGACAATAGTACTTTTGGCAAACCATCTCTTCCTCCGCATAAGTTATGTATACCGAAGACCTACCTTTATAGCCACCTTTTACGGATAACGTTTGGTAGAAATCACACACATACATATCTTATGTAGGAAAGATGAATACCTCATACTTTAGAATTTAATACTGAATGAAAACATTAATGACACGAACACAATTTCATTTAATGTTTCATTCGGGGTCTATCAAATACGATGTTCCTAGAACATCTATCTATGTGATTAAAATGACAACTCTTTGTCTATGGTCTGTAAAACTTGACTATCATTTAATCCACATACTAACCTGATAACGGTTAATTAGTGTTCCTGCTAATTACCTTGGTTAGTGACTTTTAAGAGTATATTCTATATTATGAAGTTTCATAATTTCAGTCATGAACTCGGAATGATTCATAAATTCAATAATACTCAAGGAAACAAAATATCGTTTAAATATCCAATTCATGAACAAAGTTTTATATAACAAATTTATCGTATTTTTGACTTCAAGATTATTACAAATTTATCCTGAAAAGAATTACTTTTTTCTTCTTATATGAAAATGAGAATTCTTTCAAATTTAAATTTCAAGCTCGAAGTCATAGAGATAATATTAGTTATTTATTACTTGATCTATTATATCATTTATAAATTAAGAGGAGACTAAAAATAAATATATATTCTTCTGTAATACAATACAATATAATATAATATAATAAATTAAGTAATATAATATAATATAATGCACTAGTACATTCATGAGTCTCACACATGAGTCTCTAGCTACCTGCTAGTGCTACCCCATGTAACCAAGTCCTGAACCAATTAATCAATTGCTTTCGTTTGCTGTTTAATTAGCTTCAGCAAATTAGTATAAGTCAAAGGCTACTTATTGGTGACTTAATTTGATAGATACCTTATACAGATAATTATCTATTCGCCTTAATTTGCTTCACCAACTTTTGACATTTTTTTAAGGGCGTAATATTAATACATAAACGCATCACTCTTCTGTTCAATACTAATTACTTGTTTCAATTCAATGCGATTCCATCTCGCGCATTAAATCTTCTTTTTTGATTTTATGTAACATCGAAGCTGCTATAGAACTAATATCTTATGTATCCAACTGACGGTCAATTAATTTACGTCGCTAATAAAAAAAAAACATAATCAATTATAAAGCTCATTAACTATTTATTTATGACACAACATCTCTAAAACAAGGTCATAATTAAAATAATAAATTTTAATTTATTATTTTAGTCAAACAAAGTTCTATTTGCAACTCTAATAAGTAAAATATAAAGTTTTGGACCTAGGGTTAGACAATTAAGAGACTAATTTCATAAAGTTAAGAACCACCAAGAAATGCAATTCAAACTCTTATTGGGGTTTTATTCTACAAGTTCAAGGCAAAGAAGATAATTCAATTTACACAAGTAGATATTACAATTAAAGTAAAAGAAAAAGAAAAAAAATGGATAAAATAAAAAGACACATGATGTAACTAAATTCGACCTAAAATGCCTACACTATAGGACCTCAACCTCTAAACAATTGAGATTGAATTGATTCACTACAACAAGTGATTATAAATGTACAATTAGTTCACTTATACAATAAATGAGTTATTGAGCCTAACAGTTTATCAACACCGATCCTTAAAATAAGAGGATCGTTGATGGATGATAAAGAAAGGACCTTGGTCCCTAACACATGAGAGCTACTAAGTGGGTAAGCAACATGTTCAAAATAAAAGAGCACTAAAGGCTCAAGAAAATAAAGAAAGAAAGAGAAGATCAGGAAGAATTAAGTTGAAAAAAAAATAAAGAGAAGTTAGATTGAGATTAGGGCAAGAATTTGACTATCGAGATTTATTAATATCTTTGAGCTTATCTCTCACTTAAAATATGACTATAAAACTCTTGGAACATCAGGATTTTACTATTAAAAAAATCAGTTAGGAATAAGAGAGTGTGCGACCCTTTTTCGCGCGCTCCGCACCGCCGCCGGGCGATGGGTTGCGGAAGAAGGACACGGAGATCCCTCCCGAGCGTGCATCTGCTGGGTGTCGGCCGATTCCGCCGTTTAGAGATATTTGGATGCACATTCGGGGGTTTTTTAGTGATTGTGAGTTCTTGTAGATTCGGTGGGCGCAAGCCCCCACCGTTAATTACCCCGGGCTACGAACCTCGAGGCACCTCTCGGATCTTTGGAAGAGAGAAGCAAATAGTATAGTTAAGAGATGGGCAAGTGGTCGTCTAAGTTTATAAAAAGGGGATCTACGGAAGATGAACCTACAAACAGATCGGTTCAATCTAGGGGGACAAAACCTACAAACAGATCGGTTTTATCCTATGGGGACGAACCTACAAACAGACGGTTCAGTCCATGCCTCCTCGAGATGTAACCTTACCAACAGACCTGTGTTAATCTCTTCATGGGGCTTGAGGTGAGTCTACATACGGACCGACTCGACCTCCGTTGATCTAGAAGATAAACCTACAAACAGACCGGTTCAATCTTAACTAGTCAACAACCAATCACACAAAATACAACTCGAAGCACTGAGCCGGTTGATCTTGAGGTTGGTGAATCAGGAGAAGGGTGGCTATGGCTCACGTATTTCTTCTCACTGATCTTCTAGATCATGAATTCGTAGCACTAAGCCGATTCATAAACCTAGGAAACACAATTGCACACAATGTCAAACATGAAGCGCTGGGCCGCTCAACATTGAAGCATGTGTTAGTGAAGGAACCTACCTACGTAACGGTTCGCATTCACTGTTTTGTGGATGAATCTACCAACGACCGATTCGATCTCACAGCTCTCGGGAAATGAGTCGGAAGACAAACTCGTCGACGGACGAGTTCGTCTTGCATTACTCAAATGGTCATGAATTACTTGTTCATGACACCGAGTCATTAAGATGTCACTTCGCTAGGACATCGTAATGTTCTTCATCTTCAAAGTCGACATATCTCTCCATGCTGATGTCGTAGCTTTGGTCAATCTTCAATGAACGTCAAGATGTTCTTGTCTCGACTAATCATTCTACGTGTTGCATTACTTGTGCAAAATTACTATGTAGCCCTACACCCCTTGTGTGAGCGTATTCAATCATGAGTTACTTGCTCATGGCAGCGAGTCATTAAGATGTCACCTATCTAGGACATCATAATGTTCTTCTTCTTCAGAGTCGACATATATCTCCATGTTAATATCGTAGCTCTGGTTATTCTTCATTAAGCGTCAAGATGTTCTTGTCTCGACATATTCACTCATGTTGCTATCAAAGCCCTATTCATCTCACGTCAAGATGTTCCTGTCTCGACGTATCTTCTCGTATTGTTATTAAAGCCTTAATCTTCTCACGTCAAGATGTTCTTGTCTCAACGCATCTTCTTCATATTGCTATCGAAGCCTTAATCATCCCACGTCAAGATGTTCTTGTCTCAACGTATCTTATTATTCTTCATCAAGTGTCGAGATTTTCTTGTCTCGACGTATCTTTCTAAATGTTGTGCAAATATTCTCATGTGACTACACACTCCTTGTGTGAGCATTTTTTATTCATCTCAAAATACACAAAGCCCATATAATATCTCTTATTATTATTTCTATTATAAAGATACATTTATTTATTATTATTATTATTATTATTATTATTATTATTTTATTTATTCTATTTATCTATGTAGAAAATTATTTACAAAAATAATAAGAAAAGGGGTAGCTATTAACTTAGAACTTTATTTATATTTTTGGGATTTTTATAATAGCTAAAATAGTAGAATTTTATTTTTATTATTTCTAAACTCTATTTATTTTGTAGAAAATCACTTACAAAAATAATAGAAAGTAAAATGGCTATGATTTTTATTAGTATTTTTTTTAAAATGTTTATAATAGCTAAAGTAATAGAATTTTATTATTATATCCTATTATACTATTCATTATGTAAGAATCATTTGCAAAATTAAAAGATGGTTAGCTATACTATTTTACTATTATTATTCTATTATTATTATATTATTTTTTTTTATTATTTTTTTTTTAATATCTATAATAGCTAAAAGAAATCATTACTAATATTCTATTCTATTTATTATACTATTCATTATATCTATTTTTATTATTTCTATTTATTATCTATAAAAAGGTATAAGATTTTTATTATTAATTGAAAATGGTCATAAGAGATGAAATTTATTATACTTTTATTATAACTATTATTTTATTTGCATTTTATTCATCAAAAGTATCTTTATTGTATGTTTGTATAGAAATAACAAAAGAAATACAATTCATATTATAAAAGAAAATGTATTTTACTATTTATTACCATAGTAGTATATTTTTGTTTATTTTGTGCTATTTATTTTTATTATTCTTTTTACAGAAAATATCAATATAATATCTGTTATTATTCATATTTTTTTATATATTTTTTTTTATTTATCAAAGAATATAGCTAATCTCATTATTTATTATGGTATATTATTATCACCATTATTATTTCATGGAAAATCACTTGAAAAATCAGTAAAATATATCTAGTTATTATTTATGATTTTTATTTGTATTTTTGGAATTTTTATAGCATTTAAAATGACAAGTCAAATCTAGGTCAACTATATCAATATATGTAATGCATTTTGCTTTTAAAATGTTTTATTATGATTATATTTCTAAAACCGGAATATTATTGTATAGAAAAATATTATGAAAAATAAGAAAATTTTAGAAACAAATTTGAGTCAATTTGGAGTTCAGGAGCATTTTCAAATCATTTATTTACTATTTAATTTCAATATTCTGTTATTATTTGATATTTGGGCTTAATAGACTGGGCCAGAATTTAATTTTTTTATTTTAGTGCGAATTGGGCCCAATCTTAATTCTCTCTTTCTTTATTTTCACTAATTAAGCCTGGGCCGGCTGGTATTTACTCGCTTGGGCCGCATTCCGTTTCGTGATTTCAATCTAGGCCATCAGATGGGCATCTAGATTCGTGCAGGTGAAATAAGTCGTTTGCTTTAATCTCTGACCCGTGCTTCCACGCGCTTCATTGGATTACCTTACGATTCACACATATTCTTCAAATCTCGTGCTTAGTTATTCCTATACTGTCTCTTCCGATAGTTTCTGAGATTCGTGCACGGGTAATAATCCAACATTTCTGCTGGCTAGCCGGAGATCGAAGGACACCACTAGGATCGCCGGAGTGTCAGGAGTTCGACTATAACCTTGGATTCTTGATCGGTACGGTGGAATAGTAACAGTGCCTGTACCGTTTTCGGTACCAGTTGTGGCTTCAATACCGAATTGATTTTTTACACAATTAATCAACAATCTTTATGATTCTTGTGTCAAAACACATTGTCTTAGTGCATCTATTTCCTCTGTTAACTGCTTGATCCCTGATTTTATTATAAATCCAATTAAAGCTTGGTATGAGCTTGGTACCGATCACAAACTCCTTTGCAATTTTGCTCACTTAAGCTTCATTCACACTTTATGTACTCATAAGCACATCTGTTCTTATTGAGAATTCAAGTTAAGTATGCACTCTAACTTTTATCATCGGTTTGAATCGATTTTTTCTTTGCAAGGAAGCTAGTGCATACTTGAATTATTTTCATATCTCAGGATAATTCTATTTCTTGTTTATGCCTTGAGACCTTGAGTCTAGGTGATCAATCTTGCAATAGGACTGGGAGGATTACACAAACCCTTCAACCAGTATCAAGTGTAGTTATCAGAAATCAAAGAAAGGAAAAAGAAAGAAAATCGAATTAAAAGTAAAAGAACAATCTTAATTCCTTACTCCACACAAATTATACCAGTTTATTCAAGATTCACCAGAAAAAAAAAACTTACCTAAGCTAGGATGATGTATAGACAGTGAATGAGCACTGCAGAAAGCACTGGATTTCAATCTAATTGAGAGATTCAAGCTAACTAGCAAGATCTACTATCAATCGATCTTAATCTGATCTTCTCTGATCTTGGATGGGGTATGAGCACCTCTCCCTCTCTTACTGGTTGCTCTCTTCTATAAGATACTTCTCAATTGATCAAAAAAAGGTAGATGATGGTTGTGTAACTGTTTTTTTAGAATAGAATCTCCTCTCCCTGTGTGTAATTGCTCTCAATTACTCTGTTAATGGATGTTTATGGATCTCCCTTGCTACTGTTGCCAATTTTTCAGTTTATATAGGCTGATTAGCTCAATCAATCCCAATTGTGATTGGTTGATTGTCTTCTACTCGGATTGCCAGCCTGGATGCATCTCCACCCTTCATTACACTCGCTTGAATGGCTGAGATCAAGTTGTGCTTGTTGTGGAACTTCAATAACCGTTTTCTGTTATCCTTTGATCGTGCCGCGATTTTGTTTGACTTCACACTCTCAATTACTCATATAACTCAACCGACAAGCGGGCCCAAGGTCATTACTTACTATTTAAACACTCCATGATCACTCTTAACGCCATTTCATTCATTCACCATTTCCAATTTCACCGAGTTCATTTCTGCCCCATTTCTTTCTTTTGATCAATTAGCATCTCATACTTCAAATTGCCTCATCAATCCACCTCCATTGGCGTCGCCTTGCCCTAGGTGATCTTCTCAATCGTGCAATTTCACTTCTAGATCGCCTATTAGGCCTGCCACCTTGTCACTGTCTTCGGCGATCTTCGGTTTTCAACCCTTTTCTCACTCAATTGCCACATCAATTCACCTTTGCGGCGCCGCCTTGCCTTAAAGACGCTCGCTTTGTGACTCAATTTGACCTCCGAGTATCAATTGGATTCCCTTCCTTAATTCAATCTCGGGTAATAATATATTCTCACCTTTTGTTCACCTCTTTCTCATAATTGATCTAATAACACTTCTTGCTCTATCTCTCGATCATCGTTATTCTCTTAGATCACCTTCAACCATGGTAAGGCGTCGGGAAAGAAGAAAACGCGAGCCGCATTGGACTCGGCAATGGCGAGAAGAAGAAGGAGGGAGAGAGCTCCTTATCGCGCGTGGATGCGCCCGGCATGCGTGAGCCAAAACGCAGAAGAGAAGAAGAACAGAGACTCGACGCATCTAGACCAGGTTCATCTTCTTTTTATCTCTCGTTTTAAATTGAATTGCGCTGAATTGAAGAGGTAGATTGAATAGACTCAGTTCACAGCTTTCATCTCATGCGCCTACTCATATTAACCTGACTACTGGGTCCCATATGTCAGATTTAGGCCTTTCATTTAGCAGCTGATTAACATGATGATTAGGGTTAATAGGCTGAGGTGGCTCTGCCTGATTGGTTGATTGCTTATTAAACAAACCCTTAGTGTTAATGATCCGTGTATGATGTGGCTTTGTGATATAGTGCCATGTGGCACCTGTGCAGTGCCCCGTACCAACCATAAAGAACCATCTCGTCATTCTTTATACACGCCGTATGGTGACATGGCACCGGTGAGTGCATGCCATGTGGCATCCAAAGTGGGGCCCACTTGTCGGGCCGCCTTATAGTATAGTGGAATTCACACATGTGGTGAGGTGGACCAATAAGGGGAAGGCCACATGGCAACGGGTCGTTGAGGCGGCCTTATAAAGACGCCGCCATTTGTCTAGCCGCCTTGGATGAAGTGGTGGCCGATGTGGACCAATGGCCGATCGCCATGTGGCATAGGTGGGGCCCACTTGTCGTCCGTAGGGGTGTGGGACCCACATGGTCGAGGTGGACAATGGGGGCGCCGACACGTGGCACGAGGTGGCCCAATGAAATGTCGACACGTGTCACACCCCTCTCTTCTCTCGATTCGGTATAGGTGTGCTTAGGATCCCCGCTTGCACCCGTATGAGTCTCTCGTCCCCGCATTGCACCTGCATGAACCCTTGATTGAATCTCGGCCTTTGATCATCCATTTATCTCGCTTTTATCTTCCTTGAATTTATTTTAATAGCTCCCCTTATCCAAAAATCATGAAAATTTCACCAAAAATCCCTAAATTCATGATGATCATCCCTGTATTTTTATATTCCATTTTTACCCCTGTCTCGCTTGTGCTAAAAATTCCATGATCAATAAAACCCCTGTTTTATTCTTATAAAATCCCTATTTATCGCTTGTAACTCAGTGTCTCTGCCAATTATCTCTCTCTTGCAGAAACCACCCTAACTAAATACCAATTAGACTTATATTGATATCCATTAGGGCTTGATTTGATCAAATGCTGACTACTTATCAGCAATTAATACAAATTTAGACTTGATCAGGTGGTTGCTCCCGACTTTGGCACTGATCGTCTTGTGAAATTGACTTTCAATCCCTTAACATGAGGGTGACTTGGTCAAAGAACCGACTACTTATCAAGAATTGACACAAATCAAAGCATGGTTAGGTGGTTGCTCGCAGACTTTAGCACCTGTGTCACCTTGAAAGCAAAATCACATTTGGAATTTCTCATGACTAGTTGCATCAAAATGCTAGCTTGGCATTGACATCATTTCATGTAGCATAGGGATTATACTTTTGCTTCAAAGCCTCCTTTCTAGGGTTAGCTCCAAAGGCGATTTCTAGTGGTTCAATTCTCGACTCTTCAATAGGTCACCGAGGTGTGGGGTCCACTGTCGTTGAAAATGGTCACATGGTGACTCATCGATAAAGCTATGTTGTTAGATTTATCTACAAGGGACCGCCAGTGGGTCCCACTTGTCGAGAAAATATAATCACATGGTGACACCCAAGAGGTCTCTCTCTCTCCCTCGATCTTCTTGGGTGTCACTCATGCCGAGTGGATAGAGAATAGCGGGGTATTTATACTCTTCACTTCATGCTTGAGCATTCCGTTGTGGGACTAATGGGTTTGTTCCGGGTTATGCGACGACCTTTCCCCGATCGGTGGGCCACCTTTCTATCGCTCCCTCTCTTCTTCCCCTTTCTTATGATTTATCATCAATTTATTTCATTTATTCATCTATTCATCCTTGAAATTTTCCAAGGGTAAACAAAGAGCCACCCACCAAGACGAGTCTTGAACGCTCGAAAGGCTTGTCTTGGTGCATTATTCCTTATTATTCATCATTTCATTTCTCATGACGTCTCTCTTCTTCGGGTATTGTAGTTTTATCTCATGACGCCATTCGCGTCGCCCCTTCGAGTCATTATCATTCTTTCTACGAGGATCCTAACGATTGGAGTCCTCTCGTCTCGCCCATCCGAGCGACTCGTCTACCCGCGAGGCGGCGGTTTATTCTTCGGGGATGATCACCTCATGATATCATGCCCCTTCGCCTCCAGGCATTGCCTCTACGGCTCCTTTGACACATCTCTCCGGGCAAGGAGATTATCGACGGGGAGGCTCACGGATGGACTCATCGCTCCCTTCATCACTCCCTTGGAGTGCCATGGATATCGTTAGAGTGGACCCGTATGTGCTCATGCGGGAGGGGACTCTCGCTCGTGCGAGCCGGGATATATGACTCGGTTTTCTTGTCGATGTTTCATTATCATATCGACACACCCCCGGCTACGGGCCTTTTGTGAGAGGTGGAACTATTCCACCAACACTCTATTCATCGACGATCGGGAGCCGACTCCGACCCTCCTAGAGATACAAGTTAGCTGACCGGCCGCCGATCTTCGGCCTATTTCTATGACGAGTTCATGGTCTCGCCCGCTGACTCGGGAGACTTCACTCGATTCCCGCCTTCTTTACAGAGGACTTATGAGATTTATTATCATCTACGGAGGGGATATCCCGGTGTTCCATTCAGACATTGGATCGCCTATTTCACCGATCGGGTCCACACTCGCCCTACGGGTCCGGCTTCCACCAGAGATCCATTTGGTACAGGTCGGCTCGAGATTCACCACGACGGCCCTATCCCATCTCAGGATACCCTGTGTTCACATGACGTGGATAGGGAGACTTATTTGACAGCTTTCATCTCTTGGTGGATTTGCTACTTCTTATTACCTAGCTCACCCGCATACACCATTCGGCCCTCGGTGTTCGTTATGGCGAGCCTGATCGCGCGTGGCGACAGGATTTCTTTGGCCGTGCCTGTACTGGCCAACATTTATAGGTGCCTCCGCGGTCTGACTTCATCTCGTAGTCCTTCACAGTGCCAGGAGCTGATCCCGTGGCATTTGATTAGCGGATGGCTCCATTTACATCGTCCGGCTCATATGATCCCGCATGGCGGTCACGCTACGAGATCGTCTACCCTTATCGAGTGACTTGGGCCGGGGTGCGGCCCGGCTTCATTGACCGTGAGGTCGCCCGTATAGATTCTTCAAGAGTCGAGACCATCTACGCTTTTCTCGAGACGGATCGGTGGCCCGTGGGACATCTAGTGGTTCGACAGGATGGTGATTGACGATGTTAGGTTCCCTCTTTCGACCCTTCTAGCATTCGAGCCGTGCCTATTGATTTGGAGTACCCGATTAGTATTCGTCGTGGCTTTCTTCCTCTCGTATCGGGCGATCATATGTTCATCGAGCCCTATTCGCCACACCGATGCGCACATCGCTTGGCTTGGATCGGGATATTCCAAAGATCTCTTCTCCGCCCGTATCACTGGCGGCCGATTTAGAAGGTATCGGATGGTGCTACACTCACCTCTTCCGACTAGGCACGGCACTCGCTATCGATGGTATCCACCTCTAGGATTCCCACCTTCACGAGGCGTTATCGCAGAAAGTGGTATTATGAGACCATTCGCTCTTATCGTCATATACCCTCCGGTGGTCGTCCGGAGTACATGTCCGCGAGATGGCCAGCCTCTATTAGATGGCACCGTTTCGCGTGATCGCAGCACCCTTTCCCGCCATTGCTTTGCAGAGCCTCGTCGACTTTCGTGGTTTAGACAAACTGGCTTTTCTTATGCTTCGTTAGACCATTCTCACTGTGTATGCTTCATCACCCTTTAGGTTATTTCTTTTCGATAAGCCTCATCTCATTTCGACCAATTCTTCTTTGATTCGTAGCCGGCTTATGAGTATGATCACGCGGAGCCCGGTTCTCGGTCCCTCGTCCACGAGTAGTTGGCGTTCATTCTCGCCCACACATCGAGCCACCGGTTCCAGCCTACTATGGGGAGAGATCGAGACGGCGCCTCTCACCGTCTTCTCCATCTTCTTTTCCTTCTCCCACTCCGGTGATTTTCTTTATCGACTCGCCTATCCTTATTCGGGCGCACTTCATTTTTATCTCTCGATTAGGGTTTATTTTTCAGCTCGTGGGACATCTCCCGTGGAGGTTGCCCGAGATGACATCATAAGCAGACCTATTCGGCGCTGCGAGCGCCGCTATTTCGGTTTTGCACCGACCTTGCCGTCGCAGTTCGTGTGCTTCATTTAATACCTAGTTGCCGCATGCACTAGTATTTTCATTCTTACATGTAGATTTTACAGACCCGAGGCCGATGACATGGCATCTCCACACCGCTCGGAGTCTTTTTCTACGACGCCCCGCTTCTCCGTCGATCTTCGGTACCCACCGGAGACGGTGACTCATTTGATGTGGTTCTCGGGGCCGTGCTCACTCTTGCACGACCGTGCAGGAGGCTTCTTTAGAGCAGGGGAGTCCATTGGCTGTCGAGCCCGCAGCGACGAGCCATTATTGATCGAGGGAGGGCCATCTCATGCCTCTTCATCTCCCGACAGGCAGCCTCTCATGGCCACAGATGGCAGAGTCTCGACTGAGCGGGTTGCAGTCGACTACGACTCAGAGTTGGATGAGAGCTGGCTGGTGGAGCAGCCTATTCCACACCCTGCAGACGGGGTTCTCGCTAGCGAGGGTCTCGCCGAGCCTCATGCTTCTCCCGGTACCTTACATTTCCTTTTGTCATTTGTCCGTATTTTTTCTTTTCCATGTATTTATGCTTTTCATTTTATTTTGTAGCCGGGTCTAGTGCACCTGCGGGTCCTCCTGAGGCGACCGATATCCCCGCCCCCGATTCGGCCTCGCCGGCCTCAAAGTGCGACGAGGCGATAGGTTAGATCTTCTATTCCTTCTATTTCTTCTTTGGTTATAACAATTTGTCTAACCCATTTATTTTACTTGCAGATGTTTCATCGAGGGATGTGCGCTCGCCTTGGTCGCGCGGCGGATGCACTCCGAGATACCTTCTTCGGGGGCTATCCACTAGATTTCGACATCCCGGACTCTCTCGCCCAGTGGATTCTCTTTCGATTGGTATAGGCCGACGCGGGATACCATTGCGCCGCCTCTACTCATTGCACCTCGTCTCGAGAGCACTTTCATTTCCGGGGAGGTGTGAGGAGCCGCTCGTGGCTTACCAGATGCGAGCTCTCTCGTATATCAAAGACGAGTTAGAGATTCATGAGCTACGCAGCATTTGGAGGTCGCTCGACTCCGCTACCTTCGCCGCTCTCTTCTTGTGCCACTCTCCGCTCCATGGGAGTCGGTGGTGGGCCCGCTCGATCGCTCGTGCAGGAGCTAGAGGACCACGATTATCGTAGAGGGCTTCTCTCGACATTTGGCGGGACGTCTCCGGAGTTGCGGATTCATTCGAGCGCCCGGGATAGTGCCTTCGCTCAGTTCTTGGACTTCGAGGCAGCTTCGGAGGAGGATAGGCACTCCCTCCATACTCATTTAGAGACTATTAGTACTGTGCTATTAGAGTTGGAGTCCCGCTTTTTGGGCCCATAGACTGCACTTTCATTTTTTCCTTTTCTCCCTTTCTTTTGCCATACTTGATATAGGATGCATTGACATTTATCATTTTGATCTCTTGTTGTGGATGATGCTTACCTCTATTATTATCCTTTCATCGCTTCCTCTGCAGCGCGAGGAAGTATTTTATTGATTTCATGCTGTGCACCTCCAATCTTATTTGCAAAAGCGCCCTATTACAACTGCTTCACTCTTTCGCAGCGTCTAATCATAATAAAAGGAAAATCTTACAACATCCTATTACATTCATTCTATGTATGTTCATCTTTATTTATTGCAATACAAACTCAAGTAACCGTGGTATTTTACGGATACCGAACCTGTCTGTATTGACCTCTAGGCCGAGTACAGAATAAACCCGTTTATCCCTTTATTACTGATGGATAAACTTACAAGTATCAATTGGATTATGGATGCAATTGATAACACCATTTTGTGGATGCTCCTTGTATATTTAATTGACATTTATTTGTGGAAGCTCACCCACTCTCCCCTCATTTATGCACCGTTACGTGCGGAAGTGGAAACTCACATTCACTCATCTCCACTCAATTTGTTTTGTGGGGGTACTACCCTCAAACATCCATTACGCATCCCTGCGAGACAGGCTTTCATCGGGTAGGTCCGCTCTCCATGACCTGAGTCACTTCTTTAAGCGAATTACTTTATTTGACACTGAATGTCGGGCAAAGCATAAACCCTTAGTCTGACCCCTCCATGATCTATTTTGGGATTAGAAACAGATCACCTCCTTGGGCGTGTGGTACTTTTGCGGATGAATGTACCCAACCTGGCTTTTTATATTTCGGCTACCCTCAAACATCCATCACGCATCCCTGCGAGACAGGCTTTCATCGGGTAGGTCCGCTCTCCATGACCTGAGTCACTTCTTTAAGCGAGCCGCTTTGTTTAACATGAAATGTCGGGTACAAGCGTAAACCCTTGGTCTGACCCCTCCATGATATGTCGTGGGATTATGACACACCATTTCTTCGGGCGTGTGGTGCTTTTACGGATAAATGCACCCAACCTGGCTTTGTATAACACTCATGGTGTCGGGGACAAAGGTGGCAACCCCTTATTGAAAAGATTTTATTATTATTTTTTTATTATCATCATTTTTATTCATAAGTAGGGAAAATAGGTTTTTATCGTTTTACTTATATATCCTTTCATTTTATTAGAAGAAGCAGATTTTTGGTTATTAGTGATACATGTTACTAATAATACGAGAGTTATTTATTTATATGCCCTCGGAAGTGACTACTTACTAGTCACCAATTTGCTCGACCTATCCCTTGGCTTGCGCGCGGCGACCAATATGAGCAACTTTCGTCATTGGGCAACGAGATAGTTTGAGGGACAAAGCGCAAACCCCGCCCATTTTTGTGTTTATTCTCGTATCAAATGGACAAACCCGGTGGTATTTGTATTGTGAGCCCAAACACCAAAGCTCTCGCCTTACATTCTCGCGTGGTTTTGGCGTTGTATTCCCTTATTCTATTTTTTATTTTGTTATAGGGCTAAATGTATTTGTGTGGTTTTGGATTTTTAGATGCATTCTATTTACAGATGCACAAGTAGGGTTTTTGGGATTTTTATGCAAAAGTGGAGGTTAGACATGGGTTTGTGTTTCGTGCACGTGTGTGTAAGCGAACACTTATTCCCTCCTTGTTTATTTACAATAGATACTACTCGATCGGCCCCACTCCGGGCTATGTGTAGTACTTCTTCAGATATCGCCCATTAATCGGTGGCATGGGCCTTTCACCTTCATGGTCTATGAGTTGGTATGCGCCGCCCCCGTATACCTTCTCAATTACGTATGGCCCTTCCCAATTCGGAGAGAACTTTGGGCCGATGTGCCGGCCAATAATCGGCCTCTTAAGGACAAGAACAAGCTCCCCTTGTTGAAATGCCCTGACTCGCGCCATTTTATCATATGCCCTCGCCATTTTTTGCCTGATATATTTCAAGGTTCTGCTGGGCTATTAATCTCTTCTCGTCCATGGCATCCAACTCATCCAGTCTAAGTTGTTGGCATTCGTCCATGGTCATATCATTTTGCATAGCCACCCGCAATGACGGTAGTTCCACCTCAAGAGGGAGGACGGCTTCAACCCCAAAAGCCAGAGAATACGGGGTAGCTTGCGTAGGCGTTCGGTATGTAGTTCGATAAGCCCATAATGCCTCTTGTAGACGATTATCCCAGTCTCGTTGGTTGCCGTCTACAGTCTTCTTCATGATATTTATTAGAGTTTTATTAAAGGCTTCGGCCAGGCCGTTGGCTCGTGGGTCTTCTTCTGTTCCCAAATTGATTTCCGCTAACTCATCGACCGTATTAGGTTCCTTTTCCAGCTGTTTCAAAGCGTTTTTCAGGACAGGGGCATTGTCCCCTTCTGTTTTATCATCTGGCATTTCAACAGAAGTCATGCAGCAGCTCTCTTCCATACGGTACTCATTGAGAGACCCCTCGAAGCATACTGCGTCATCGCAGTTATACCCTAATCCCCGGGTGTATTTTATTTTACCGTCCAGGCCCAGGACCTTATTCTGGCCGCCATTCCAGAGTTCATCGAAGCGTTTGGCCTCGGCCTTGGATATGTCTCTCAGACATTTCGCCCTTTTTGCCAGTTTATACAGCTCCTTTCCAAAGGGATGAGATGCAGCGTCACCGCTCGTTGCACTCTCTGATTCTTGTTCTATCACCCACTTCTTCCAAGTGTTGTGATCAGGGTTCTTCAGAGACTGGGTTGAATCGCTCTTATAGAAAATGATAGCCTTGTGGATGATAGTTCTCCCTTTGATGCGCTCTACCTTTGCCGGCACAACAAAGGTCTTTAGGGTTTGAATGTGGTTCACCTCCCTTGGTATAAGGTCTTTAAAATGCCTTTCGGGAACCACAGTAATCTCTAGCGCTGCCATCTCTTCTTCTATTTCAATATTCATGACTGAGTTGGAGCGGTAGATTTCTTTGATCGGCTTACGTCTCGCAGCCTTAGGTTTGCTAGGTATGGGAGTGTGCGAGATCGTATAAGCCACCCCTTTGCCCTTGCTATTCGAGTTGTGCGGAGCTGGGTCTTGTTGAAAGCTCTTCGGGAGTTGGATCGTCCCATTTCTATGCCCTTCTTCTATGAGGTCTTTGAATACCCAGCATTCTTCAATTGTATGGCCCAGTATGCGATGATAAGGGCAGAATTCGCCTTCACCGGCTCTTTCTATGTCGGCGGGTCTTTTACAGACGGGAAGTGTTAATCCGCTCTTTAAGGCTCGCTCAAATATCCATTTGTTTTATTTTTCAGAAAGAGTATGGTTTACTCTTCTTGACCTTGAGGGTTTGCATGACGGTCGATCATCGCTTAGCTCTCGTTTCTTCCCCCTTTGATTCATCTACTATTACAATTACCCGTTTGCCGCTATCGGGTGCTTGTCTTTCGGGGGTTCCGGAACGGGGTTCGCTCGTCACCTCCTTGAGTAGCTCGGAGTTATAGATCGCGGTTTGCAGGTTTTCAATCATTATCATGATTTCATTGTGTTGCACCTTGATATCCTGCATCACTTCCCATTGTTCAGACACCTCCCTTCTATTATTTTCAACTTGGTGCCTTATTTCATCGATCGCATTCCAGACGCGACCTTCGAAATTTTCCCGCCATGAGCGTTCTTCATTTATAGGCCTCAGCCTAACCGGGTTATCCCTTCCGCTACCGGGTCCCGCGTTGATCATATATGACTCCTCACTTTCATTATCTGTTTCGGGCCCTTTATATGGCTTTTTGAGGATGTGATAGATGATCTCTTCGTCAGATTCTTCTTCCCAGGGTTGACGATCATGGCCAGATTCTTCTCCCGAGGTGATGTCGCCCGAGTTATCAGAATCTTCGGAGTCTTCTCCTGAAGTTGTTCCTGTGATCTGAATTTGAGGGGTGTTGGTAGGTTTAAAGTTGAAAATGACCTCCTCCTCAGAATCACTTGACTTGATTTCGCTCGGCTTTATTTGGGCCTTATACGCAGCCACTTGTTTGAAGCGGAAGGTTGCTTCTTCACCCGACTTTCTTCCGGGTCTTTGGGCTCGAACACCTCGGGGTTTAATATTAAATTTGACCTCTTCTTCTTCTCCCGGACGAGGTATCAAATTTAGGGCCTTTGTTGAAGGGTTTCTGACCTGCTTTAGTTATAGGCCGGCTCGGCGCCACGGCGGATTTAGGCAGAAAATATTGGGCGTCATTGAATTTAATCTCATGCACCCCGAATGGCTTGACATCTCCATCAATTCTCTTTTGCTTACCATTCTCAATATATTTCGGGCATTGGTGCAGAGTAGAGGTATGACACGATTACTATGAAACCACGGGCGACCCAGCAACGCCGGTAAGAAGTTTCAGCGTCAATGACATAGAATTTAGTAGGCGCTCTTAGGCTTCCACATTGCAAGTTCAGAGTTATAGCTCCCAGGGCCTTTTGGGAGTTTTGATTGAAGCCATGAATAATCACCTTTTCATCAGATAGATTCTTTACGTCTAAGGTGATGGTCTTTAGGGTTTTGAGCGGCATAATATTGATCGAAGACCCTGCGTCGACCAAGATGCGGCCAATCTTTTGCCCTCCACAGTTTCCGGTGATGTATAGCGGGCGGTTATGGTCGACGGTGCCTATTAAGAGGTCATCGTCTGTAAAATTTATGCAGGCGGCCCGCTTGGCGGTGAATAGGGCTTCTTGCATATTTTGCTCTATGAAGTATGACTTGTACTTCTCGGGATCTTGTAAGGCCTGGATTAGCACCTCCCTTAGGTCTTGTGACATCATCAACGCGTCAAATATGCTTAATAGCGCTGGGATCTTACGCAGATGTGCCAACACGTTATATTCTTCACCCGTCGACCGGGTCTTTTCTGGGTTCTTGCTTGGATTCTCGGCCTCTTTGCCTTTATTCAGGGCCTTGTCCTTTCCTTTATCGAAATCCTTGGGAGCCTGTCTCTCGGGTACGTAAGTCCCGGACCGGAGCACGGCTTTACATTCTTCATTTTTGGTCCCAGAGGTGCTTGCTTCCCCTTCGTCATTTGGGAAGAACATCTCCTCTAATGTTGGCATATCTTCGTCGTGAGAAGAATATACCATGTTGCACGAAGCACCCCAGATCTCTTCGCTTTCTTCTTTATTTATTTCTTCATCTACGTCTTCTTTCTTTTGGCCTAGGGTTAACTTCTCCCAGTCTTCTTTGGAGATGAAGTGTTGGAGGGTAATCGCCTCGGGACTGCCCTGCTCGTATTCTTCAATTTTGTTCTTTTTGGACTTACCTGTTTCTATGCTTCTTTCTTTTCTTAAGAACCTGGTCTTGGCTCTGGTCCACCTTATAATATACCCTGGGTTTTGGCGGGACCACTGGCGTGATATCGTCTTTCCATTTCATGCCAGGTTCTTTCTTGAGAGCTTTAAGCATTTTAATCGATTTCTTCGATAGGTGCGTAGTCCATTGCTCCTCTTGATCTTCGCTTAGCTGGCCGGGACTTTCTCTTCCTCGTGAGAGATCGTGTGGCTTTGTTCATGGGGCGATGGGCTTTGCAAGAACCCTTTAGGTAAAGTAATTTCACCGTTTTTATACGCCTTCTCGACCCAATCTTTGAAGACCCGGCAATCTTCAATTGAGTGCCCTATTATTCGTGGTATGGGCAAAAGTTGGGTTCGTCGATTTATCGGCATCTTAGGGCGTTCTTGCGGCGGCGGGGTTAGGCCATTCTTCAGTGCCCCTCTGAAGATTTGGGCAACTTTATCTTTTCTGAAGGAGTACGGTTTAGATTTCTTTTGTCTGAGGGATTCAAAACTCCGTGAACTCCCTCCCGGATTGGGCCTGGGTCCCTTATTATAATTGTTGCCATTTGTGCCACTGCTGCCGCCTTGGGTGTCTGTGTTAGCAACCATCTTATCTTTTAACGAGGTGAATGCTACTTTGGTTTCAGCTCGGGCTCCTCGTTGCGGCCTATTATTCATAAAGTTCGGCATGGTGTGCGGTGACATCCTTTCCATATTGGATGCGATCGAGCAAGTCTTTGAATGTGTTGACCTTTGTCACACCAAGAAGCATGCCCATCCACCCGTCAATGTTTTTCATGATTAAGTTGACGGCCTCGTCTTCGATTAATGTGCGGTCGCATTTGATGCGAGGTTCCGCCATCATTGATAAAATCTGTCATTGACTCCCCTTTCTTGGGTTTAGTGCTTGCCGGATCGGCTATGTTTATCTTATCAGACACCATGACAAAACGTGCCCTGAACGAGTCCGCCATCTCGTCCCAAGTCCCGATGCTGTTGTTTTCTAATGAATAGTACCATTGGAAAGCGGTTCCCACCAAGCTCGAGGGAATTGTCTTAACAATGATGCTATCATTGCCGCCGTATTGCCGCACGAGGCTACAAAGTGGGCGGGTGTTGTTCGGGGTTCGGGTCTTTGTTGCCTTCCCCGGAGAAGGTCCTGAAGCGGGGGATCACATACCCTTTAGGATATTCTTCTAAATCGTATATGGCGGGGTATGGATGTCCACAGTTTTTAACGGGAGGGATAGCGTATCCACCTCCGGCTATTTGCATTCTTTGGGCAATCATGGCTTGAATCTCTTTAGGGATATTCCGTTGGTTCGACCTCCACTTCTATGGTTCTATGTGGATGGGGTTTAGAATCGACGAGGTTGTTTTCCCTTATGATTGCTTTTGGTGCTTGTGGACCCCTTCTTGACGGGAACTACCGGCTTTGAAATTGGCGTCTTGTGATTCTTGTAAGGATTTGACCGCCTTAATCAATTCTTCATTTTGCTTCGACGCATGGTAGCGATTAGCTCCGTTGCCTAATCGGCTCTTCGTCCGTGCCTCGATGTGGCCTTTTAATATTTCAATTTCATCGATAGGCACTTCGGGACGTGTTTCAACGTCATCTTCATTATCGAAGAAGTCGGGGTTTTCGTTGTGGTCTTCCCCTTCCCTGCTTTGTTGCCCTCGGGGTTGACTCTCTTGGGAGGTCTCCCTTTTCTACCATTATTTTTGTTGGTATTGGTGACGTGAGCTTGATTAGGCGGGGATTGGTCATCACGGGTCATATTCACCTCAGCATCAGTGTCCGGATCAGTGTCGTAGCTTATACTGATGGTGTTGACCGAGAAGTGCTCTTCATAGCGAGCGGTTCTTCTCTTCTTCTTCGTTTGGTCAGAGGCAGTTATTTTTAGACTATTGAGTGGTATTCTTGAGCCTAATCGGCTGAATACACTCTTCTGGCCCAAGCGGCTGAACACGCTCTCGGGCGGAGCGTTGGACTTGCCGGCCCTGCTGGGTTGGGCTTGAGACTGGGGTTTTGTTGGCTGGGAACCCTTCGGGACCCACACCTGCTGGGTGCTAGGTGTTACCTTTGGTATAAACCTCCTAGGGTTCGGAGTGGAGACAATGGCTTGCAGCCGAGCCATGTCTTGAGAGTGATTGGGGCGGGAGACGTATTGTCTCGACCTAGCGTTCTTGACGCTCTTCCTCTGTTTGAGGGCCCTGTGAGCCTTGTAGATGGCTTCCGCGGGGGTTTGAGACTTATCTGGCGGCGGCGAGGCCTTTGAGTTGGGCGAGGTGTGGGCTTAGGCACCTCCCATGCACAGCGGAGGTGGCACGTGGCCGAGTTCTTGGCCACTATTCGGAGTGCCGTGAATTTATTGGAGGCGGGATAGGCGGCCTAGCCACCGGTGGTTTTGGTATGCATCCGGGGCCCTCTTCTGGACGCTTGAGAGTTACGGGCGGTTTGAACTGCGACCTTTGGGGCTGTCCTCTTAGACGGTCGCCTTCTCCTCTTTGGGGAGGTAGTAGGAGAGGCCATGACATTGTTTGAGATCCCCTTGGGAGTCGGGGTGATCGAGTTCTCTCCTCGTCCGGGATGGAGATCCGGACGGTTGCGGGAGTGATCGTGGCCCTTTGGGAGGTGGGCGTAGATGGTGAGTTCTGCGGGATGGTCCCGAAGAACATGAACAATTTGCCCTCCGGGCTCTTTGCGGGAGTGACGGTGTAGGGAGCGAGGTTGAAATTTCCAAAGTATGCCATTTCTGCAAAAACAAAAACACTTGAAAATTATTAGTCATTTTAGCACATAGAAGACCACTTGTATCTCTTAACTATTCTATTTGCCTCTCTCTTTCGAGAGATAAGAGGAGAATCTAGGTCCCTTTGGGCGTGCGAGATCTGTGCGACCCTTTTTCGCGCGCTCCGCACCGCCGCCGGGCGATGGGTTGCGGAAGAAGGACACGGAGATCCCTCCCGAGCGTGCGTCTATTTGGGTGTCGGCCGGTCTGCCGTTTAGAGATATTTGGATGCACATTCGGGGGTTTTTAGTGATTGTGAGTTCTTGTAGATTCGGTGGGCGCAAGCCCAGTTAATTACCACTGGGCTACGAACCTCGAGGCACCTCTGGATCTTTGGAAGAGAGAAGCAAATAGTATAGTTAAGAGATGGGCAAGTGGTCGTCTAAGTTTATAAAAAGGGGATCTACGGAAGATGAACCTACAAACGGATCGGTTGATCTAGGGGGGACAAAACCTACAAACGGATCGGTTTTATCCTATGGGGGACGAACCTACAAACAGACCGGTTCGATCCATGCCTCCTCGAGATGTAACCTTACCAACAGACCGAGTTAATCTCTTCATAGGGGGCTTGAGGTGAGTCTACATACGGGCCAGGCTCGACCTCGTTGATCTAGAAGATAAACCTACAAACGAGACCAGGTTCAATCTTAACTAGTCAACAACCAATCACACAAAATACAACTCGAAGCACTTTGAGTAGGTTGATCTTGAGGTTGGTGAATCGGGAGAAGGGTGGCTATGGCTCACGTATTTCTTCTCAGCGATCTTCTAGATCATGAATTCGTAGCACTAAGCCGATTCATAAACCTAGGAAACACAATTGCACACAATGTCAAACATGAAGCGGCTGGGCCGGTTCAACATTGAAGCATGTGTTAGTGAAGGAACCTACCTACGAACGGTTCGCATTCTTTGTTTTGTGGATGAATCTACCAACGGACCAGATTCGATCTCACGGTCTCGGGAAATGAGTCGGAAGACAAACTCGTCGACGGACGAGTTCGGTCTTGCCGGCTCAAATGGTCATGAATTACTTGTTCATGACAGGAGTCATTAAGATGTCACTTCGCTAGGACATCGTAATGTTCTTCATCTTCAAAGTCGACATATCTCTCCATGCGATGTCGTAGCTTTGGTCGATCTTCAATGAACGTCAAGATGTTCTTGTCTCGACTAATCATTCTACGTGTTGCATTACTTGTGCAAAATTACTATGTAGCCCTACACCCCTTGTGTGAGCGTATTCAATCATGAGTTACTTGCTCATGGCGGCGAGTCATTAAGATGTCACCTATCTAGGACATCATAATGTTCTTCTTCTTGAGTCGACATATATCTCCATGTTAATATCGTAGCTCGGTTATTCTTCATTAAGCGTCAAGATGTTCTTGTCTCGACATATTCACTCATGTTGCTATCAAAGCCCTATTCATCTCACGTCAAGATGTTCTGTCTCGACGTATCTTCTCGTATTGTTATTAAAGCCTTAATCTTCTCACGTCAAGATGTTCTTGTCTCAACGCATCTTCTTCATATTGCTATCGAAGCCTTAATCATCCCACGTCAAGATGTTCTTGTCTCAACGTATCTTATTATTCTTCATCAAGTGTCGAGATTTTCTTGTCTCGACGTATCTTTCTAAATGTTGTGCAAATATTCTCATGTGACTCTACACTCCTTGTGTGAGCATTTTTTATTCATCTCAAAATACACAAAGCCCATATAATATCTCTTATTATTATTTCTATTATAAAGATACATTTATTTATTATTATTATTATTATTATTATTATTATTATTTTATTTATTCTATTTATCTATGTAGAAAATTATTTACAAAAATAATAAGAAAAGGGGTAACTATTAACTTAGAACTTTATTTATATTTTTGGGATTTTTATAATAGCTAAAATAGTAGAATTTTATTTTTATTATTTCTAAACTCTATTTATTTTGTAGAAAATCACTTACAAAAATAATAGAAAGTAAAATGGCTATGATTTTTATTAGTATTTTTTTTAAAATGTTTATAATAGCTAAAGTAATAGAATTTTATTATTATATCCTATTATACTATTCATTATGTAAGAATCATTTGCAAAATTAAAAGATGGTTAGCTATACTATTTTACTATTATTATTCTATTATTATTATATTATTTTTTTATTATTTTTTTTTTAATATCTATAATAGCTAAAAGAAATCATTACTAATATTCTATTCTATTTATTATACTATTCATTATATCTATTTTTATTATTTCTATTTATTATCTATAAAAAGGTATAAGATTTTTATTATTAATTGAAAATGGTCATAAGAGATGAAATTTATTATACTTTTATTATAACTATTATTTTATTTGCATTTTATTCATCAAAAGTATCTTTATTGTATGTTTGTATAGAAATAACAAAAGAAATACAATTCATATTATAAAAGAAAATGTATTTTACTATTTATTACCATAGTAGTATATTTTTGTTTATTTTGTGCTATTTATTTTTATTATTCTTTTTACAGAAAATATCAATATAATATCTGTTATTATTCATATTTTTTTATATATTTTTTTTATTTATCAAAGAATATAGCTAATCTCATTATTTATTATGGTATATTATTATCACCATTATTATTTCATGGAAAATCACTTGAAAAATCAGTAAAATATATCTAGTTATTATTTATGATTTTTATTTGTATTTTTGGAATTTTTATAGCATTTAAAATGACAAGTCAAATCTAGGTCAACTATATCAATATATGTAATGCATTTTGCTTTTAAAATGTTTTATTATGATTATATTTCTAAAACCGGAATATTATTGTATAGAAAAATATTATGAAAAATAAGAAAATTTTAGAAACAAATTTGAGTCAATTTGGAGTTCAGGAGCATTTTCAAATCATTTATTTACTATTTAATTTCAATATTCTGTTATTATTTGATATTTGGGCTTAATAATTGTTGGGCGCTTTTCCTTTTAGAATTTAATTTTTTTTATTTTAGTGCGAATTGGGCCCAATCTTAATTCTCTCTTTCTTTATTTTCACTAATTAAGCCTAGGTAAAATTTGGTATTTACTCGCTTGGGCCGCATTCCGTTTCGTGATTTCAATCTAGGCCATCGGATGGGTATCTAGATTCGTGCGGGTGAAATAAGTCGTTTGCTTTAATCTCGACCGTGCTTCCACGCGCTTCATTGGATCACCTTACGATTCACGCACATTCTTCAAATCTCGTGCTTAGTTATTCCTATACTGTCTCTTCTGATAGTTTCTGAGATTCGTGCACGGGCGGTGATCCAACATTTCTGCTGGCTAGCCGGAGATCGAAGGACACCACTAGGATCGCCTGGGTGTCAGGAGTTCTACTATAACCTTGGATTCTTGATCGGTACGGTGGGATAGTAACAGTGCCTGTACCGTTTTCGGTACCAGTTGTGGCTTCAATACCGAATTGATTTTTACACAATTAATCAACAATCCTTATGATTCTTGTGCCAAAACACATTGCCTTAGTGTGTCTATTTCCTCTGTTAACTGCTTGATCCCTGATTTTATTATAAATCCAATTAAAGCTTGGTATGAGCTTGGTACCGATCACAAGCTCCTTTGCAATTTTGCTCACTTAGGCTCCATTCACGCTTTATGTACTCATAAGCATATCTGTTCCTATTGAGAATTCAAGTTAAGTATGCACTTAGCTTTTATCATCGGTTTGAATCGATTTTTATTTTCTTTGCAAAGAAGCTAGTGCATACTTGAATTATTTTTCTATCTCAGGATAATTCTGTTTCTTGTTTATGCCTTGAGACCTTGAGTCTAGGTGACCAATCTTGCAATAGGACTGGGAGGGTTACACAAACCCTTCAACCAGTATCAAGTGTAGTTATCGAAATCGAAAAAAGAAAGAAAAGGAAAAAAGTAAAAGAAAATCGAATTAAAAGTGAACTAAAAGAACAATCTTAATTCCTTACTCCACACGAATTACACCAGTTTATTCAAGATTCACAAGAAGAAAAAAAAAAAAAAAAAAAAAAACTTACCTAAGCTAGGATGATGTATAGACAGTGAATGAGCACTGCAGAAGTATTGGATTTCGATCTAATTGAGAGATTCAAGCTAACTAGCAAGATCTACTATCAATCGATCTTAATCTGATTTTCTCTGATCTTGGATGGGGAATGAGCACCTCTCCCTCTCTTACTGGTTGCTCTCTTCTATAGTATACTTCTCAATTGATCAAAGTAAAGAGGTAGATGATGGTTGTGTAACTGTTTTTTTTTAGAATGGAATCTCCCTCTGGGGTGTGTAATTGCTGTTAATGGATGTTTATGGATCTCCTTGCTACGTTGCCAATTTTTCAGTTTATATAGGCTGATTAGCTCAATCAATCCCAATTGTGATTGGTTGATTGTCTTCTACTCGGATTGCCAGCCTGGATGCATCTCCACCCTTCATTACACTCGCTTGAATGGCTGAGATCAAGTTGTGCTTGTTGTGGAACTTCAATAACCGTTTTCTGTTATCCTTTTTTGTCGTGCGCGATTTTGTTTGACTTCACACTCTCAATTACTCATATAACTCAACTGACAAGCGGGCCCAAGGTCATTACTTACTATTTAAACACTCCATGATCACTCTTAACGCCATTTCATTCATTCACCATTTCCAATTTCACCGAGTTCATTTCTGCCCCATTTCTTTCTTTTGATCAATTAGCATCTCATACTTCAAATTGCCTCATCAATCCACCTCCATTGGCGTCGCCTTGCCCTAGGTGATCTTCTCAATCGTGCAATTTCACTTCTAGATCGCCTATTAGGCCGCCACCTTGTCCTTTGTCTTCGGCGATCTTCGGTTTTCAACCCTTTTCTCACTCAATTGCCACATCAATTCACCTTTTGCGGCGTCGCCTTGCCTTAAAAACGACGCTTTGTGACTCAATTTGACCTCCGGAGTATCAATTGGATTCCCTTCCTTAATTCAATCTCGGGTAATAATATATTCTCACCTTTTGTTCACCTCTTTCTCATAATTGATCTAATAACACTTCTTGCTCTATCTCTGATCATCGTTATTCTCTTAGATCACCTTCAACCATGGTAAGGCGTCAGGGAAAGAAGAAAACGCGAGCTGCATTGGACTCGGGCAATGGCGAGAAGAAGAAGGAGGGAGAGAGCTCCTTATCGCGCGTGGATGCGCCCGGCATGCGTGAGCCAAAACGCAGAAGAGAAGAAGAACAGAGACTCGACGCATCTAGACCAGGTTCATCTTCTTTTTATCTCTCGTTTTAAATTGAATTACTTATTTGAATTGAAGAGGTAGATTGAATAGACTCGGTTCATGCTTTCATCTCATGCGCCTACTCATATTAAACGACTACGGGTCCCATATGTCGATTTAGGCCTTTCATTTAGCGGTGATTAACATGATGATTAGGGTTAATAGGTGAGGTGGCTCTGCCGATTGGTTGATTGCTTATTAAACAAACCCTTAGTGTTAATGATCTGTGTATGATGTGGCTTTGTGATATAGTGCCATGTGGCACCTTGTGTGTTGCCTGTACCAACCATAAAGAACCATCTGTCATTCTTTATACACATTGTTGTATGGTGACATGGCACCGGTGAGTGCATGCCATGTGGCATCCGGTGGGGCCCACTTGTCGGTCGCCTTATAGTATAGTGGAATTCACGGTGGTGAGGTGGACCCGATAAGGGAAGGCCGCATGGCAATGGGTCATTGAGGTGGCCTTATAGCATGCGCCATTTGTCTAGCCGCTTGGATGAAGTGGTGCTGATGTGGACCAATGGCCGAGCGCCATGTGGCATAGGTGGGGCCCACTTGTCGGTGTCAGTAGGGGGTGGGACCCCGCATGGGTGAGGTGGACCAATGGGGTGCGACACGTGGCATGAGGTGGCCCGATGAAATGCGACACGTGTCACACCCTCTCTCTTCTCGATTCGGTATAGGTGTGCTTAGGATCCCCAGTTTGCACCCAGATGAGTCTCTGTCCCCAGATTGCACCCAGATGAACCCTTGATTGAATCTCAGCCTTTGATCAGTCCATTTATTCTGCTTTTATCTTCCTTGAATTTATTTTAATAGCTCCCCTTATCCAAAAATCATGAAAATTTCACCAAAAATCCCTAAATTCATGATGATCATCCCTGTATTTTTATATTCCATTTTTACCCCTGTCTGCTTGTGCTAAAAATTCCATGATCAATAAAACCCTGTTTTATTCTTATAAAATCCCTATTTATCAGTTGTAACTCAGTGTCTCTGGCAATTATCTCTCTCTTGCAGAAACCACCCTAACTAAATACCAATTAGACTTATATTGATATCCATTAGGGCTTGATTTGATCAAATGCGACTACTTATAAACAATTAATACAAATTTAGACTTGATCAGGTGGTTGCTCCCGACTTTGCACTTTGATCAGTCTTGTGAAATTGACTTTCAATCCCTTAACATGAGGGTGACTTGGTCAAAGAAGCGACTACTTATCGATAATTGACACAAATCAAAGCATGGTTAGGTGGTTGCTCGCATGCTTTAGCACCAGTCGACCTTGAAAGCAAAATCACATTTGGAATTTCTCATGACTAGTTGCATCAAAATGCTAGCTTGGCATTGACATCATTTCATGTAGCATAGGGATTATCTTGCTTGACTCCTTTCTAGGGTTAGCTCCAAAGCGATTTCTAGGGTTCAATTCTGACTCCTTCGATAGGTCACTGAGGTGTGGGGTCCACCTGTCAGTGAAAATGGTCACATGGTGACTCATCAGATAGGCTATGTTGTTAGATTCATCTACAAGGGACTGCCAGGTGGGTCCCACTTGTCAGAGAAAATATAATCACATGGTGACACCCAAGAGGTCTCCTCTCTCCCTCGATCTTCTTGGGTGTCACTCATGCTGAGTGGATAGAGAATAGCGGGGTATTTATACTCTTCACTTCATGCTTGACATTCCGTTGTGGGACTAATGGGTTTGTTCCGGGGTTATGCAGCGACCTTTCCTGATCAGTGGGCCACCTTTCTACTGCTCCCTCTCTTCTTCCCCTTTCTTATGATTTATCATCAATTTATTTCATTTATTCATCTATTCATCCTTGAAATTTTCCAAGGGTAAACAGAGAGTAACCCCTTTAAATAGACATTCTTATACTGATCAAGAATTAGTTTTTGACTTGAACTGTTATAATGGCTTGTGAGCTATTGCAATGACTTAGAAAAATAGCCATTGAAATTTAGTCAATAATCTTGAAATCTTGACTCAAAAGAATTTATGAGCCATTATAACACCTCATGAGCCACTATAATGCCTAATGAGTCATTACACAATCCTTTGCTCTACTATTTTGTAAATAAAATAAATTGCTCAATCTCCGACTAAACAATATGAGCCATATATAATAGATTAATCTGTTTTTTAATTTTCTTACGGTTTAAGCTCAATTTAACTTAACCAATTCAACTATATTTGAGTCTAACTAAATCTAAACCTAATGAAGTATTGATTTAGCTCTTGCATCCAATATTTAGACTCAATCCTTTGTGCGATAATCCATTTTATATTTTAATCGCTACACAATGCTCAAACAAGTAAATTATAAAATTTAATTATTATTTTATAAATCGATAAACCAAAGGAATTGCTTAGTACAAACAATCTCTCTATTTTGATAATTTACAAAACATTGGTGCATAATGTGTATTGATCTAGCTCTTGCATTCAATCTTTAGACTTGATCCTTTATGTAATGATCTATTTTATATTTTAAATGCTACAATGTATAAAAAATAAATTATAAAATTCAATTGTTGTTTTACAAATCGATAAACCAAAGGAATTGCCTAGTACAACAATCTCTTCATTTTGATAATTTACAAAACTTTGGTGCATAATGTGATATATGATAAAAAATTTGTTGTGATGATTATATCCACATCCACTATTGATGGGTTTTACTCCACTTCCATGATTATGACAAGATTGAGTAGATTTTTTTCTCCCCCTTTGCTTTCATCCGGGTTGAGTTTGCATGTGGTGATTTGAGTATCGCCATCATGCCTATTCAATAGTGTTACACTTAACATCTTCTTTGCTTTTTCAATTTGTAAAACAATCTTTAATTTTATAATTTGCCTTGTTTGAGTTTTGTGCATGGATTAACATGCAAATGGACTAGTGCATAAGAACGAAGACTAGTACTGGGATACAAGAGCTTAATCAAGACTGCATTAGGCTTAGGTTTAGTAAAACTCAAACTAGGTTGAATTGGTCAAGATAAATTGAGCTTAAACAACAAGAAAAGTGCTTCTGCCCAGTGAATCGTTATAACGGTTGAGTAATCGTTATAACGGTTCATCTCAATACTCAAAAATATTCTAAGGCAGAAACATTCTCAAAGAAACCAGAGTGTATCGTTATGTAACTATTCAGTAATCGTTACAATGATTTGTGAAACGTATAATGATTCTGTAATCGTTATAATGACTCATGAAATGTATAACGACTTGATAAATCGTTATAACGTTTCAGCTTAGTTGATCCAACGGCTATTCTTTCTAAACCTTTATAACGATTTGTAAACCGTTATAACGGTTCAGGCCGAAATCAAAGAACGTTGTATAACGGTTCAGAGAAATTTTATAGAACATTGTGTAACGCTCTAGAGCGTTATACAACGGGCAAATTTCTCTGACAATCCTACCGTTTGAATCTTAATCCGTTGTATAACGGTATAGACCGTTGTACAACGGATTAAGGTTAAAAGTGAGTTATATTTGATTTTCAGCTCTTTATAAAAGGGGGACCATATCCCTTCTCCTCCCACTGTTGAATACATTTGCAAAATACATTCTTATAGCCATCATTAAACAGCTTTGAGAAAACCTTGCTATACCTAGCTAAAACTCAAGATCTTTGATCTAAACTTGTTCTAAATACTTGTGAGATTTGAGTGATTTGCTCCATTGCTAAATCTACTCCTAGCTTTTGCTACTCCATTAACTTTAGGCTTTGTCTCTCATTCTTTGTGTGTAAGAGGGCAAAGTTTGACCTTGTACAAGACTCGTATTTGGTTGAATAGATCGGACCGGCTTTGTTACCGTTAGACGGGAAGCCGGGGACCCGAGGAGTAGGCGCATAACGCCGAACCTCGTTACATCGCGTGTCAACTCGATCTTTTGATTGAGCATTTCTAAACTTTTTCTCTTTACTTTATTTCATCTCTTTGGTTTAGAAATTGCTTGTGCTTGATTGTTGTAGAACTTGTTAAAATTGCAATTTAATCCTTATATTTTACTAATTAACCAAATTAGTATTATTAGTGGTAATCAAGGGTTACAAAGTGGTATCAGAGCGCGTTGTGTTTGATAATTAAGGAACACTTAATTACAATCCAAGGTCCTCACTATGTCGAGCACAAGGCATATCAAGGAAGAAGAGGAAGAATATTTTGAGGCTATTATTGCCAAAAATGAGCTCACTGATCCAATCATTATCGAATATCTAACGAAACTCCACTTGGCCAAAAAGAAAAGTGGGGGAGCCAACCAAGGTGACGACTCAAGAAGAAGTCACCAAGGAAGAAAAGAAAGATGAGACGAGTTCATCAAGCACTAAGGAGGTGCAAGGAGAAAACGAGGTAGAAGCTAGCTCATCAAACACTAAGGATGAAAATGCTCAAAGCAAGGTAGAAGCTAGCTCTTCACCTCCACCCAAGGAGGCCAATGTATACTTAAACCCTATTTTAAATGAGGATGAACCCATCCATGTTTCATATTGTGCATCCGTAAGTGATTAGGATGATGATATGATGATATTGAGGATGCAAGCATTTCCACTAATGAGATGATGTTAAAATTTGAACTTGCTAGGGCAAACAAACTTCTCAATGAAATAAACCAAGCGTTGTTGAGAAGTGAAGGTATAATTGAGGGATTAACCAAAAATGTACTTGAGCTTGAGTCTAAGACCGAGTATGAAACAAAGAAAATTGTTTTTGAAAAAGAACAAAAAGATTTTATTCAACAAATTAGTAACTTAAAGATTGACAAGCAATTGTTGGATCTTGAAAATCGGGCTTTGAAATCCACTAGTGCATCAAGTAGTGGCACTAGGTTGGGTTCAACTAACTTATACAAGAGGCAACAATCCCATGACAAGATAGGTCTAGGATACAAGAAGATTTCACCTTCTTTACAATCATCCAAAAACTCTAAAAGTCCAAAAGAAAAAGGGAAACAAATTCAAATTGAAAATGGCATGCATGGAAAAACTCAAAACCCTAGAAATGCACCATATCATGCTTTTAGATATAACCCGGCTTGGTCTAAAAATACTTACCATAGGACACCAACCGGTTGGAGGTATGAGGTTAAAGATAAGCATATAGCCCAATTTGGTTCTCAATTAGATGAGAAACCAAGAATTATTTCCCAATAAATAAACTCTTCAAATAAAGACAAAGATTTCAAACTTAAGAATCAAACTCAAAGTTTAAAAGATGACTATCACAACCGTTTCGTGAAGGTTGTGGTAATCCTCCAACTAGTGTCTTTTGTAATTATTATTGTAAACATGGGCATATTTCTTTGGAATACAAATTTAGAAGGGAAGCAACATGAACAATGTTGCTTGGGTTCCTAAAATCAAGAAATGAAGTGTCGGGTAGTTATTCCCCCAAGAGTCCAATTGTAAAATATTTAGAGGAAGGTTTGCAACAAGATTATATATTAGTTTGCTTTAATTACTAATGTATAATATTGTCGGTTTGCTTGATGTCTTCTCATAGAGAAAATACTTGGATCCTCGATAGTGGATGCTCACATCATATGACCAGATTTAATTCAAATTTTAGCTCTTTGGAGCCGTATGATGGTGGAACGGTCACATTTGGTAATAACAAAAGAAAGAGTAAGATCATTGGCATAGGTAAAATTGGTGTTAAGAACCTAACCATTTTAAATGTGTACTTAGTTGATGGGTTAAACTTTAATTTGTTAAGTATAAGCCAACTTTGCGATGCTGGGTTCTATGTGAAATTTGATGTTGAGGCTTGCTACTTGATAAATGCCAAAACAAATGAAATAGTATATAAAGGTAGTAGAATTGACGATATGTATCATTTATATCTCCACCACTTCAAGAAAGGTGAAACTTGCTTGAGTGTCTCTATTAACCATTCTTGACTTTAGCATAGACGTTTAGCTCACCTAAGTGTAGACACAATCAAGAATGTGATCAAGCTTAAGGCGGTGAGAGGTATACCCATCAAAAAGATAGAGTTGGATCATCTATGCGATGCATGTGTGAAGGGAAAACAAACCAAATCAAGCTTTAAGGCTAAGAATATGGTATCAACTTCTCAACCCTTATAATTAATTCATATTGACTTGTTTGGACCCATAAATGTGCCAAGTCTAGGCAAAAAGAGATTTATTTGTGTAATAGTTGATGACTATAGTAGATACACTTGGATTATATTCTTGAGTCAAAAGAGTGATACATATGCCAACTTTGTTGAATATTGCAATAGGTTTGAAAATGAAAAGGGTTTGAAAATCAATACCATTAGAAGTGACCATGGTGGTGAATTTGAAAATGCTCAATTTGATGACCTATGCTCTAAAAGAGGATATAGATATGAATACTCGGCCCCTAGAACACCACAACAAAACGAAATAAGTTTTCAATTTACGATCAAAGCTTTGTCGATTCCTCTTCAACTAGACCAAAAGCTAATTCATGCTCCGCTTGCTTATGGAAGAACAATGTAAGCTCCCCGCCCCGATTGGCTAAGAGAGGCTTGCTCCAATTCAACAATAATCGATAGGGCTTCAAAAGAACGAGATTGAATGCACCAGAGGAAAGGATTGAGTCCAAAAATGAATGGTATACCTTGCACATTTGGGTATGATGCATCGACTCCTCTGGATCATCTAGATATTATCAATAAAATTACCACAACCTGGAACTCTTTGCAAAAAGGACCCTGAAGTAACAGTATGGGGTCATAGAAAGGAAAAATAGAACTTTATAAGAGTTAGCCCGAACCATATTCAATGAGTCCAAACTACCAACATCACTTTGGGCCGAGGCGGTTAACACTACTTGTTACGTGATTAACCGAGTAAACCTAAGACCATTCCTATTAAAAACTCTATATGAGCTATGGATGGGGCGTAAACCTAATATATCATACTTTAGAGCATTCGGTTAAAAATGCTTTGTTATTGATGAAATGCCAAAAGTAACCAAGTTTGATTCAAAATCTATTGAAGGTATTTTTGTTGGTTACTCCATAACAAGCAAAGCATATAGAATTTACCTACCCACTTCTAACACTATTAAAGAATCCATGCATGTAAAATTCGATGAAAATGCTAATGCACCGGCCGAGAATGGTAGTGTTAATGATGTAGGTCAAGGTGAATCACAAGAAGACATGCTAGATGATGGGCATGAGAGAAGGCGAATTGTGATTAAAATTCAAAATCCACCTCAAGATGCTCCAAACCAACCTACAACAAATGAAGATCCGTTGTTTGGTGGAGTAAATCAAGAGGGAAGCTCAAATGCACAATCGACTTCTTATCAACCTCCAAAAAATCTAAGGGAAGTATCATCTCACCCTCTCTCTAATGTTATTGGCAACCCTAGAGAAGGTATTATGACTAGGTCGGGTGTCAACCTTATGATTGCTCATTGTGCATTTGTCTCTCAAATTGAACCAACTAAATTTGAACAAGCCAACATGGATCCCGATTGGATCATTTGCTATGCAACTTGAACTCAACCAATTTAAAAGGAACAAAGTTTAGGAGCTTGTACCTAGGCCAAAGAATAGGGTAGTATTGGTACAAAATGGGTTTTTAGAAACAAAAATGATCAAGAAGGAAATGTTGTGAGAAACAAAGCTAGATTGGTTGCACAAGGGTTTAGGCAAAGGGAAGGATTAGATTATGATGAAACCTTTTGCCCCGGTTGCTCATCTTGAGTCCATTAGGATGCTCTTAGCATATGTCTCTTGCAAATGATTCAAACTATTCCAAATGGATGTTAAGAGTGTTTTTCTTAACGGAGTCATAAATGAGGAGGCTTATGTACATCAACTAGAGCTTTGTTAACCCAACATTTCCTAACCATGTCTATAAACTTGATAAAGTTTTATATGATTTAAAACAAGCTCCTAGGGTATGGTATGGTAGACTTAGTTCCTTTCTAATTGAAAATGCGTTCATAAGAGGAATAAATGACACAACTCTATTCACTAAAAAAAGAGACAATGATCTATTATTGGTTCAAATTTATGTTGATGATATCATTTTTGGTTCAACTAATGCGGCACTTGCCGAAGAGTTTTTAATTTTGATGAGTAGTGAATTTGAAATGAGCACGATGGGTGAACTCAACTTCTTCCTTGGACTACAAATCAAACAAACACCGGAAGGGACTTTGGTGAACCAAGAGAAATATGCCAAGGAGTTGATGAAGAAGTTTGGTGTTGAGGATAGCAATACGAGCAAAATTCCTATGGCTACCAACATCAATCTTGATGCGGATGAAAGAGGAAAACCGATGGACATCTCTCAATACCGAGCTATGATAGGTAGTCTACTTTATTTAACGGCTAGTCGACCGGATATAATATTTTTCGTTTGTCTTTGTGCTAGGTTTCAATCTAACCCTAAAGAATCCCACCTCAAAGCCGTCAAACGCATATTAAAATATATTAAGGGTACCTTGTGTTTTGGGTTATGGTATGGTCGACAATCCGAATTAAACTTGATAGGGTATACCGATGCGGATTTCATGGAAACCGAGTAGATAGGAAAAGCACAAGCGGCACATGCCAATTCCTTGGTGGATCGCTTGTGTCTTGGTTAAGTCGAAAACAAACTTCCGTGACTCAATCCATCGCGGAAGCCGAGTACATGGCGGCCGGTAGTTGCACCACACAAATCGTTTGGATGATTCACACACTCAATGACTATGATTTACGCTTCCGCAAAGTACCAATTATGTGTGACAACACCAGCGCCATCTAAATTTCTAAAAATCCAATTTTTCATTCACGAACCAAGCACGTTGAAATTCGACATCATTTCATTCGTGACCATGTTGAAAAATGAGATATCGAACTCATTCATGTTGATACCAAAAATCAAATTGCCGATATCTTCATAAAACCCCTTCCAACCGAACAACATCGTGAACTTAGGTTTCAATTAGGGATATTAGAGTTTAAGGGATATATTTAGATGCATATGAAGTCTCAAAACTTAAATTGACATGTATCTCAAGCATAACAACAAAATTTCTGTCGATCTCATCTATAAAATCATCTCCAAACAATCAAATTGATCTAAATTGCTAAATTGAGGGGGAGCTATGTCAAGTAATGATGTGATTGAGATTAATTGTTGCATTAGTTGTGATTCTCCCTACTTATTATACTCTCAATAATATGGAATTACTAAATTGATTGGACTAAATGGGGTTGTTCAATTAAGGGTGAGCTTTGCTCCAAATAATGTGGGAATTGATAAATTGAGGGGGAGCTATGCTCAATTTTTTCTTGAATTATGCACTAAATAAGGGGAAGCCTTGTTAACTCTAAATCTTGAAACGTGCAACATATTTAGGGGGAGTTAGCTAATGTATTATATTATCTTGGAAGTATTTTAAATTCTTTATCTTATACACGGTGCATATATTAAGGGAGAGCAATCAATTTAGGGGGAGCTAAATTGAAATAAATTCTTTAATCGCACCCTTTTGCCCGATTTCCAAAAAGGGGGAGAAGTTTTTGAGTGAAATCCACATCATATGTGATATCTATGCACCTATGTGTGTTTTGTAAATCGACAAAAGTGGGAGATTGTTACACTTAACATCTTTTTTGATTTGTCGATTTGCAAAACAATCTTAAAATTTATAATTTGCCTTGTTTGAGTTTTGTGCAGGGATTAACATGCAAATGGACTAGTGCACAAGAACCAAGACTAGTACTGGGATACAAGAGCTTAATCAAGACTGCATTAGGCTTAGGTTTAGTAAAACTCAAACTGGGTTGAATTGGTCAAGAGAAATTGAGCTTAAACAACAAGAAAAGTGTTTCTGCCCAGTGAATCGTTATAACGGTTCAGTAATTGTTATAACGGTTCATCTCGATACTCAAAAATATTCTAAGGCAGAAATATTCTCAAAGAAACCAAAGTGAATCGTTTCAATTAGGGATGTTAGAGTTTAAGGGATAAATTTAGATGCATATGAAGTCTCAAAACTTAAATTGACATGTATCTCAAGCATAGCAACAAAATTTCTGTCGATCTCATCTTCAAAATCATCTCCAAACAATCAAATTGATCTAAATTGCTAAATTGATGGGGAGCTATGCCAAGTAATGATGTGATTGAGATTAATTGTTACATTAGTTGTGATTCTCTCTACTTACTATACTCTCGACAATATGGAATTGCTAAATTAATTGGAATAAATGGGGTTGTTCAATTAAGGGGGAGCTTTGCTCCAAATAATTTGGAAATTGATAAATTGAGGGGGAGCTATGCTCAATTTTTTTCTTGAATTATGCATTAAATAAGGGGAAGCCTTGTTAACTCTAAATCTTGAAATGTACAACATATTTAGGAGGAGTTAGCTAATGTATTATATTTTTATTATCTTGGAAGTATTTTAAATTCTTTATCTTATACACGGTGCATATATTAAGGGGGAAGCTAAATTGAAATAAATTCTTTAATCGCACCATTTTGCCTGATTTCTAAAAAGGGAGAGAAGTTTTTGGGTGAAATCCACATCATATGTTATATCTATGCACCCATGCGTGTTTTGCAAATCGATAAAAGGGGGAGATTGTTACACTTAACATCTTCTTTGCTTTTGTTGATTGCAAAATAATCTTAAATTTTATAATTTGTCTTATTTGAGTTTTGTGCAGGGATTAACATGCAAATGGACTAGTGCACAAGATGTTAGTTTGTAATAATCTTGAAGTCAATAATACGATAAATTTGTTATATAAAGCTTTGTTCATGAATTGGATATTTAAACGATATTTTATTTCCTTGAGTATTATTGAATTTATGAATCATTCCGAGTTCATGACCGGAATTGTGAAACTTCATAATATAGAATATACTCTTAAAAGTCACTAACCAAGGTAATTAGCAGGAACACTAATTAACCGTTATCGAGTTAGTATGTGGATTAAATGATGGTCAAGTTTTACGGACCATAGACAAAGAGTTGTCATTTTAATCACATAGATAGATGTTCTAGGAACATCGTATTTGATAGACCCGAATGAAACATTAAATGGAATTGTGTTCGTGTCATTAATGTTTTCGTTCGTATTAAATTCTAAAGTATGAGGTATTCATCTTTCCTACATAAGATATGTATGTGTGTGATTTCTACCAAACGTTATTCGTAAAAGGTGGCTATAAAGGTAGCTCTTGGGTATACATAACTTATGCGGAGGAAGAGATAGTTTGCCAAAAGTACTATTGTCCCTCGTATTTCTATACGAGTTATAGCATCTTTGGGCCCCTTGATAGAGTAAGATTATCGCTAGCAAGTATAATTACAAGAGTAATTATATTTGATAATTTACTCGGGATCAAGAAAAGATTAAGTTTGCAAGGATGACACATACCTACCTTGGCGATATGATATTTATGAGACAAAAGAATTAAACACAAGTAAATAGTTCTTGGATCATGATATTATACGATACATCATCATCCGTGTAATTGGATGGTCATAGTGCATTCTCGAGATGCCTCCTATGATTATAGAAGTTAAAACGGTTTTAACTCTATTTACCAACATAACACGGATCCCTGTCAGGTCACACCGTATAGGAGTTAATCGGAGAATCTTATTGATTAATTATGAATTGTTTATAATTAATAATAAGATGGTTATAATTAATTATATATGATATAATTATATTTGTCATAGAGATGACAAGAAGCAAAAATCGATTGAATTTATAACGTGTTGGACACGTCGTATAAATTCGCCAGAAACAACAACCGAGAAAAATATAATTGTAGATGACAATTATATATATTTGATTTGGATTTTAAATGTTAATTATGGATTTGAATTATGGGCCAAAGCCCATTTATAATTAAAGTCTTAATTAATAATTAAAAGCCCAAAATCAGAAAAGCCCAAAAAAGCCCAAAATTGAAAAAGCCCAAAATCCGAAAAGCCCAAAAAGGCCCATGAAAAGCCCATGACGACCTCCAAGGGTATTTTGGTAATTTGTCCAAAAGCCCAAGGGTATTTCGGTAATTTGGCCAAAAAGCCCAATGACGTTTTGGTAAATTGGATGAACTTTAAGGGTATTTTGGTCTTTTCACATTGGAACCTCCCTACTATTCATGAGGGTATTTTGGTAATTTGCCAATCTCACATTTTCTATAAATAGAGGGGTAGGGTGAGAGAGAAACTTCCATCAAATCAGTTCTACTTTCTCTCTCCCGGTATACGGTTGTTTCAGAATTCACGGGATCGGTGAATAGTGTTTTTACGAAAGTTGCGGTATTTCGCACATTTGTGAAACAACCATCATGAGTCGTGAATAGTACTATTTCGTCTTTTCTCGGGTGAATAGTGTTTTTGCGAAAAACCGCGGTTTACGGTATTTCTGGCAAAAGAAATAAGCCGCTCTCTGGTTAGTCATGGTGGATAACCTACAGAGGCATCAGACGTTTGGTGCTCCGAGACAAGCCGATTTTCATTCCAATTAAAATTTGGAAGCGAGGTATAACATCTTATGTTAATCTATTTAATTGTTAAGTAGATTAATATTTTAGAAATCAATCATGGAGTAGATCAATAAAGGTTTAAAGAGGTGTGTATCTCTCGGTAATCATCCGACACATCACTTTAACCCTAAGCTTAAGTTAGAAGTAAAATAATATTTTACCGTCTTTTGTAAAGGATTAAATGTCTGTAACTCTTGGTTATTATCCGACATACTTTAATCCCTAACTTAAGTAGAAGTAAAATTTTTGTTCTATGGTCTTTCCGCAGCTTGAGTATTAATGGGATTTGGGCATTCGAATCCCTACAGTGGTATCAGAGCAAAGGTTCTCCCGCTGATTGATTTTCTAAAAGGTTATATCTTATGCAAATAAGATGTATATACCCCGTATCGGTTTAATTCTTAAATTTGTACTTAAAGTCCAAACCAAATAAAATTGGATTTTCTTGGTTCTGGTCTCGTCGACTAAGAAAGTTAAATTAGATTTAAGCTTTCTTTATACTTTCTTTACGCTTTCTTTTTGAAAACTTTCGATTGTGTTAAAGTATATCTAAGAATGTGATGAAGCAATAAAGTACCTGAGTAAGAGCTGTTGATCTCCACACATAAAAGATAAGGTGATGTCAAAGAAAGATGGGAAGTGGATACCTTCGGTATTCTTTCTGACATGCCCTTTTACGTGTCCTGATAACTGGCCCAAAAGGAACTTTGTCACGTTACCAAATTACTTTTGCGCTTTCGAAGCATGGCAAATGTAACTCTTTTGTTTTTTTCGAAAACTTTTGGTTATGAGAAGTATATCTATGAATGTGATAAAGCAATAAAGTACCTGAGTAAGAGCTGTTGATCTCCACACCCGAAAGAGATGGTTCTGTCTAGGAAAGATTGAATTTAAAGTGGTCCTCGTGACCCGATCTTTCTGGGAGCCCTTTACGTGTCCCGATAACGGCCGAAAAGGAACTTTGTCACGTTATCAAATTACTTTATCGTACTCGTAAGGAATTAATCGTTTTGAAATCATATAAAATGTTTATATGCTTTTTACGGTATAAATAAAGAACAAAGATGTAGTTGCAAAATAAAGAATTGAGAACTGATAGTTATATATGTGACTGATTCATGTATATATATACAAAATGTTTGTATGAGTAGGTAAATTAGATTTACTGCTTTGATATGAAATATATCTTATCATAGATGCAAAGCTACTTCTATTGGATAGATAGTAGTTATATACGTGACTGATTCATGTATATATACAAAATGTTTGTATGAGTGGTAAATTGGATTTACCGTTTTGATAATAAATGAGTAAATTAGATTTATCATTTTAAGGAACCGTGAAAGAATGTTATGTCAAAGAAAGACGGAAAATGAACTTTCAATGGTCTTTACGGCGTACGTCTTTTCACGTGTTCATAAGTTCGTTTAAAGTCACTTAATAAACCGACTAATTATAAATGTGTAAATTAGATTTATCATTTTTAAGAAACCGTGAAGGAAGGTTGTGTCAAAGAAAGATCTGAAAAGGAACTTTCGGTGGTCTTTCTCGCGTACATCTTTTACGTGTTCGTAAGTCTGTTTAAAGTCGTTTAACAAACCGATCGCTTACGATGTTAAACCCGAAAAATTAAGTAATATGCCCTACCTACTCGTCCTCGCATATCATTGTTCATTCGCGTACGTGACCTACTCGTAGGCGTCACCTTTTACCTTTGGTTTTCGAGGGTTATATCCGACATAACGAACCAAATAGAGTGAGGTTACTTACCAATGATTTCCAAAACAGTTTTGGGCTTGGGGCAAAGCTTCATTAAAACATGTGATGTTTAACGAAACCAAGAATCACATAGAGATGTGATTAGCAAAGAGTTGCTTACCTAAGATAATTAATAAACGAGTTATTCAACGATAACTTGATTATCAATGAAAATAGGGATCTTGGTCCTAACTACAAACGGGAATAGAACAAATTTGTAGTGGGAGTTTTATTTGGAATAAAACATTACATGAACAAAGCTAAAAATCTTTACATTTTACGTTGTAGCACATGGCTAAAGAAACTCTTACTAATACGTTCCGTGCGCTCATACTAAGACATGAGAAACTCGAGTACGTCCTTAACACACCAATCCTCGCACTTGACTGCGTAGAGGTCGCACAACAAATGAAGTCACCATGTACAACAAGCACAAAGAAAATGAGCTTGATGTACAAAGTTTATGGTCAAGAAATTTAAGGTGACTAAATCTCTGCTTTGAGTCATAAGATGACCGAGGCGACTCTCTTGACACTCACATGCTCCGTATGACGAGCGCTGTTGAGATTGGAGAAGCTTAACGGATCCGTTGAGCAAAGAGTTTGTTACGGATGTTATCCCGAACTCTCCCTCCTAGCTATTCTAATTTCATCGGAATTATCATATCTTTTCGGGAATGGACAAGAGCTTGCGGGAGCTCCAAGGGATGTTGAGGATCGATAGGGACATGAAGAAGAGTTCTTCTATCCTCGTGATCCAAGAAGGTGCGAGGAAGATTAAAAAGATGAAACGCAAAGTGACTCCCAAAATGGCACCTAAGTACAAAGGCAAAAGGAAGATGGTTCCTAATCAGAACACTTCCAAGGCAAAAGCTTCTACCTCTGACTGCTTTTATTGTCAAGGCAATGGTCATTGGAGGAGGAACTGCCCTAAGTATCTGGAGGATTTGAGGACGGGAAAAGTTCCCAAAGTTTCAACCTCAGGTATTTTCATGATTGAAGTTAACGTTGTTACCTCTATTTATGATTGGGTATTGGATACTGGATCATGTGCTCATATTTGTTCAAATATACAGGCACTAAAGAATAGGAGAAAACTACGTAATAAGGAAGTACAACTCGAGTTGGAAACGGAGCAAAAGTTGCAGCCGTAACAGTCGGAAGTATAGAGTTGTATTTGCCTAGCGAGCTTGTAATGGAACTTGAAAATGTATATTTTGTTCCAAGTATTTCTAGAAACATAATTTCAATCTCATGTTTAGAGATGAATGGTTTCTCTTTTGTTATAAAGGATAATAGTTGTTCTATATACAAAGATGAGTTATATTATGGATCTTCTTTTATGATGAATGGTCTTTATATACTAGAAATTGACAAACCCATATTTAACATCAACAAACGACTCAAAACATCTCATGAAAGTATGACTTTCATGTGGCATTGTCGTCTTGGTCATATAAATGAGAAACGCATCAAAAAGTTACATGAAGTTGGACTTCTTGGTAATTTTAATATTGAAACAATAAACACATGCGAATCTTATTTACGTGGAAAAATGACCAAAGCACCTTTCTCTAAGAAGGCGAAAGGACAAGTGACTTATTAGCCCTTATACACACGATGATGTATGCGGACTCAATGAGTACTTGTACAAGAAACGGTGATCGCTACTTTATCACGTTTACCGATGATTACAAAGAGATATGGTTATGTCTACTTGATGAGACATAAGTCCGAATCCTTTGAAAAGTTCAAGGAATTCAAGACTCGAAGTAGAAAATCAACCGAATAAAAGTATTAAGGCCTTACGGTCGACCGTGGAGGTGAATACTTAAGTTATGAGTTTACAATGTACTTAAAAGAATGTGGGATAGTCTCACAACTCACACCTCCGGAACGCCGCAATGGAACGGTGTTTCGAGAGGAGGAATCGAACTCGTTAGACATGGTTCGTTCCATGATGAGTAATACCACACTCCCAAAAATGTTTTGGGGCACGCACTAGAAACCGCCGCACTAACAATAAATAGGGTTCCATCCAAATCGTAGAAAAGACTCCATATGAGTTATGGTTTGGTAAGGTACCAAATATGTCTTATCTTAAAATTTGGGGTTGCGAAGTATTTGTCAAACGTCCGACTTCTGACAAACTTGGACCCAAAGCTGACAAATATTTTTTCGTAGGGTATCCTAAGGAAACGAAAGGATATTACTTCTATTATCAGTCCGAGAACAAGATAATTGTTGCTCGTCATGGTATATTTTTGGAGAAAGAGTTTCTCACAAAAGAAAGTAGTGGGAGTAATGTAATACTTGAAGAAATTCAAGATGCATCACACAATACAATATCTGATACTGATCAGATAAACCCACCACTTGATTCTTCGGCTAATGAGCATTTGGAAGAACGAAATCCACAAATAGTTGTGAAAGAAGTTCTAGTCCTGAGCTCATCTACTTCAACGCAAGTTGAAATAGAACTAAATCCGCATATCGATGTGGATGAAGTTCGACAACACGAAGAACAAGTGCTACGAAGGTCACATAGATGTCCGTGCACTGAAAGGTACATGGGATCGCATGAAGTCTCAAAGCATTTGATGTCGAAGATCCTCCTCGACCTATGCGGAAGCAGTGGATAGACCCGACTCTGATAAATGGCTGGAGGCCATGAGATCCGAAATACAATCCATGTATGACAACACGGTTTGGAACCTGGTTGCACCACCTGTTGGGGTAAAACCCATAGCTAACAAGTGGATTTTTAAAAGAAAAATAGACATGGATGGTAATATGATTTACAAAGCACGGCTAGTAGCGAAAGGTTTCAAACAAATTCTCGGCGTAGATTATGATGAAATTTTTTCGCCCGTAGCTATGTTTAAGTCAATTCGGATGCTCTAGCAATAGCCGCATTTCATGATTATGAAATATGGCGGATGGATGTGAAAACCGCCTTCCTAAATGGAAATTTGGAAGAGGACGTGTATATGATACATTGACCCACGGGTTTTTAGGATCCAAAAATTTCGGAAAGATATGCAAGCTTCTCAAATCCATTTATGGATTGAAGCAAGCATCACGGAGTTGGAATCTTCGATTTCATGAAGAAGTCAAAAAGTTTGACTTCATCAAATGCGAAGAAGAACCTTGTGTATACAGGAAAACTAGTGGGAGTGCCATCGCTTTTCTAATCCTCTATGTGGATGATATACTCTTAATGGGAAATGATATTCCCCTATTGCAATCAGCCAAATCTTCATTAAAGAAAGTGTTCTCAATGAAGAATTTGGGCGAGGTCGTTATCTATATACTAGGCATAAAGATCTATAGAGATAGATCTAAGAGACTTATTGGATTAAGTCAAAGCACATACATTGATAAAGTGCTGAATCGGTTCAGTATGCAGAATTCTAAGAAAGGATTTCTGGCAATGAATCATGGTGCACAGCTTAGCAAGACTCAGTGTCCTTTGACAACTGATGAGCAAAGCATAATGAGTAGAGTGCCATATGCTTCAGCTATTGGCTCTATCATGTACGCCATGTTGTGCACTCGCCCTGATGTCTCGTACGCTTTGAGTGTGACGAGTAGATATCAGGCTAATCCAGGCATGGAGCACTGGAATGCTGCAAAGAATATCCTTAAGTACTTGAGAAGAACTAAGGATATGTTTCTCGTCTACGGTGGTGACTCGGAACTCGTGGTGAGTGGTTACACAGATGCAAGTTTCCAAACTGACCGAGATGATTCAAGGTCGCAGTCTGGTTACGTGTTCATACTCAACGACGGCGGTGCTGTGAGCTGGAAGAGTTCCAAGCAAGAGACCACAGCAGACTCAACCACCGAAGGCGAGTACATAGCGCTCTCGAGGCGCCTAAAGAAAGTTTACGGATCAAGAAATTCCTTAGTGAACTAGGAGTGGTTCCCGAGTGTTCAAGGCCCTGTAGACCTCTATTGTGACAACAATGGAGCTATAGCTCGGGCTAAGGAACCAAGATCACACTCCAGATCCAAGCATGTCCTGCGACGTTATCACCTCATACGAGAAATTATAAATAGAGGCGATGTAAAGATTTGTAAAATTGACACAGTTGGCAACACAGCTGATCCACTTACGAAACCTCTACCTCAAGCCAAGCACCAGTTGCACACATCTTCTTATGAGTTTGAGACACATAGGAGATTGGTACGTGAGATTATCTTTTAAATCGAGAGATTTATAGATTTGTATAAGGCATGGCTCAATATGATTGACTCCAAGTTTAAGTGGGAGATTGTTAGTTTGTAATAATCTTGAAGTCAATAATACGATAAATTTGTTATATAAAGCTTTGTTCATGAATTGGATATTTAAACGATATTTTGTTTCCTTGAGTATTATTGAATTTATGAATCATTCGAGTTCATGACCTGGAATTGTGAAACTTCATAATATAGAATATACTCTTAAAAGTCACTAACCAAGGTAATTAGCAGGAACACTAATTAACAGTTATCGAGTTAGTATGTGGATTAAATGATGGTCAAGTTTTACAGACCATAGACAAAGAGTTGTCATTTTAATCACATAGATAGATGTTCTAGGAACATCGTATTTGATAGACCCCGAATGAAACATTAAATGGAATTGTGTTCGTGTCATTAATGTTTTCGTTCAGTATTAAATTCTAAAGTATGAGGTATTCATCTTTCCTACATAAGATATGTATGTGTGTGATTTCTACCAAACGTTATCCGTAAAAGGTGGCTATAAAGGTAGCTCTTCGGTATACATAACTTATGCGGAGGAAGAGATAGTTTGCCAAAAGTACTATTGTCCCTCGTATTTCTATACGAGTTATAAGCATCTTGGGCCCTTGATAGAGTAAGATTATCTCGCTAGCAAGTATAATTACAAGAGTAATTATATTTGATAATTTACTCGGGATCAAGAAAAGATTAAGTTTGCAAGGATGACACATACCTACCTTGAAAGCGATATGATAGCTATGAGACAAAAGAATTAAACACAAGTAAATAGTTTCTTGGATCATGATATTGTACGAGTACATCATCATCTGTGTAATTGGATGGTCATAGTGCATTACGCCGGATGCCTCCTATGATTATAGAAGTTAAAACGGTTTTAACTCTATTTACCAACATAACACGGATCTGTCGGGTCACACCGTATAGGAGTTAATCGGAGAATCTTATTGATTAATTATGAATTGTTTATAATTAATAATAAGATGGTTATAATTAATTATATATGATATAATTATATTTGTCATAGAGATGATAAGAAGCAAAAATCAGATTGAATTTATAACGTGTTGGACACGTCGTATAAATTCGCCGAAACAACAACCGAGAAAAATATAATTGTAGATGACAATTATATATATTTGATTTGGATTTTAAATGTTAATTATGGATTTGAATTATGGGCCAAAGCCCATTTATAATTAAAGTCTTAATTAATAATTAAAAGCCCAAAATCAAAAAAGCCCAAAATTGAAAAAGCCCAAAATCCGAAAAGCCCAAAAAGGCCCATGAAAAGCCCATGACGACCTCCAAGGGTATTTTGGTAATTTGTCCAAAAGCCCAAGGGTATTTAGGTAATTTGGCCAAAAAGCCCAATGACGTTTTGGTAAATTGGATGAACTTTAAGGGTATTTTGGTCTTTTCACATTGGAACCTCCCTACTATTCATGAGGGTATTTTGGTAATTTGCCAATCTCACATTTTCTATAAATAGAGGGGTAGGGTGAGAGAGAAACTTCCACCAAATCAGTTCTACTTTCTCTCTCCCGGTATACGGTTGTTTCAGAATTCACGGGATCGGTGAATAGTGTTTTTACGAAAGTTGCGGTATTTCTGTACATTTGTGAAACAGAATTCTTTGCGAGTCGTGAATAGTACTATTTCGTCTTTTTCTCGGGTGAATAGTGTTTTTGCGAAAAACCGCGGTTTCTGATATTTCGGCAAAAGAAATAAGCGCTCTACAGTTAGTCCTGGTGGATAACCTACTGAGGCATCGAGACGTTTGGTGCTCGAGACAAGCCGATTTTCATTCCAATTAAAATTTGGAAGCGAGGTATAACATCTTATGTTAATCTATTTAATTGTTAAGTAGATTAATATTTTAGAAATCAATCATGGAGTAGATCAATAAAGGTTTAAAGAGGTGTGTATCTCTCGGTAATCATCCGACACATCACTTTAACCCTAAGCTTAAGTTAGAAGTAAAATAATATTTTACCGTCTTTTATAAAGGATTAAATGTCTGTAACTCTCGGTTATTATCCGACATACTTTAATCCCTAACTTAAGTAAATAAAATTTTTGTTCTACGGTCTTTCCGCAGCTTGAGTATTAATGGGATTTGGGCATTCCGAATCCCTACACAAGAACCAAGACTAGTACTGGGATACAAGAGCTTAATCAAGACTGCATTAGGCTTAGGTTTAGTAAAACTCAAACTAGGTTGAATTGATCAAGATAAATTGAGCTTAAACAACAAGAAAAGTGCTTCTGCACATTGAATCGTTATAACGGTTCAGTAATCGTTATAATGGTTCATCTCAATACTCAAAAATATTCTAAGGCAGAAACATTCTAAAAAAAACCCAGAGTGTATCGTTATGTAACTATTCAGTAATCGTTACAACAATTCAGTAATCGTTACAACAATTTATGAAACGTATAACGATTCTGTAATCGTTACAATGATTCATGAAACGTATAACGACTTGATAAATCATTATAACGTTTCAGCTCAGTTGATCTAATGGCTATTCTTTCTAAACCGTTATAATGGTTTAGGCCGAAATCAAAGAACGTTGTATAACGGTTCAGAGAAATTTTACATAACGTTGTATAACGCTCTAGAGCGTTATACAACGGTTTGGAAAATCAAAGACGACAAAACAACGGGCAAATTTCTCTGACAATCCTACTGTTTGAATTTTAATCCGTTGTATAACGGTATAGACCATTGTACAACGGATTAAGGTTAAAAGTGAGTTATGCTTGGTTTTCAGCTCTTTATAAAAAATGGACCATCTCCCTTCTCCTCCCACTGTTGAATACACTTGCAAAACACATTCTTACAGTCACCATTAAAGAGCTTTGAGAAAACTTTACTATACCTAGCTAAAACTCAAGATCTTTGATCTAAACTTGTTCTAAATACTTGTGAGATTTGAGTGATTTGCTCTATTGCTAAATCTACTCCTAACTTTTGCTACTCCATTAACTTTAGGCTTTGTCTCTCATCCTTTGTGTGTAAGAGGGCAAAGTTCGACCTTGTACAAGACTCATATTTGATTGAATAGATCGAACCGGCTTTGTTACCGTTAGACGGGAAACCGGGGACCCGAGGAGTAGGCGCATAACGCCGAACCTCGTTACATCGCGTGTCAACTCGATCCTTTGATTGAGCATTTCTAAACTTTTTCTCTTTACTTTATTTCATCTCTTTGGTTTAGAAATTGCTTGTGCTTGATTGTTGTAGAACTTGTTAAAATTGTAATTTAACCCTTGTACTTTTTACTAATTGACCAAATTAGTATTATTAGTGGTAATCAAGGGTTACAAATAGGACTTCTCATATTTCACCACCAATATCGGTAGTTCCAAAAAATAGAGCAATTTGTTCACTAACCTAATTGAGGATAACATTAATCGTATAATCATTGAAAAGTTTTTTTAATTTTTCCTTTTTTGGTTAATGTCAATGTGAGAGGGTCATATTTGATACGTAATCATTTTAGACAATTTCCTAAAAGTCTAAAATTTCAAGTAATTGATCATACACCTCTTCCAATAATTAAAGTTTTTGTAATTTAGACCAAAGTTAGGAGTTCTTTGACATGTCTTAAAATGTCATATTGGACCAAATTTCTAAAAATAAAAGGCTTAATTTGAGGTACTACTTTGATATCACTTTGTTGGACCTAGATGTTAGGCATCTAAGAGATTAATTAGGCAAGAAAGTCTAGAAAAAATAAAATATGTAATTTAAAATTATATTGGGACATAATATACAAATTTAAGACAACATAAGACAATGGGGCTTTAATTATATATGGATTTCTTGTATGGAAATATTTTTGCAGGGTGGCATAGTGTAGTTATTTTTAATGATACATCTGGGGCTTATTTTGATTGTCGAATGGTGTTAAACAAGGGGATCCTCTCTCCCTTTATCTTTTTCTTTTAGCAGCCGATGGATTAGAAAATATATTTTCTTTAGGTGTGGCTAATGGTCATTATGAGGGTTTAGGGCTTACTTTGCTTAATGAAACTAAAATTCTGAATATTCAGTATGCTGATGATATTTTATTATTTTAAAGGCTGATTCTATTATGGTCGAAAGAGTCAAATGGGCTTTACGGTCTTTTAAATGTAATTCTGAATTAAAATTATTTTTCTAAATTTGAGTTAATTCCATTAAATATGGACTCTCTTCAGGGTTCCTATTTTGCTGATATTATGAACTACAAAATAGGTTCTCTTCCCATAAAATATTTACGGGTACATTTACATTGGAAGAGACCGTCTAGACATGATTGGCAAAAATTAATTGAAAAACTTCAACAAAAACTTTCTGTTTGGAAAGATAAACAACTCTTCCTCGGGGGCAAATTGATTTTACTAAATTATATGCTACCAGTCATTCCTATGTATTATATATCATTATTTCGAGTTATTATTAAGATTGATCAACTAAGGAAGTGGTTTCTCTGGGCAGGTTTGTCCTTTGCCCCTATTAGAAAATATTTTCTAGTTAAATGGGCTACTATCTGTCGGGACAAAGAATTTGGGGATGAAGTATTATTAATTAAAACATATGAATTATGCACTTCTTGCTAAATGGGCTGAAAGTATTTTAATAATGATAATATAGGTTTATGGAAATAATTGGTTGCTTCTACATTCTTTGCTTTCTCTTTAGTTAAATTTTCCCCTTTTTGGAAGGATGTCATGTCTTTATTTCACTTTATATCCATAGAAACAACCCGAATAGTGGTTGATGGTTCTACTATTAATTTCTGATTGGATTCTTAGCATAATAATTTACCCTTAGCATTACAATTTCCTTTAGTATTTGTTAAAGCTAAGAGTGATAGAATTATTTTGGCTCAAGTGTTGAATACATGATCTATTAAACTTCACTTGACTAGGGGTTAGTAGAGATATAAGACAAGAACAATAACTTTTATTAAGTATTTTAAAATCTATTCATCTGTCTTCTGACGCTGATTCTGTCTCATGGCAGATGGACCCCTCTGAGGTATTCACTATTAAATTATTTTATTAATTTCTAAACTCTGGTGGGATTTTCTACTCCTTATCCAGATCTGTTTGGTCGCTTAAAATTCTCTTAAAAAATAAACTTTTTATGGCTTACTATACATAATCGAGTTCTTACTAAGGTTAATTTACTTAAAAGAGGATGACAAGGCTCATCTCAATGCATATTTTGTTCAGCCCCTGAAATGATTGATCATTTTTTTACATTGTCCTCATATTAATGCATTTTGGACTAGCTTATTATCTTTTTATCCCTAAGATTCCTTGTTGTCCCTGGATTCACTATGGTTATTGTGGCAATCTTGTTTAACACTACCCTTTAACGATTTGTGTTTTTGGGGTTCTTTACTTGTTGTTGTTGTATGGATTGTATGAAAAATAAGAAACAATAGAATTTTCAGGAATTCTGAGGGGTTATCAGCTAATTCCTTGTACTTTGCTATTTTCCATTTGTTTGCATTTTGGATACGTGATATGTTATTGTCTACCGATCTTTTAAATCGAGTCAGTTCTGTGATTGGTACAGTTGTGCGGCACACTACCATGGCCAATGTTGGAGCCCCTTATCAGCAGGATAAAGATCTTTTCGATTGATACCTGTTGTTGGGTCTGGGGTGCTAGGCTATTGAATGATTTTTTATCAAAGTCATCAACAGATTGTAGATATACGTCCCTTTTCTACTCATATAATAATGTTTTGTGAGGTAGTTTGTGGCTATCTCTACTCTTGTAATAATGTATTTTGCTATACTGTGTGCATCTGTGTTTGTGCACACAGTTGCTTTATTTTGTTAAGATACTTGGAGAGTGTGTATATTTCATATGCACTCTTCACAATTGTATTGCTTCCGGAAAGTAATGGAAGTTGGTGCTATGATGCATTTTTCTTTTCAAAAAAAAATAATAATATAAGACAATTTAATTTAATTCACACAAGTAGATATTACAATTAAAATAAAAGAGAAGAAAAAAGAAATAGCAAACAAAAAGACGCATGGTGTAATGGGGTTCAGTCTAAAATATCTATGTTTTCGGAACTTTTGACCTCTAAATAATTGAGGTTAAGTCGATTCTATAATAAGTGATTACACGGTCTCTTACATAGTAAAAAGATTGCCGAGCCTAATGATTTGTCAACACTTATCCCTAACACAAAGAGGGCAGCCGGTGGATGGTAAAGAAAGAATTTTGGTCCGTAGCTTATTTGTGCTGCCAAGAGGTCAACAGTATATTCAAAAGAAAAAAAAACATTCAAGATTAAAAAAAATAAAGAAAGATGAAGGATCAAGTTGGAACTAAAATTTGATAAAATTATTTAGTACAACACAAAATAAATTTAGAGTAAAATACATCTTTTAATACATTATACTGTTAAACTAAAATCATGTCTTATCGTGCAGAAATTAGCACATATGAAATATAGAAAATAGCATATTTCATTTATTTTAGAAATTAGGTGAAATTCATTATTTTTGAATTAACAAAATAAGTTACTTAATAAGCATATATGCACATGAACCTAATAGAATTCAAACGGATATCTACTCACAGAAACAATCGAAAATCAATCTACTGATTACATAAAAAAAATATTTGGTGCCGTGATGTAATTTACTAGATCTTATTAAATACGTACGTATGCCACTGTTATAGAAGGCCAATCGGAAACAACATATACTGTTTTAGATTATACTATTTAATGGAATGATTTTCAATTCATATCAATTTAATTCAGACGCACAAATATTCATATATATAAAGTTCAAGATTACAGCCAATTGAGTGAATTACTCCTAACTTCTTATAATCGGATATATGGAAAAATTAATTACCAAATTAATTTGTGTTTGTCAAATTAATTACATCGGAGATGCGACAACTGCACGTCAGTTCCCATCAACCAGATCTTAATTTCATTAATTAATTTATTAATCAAACACTGACATGATGATGGTGATTGATGATGGAATCAAATTTAATATTAATATTGAAAAATCAACGAAAAAAACTCCCAGGTGAACTTGACTGTCTAAAATCTGGAATTTGTTTTTGGATCCATATTTTATTTTCTGCCTAAAACTTTTATTTTCTGGGAGGCATCTATTTTAGCTGTAGCAGTAGCAGTACAAAGCCCAAAACTCTCTATTTGGGCCCCCTTCAGCCCAAAACACCTAATGTCAGGTTGGAAATAGTCAGAATTTGTAGAAGATGAGCAATGAAAGAGGAAAAATCAAGCAAAAGAAATAAAATGCCTTACTTTATTAATTTATTTATTGCTATAATCGTGGTTTAGTGTTTTTGGCAGAACCAAAGAAGAAACGTACATGGTAAATATTGGTAAAATGATATCAGTAGAAACAAGTAAAGTAATTAGTAATTAGAACATAAATTATAAAGCTGGAAAAGAAAATTATTATCTCTCAGAGTAAAGTAATCCTTTTAAATGTTGTTATATCTTCTATCCCATTTTATTTGATGTCATTTTATAAACTGTCATCTAAAATTAAAAAAAAAAAAGATCAATTGAGATAACGTTTTATCTAGTATAGAGGTAGCAATGTTAGAAAAACAATTCTCTTGTTTCTTAGAAAATAGATTGTAAATCTAAAAATCAAGAAGGATTGAGTATACTTTGATTTTGAACTTTTAAATAAGACATTGTTAATTAAATGATTGTTTAGATTAGCAGATCCTTTTGTTAATGGATGGTGGAAAAGTATATTAATATCTAAATACCCTAGACTCTCTTCTACCACAATGATATCTCCATTTTTTAAGTAAGTTCTGTCTTATAAAAATATTTTTTATATTAGAACTACTGGGACAGTATATGTTGGCACTAGTCTCTTTTTGATTGGATAGATGAAAAAAATGGAAATACTATAGCTTGTAAATATCCTTATTTATTTTCTATTGCTACCAATCAATATATTCTTGCAATCAAGTTTTTTTCGGATGGTCACATATTATTGCACTTTACCAGACAATTAGTAAGACTATATCACACAGAGTGGTGTTCTTTGTTATTAGAACTTGAACACTTTTTCATAGATTGTACTAAGATTGATAGTTTACATTGGAGATAGGCATCTAATGGTTTATTCTCAGTTCATTCTATGTACATTTGGTTACAATATGGTGGGGTTACTAATAATATTTTTTCTATTACATGAAAAACTAATATGCCTCTCAAAATAAAAATCTTTCTTTGGTTGGTTATAAAATATAAGATTTCGATTAAATCTAATTTACTAAAATGGGATTGACAAAGTAGTACTCAATGCATATTTTATCCTAAATGAGGAGACTATTGACCATTTATTTGTAAATTACCCTTTAGTCAATCAAATTTGATACTGAATATCTCATTATAATAACTTTCACTTTACTGGCACAACTATCACTGACTTATGGTATATGGATTCTAGCATCCCTCTTAAAAATAATTATGTAGTTGAATTAATTCGAAGTGTTGTGTTGTGGACAGTATGGCTTGAAAGAAATAAGTTATGCTTTGCTACCCATAAATCCAAATTTGTAGAGATGATGGGTATGCAAATTATTAGTATAACTAGACATTGGAGTAGTAAATCAGGCCCAAATAACATGCTTAAACTATCTATTATTTTACCATAGGACGTGACAAATCTTTCTATACATATGATTCATGAGTCACTAGAGGAAATGAGGAAATGTCAAAGGTAGAAGTGAATTTAGACATTCGAGTAGCAACTATTCTTTGGAGGTTTTTTCCGCGGAGAGTTTTCAAAGGTTAATCTAGACGGCTCGTTTTAATCACAACGGTTGTGGAGAAATTTGAATTTTAATACACAAGAGATATTATTGTTAAATTAGGATCGTTGATCTCTAATGAACGGATCAGAGAAAAATACTTCATCTTGAGAGTTTTTTTTACTCTTCAGAGGATGTCGTTCGACGAGATACCAGTCGTGTCCCCTCCTCTGACAGATAATAAAGTAGATATGATGAATCATCTTATGTGTGGACTAGAGATTAATTAATTTTATAGTTGATTACTTAGTATCTTGTTAGGCTATGTATGATTATTACAAAAACTGTAATAGTTTAATAGATGGTGTTGCATGTTTTTTTGTTGTTTTGACATCAGCAGAGTAATGTCTCTGTTTGATTAGTCTATTAGATGAATTTGTTACTATATTTTAGGTCATGGAGACATACCAATGGTTTGATACAAAAATAAAAACTTGTGCAAACTTTGTGTTTTCAGTTTCTATCGACTTTCATAAAAAACATAGTAATTAGTAATAAGTAATTAGTAAAGTAGAAAAGTAACAATGATAATGAATTAATGATCTATTGATTTGATTTGCTTGCCGAAGCCTCATTGCTCATTTGCATGCCTGTAGGAATATAGGAATATAGCGTGTATCAATATCATTGGCTCATGGTATGATTTGCTTGCATCAGTATCAGTATCAGTATCAGTATCAGTCTCGGTATCAGGCGTATTGGCAGCATGTATACATAGAGATATAGATATATAGAGACCGCGGCGCCATTGATGATCTGATTTATCATTTGATCGTCTTCCTCGCTTCTCTCTCTCTGTCTCTCTCTCCTCTAGCATTCAATTCAAGGAGCATTTTAGCAACTGAGTGACCCCATGGCCCCACTTCGAGGCGGAGGCGCCAAGCGCAAGAGGCGTGACAGGAGCAGGCAAGGCCAATCCAAACCCCACCCGCACCTGCTCTCTCTCGTCCCCGACTCCGCCGACTGGTGGGACACCTTCTCTCGCCGTATATCAGGTATTCCATTCCATTCCATAATTCAATTCAATTCTCTCTCTCTCTCTCTTCGTGCTTCCCATTTGTTTTCTTTGGTATTTTGCAATCCACGCTCCAATACTAAGCATCTGTAGACGGATCTGTTTTAGATAACTTGTTCTTTTCGATTGTTTTTTAATTCAAATCCGGAGCTCCATTTAATTTGTGCTCGTGCTCCTGCGTCCGCCAAATTCTTCCTATCTGACATGCATCTGATGTGGATTCGCTTCTCAATACATGATTATTTCATGAACTACTTCTATTCTATGTATTGTCTTCTCTACTTCGAATGCTTGCTATTGGCTGCTCAAATTTCTCAATTACCACTATTCTGCTGCATTTGCTGGTGATTCCGTATAGATCCAGACTGAAACCACCTTTATTTTTCATATTTAGGAAACTAGTTATTGCATCATGTTATGAATTCAAGTAAACTTCACCAAATTGCTACTGTCAATACCATCTCCTCAGTTTCTGTATGCAATGCAACACAAAATTTTCTCATTCACCCTTATTAATTTCTGTCTTTATTTATCTGTTTATTTGTCAGTCTACTTCTGCTCTTGCTTTTGACTTTGTTCAATTAATGTTGTTTTGTTATCCGTGAGAAAAATGAAAGACTTGTTTTTTCAGTACAATGCACCAGAAAACAGCTTCCATCCATGTTCCTTCTGGTGTCTGTTAAGAAAGACAAGGGTTTTGCTGTACTAACCCAACTGTACAGGTAAATCAGTACAAGGGCATTTCTTGCATTTTGTATTAGTAACATCTAAATAATTTTTGGGATACTAGCATACTAAAGTTCCACGATGCATTTCTTGCATTGTGTAAACACAATGTATCATCATGGTACTAAATTAAACGAATAAAAACATCTTCTGAAAACAGCACAATTGCTCAAATTATGAATGAAGGGTACAATGTTAAAACTTAGAATTGCATCAAAAAATACATGCAGTGACGCTATCGATCCCAGTCGAGGAGCTAGAGTTTGAGGCGGTATTGAAAATGCCAAGACGAACATTCAACTACATATGCTCTCTTGTGCGGGACATCCTCATCACCAAAAACTCGCACTACCTCTTTGTGGATGGCACGGCTATGGCTGTAGAAGATCAGGTTGCTGTCGCCCTCAGGCGTCTCAGCTCTGGTGACTCCCTTGTGAATGTAGGCACTGCCTTTGGTACCAATCACTCCACTGTTTCTCAGGTGCATGATCAATTTCTACATGTCCTTGTGCCATTTTGTCTTCTTTTAGTTCTGCTGTGGTGGTGAATGGAAAAAGAGGGGTTGGGGGGGGGGGGGGGGGGGGGGGATTGGGATGGGAGCTTGCATGTTATTGGTGCAATTCAGGAAACAAGGATTATTTTATGCGAACCCTTTTGTAATTTACCCATACAATACAAAAGATTATTTCTTTTTGGTTGAGAAGTCAATTGTGTAGACTTTTAATTACTCTATAGATGCTTTCTACATGTATAATGTTCATTTGCTTTTGTTACTCTGCTTTTCGAACTTCAAATTGGTATGGCTGTTTGGGGGGCTTCTGTTGATATTTTGTTTGATACAATGTCAATATGTCCAGGTTTGGTGCATTAGCGCAACCATTGTGCACCATCCTTTGTTGGAGCAGTACTGCATGGGGAGGGTCGGGTCTCAGTTTAATGTCCTTTTCCTTTTTTCTTTTGCCTTTTTACTTTTGTTATACTGTTTTTAATAGGATTTTTTGTACTTGTCTGCTATTTGCAGGTGACGTGGCGGTTTGTGGAGGCAATGGAGGAACGTGGCTTATGCCACCTCAGCTGGCCAGATGCAGACGAAATGGAAAAAATTAAGGCAAAAAATGAAAAAGTAAAAGGGATGCCAAATTGCTGTGGGGCCATAGACACAACCCATATCTTGCTGTGTCTGCCATCTGGTGAGCCTAACAGCAAGGTCTGGCTTGACAGTGAGAAGAACCACTCTATGGTCATTCAGGTAATTAAAAATTGAAAAATATCATTATTCTTTGGAATCAGATTCTGTACCCGGATCTAGTGAACTGGATTTTGATTTCAGGTTATTGTTGACCCAGACATGCGTTTTAGAGACATGATAACGGGCTGGCCCGGGAGCATGAATGAGCTCCACATTTTGAAAAGCTCCGGTTTTTACAAGTTATGTGAGAAGGGGGACCGCCTTAATGGCAAATCAGTAAAGCTTTCAGACTGTTCTGAAGTACGGGAGTACATTGTTGGGGACAGTGGGTACCCACTTCTACCCTGGCTGATAACCCCGTACCAAGATTCCGATACTTCAGGGCATAAGTCAGGCTTCAATAAGAGGCTTTCTGCTACCCGGTCAGTGGCATCAAGAGCAGTTGCACGCTTTAAGGACACGTGGCGGTTCTTCCAAGGGGAGATGTGGCGACCCGACAAGCATAGGTTGCCTCGCATGATCCTGGTGTGCGGCTTGTTGCATAACATCATGATAGATCATATGGAGGATGCTGAGAGAAGCGAGGCAATGATGATGCATTCGTCATGTCTGCATGATGGAAACTATAAGCCGCAGGTGTGTGGCTTGACCGATGAAAGCGGGGCTACTGTAAGGGATGCATTGGCCCAATATTTGGCTGACAAGTCAGCACCAGCTTGACCCACAAGCTATCTATTTGTTTATTTCGTTCAAGTAGTGACATTGCAGGGTTTTGGAGTTTTGTCTTTTCCTCCCGAGTTGTGAGGAGAAGGCAATGCTAAAGAAAACTTGTAAAAGCAATTGGAGATATCTATATATGATCTTTCTATTTTGAGTCGGTTTTCATTAGTTGATTTCTCATGGTTTACTTTATTTTTGTTGTTTCGTTTTTATGAGAAGTAGATCCTTGAAAACTGAGAAGTGGTCCACTTTAATAGTATTGAAAGAGTTGCAAATAGAAAATTGAAATGAGCTAGCTATGCCGATGCTCACATCACCCTAAAATTCAGAGAAAATCCTCTATAGAATAACTCATTCCTCAGATTCTGATTCAGGAAGGAAAACCCAGTGTGGTAAATCTTTCTATAGGAAGACAAAAGAGTGCATGACATTATTACTGGTCACTGGAGATTAGCTCTGGTAAAATGTATTAGTTTGCTGATAAGATGATGATTTTTTTTTTGGGCTAAACCATCTCTCCTTCCTGAGAAGATGGGACCTGGGGCCCAAATTAAGAGCCCATAAGTACACAAAGGCTGCAACCCATTTAAGAAAAGAAGGTTGTGAAAGGGGAAACGCCGAAAAAGAGATGCGAAGTATTATATAGATGGCCCAATTAAGAAAAAGAAAAAAAGAAAAAGAAAAAAGAAAAGAAAAGAGAAATGGAAGAAGAAAAGAAATCTGAAGAACGAAACCAGCGAGGAGCCCCCTCTCTCTCTCTCTCTCTCTCTCTTAATGCAAAGAAACTAGAAGACCCATGTTTCTTTTATTCTGTGCAATTGGATGATAGAGAACAGGCAGCGAACTTTTTCTGGGCTGATTCGAGGTCAATTTTGGATTACTCGTACTTTGGTGATGTCCTGTTGTTCGACACGGCATACAGGTGTGATGATAAAAATGAATTGTCCATTGCAGTTTTTCTTGGAATTAATCATCACAAACAAGTAGTAGTCTTCGGCACTGCTTTGTTATTGGATGAGACAACTGAGTCTTTTGTGTGGCTATTTAAGACTTTCTTGGAGGCCATGTCAGGGAAACAACCAAAGACTATCTTCACTGATGAGTAGGGCCCAGTGGAAAGAGCAGTTGGTTTGGCACTCGCAAATTGTACACACCGCCTTTGCTTGTGGCACATAACTCGAAATGCTTTGATTAATATCCCCCAGCAGTGCACCTCTCAACCAACTTTTCTAAAGGATTTTAAGAGTTGGATTTTTGATCGAGGTACTGAAGATGATTTTCACCAAAAGTTGGTTGACTTGAATAGTAAGTATAATCTTTCTAGTAATTCATGGATTCCAGATTTGTATGCCATACGAGGGAAATGGACTTTGGTGTACCAAAATGATACTTTTTGTGCCTCCATGACCACCTTAAATTGGTGTGAGGCTTTAAAAAACTTCTTCAAAAAGTTCTTCAACCGAAAGTAAACTCTCGCTGGATTTGTCAATCACTTCCAAAAGGTACTAAACAGTATAAGGCAGAATGAATTGTACGAAGATCAGAAGTTGAGGCAAACAAAGCCTGTTTTGTTGGTAGACACGCCAATGCTAATTGAGGCATCCAACTCATACACAAAAGTAGTTTATGCTGAATTTGAAGAGGAATTCAAAAACCAACTACAATGCATATGTCAGCCAGTTCCTTTGAATGGGCTAAATTATTTGTTTAGGGTCTCCCTTCCTAGTAATAAACAACTCGGGCTTGTAGAATTAAACCCAAGTATTTTAGAAATCAAATGTAGTTGTAAAAAATTTGAAGCAATGGGGTTACTCTGCATGCATGCCTTGAAAGTGTTTAGCCATAATAATATACTTCACCTCCCGACCCGATACATTTTAAATAGGTGGACCAAATATGTAAATTCAGAGGTAATTCCTGAAACTTTTAGGTCCTTGGCTGAAATAAGTCCACAGCATCCCTTAAGAGTATAGTATGATTGGGTCTGGCGAAAGGCAGTGTCGGTCATTTTGAGAAGTGTGTGTTCTGAGGATGCCATGCAGATTTTTGAGAATGAAATCAACAGACTGAATGCTGAGGTACAGAAATTTCTCTGCCAGGTCCATCAACCCAGAGAGTTAACTGAAGAAGTTGGAGATGTTTTAGAAGGGAAGAGAAAGAAGAGGGTTAGGAAAGGTGGAAATAAAAGAAAGGAGAATGTTACTGTGCAAAACACTTGGCTCAACTGAACTCTGACATTGCGAGTATGGTTTCTTTATTTGTTCTGCAATACAGTAAAAGAATAAATAAGTACATACATAAGAAAAATAAATAAAAGTAAACAACTAAAATTAACTGTTTGGTTTATTATTTCATTTGTTGCTGAACAAAGAGGAGGAACAATATTTAGCTGAGAATTGATATACTGTAAAGGTAGTGTACAAAATAAATATTGTGCCATGCACATATCTATTAATAACATTTTTATGTATACCTTATCAGTACCAAATGTCAAAATAACACATGACACCTTGAAGGTATCCCATGTGCCTATCCAGTAGGAACTATCCTCCAACACTAGCTTCTTCGTAGTCCCATCATCATAGAGATATAAATAGTGTGACAGTGTGGTTTAAAGGGGCCTCTTTAGAAGTATTTGTGCAATGCAGGTTGGATATAATCCTTTTGTCACCTTCCAGGAATATCTGTTAATTGACATCTTGTAGTTGTGAAATTGCCCCATTAAAGTATATTCACAACTTCTCTATCCTCTTTTTGTGGGATAGGTGGGAATGAGGAGAGAAACCAAGAAATGGGGAATAAATCATCTTCGCAAGTTTACTGTAACCAACCCATGCAGATTGGTGTAGCAATGGAACATTCTGGATGCTCCTTCCAGCAAGAGACTGTTTCATCCTCTCAGGTTTTCTGTTCTTCTTTTTCTGTACTCAGCCACTGTTCTCTTTTGGTTTTTTTCCTTTATTAAACTGTTTTGCATTTCCTTGTAGGAGCATCATTGGGCCACACAAGGGATGTATGACCAGCCTTCAAACGCTCCTAACATTTTGCCGTGGTTTAACCCAACAAGTGGCTCAGTTCGTGTCCCTTTACTGAACTTTGTCAATCGGAGTGCACTGTCTTGTTCTGTACAACCTAATGTTGCCATGCCTCGCCATCCTGTGGACTTACCTTCTGTATGTTGTTTTTCATCATTAAGAAAAGCCTTCAATATTGTTGTCCCAAAACTGGGGGGAAGGAATGTTCCAAAAAATTAATATAAGGGAAGAATTAGCATTTGAACAAGGGATGAACTGCGAAACTTGATCTGAATATTGTTATTGTGTGATTAAATATGTAAGCCTAATTACTGATTACCAAATTCACCCTTCTTTTTTTGGCAGAATTCTGCACTTCCTAACCAGCATAATTCGGCGATCCATAAACTTAGATTTGATATTAACAAAGGTTAGGCACATATTTCCTTTGTAATTCCTTGGAGCTCCGAATACAGGCTTTATTAGATTTTGGGTAAATTTAATTCTGGCATGTATACAGATAAGTAAACCACTCCATTTTGTATACTGTTGTGACCTGTACAGGTATAGTATTGGCTCAGTTCGTAGGTACTATAATATCATCTACATGATTGCTTTAGCATTAGAATCCAAGTCTCTGTCTGTGAGAAATAACATGGTAGGTTTACCATTCTGGTAGAACCCTGTACCAGTGCACTGTGATCTGAACCTTGGTGGTACAATTCTTGAAAGTAATTTTAAGATGAAGATACTAAATTGGTTTCATCTTTTATAGGTAACAACTAATGGTGAGCTTGTGTACAGAATTCAGACTTGATAGCTGCTGCATAACCACTTGATGTTAGAAGCTTTTTTATACAGGGTAACTTGTTAAAATTAGTTAGGATTAGCTTTAGATAGGTAAAAAAAAAAAATGCTTTACAATGCATAGTAGCAAATGCCTCCAGGGAACCAGACTAAAGCTTAGCGAAGCTCACTACAACGTTCTCAGCGGATAGAGCAGGTCTTTCTCACTCTCAGCCTCTCTTCCTCCCTACAACTTGATCAATTTCTGTGCAAGTGCAACTACAATATATATTTGTTAATTTTTGCATGAGCCATGGTGAATGGTGGATCACATAGGCCGTAGCTGGGTCGCGAGCATACTAGTCTCTAGATTATAGGTATATTTCTACGAGGCAGATGTGAAGCAAACTTGTGTGCTTAAAGTTATCCTCCGATATTAACATGTCATTTGAGGTTCACAAGTCACAACTAGTGATAAACAGTCAAAAACATATCAGTGGATATCCCTTGAATTTACTTCTTTATTTTTAGTCGTTACAGTTATCAGAATAATTACCAACTTTGAGTAGGTAACGGGAACAAACTTAAAAACCGACATTTATTTATTCCGTACATTCACAAGCTAATCTGAGCTTCTATAGATATATAATACTTAACACACCTTACTAAACCACCATTATAAAAAAAGAATTCATGGCGATCAGCACACCCGCTTACCATATTAAATAATATACGGCAATCAACATACCCCAATATTACCATTTACTCTATCATGTTAAATAAAAAATGGAAATAAAAAAAAGAGCATCAGGCAGATCTTTTTCCCAGCTTCCGCATCCACCTCTTGCGTGCATTCTCCAAGGCAATCTCTTGCATTCTATTCAACTCCTCAAACAGATGTCTATAGTGCTCTTTTATGTCATGAATCTCAGTTTGCAGCTCCTCATCGTCTTCGTCTAGACAATGAAGAGTGCACCCATTCAACGCTTTCTTTCCAGCAGCCTCCGCAATGTCACATCTGTCAGGTGCACTGCTCTCCCCCGTCTCGCAGTTGCAATTTTCAGCAGCAGCAGAACTGACATCAGATTTCACCTCTTCCATCTCCCCCAGTGTCAGTGAACTGCCAGAGTTGGCTTTCAACTCCCTGGTGGCCTCCACCAATTCTACAGATGTCAACGAACCACCAGAGGCAAATTTCATCTCTTCACAAACAGCTTTCAGACAAGAGCTCAATCTGTTGCTGTCAGGTAAGACGACTGAACCATTCCCTAATGGCAATGACAATGAATCTCGAGAGTTGTTTTCCATACTCATCCCATTCAACCCATTTTCCATAGTAAAATCATTTGCCAAGGTGGAACTGTTTACCATGATGGAGGCATTGTCACCATTTGCCAATTCTTCAGTGATGGGCCTCCATTCGGGAACTAGGCGCATGATAAGATAATCTATGAATTCAGATAGAAATGGCACATGGTGATCTCCAAGTTCAAGCTGCTCAACCATCTCACCAGCAACTCCAAGAGATGTGTCAGAATCCAGGTAAAATGTGAAGTGGACATTTCTCACATTACCTGGAAAACATGAATGTGTAATGAGAAGAATATTATTAATTCATTATCTGATGGTTGTGTGCGATATTATTTGTAAACAGATCAAGTTTTTACCTACCATTTGAATTGGTAATGCGCATGAACAAAGAGACTGAATTCTCATCTATTGTTCCTCCCTCAAGTCTGAACTCGATATCTCTGTTGACTCTGACAAACTCAAGTATAGGCGAGGGCGGCTCCATATAGTTTGCCGCCTCACCTCCGTTGCTAATTGGGCCTGACTCTGTATAGTTTACCTCGACACTGACGTCACTAATTGGATTCGTGCTGCACTCTGCCTCAATATCCAACAGAATTTTCTCAGCGCTTGTGCTGCTGTGTGATTGTGGAGGCTGAATTGAGGTTGCCGTACTGTTAGGTCTCATCTCTTGGGAGGTACTGCAGTGGAGAAAAGGGTCCTTTAAGAGCTCTTTAGCTGACTTCCTCTCCTGTACAGGAAAGAGGCACTGCACTATGAAGTTACGTAGTTGCACATTTGTTACTTTTCCTAGTGCTGCTGGCTTCACTCCCTGCAATAAAGATATTACTAAGTGATCAAAATAACCAGCCATCACATTTTTTTTCTTATGTAAAGCCGTACCGAGGAGACACGTTTGAATATTTGAGCTGCATTTTGGCACTCACTGTACGGGTATTCAAGTGTCACCATCTCGAGCATGCACATGCCAAAGGAATATATGTCGACTAGTTCATTATACTCTTCATCATAAAGCTCAGGAGCCATGAATTCAGGAGTTCCTGTAACATTCTCAAGATTAGTAACAATTCTCTATCTTAAAAGAAAAAGAATATCTAACTACCACTGATAACGAAAAAGATAAACATATCTAACCGAGAACACTTCGGGCCTTGGCTTGCAGCATCATCGTAGCAAGACCGAGATCTCCAATTTTTACCTCCCCACTGTTCCCATTAATAAAAATGTTGTCACATTTCAGGTCTCTATGAATTATGGGAGGATTGTGGCTGTGGAGATATACTAGTCCCTTTAGTATCTGTCGAGCCCAGTTCTTTATTGCTTTCAAATCCACTTGCTGATGCATTTTCCGATACCTACATTTTAGTACTAATCATGCATCTGATTTATAATGCACTTTCAAAGGGATAAGGCCAGCCAAATGAAACCAACTAATCTTTAAAGAGAGTTAGATATAATAAGAGGGGGATCAACAACCAACTTTGATACCGTAAAATAACAACCAAATTTTGGATTAAAGCTCTGCACAACTGGTAGGAGAATAAGATTAATTTGCATCAGCGAATATTACGGTTTTCAGATCAGTTCAACCAAAAAAAAAATTTCTAAAATCTAGCCAAACAATCTGCAAGTTTCAAATTTGGTCCCAGAACTTCACATAACTTACAATCTGAGGCTGCCAGAGGTGAATAGCTCAGTGATTATATTGATATATCTGTTCTTTTCATCAACCCATGAAGTGTGAAACCTTAGAATGTTTTCATGCCTAAGGGTCTTCAGAAAATGAACCTCTGAGTATAGCCTTGAGAGGTTTTCTGGCGATTGGAGCATCTGGTCTATGCTCACTTTATTCCATGCAACTTCAAGGCCATCAATCTGATCAAATGCCCTGTACCTATTTTATAACTTCAAAAGTTAATACAAATATATATAAAAAAACAACTTAATATCATTAATAAGTTTGCTCTCTTATCTACTATTGTAGGTTTACAAGGATCTTTAAACATTTGTTTTGTTTTCTATGTTTACTGAAGGTAGGGGTATTTCATATTTGAAGTCATGAAAATCAAAGAACATAAAGTCACACATTGTTGAGTCACAACACCGAAGGAAATTATTCATATGACAATTACTAAAATGGATATGTAAAACTCACACTTTCTTATATGCTCCCTTTCCCAGAACATCACTGTACTGCAAATCATTATATAATATGAACAATTCTTCATCAGAAAAAAAAAACTTATATAGGAGCAGAGCAATGAAAAAACAAATAAACGGTAACATACCCGCAAGTAGCGTTGAGTGGGATCTACCTCGACAATACCCTCAGAATCCGTGTCAGTTCCCACCTGGCTGGCAAGGCCACTTCCAGTCTTGCCCATGTTTTATAATTAATTACACACAAAATAGAAAAGCCAAAAGCTAAAACAATTGAAATTCTGGATCTGAGCAACAACAAGAGCAAGAGCAAAAGCAAAAAGAGGTGAGAGCTACAAGAGAGTGGCAGAGATGAAGTGAGAAATGGCGACACTGTGGGAGCTTTCAGAGAAGGCCTCGGAGGCAGCAGAAAAGGGGCCGGGCTTGGAACGATGCAGAGAGCGGTAAGCGAGGTGATTGGAGAAGGAGAGGTCCATAACCATAAGCCCAGTCTGGACTGCGACGCCCACACGGCGATTTCTCATAGAGGGATTGCAAGGGCAAAGGTCATGGCCTCGTCGTACATGCGAGTGCGAGTGCGAGTGCGAGTGCGTGGAGCAACGAGTAGAGAATCCGCCGATCCGATCGCCGCTAGGAACATAGGAGGAGGGGGGATCTAATAAGCATATTTGCGCTCAAGAGCCAAAGAGGAGATGAAGAAAACCCTGGGATCTTAACCTAAGAGAAGAAAGGATGGATGAATGAATGAGAGCCGTGAGGAGACGAGACGAGACGAGACGAGACGAGAGGAGATCGGAGGATCCAATTGGCTGTCGTTCGGTGTTTATTTTGCACGGACATGGTTTAGCTTTACAGAATTAACGCCGAGGATCAATGAATACACAATTCTTAACTTCTATCATTTTTATCTACACTACGCATAAATTAATCTCAATCTAAAATATGATTCGTACTATTTTTAAGTAGCTTTAAAAATATATTTTGTCATTTATATATTAGATAGATTTTACTCAGCTATACTTCATATTTATATTTGATCATCAAATGTTAATTTATCCGTTTTTAGTTATTAAATTTTGATGTTTCTTCAAATTTAATGAATCTTATAAGTATTATATAAACATGTATTTTTCCATCCACATCAGAAATCCTTTTCTTTGTTATTTTCTATTTAAAACCTGCTTTTAATTGAGGCTGTAATTAAACTTCTCAAGCAGATACAAGTAAAGAATTAAATAACGAATAATTAAATCTCTAATACATAACTTAATTAATTAGGTTTAGTTGCTGACGTGGCAGTGATAAGTAGCCTGAAACTATAATTTGGATTTGTACATAGAACACGCTCACAATATAATTAAATTATAAAGCAGCTATTTGTTATTTGCTTCTAATTTCCGAGCCAGGCTGAATCTCAGCTCTCAGGTCACTCACTAAACACTTGTCAGTAGTAAGATGTGGGATGTGGGATGTGGATGCCAAAATTCAAATTACTGCTTAATTGTCAGTTTTTTTTTTAATACCCTTGGTGGCATATACAAAATATAAAATGAATCCTCAATTTACAATTTACACATTCCAGTACTTGATGAGCCTACTACCTATATATATATTATATATTACCAACCTAACACTAACTGGTAACCGGGTAGCAGCACAATTTTTGTGAATCAGAATCTAAACTCACATCTGATCCGAGTCCCCATAAAAGCTTAAAATCCTTTTCCTCACATCCTCTGGAGAGTACCTGACAGCCACAGAATCCCTGCGACCCCGGTACCAGTCACGATATGCTGGTACCAGCATGGCCTCCACTGTGAGTCTGACCTCTTCTCTCATCGCCGCATCAGCAAAGACCCAATCTTCCCTCTCCTCCAGTGCCTTCTCAAAAGTATTTTCAAATTCTCGCAATTGCTCAACATCCTCCATAGGCAGCATAGCTGACAAGTGGACCCACCCCGATCGAACGTGACCCTCCATGAAGTGGCGCGCTTTCATGTTGTGCTCGCTTACCCATTCAGCACCTAATATCTCTTTCAGACGACAACCTTGTACTTTTCTAAATATGTACTGATGATTGTTTGCCAGAAATAGGTATGATAACGCCGCGCCACTGTATGTCTCTGCCTTTGAATCAATCTTGCACAACAAAACAAAGAGTATCCATGCAATTGTCACTGAAACAACTGATTTGTCTTCCAAGTTAAATAGGTTGGAAAATCCAGGGCTGAGATTGCAATTGGGAGGCAGATCGATGAGAATTTCATGGAGACACAACTCGAAATCAGATAGATATGCCAAGTAGTTCATGACATACCGGGTTAGCGGGTGTATTGCACCGCCTGGTAACCCTGACGGCTTTAATGGATCCTTTTGAATGGCCATTTCAAACTCAGATATTACCACTCTAATTGCTTCTGATAGTCTGGCAAGGGATGACGCCGCTTGTGACCTCACAGAGGATGTGGGTTCAGGCCCAAAAAGGGATTCAATATCCGGTAACAGATTTGATAGTGTAGCGTACATATCCAAAAGCCGAAAGACCTTTTCAGGTGAGGCTTTCAGATGTGCAGCCACCGTCTCAGGGATGGAGAGGAACCCCAACGCCGTGTCACGCGTAATGCTAGAAAATATCAAGTCACGCACTGAGTCGGGGGATGCGGCAAAGATCTCATCACACAACTGTCGCTCGTCAGAACAAAGCGACTGTAACACAAAGGGTGCGATGCGCGTCCATGATTGAATGTGATGGTCCAAGATCTCCCACTTGAGTTTGCGTATGGCTTTTGGTTGGTATGCGGATTGATCGAAGCTGAGTCGGACCATTTGTGATTTTAGGTTGGACTGGCGAATTGACTGGTAAGCAGACACACACTCCTGGCCATACCCAGCAGAGAGCATGGTTTCGGCAATTGATCGGATGGTTGTGATCTTGTCATGAGGGAGTGAAGGGGATGCCGAGATGGAGAAGAGGTGACGTTTGAGGGAATCTTGTAGGCGTTGCATAGTGGAGTCGAGAAGGGTGTGAATCTGTACCATTAGGTGAGCGTGGTGTGATGATGAGGATGAGGATGAGGATGAAGAGGAGAGGCGGAGGAGGTGAGAGTGGAGATGGCAGGTGGCGCGGAGGAAACAAGGAGAGAGGGAGGTATTAGGGTCCCAGTGGGAGGAGACGGCAGAGCGAACGATGTAGATGGAACGGGAGAGGGAATCAGAAGCAGAGGAACAGGAAGACGAAGACAGAGATGGTCGGGCAAGCAGGTCTCGTAGCATGACGGGCTTCATGATGATGATGATGATGATTGTTTGCTGTAGTTATTTTTCTGATGGATGGATTGAAATTTGGAGGGCAGAGAGAGAGAGAGAGAGAGAGAGGAGTAGAGATATATGGAGAAGCGAATGGTGATGGGAGCAAGAGCAACAAGGCAAGCAAGCAGGTATTATAAGTACTCAGCAAGCAGGACGAAGGTAGCTTCCCTTCCGAATTCGGATCCCTTTGGGCGTGGATCGGTATGTTGGAAAGTCTAAAGAGACTGTTTATTATTATTAAATTAGAACCGTTCATAAATAATCGGATTGTATAAATTAAAAGAACCGCTGGTTAACACAGTGGACCACTTCCCACTATTACTTTACATATTTATTAATTAATTACATTCTATCAAATGCATTATTGAACTAGTCAATATAATTTTGCTACACATTTCTCCTTCAATAATTTTTATGCACTCGTTGGTAGTGTATATATTATCATATATATATATATATATATAATTAATAAACACTAGATGGATACAGCTAGCCAGTACATGAAATATATATTAATTGTAAATAAATATATCTATATGCTTTTATTACATGGAATATATATTTAATTATAAATACTATATTCCCACTCCCAGATAGAGAACTTTTGTTTTGTTTGAATTTTCTCTTCTAAATTTCAATGAGAGGTCTACATGTCAAATGTTGACTAATTCTTTAAGTTTAAAGTCATAGGTGTTGCACGTATTTTTATGCACTCGTTGGTAGTGTATATATTATCATATACATATACTTATACATACATACATACATATATATATATATATATAATTAATTAATAAACACTAGATGCATACAGCTAGCCAGTACATGGAATATATATTAATTGTAAATAAATATATCTATATGCTTTTATTATATGGAATATATATTTAATTGTAAATACTATCTTCCCACTCCCAGACAGAGAACTTTTGTTTTGTTTGAATTTTCTCTTCAAAATTTCAATGAGAGGTCTACATGTCAAATGTTGACTAATTCTCTAAGTTTGAAGTCAGGGGTGTTGCACATATTATATTTAATTGGTATTCAAAATTTTATATATATTATCTATATTTAAATATCCGAACCGAAAATAATATGAATACGATTATTAATCTTAATTATCTGTAATTGAATATTAAAAATATAATATATAATTTAATATATATTTAAAAAATAAATATTATGAATTTTAATATTTTTAAAATTAATAATATACTTCAAAATTAATAATAATTTAAAAAATTTATTTTATTATATATTTCAATACATTTTATAAATTAGTAAATTTTATATTTATCTTTGATAATATATACACATTATTCAAAATTATGTCTAACATTATTTATTGATATTCACAAAATTAAAATAAATACAAATATAAATTTAACGTTGTCCGATCAACTTGCATTGCTGTTGTTTTGTAATTGCCGATGTCGGGCACATTCCTAGGGGTGTCAACGAACGATCATTTGACTGTTTCACCGTTTCATTTCGGCGAAAATGAAACAGAACGATCAATATATTCTATTATGTTTCAATAATGAAATAGTTTGCGCAAATATAATTTATTATGTTTCAATAATGAAACAGTTAATGAAATTCATATGTTCCGTATCATTTGATCATTATTTCGTTATAGATTCTATACGGCTGCTATAATAATATTGTAGGTGAAAAAAATAGGAGAAAACACTATTTGGTTCTCGTCTCAGTTTCTCTCATCTTTTTCGTTGCTCTTTTCTCTCTCGTGCACAAACAGACTAAATTCTAATATGTCTCGCTCAACCGCTCTCTCTCTCTCTTACACTCTCTTGTGTTGTCTCGATCAGTTGATCTCTCTCTCACACTTTATCCCACTCACAAAAAATGGAATTTTTTTTTCTAAAAATATAAAATTTGGTTTTCAAATATATTTTAATATGGAGAATACTTTGAATAGTTCGATCGGTGTTTTGTATTCGAAAATGAGAGATACGACGTGAAGTACAAAATATTTATATTTTTCACTCTCTCTCTCTCTCTCTATATAGACCTTATGCTGCTTCGCAAAACAAAGAGGGATTTTGCTTCAGTTTCAAATCTCATATACCGAAAGCTTAAAATATCATTCTAATTAATCCACAATAATCTAGATATTGAAAACTTATTGAATATCAAATTTTACTATTTTTAAAGCTTTATAACTATATTTTGGAATTTTGAAAGATAACATATTGTAAGTGCGCCTATCATTATTTTATTATTATTTTTAGGATATTTTTTAAAAATCCGAAAAAAAATTAGAAAGCTCCAAATATAATCAAATTTGATATTTAACAAAATTTGATTATGTAGTTTATGTTGGGTGAATTAGATTTATAATTTGAAGTTTGATTTTATGAGATTTTTTTAGGTCGAAGCAATATACCTCTTTGCTTCACGAAGCACCGTAAGATTTCCCTATATATATATAGAGAGAGAGTAAAAATACCGTGAGATTAACTCAAAAAGTGTATCAAATCATCTCCAAATTTTAATTTATCATGCTCATTAAATTTTTATATGAAAAATTTATGGGATGCAAAAATTTAGAGTGTTTTGAGCTTTTTAACTCATGGTTTTTAATTTTTGAAAATCAGCTCTAATAATAATAATAATAATATATTTAATACTTGAAAATCATTTTTAAAAATTAAAAACAGTGACTTAAAAAGCTCAAAACACTCTAAATTTTTGCATCCCACAAGATTTTCATATAAAAAATTTATTGAGGATAACAAATTAAATTTGGAGATAATTTAATGTACTTTTTGAGTTAAGCTCACGAAATGCCTTCGTGAGCTTAAACTCACGGTACATTTACTATATATATATATAGAGAGAGAGAGGGAGACGTGTTATGGTGCTTTGCAAAATAAAAAACTCATATTGCTTTAGGGTAAGATTTAATATTCCGATGTCACAAATGGTCAATCTAAATTGTTCAATAATTTCTTCATATTAAAATCTTGTGGGATATTAAATTTCATAATTTTTTGAGATTTCTATCTATTTTTTAAATTATTTTTAAAATCAATCTTATTTAACATAAAAAAATAGTTTATTTCAAAGCTGATTTTAAAAATAATTTAAAAAATATCTAGAAAGGTCAAAAAATCATGAAATTTAATATTCCAAGAGATTTTGACATGAAAAAATTATTGAGCAATTTAGATTGATTATTTGTGATCCATTTGTGAAATATTAAGCAATATGAGATGGTTAATCTTTTTAGATGAAATGCAAACAAAACTATTTAATCGTCAGCGTGGATCAGGTAGGCTAGCAATAATGGAAAATATTGAGATAATAATTGAAGAACGCGGTAATTAATTGATAGCATCACCATCACGTGATGTGATGCTCGCTTGACTCGGAGAAATTGTCTTTTTTTTTATGACGAATCAAAAATAAATGCAAACAGCAGCCGGGAAGTTTGACTCCGAGAAGTAGAAATCCAAATCCAAATCCAAATCCAAATCCAAATCAAGGTGCAGCTGCATTGACCTTCCTGGCACCTCACTTCCTTTTGTCTTTTTTCCTTTTCCTTGACAATTGACAATTTGACATGCACACAGGCGCACAAGCACACAGAGCCTCACAGTTGTCACATGCTACTTCATTAATCAAAGAGAGACCATTTTATATCTTTCTCTTCCCAAGGAACTTCTGCTTAATGCAATCTCATACCACTGTCAAAATAAATGGCTAATTAAATGTGATTCACCAACTCATATATATCAAAACAGAAAATCAAAATCAGGATCCACATTTTATTTAAATTTAAATGCAAATAGAGACAAAAAGCAAGTAAACAATTGTATTAATTAATCTTCTTTGATTTTCATTCTAACATCAATAATTACTGGCCATTGGCCAAGGAGTATGTGATTCACAAAAAGGGGAAAAATAAAGACGGAAGAACCAAATAGTATTTATTTATTAATTAGCGACAGATTTTTTTTTTCTTTTTCTTTTTTGACTGGACTATCTCAAAAAACGGTGTTACGTATCAACTACAGAACAACAAAATATTCACTGCATGACCATGTAAATTCCACCACATGTATATCAATTCAAGAAGTTTCTTTCTACAGATCAAAATTGACAAGTGTTTCAAATAAAATAAAATAAATCATAAAAGTATACATGAAAGAGAGTAGAACGTAACAAAAACTTTCATACCTTCCTCCAAAAAATAAAAACGAAAAGAAATAAAAAGTTTCCACACCATTTAAATAGAGATAATTAATTAGAGCGGCAAGCTATATAGATATTCTTTTTTCTTTATGTATTTACCTAGTTCCAAAGAAATATTAACTCAGAACCTCAGAATCTATTAATTTAGTCTGTTACAGGAGAGTCTACATCTTGAATTGAATTTGGAGGCGAAGCGACACTTCACCTTGTTGTGCAGCATCATCTCTCAGATGATACTGAAGCAACAATTGACCTCTTTGTGTTTCATCTAATTCAGCATGGCGGCCAACTGACAAATCACCTTCCTGCGGCATGTAGCAACCGAATCGGCAAAGTAATTTTGCTGAATTACTCGAATTTGAACCAGAACACGAAATTGAACTTGTGCTTGAACTCGGACCGGAAGGAGAATCTGGGTCTTCATATAAACCTCATGATCTTGCTGCTAATAAATTCAGGTCTAACTTAACCTACATACTCCTCCGGTAAACCTGGTATCAGCCCCGGTAAGCCGGTGCCACCATTCCCTCCACCAACTGCCTCACTTCCTCTCACATCCTTTCATGAACAATGACCCAATTTTCTCTCTCCTTCATCACCTTCTGGAAAATCATTTCAAAGTCTCTTACCCTCTCCACATGCTCTTTCTCTTTTACTGGTAAAGCAACTGATACCTGGGACCATCCTGACCTGACATGACATTCCATGTACCGCCGCACCTTTGTCTCTTGAGTGGCCACCCAGTCTTCTCCCAAACACTCTTTCAGACTGCTATTCTTCACCTTCTTTACTACATACTGAAGGTTATTTACCAGAAACAGATATGATAAGGCCACATCTTGGTAACTCTCTGCCACAGACTCGAGTTTTCGTAACAAAACAAATAGCAACCATGCAATACATACCAAAACTGGTGAACCATACCAATCTTCTGACATATCAGAGGAAGAGTTATTTGTCTCCTGGGGCATGCTGCTAATTATCATATACAGAGATGCATCGTAATCAAAGAGGCAACCAAATAATTCATCACATAACGAGTCAATGATAGTACTCCGCTTCCAGGTGTTGTATGAGGTTTGGCCTTTCTAACTGCCTTTTCAAATTCATAGAGTGCCGTTCAAGCAGCATTGGTGAGGATGGTAAGGGCCGATGTAACTTTAGAAAGTACCATAGATGCAGGTTCACACCCGAACAATACTTCAATATCCGGCATGAGAATTGTTATTTTTTCATGCATGTCTAACAGAGAAAACAGTTTCTCTGGCACGTGTTTGGCACGCAAGGATACTGTTTCTGTGAAGGAGAAGAACATTACAGCAACATCAGAAATAACGCTAGCAAACACTGAGTCACGTACCGATTCAGGTGATGCTCCAAAGATACTATCAGATAAGTGTCGCTCACTGTAGAAAACTCGGCATACTGCTCTTGATGCTATGTCAATCCATAACTTGGTCTGGTAATCCAAAGCATCCCAATTAGCCTTAAACAACTTTCTGGGCTGGTTTGCTGATACGTCGAAGCCCAGTTGCTTCAACTGAGAAGCAACAGCCGAGCGGCGGATGGTGGAGATGGAGTCAGCGATCGGGGTCGAGGGAGAAGGAGGCTCTGCATTGATTCGGACGGAAGAGCTGGAGAGAAGAGAAGACCGGCCAGTATTGTAGCAGCAGCAGTATTAGCAGACATTTTAATTTTAATTATATTTCAGGGTTTCTGATTAAGGAATTAAGGTGGTTAAATTAATTAAGGCAGCTTTGAAAAGTAACAAACCTACAGCCAGCTAGCACAGAGAGGGCTTATATATGAAGGTTAGGTTGCAAAGTGGGCCCTCGCAGCATAATATATATGTATCGATCATGTATATAGTATGAATTAAATTGATCGGAGGAAGAACTGACTGACATGTTCAGTTTCATATTTCATATTTCATATATATGTATATATGTATATATATAAATAGCTAGCTAAGGGACATACATTAGTTTACAAGTTTGGGTCCCAATTAATATATTAATTGCTGATGGTTAATTATGATATGATGATAGCGTAATTGTGGGATGCGATTTGACTTTTGAGTCATCCAATTTAAATGGAATTGACTGCATCAAATCTGACGTGGCTTAATTTCGAGGAGGATGAGAATTAATTAGTTTGAACCCTTTAAAGCTGTATATATGTTAATTAGTTTCTTGCTAGTTGTCGAACAACATTGATGGCCTACCCAATATATAGTCACGAGTCATATATATATGACACAGGAAATAGATTTGTTAGATGTTAACTTTACAATTAATCCTAATCCTTCGCTTCTAAATTAGATGCTATATATGCCCTACTGGCTACTGGCGTGTTCACACTCACAATTCCATCATACTCTATATTATAATATTATAGTATATCATCCATGAAAACTTACAGTATTAATTTGATAATACTTAAGATTGTATTTTGGATTTATGCATTGATGAGTATGGAAGTTGAAAAATTATATATCAACCAAATCTAGACTTGGATCTCATCTTCTCACTTAATTTTAGGGCCCAAATTTCCTCTCATTTTGCTTTCGCCTAGATACTCCAATTTCTTCAACAAATCATCATGGACCAATGACCAGTAATATTAATAATTGCATCCTCAATTCGTTCGACTTTTATTTCTTCTTTTTCTTCTTCACTGGGTACAGAAGTTGTTATTATTATTATTATTTGGTACGCGCGTTGCTTCGCTTCTGAGGGGTAATTTGTGGGGAATACAAACATCGAAATTTTGTTAAGAAATTTAAAGGAAGCCCTTGATTAATTTGGTCTCAGACCCTGACTGAATTCCAGCCGAAATCAGTATATCAACTAATAGCTACTAATGCGCGTTTGAAATAAATCTGGAAGGAGAAGTAGGACATATAACCACTTAGTAAGCACAAAATATAACACCTTTATTAATAACAACCAATTTATAGATCTTAAAAGTTCAGATAGACTGTATACTTGGTCCAACCTAATTAGACAAATTTCATCAATAGCATGTTTAGATAGATTTTTATGCACAATTTTATGGGAAAGAGAATTTTCCAATTGACTAAGTAAATCTTTATCCATATTCTAATCTGATTACAATGTAATAATCATATTTACAGATAACAACACTAGAATGGATAATAATAATCCTATTAAATATGATAAACTTTCGCAACAATAACAACAAGAAGGATTTAACGAATTACTTCTTATACGGTGGCAATCATTTTAATTAAACCTACAAGATATAGAAATAGTTGCAAGTTTAAGATGCAGGAAGAAAATTCAAAGTCTGAAACAGAAATATAAAAGATAAAACAAAGAAAAAAAAGATAAATTATTTAAAACACTAAATGAACTAGAAATACTACAACGGAATAGGGATTTGAGTATAGATGAATACACAATATGGAAAGATAGTAAAACAAAATTAGATAAAATATACTTTGATGAAGAACTATACTGACATCAAAGATCAAGCATGCAATGGATTTTAGAAGAGGATTTAAACACGAGTTCTTTCATACTGTTGCAAGTAATAGAAAGAGAAACAATAGCATTTATTCACTCATTATTTATAATGAAGTAATATATTAACAAAACACAATAAGTGCTCATATTTTTCATTATTATAGTACGGATTTACTAAGCACAATTAATGATAGATTATACACTTTAGACTTGCAGCTAGTGTTTTGCAAATGGTCCAGGCTGGTCCGGGCCGGTCCGGTCCAAATCCGGGCAGTCCACGGTCCCGCACGGTCCACACGGGACGGTTCTAGGCGGTCCAAACTCAGAAAAATCGAACCCGTCCCACCGTTGGTCCCCGGGGGCCGGACCCCTACGGGTCGGCACGGTCCTTTTTTTTTTTACAAATTCAAAAAATTATGAAATTTAGAAAATAAATTTATGAAATTTTATAAATAATATTTTTCATTAAATTAATTATATATTTTTAATTGTTTAAAAATTAAATAATACTCAAAAAAATATAAAAAATACCAAAAATTATAAAAAATTAGTCCGGGTCACGGTCCGGTCCGATCCATGGGTCCGCACGGGACAGGTCTACACGGTCCCGTTTTGGGTGAAGGGAGGACCGGCCCACCGTTGGACCGGATCGTGGTAGGGCACGGAACAGGCACGGGTTTGACCACGATCCGGTCCGCGGTCACGGGTTAGTCCGGAATGGATTGGACCGGACGGTCCATTTCAAAACTCTACTTGCAGCTATGGAACAATGATGAAAACTCTCAATAGATTTAAGAAATAATTTAGAGGAAATTATTACATAGGAGGAAATTAAACTGGTAATTTTTTATTCCAGTGGAAATAAAGTTTCTGGACCTGATGATATTTCATTTTTCTTTTATCAAGCACACTGAGCGATAGTTAAATGTGATGTAATAGCAATAGTGACCTCCTTTTATAATCAAACATTGAATACTTCTAAAATAAACCATCCATCAAATATTCTAGTTTTAAAAGTTTTTGAAAGCATAAAAATAGAATAATTTAGACATATTAGTTTAATAAATTATAGTCTAAAGATAATTATAAAGATATTAGCTATTAGAATTTCTAAGGTCATAAACAAACTCATAGCATGTACTCAAACAACATTCATTAAAGAGAGAAATACATATGATAATATAATTTATGTTCAAAAAATTCTTTACAAAGTAAGAAAAAGGAAGATTATAGGAATTTTAATAAAAAAATAATTAAAAAAAGCCTTTGACTCCGTCAATTGACAATTTCTATATGAAGTATTAAAGACTAGAGGTTTTCGGATAAATGGATCAATTTGATCAAATTTTTTATTGAATCTAGTCAAAATTGTATTATAATAAATGAAAAAGCCACATACTGTTTCTATTTCAAAAAGGAAACTGAGACAAGGAGATCATTTATCTCCATTTCTCTTCAATTTAGTAATATGTCAAAAATCTTCAATTTAGTAATATGTTAAAAATTATGAACAAAGTACTCTTATGTAAATGATTATGAATATATAACAATACTTTAGAAAATAGATTATAAAAAAACTATAATTGCAGCTAGATATAGTTACTGCATGCATGCAGGTCAGTGTTTTCTGTTTCGTTTGCCTATTTTTTTTATATATATTGTATTCCTCGTTAGAGCGAGAGAGATTTTCATCGTTGATAAAAAAAAAATTAATTGAAAAGACAGAAAGGTCTGGCTTAGTTATGCAATTCATTTTCTTCTTTTCTTTTTTTTTTGTGAAAAAGGCTGACTAACCGACCTTCATTAATTCATCATGAAAGTGCCTTGCTTACATATATAAATAAGTACAATTAAACATTTTAAGGGTAAAAAAATTCTATAAATTTTCGTACATACAATGTGAGACAGTCCTCATACAATTAACTTCTATCCACATAGTTTTCATTACATATGAATATGATCTCAGTCTCATTTTATTGATCGTTTGGTAGACAGTCACTATTTCCCTATATTTCTATGGAACAAAATTTCATATTCTATAGGTTTACCACACATTAATTAATTTCCAAGTAAAGACGTGTAAATTAAAAAATGGGAAATTAAGAAAACATTTAACTAATTACAGGACTAGTCTTTTAGAGAAATCAAGATTCTGGATTTGGTAACGGAGCGACAATTCATGATGCTGTTGTAGATTATAACTGATAGGGTATCGAAGAGAGAATTCACCAGGTTGTGCGTTTGCACCTTCTATCTGAAATCGAACTGATATATCACCATGTTGCGGGACATAACACCCGAAGCGCCGGAGTAATTTACTCGAACCTGAACCTGAACCTGAACCTGATCCCGAAACCAAGTTAGAGCCTTCATACAACCCTAAAACCTGGTTTTGAACATCTTCTGGAGCAAATCGGACCTCCATCTTTCCACGGTAAATCTGGTACCAGCCCCGGTATGCTGGTACCAACATTGACTCGACGAGTAGCCTGACCTCATTGCGCAACCCTGGATCAACAATGACCCAATCTTCCCTCTCCTTCGACGCCTTTTGAAATACCATTTCAAAGTCTTTTACCCTCTCCATCGATTCTTCCTCTTTCACTGGCAAAGCAGCTGACACGTGGGCCCACCCGGATCTCACATGACCCTCCATATATCGTCGCACCTTTGTCATGTGCACTGCCACCCATTCATCACCTAGACTCTCTTTAAGAATGCTGTTATCCACCTTCTTTGTCATGTAGTTAACATTGTTCATAAGAAATAGATATGACAGTGCCACATCATGGTACTTCTCTGCCATAGATTCAAGCTTTCTTAGCAGAACAAGGAGTAGCCATGATATCCGTACCGAGACTGATGATCCATACCTATCATCAGAATCATATGAATGAACGGAGGTGGAGTCAGATTCCACTGGCATATCAGCGAGTATGACACGAAGAGGTGCCTCGTAGTCAGAAAGCGACAGCAGATAGTTCATAACATACCGGGTTAACGGGAGTACCCGGCCGCCATGTGTGGTCCGGGGTTTCTTCATATCCTTTTGAATTGACCTTTCAAATTCATACAGTATCATTCGGATTGAAACTGAGAGTTTGGTGAGAGAAGACATAACATTTGCTCGAACTGGGGATGCAGGTTCAGATGCAAAAACTGATTCGATATCTGGTATGAGATCTGAAAGACTCTCATACAAGTCCAAAATCCGAAAGAGTCTCTCTGGTGAGCGCTTTGCACGCTTGCATATAAACTCTGGAAATGAGAAAAAATTCCCAGCCATGTCAGAGACAATGCTAGCGAACACCGAGTCACGTATTGATTGTGCCGACCCGCCAAAGATTTTATCAGATAATTGCCGCTCGTGAAAGAAAACTGACTGCACTGCTTTCTGTGATGCATCAATCCATGACTGTATCCGGTTGTCCAAAACCTCCCACTTGAGTTTACGCAGCTTTCTTGTCCGATTTGTGTATAGGTCAAAGCCAAGCTGATTCAATTGAGATGCCACGGCAGAGCGGCGGATGCTCTGATATGTTGTGAGGCACTCCTCACCATAACCGGTAGAGAGCATGGTCTCCACAATCGAACGGACGGTGTAGATTGTACCAGAGAGCGTGTTGACATCTGACATGGAGAGGAGATGGTTTTTAAGTTCCTGGTCAAGGCAGTTCATGGCCGACTGGAGGAGGGAGTTAGTGCGCATGAGCTCGCTGCGTGCTGACCTGGCAGGGGATGCAGCAAGATGGAGGAGGTAGGAGTGGAGGTGGGTGGTGGCCCGGAGGAAGCGGGAGGAGAGAGAGGAATGGGGGTCCCACTTGGAGATGAAAGCATGGATGGTGGAGATGGAGTCGGTGATGGGCGGCAAGCGAGATGGATGGTTTGGATCCTGGGCAAGGTGGGTTGAGGTGGAATTTTTGAGAAGAGCAGCCAGTGTTGTGGAAGTCATTAATTTTTGTTTGTGTTCCAATTGATTCTTGCTAGCTCCTCCTCAATAAATTATAATTTGGTTGTTTGGATATATAATCGATCGTTGCTGAAGGCTAGGTGTGGCAATATATTGGTGATTGGTAAATGGTGAAGGGAGCTAATAATTAAGCTAGCTAGAAATTAAATAGAGCTTCCAATCGGTAGAGCCCGGCGGGGGCTATATATATATAAAGAGAGAGAGAGAGAGAGAGAACAGGTCTCAGGCAGTGGGTCCCACTCCATGGTGATGATATTCAAAACCGTATATATGTTCATGTGTGAAACGAAGTCGGTTAGTGGATATCCATGATCGATATAATCATATATAATCCAAATCCGTTGTGTGAAATAAGATTAGATGTTCAAACTTCAAACCTCCATCACTGTAATTTATGAAATGTAGACATGAAATCTCTTTGCTTGTAATAACGACCACACTATACAAAGTCATATAGGAAAGTTACTAACATGCTCCACGCTCTTTCCTTTTCGTGCAAGTTTGTTATCACACCAAAATCATCATCCAATTTGCTTGCATACGACATATATACATGCAGCTGGATCCTACAACAAATAATACACGTCTTGGTCAATCATATATATAATGCATTTAAATTGATTGTAGCTAGATATATATGGAGCAAACATCACAATTACTAAGTAATGCACATAATGATACACATGGTAGTTAATAACTAATGCACGGACTAGATTAATTAAGTAATTGATATATAGCCACATTGTATTAAAATTTATATAATTAATAATGCATGGTAGAGGTGTTAATTTTCTAATGCGTGTAGTTATACTGTTCAGAGTAGTAAACTTCAAGTTCCGATCTTGAAGGACCAAAAGCTCGAAAACCCGACTACCTCGAGAATCCTATGCTGAAGAAGCAGTAGCGAGCACAATGAGCACAAGCTAAAGACAAAACTCAAGATGAACCAGAGCCTAACAACTCGGAAACATCAGGAACTCGAGAAGAGAAGCTCAAGAAGAAAGCTCGAGAAGATAGCTCGAGAAGAAAGCTCGAGAAGATAGCTCGAGAAGACAGCTCGAGATGAACTCGAGATGGATGACTGATGATACTTCTAACATTGATCATATGTGTCAGAGTTAGCTCGGAGGGAGAATAAGTGACTGAAGTGTGACCGGTATACGAGCACAAGCCAAATGAAAAGCTTGAGATGGACAAGAGCCTAACAGCTCGAGAAGATCAGGGAGCTCGGGATGAAGCTCTTGCCCCGATAAAGAACAGAACACTTCTGACATCTATCGTATGTGTCAGAAACAACTTATGGGAATAACAATGAAAGTGACAGAAGTGTTGTTAGACATTTAATATCATGTACCTAAGATAAGATTGTCTCGGAGTAGACTTATATAGGTAGGTCGGTGCATTTATGACACCGAATATTATAAATAGAGGTGTAGAGTAGAAGAGAGATAAGAGAGAGAAAATACTTTGTAAACACAATTGAGTTATAAAAATCAGCTTTCATAGCACTATTTTCTTTCTCTCTGATTTAGTAACTAGTTTTTATTCTCATTTAATTCAATTATTCGTCTGTTCTTGTTTGTCAGAGTGAACACCTGTATCAGATCTCGGGATAATATTTTGAGTCAAAATAGATTTTAAAATAATCCATTTCGGGATTAGACAAAAGGTCAACATATACGTCTCTTAGTCTAATGTCTTTATGCAATTAATTCTCGCTGGAAATTAATTTTCAACCATCGGAGTTCATATTATCATTAACTACGAAAATCTTCATTAATTGCAGGACTTTGGGTGTTTGGTAATGCAGCTTGTACATGTTCACATGTCAAGGCGAACATATAATTATATTTTGAAAACTGCAAGCACCGTTAAATTTGAAGATTCTTCTTATATTAATTGACTTTGGAAAAATATACGGATATATACAAGTCTTATATTGACTTTGGAAAACTGCAAGCACCGTTATATATATATATATATATCGACTAGTCTCTTTACTATCTATTAGTGGAATTTTTTTTTGTTTGAAATGGTTTTGGTCCTGAGATGTTTCTTCAGAACGCGAGAGCTACACCTACACGCGAATTTGTCTGCAACAATGAAAAGAAATTAGTTCCAAGAAATATTCAATCACTTGCAGTTGATCAGGCATGCAGTAGGCGATCTCTGTGTTGTAAATCTCTGCAACGGGTCAAGAATGCAGAAAATTCAACTTTTGACTCTTCGTGTGTGTGTGTGTGTGTGTTTTTTTTTTTTTTTGAAGAAAGTGCAGATAGCCACCAGATTGCATAAAAACCATAAGCAATGTATTGGAGAGAACAAACACTAAACCGCTGCTATTTACATCTCCAACAAATTAAGTATTTAACAAAACATTACAATCAACCTAGAATAACTAATTAAGCTAGAAAAAACTTAACGGGACTACATAGTGCAACAAAAATCATCTAAAATTGGTCAGAAAACTAGTCAAGCAACTAAACATAACAAAGTGCTATATATCAAAACATAACAACAAAATATTGATAACAGTCCAATAGACGCACACAGACAGCATATCAATAGTTGGAGTTGTTCCTCATTCAAACATTGGAGTGTTGATCAAGAGGATCTCCTCTTCCTCTACCAAATCAACCTTCTCAAGTATCAAAGCCTCTATTTGTAAAGAAAGTTCTTCTACCCTCTGGGGTAATATTAAAGAAAGTTTCAACAATTGAGAAACATGTTGGATAATACACTAGAAAGTTGCCAATTGTATGATTTTTAAACCTAATGATCAAATAGACTTAGGTGAAGAGTGTCGAAAGATAATATTATTTCTTTTAATCCACGGTACCCAATAAACCGCACTTCTAATTATTTCAAATAGAATTTTATCTTTTAATGAAATACAAGTATCTAGAAATCATAAATCCTCCAAATTTTGTCTTGAAATATAAAAGAGTTATGCACAGCTATCCAATGCCACCAATTTTGAGCTACAGAACAAGTAAGAAACAAATGATTGCAATCTTCAGAAGTTCCACAAAAAACACAAGAAGGATCTCCTTTCCAGCTTTTTTAGCAAGTTGTTCCTTTGTAAGAATTTTATGTCTTCTAACCAACCACATGAAAATCTTAATCTTAAAAGGAATTTTAGATTTCCAAATAACATCATAATCAGTACTAATCACCCCTCCAAATTTTAACCCAGTCATAAAAAGTGTACAGAAAAAAATCCTGATGGGTGTCATCTCCAAACATATTTATCAGTATTCAAAGGTTTTAAGGAGAAATTAAAAATTTATTGCAAAAAGCAAGCCAAATTTTGTAAATAAATCCCAACTAATTGTCTCCTAAACTCAATAAGCAAATGACCAGATGAAAAAACCTATGCTACGGTAATATTGAATTGTGCTGCTATAGAGAATAGTCTAGAATAATCACAGTACAAAGCACAATCTTCATTCCACCTATCAATCCAAAAAAGAATAGTAGTACCATACCCTATAACTTTATTAAATCCTAAGTTTATAAGATCCCTAATTTTTAAAATAGATCTTCAAAAATGGACAAATATGAGTTAGAGAATTATCATATTTATCCATGCTAATATACATTTTCATTTTCCTAGAATATGAGGATCTTGAAACCTAACATTTGACTCTTAGTAAAGGGCCGAATTTGTTACCTTAAAAATATTAACTAAAATTCAGATTCTTTATATATACATATTTAAAGTTGAGATATCTGACTTTATCTTATATTTATTTAAATAAAAATTAATTCGATAGCATGTATAATTAAATATATATTCTTAATTAATTATAATCCTTCACAAAATCATATTGTCTATTTTAGAACTATTATAAGTATGTCATTTTTCATCTACTAACAATAAGAATACTTGTATATGTGTGTGTGTGTGTGTGTGTGTGTGTGTATATATATATAATATGGGTTTCAGGAGCACTGTTAATAACTTCTCATTATTGACTAAAGCAATTAATTAATTATTATCGAGAGAAAAAAAAAGGAGCTTGGAGAAATTAACTTCCAAACTCCTCTGAAGACTTTGAGGTAATCATTAATTAAATAAGTGAACAATTCGTTAGTCGTTATATGCGTCAAGCACCATACTTAGTTAAGTGTGCCGCCGCTGCGCCACGTGTTTCAAATAAATAAGTTTAATTGCATGCATTAATGTTCAAACAGAACTATACTTATATGGTATATATAAAGCGACTTTGATATTTAGACGGCGTCAGACGTATATAAATCATGAATTGATCAAGACTCTATATAGACTTGGTCAATATATAGAGCTAGTCTACTATACGCAATCCTCTCAAGCTTCAAACTGTCATGATGACGAAGAACTAAGAGATTAACAAAAAGGAGGAAATGGTTTAACACAGGTTTAAGATATATATATATTGTTTTATTGAATATGTTCTAATTTTCTAATTAATGTTGGCAATTTTTGCACACCAAGGAAAAAAGTAAAATCTTCAAGATATTATGTACTAATTAATTGCTATATCAAAAAAATTTCAAATACTTAATTGTTCAAAAACTTACAAATAAATGCTTAACAAGAAAAGATCTTAATTCTTTTTCCTTTCTTTTTTGAGATTAAAGTGGATTCAAAGTCATACTTGGTCGTCAAGTACCGTATAAAGTAATTAACATATCAAGTCCAATAAGTGCGAGCTTCAGATAAATAACCACTAGAAGAAGTATATGATGAGCACCCTAAAACATTAATAAAGCTTTGTATCGTACACAACCAAGATGTAAAGAAAAAAAAAATGTGGGTAGGAATGAGTTGTATTTGTGTAAGGATGTAGCCAAAACGATATGCCTGCTGTCGCTGTCAAGGAAAAACAAAAGTCAAAAACAGGGCAGAAGGAAATCATGACCTAATGGCAGCAAGTCAAGAGCTTCCCAAGTAAATTAAGCATGGGATAAAGATTAGTACTACATCAAGAAAATCAACATGTGTAATTTATAAGATAACAGAAAAAAAAAATCCATGTGATATACAACATTTTGTTATAAGATACAAAAACAATATATAAATAATTCGCAGAAGATATTAATTAAATTTTAAACAAAGCATTTTGTTACCAGGAATAGACCAAAGAGACCAGAGCCCTTGGATGATGATGCATAGTAATTTTATTTTTAGAAATTCAATTCATTTTTTGGTGGATGAGAAAAGCTGCTTGTAGAGTTCGTAACCGTTATTTTATTATTGAAACGTGTTCCTCTTCACTTTCTTTCTATCTTTCTCAGTCTTGGTTGCAATTAAACTCTGGAAACAGACTTGTCAGAGGTGCATGAATTCTTGAAATTGAAGCGCAGGTGTCAGCATCGGGCTGAGGATCTTTTGTTGAAATTCGAAAGCTCAAGCACCCACCTTTATCTTTCTGTTAAATCAGAGGAGGATTTTAAGTTTCATGACAGTGATCTCTGCTTTCAGGTTGTCCATAATCTTGTACACGCTCACGCTCCAATTTACGCGCTTCACCTCTCTTTTTGATGATATGATTTTGTTTTTCCTCCTTTTCCCACTTTTTTTGTGGATGGAAATTTGAGAAAACTTTTCTAATTGTAGACTGTACATTATTCTGGCATTAGAACGGTCCCCATGCTGTTCCATTCCATTATACAAGTCATTAGTCTGTGGATCTGACCAAAGATTTTTTTATTTTATTTTCCCCCTTTTCTTTTGTCGTTGGAATTTTCTTCCTGGACCAGATTCGTAGATTTGCAAGATAATGTATGTTCTATTGTTCCATTTCACTGTCTGAGACGAGCTAGGCCTGACTAAACTTTAATTTGTGCTCTATTATTGAGATTGATAGTGTAAGCTAGACATTTCACCAACCTCCAGCCCAATGAAAGGCCCAAGAGAAAGGAGATGATATGGTGAAAAGGATATGATATGGCCTCATTTTAGCATCGAAATTCGAACAAGAAAACAACCAATCATGCAAAAGTAGGACTGGCGATCCGACATAGGAATATAAGTTCAAAGAATATGAGGGTATAATATCACTCTTCAAGGACTAAATTGATGTATTTTCCAACAACCTACAGTAAGTAATACCTCATGAAGCAATCTTAAATATTGATAAGGAGATAACTATCAGTCTATCAGGAGGTTTACAAAAGGGGCGGGGATTCGTTGAGTACATGTTATTTTGACAATAAATTTCTTAATAAATACGAAAAATTTAAAAAAATAATAATTATAGATATTTTTTTTATTTATAGATTGATGATTATTTAAATTTTATATAATTTCATTATCGTTTGATAATTCATTAAAGACTGTTAAATTGAAATCATTACAAATTACATGAAAATTTAATGATTTTTGATGGACTATCAAAGATAATGAAATTACATAAAATTTGAATTTTTTTTCATTTTTAAGATTTTTTTTTGTATTCATTTAAACATTCATTAACAATCTAGTGTCAAGATAACCCATTGTCAACCAATCCCCCACCCTTTACGAAATTGCAAATGAGTACTGAGAACAGCATCCATAAAAGGAAGGATCTACAAATATAGTTTCCACTTCACACGAACAGTATCTCCATCTCCACACATCAACCTTGCGTTACAAAAATACAAATGAATAACAAAGCTATCCACCTTGGTGGGTACCGTATGAACACAAAATAGCAAGAAACTATATAGTCAAAACGAGAAGAAGAAAAAGGAAAAAAAAAAAGTAAGTAAGAAATAGGAAAATCCCAAATTTGCGAACAGAACTCAATAATCAACCTAGAGTTCAAACTCATCCTCTCTGAGCGCCCGCTCGGCCAGTTCCTCCTCCCCCTCATCCAAGAGGAAGTACTCATTTTTCTCCATTGGCTGGAACATGTAAAACATGTAGAGATAAAATGCCAGGCTGGCCACCTCTTCGGCAGTGACAGCAACCCAGCGGTACCTGTAGCTGGCGATGGTGCGCAGAGCATACACGATGATGCGTGTGAAGTACAGGTAGCCGATAACAACGAGGTAGAACTGCCGGAAGAGGGAGAGCTTGGCAAGGGTGCGGGCTGCCTTCCCATCAGTCTTTGATGACTCACGCAGGGAACGAATAGACCATACCAGCGGGAACAGTACTGCACAACAGCACGCGACGTCTATTAGCAGGAACAGCTGGTTCCATGTCACCCAGTCCCGCAGGAATGGGCCCGTCTCCCCCACCACTGCTGATGCCACATTAGCTATCACCTGTTTTATGTTATATGTATCAGTATCAAGTAATCAGTGATATAGCTTTTGAGGTTCGAGTTGGATGGACTGAAAGTCTTTACAGATTATTAATCTGACTATTTTTTTTTTCACTTTAATCATGAATGTGAATAGAGTAGAGATTATGATGCTTTACAATTTGGGGGAAGACGATAGTATAAAGGATGCTTGTGATATCTTGGAAAAATTCTGATGTGATGTCCTTTCATGTTCCTACTATACCAAAGGATATAGTGAACACATTACCAATCAGATCAAACAGGTTGATTTAATACTGGAAAATGTGCTAACTAATTGATTTCTACTTGCTTGTTTTAATTTAAGAATGCCTTTTGGTTGTAGGTACACATCATCTGTGACTGGTCTAGGTTCAGACTCTAGTCAGCCGGTACCATTTTCTGCCATAAAAGCAGGGGTAAAGGTCTTATGCCTTGATTGCATATAAGACAATAGGAAAGCCGTCTTACAATAACAAGAGACTCATTTGGCACCTAATAAGAAATAATAATCAAGTGCTTGGCTAAATGGAGATCATACCAAACTAAGCAATAGAAGGAACTTGACCATTAAATGCAGTGCTAGATTTCAGAAAATAGCAAAAGCAACCAGTAAAGTTGGGAAATTGTATGAAAATAGAAAGGCAACATATTCATACCTGGAGAGGGATAACCGCCATGATAACCTTCTTCTCTCTGTCTTGCAAGAAAGGCTTCAAGAAAGACCACCCGGTACCGATCAACACTATAACAGCAAAGAGCAAGACCCCCTTGATAAACTGGAAGACATAAAACAAGACGTCCCAGCCATGCGGCGTACCAGTGAGCCGGATGAAATGCTGATCCTCAGCCGCACAGACGAGGTAGAGGAACCTGGCGAGAAGCAATCCAGACATGAGATGGTGGATGTGATGGGAGAGGGAGCGGGTCTTGTAGAGAGTAAGGTAGAACCAGCAGGAGAGAAAGAGTAGATAGAAAGAAGCAAAAAGGGCGTAAATGGAGGGAAGGGGCGCCTGACCGACAGAGAGATAATCCTTGGATCCGTCAAGCAAGGTGTTGTACATCTCGGTTCGGACGGACATGGTGACAAGAGCTCTCTCGGGTGCGCAATTGGCGAAGAAGAGGTTGTATTCATCGGGATGGGTGATGGGGAAGGTGCGGTTGAAGGATCTGGAGGGAGGAGGGGAGAGATCGTGGAAGGTGAAGAGGGGCTTGACATAGGGGTGGAAGAGGACGCAGTTGGCGTCGTTGGGGTTGGGGTTGAGGTGGGGGAGGGGGGTGGAGGGGTGGAGGAGGGATTCGTCGGAGATGAGGAAGAAGCCGAGAAGAGAAGGAGCGGGGAAGGGGGCGGCGGAGAGGGAGGCGTGGTGGACTTGGATGGTGATGGAGCCGCGCTGATTGAAGCCGAATTTCTCGAAGAGGATGAGGGGGCGGTTGTCGGCGGTGAGTTGGAGGGTTTTGATCTCGGCGGAGGAGAGGGAGAGAGGGAGAGGAGGAGGAGGAGGAGGAGGAGATGATGGCACATTGACATGGTGGTTTGGTTTGGTTTAATTTGTTGGTCTTCTCAGATCAGAGAGTCTTCTCTCTAGAATCTAAATCTGAATCTAGATCTACTACTAACTACCTATCCCTGGACCCTGAGGGAGGCTGAGAGCAGAAAGAAAGAAAGAAAGAAAGAAAGAAAGAAAGAAATAATGAAATAGAGAGTCCAGTCATTGGGCCTCCAGTGAGTCTCTTCTCTTGTCAAGTTCGACAGGAGGAGATCTGAATTTGGTCAACTAGAATGTCATCTCAAAAACTCACAAAATATATAAATTTTGAAAGCAAAATCGTGCAATGTTAATAATGATAAAAGTGCAAAAAATTATAATAATTCAAAAAATAATAAACGGTTAGAATGATTTTTAAACGAAAACCGTTAGAAAAGCTTAGCGAAAATGTGTTTCTGGTGCCCTCTATTTGCTAACGGTCGCTTATATCTTTCATAACCCATCATCATTAATGGTTGCAAAATCATTATTAAATCCCATTAAAAATCGTTAGTGAAGATATGTTTTTGTGTAGTTCCATCTTAATAAATGGTTACAAAATTTGAAAAAAAAAATATCTAATTTAATTTGCAAGTATATTTTAATATATCTATTATGTTGAATGTTTTAGATTGACTATTTGGTCTTTAAAAATGTAAGGTTCAAATCCTCAATTTCTTGTGCCTCAATCATGTCTTAACTTTTTAAACTTTTAGTAACTCAAAATTTAAAACTAAAATATCATAATAAAATCATTCTATTTGATCTATATGATATTTTCTTCTTATACATAAAAAAATATTCATTTCTTCACTTTCTTTTTATGTAAATCAACAAACAAAAAATAATCATATTAGTGCATTTTTTAAAGCTCTCGATGTCACATAAAATAATATTTAAATATCATAATTTTTAATTTACACACAAATAAAATGACCTAGATCAAATCTAACGGTTTTATTTTGATATTTTAATTTTAAATTTTGAATTATTAGAATTTAAAAAAATTAAAGCATAATTAAGGCACAAAAAAATGAGGTATTTGAACCCCCCTCTTAAATTTTTAATTTTATTTTACGTTTTAATAAATTTTATATTTATCTTTAATATTACACATTATCCCTATTCAAAATTATATTAAAAAATATCTATATTCATTTTCAGAAAAATCAAAGACTGATATGATTTTAATCAATATCCAACAGTTTTCAATCCAGTTGCACCCCTACACGAGGTTTCAGGATAGATTGTATAGTCTGTGGGCACAGTGGGTCTGTAAAATGTCCCTTGTCAGACTTCAAACAGGAGACAGGCTGACAGGTGCAGGCGTCATGTACGCGCTCTAAATGTTTGCACTTGTCACGATGACTATTAATGCAAGGTAATTAGCTGGCGTACAAATTAATATATGTGTTATTAATTGTGTATGGACCAAAGCATATAATCGTTTAAAGTATTTTATTATTTTCATAGGTACATCATACATGCATCATAATATGATTAGTAATATATTGATGCTTAATAAAACACACATGCATATATAATGCATTTAACACAGACACTCACATACAGCTAGCGAGGATTCATACCAGTGATGCATAGCCATATGATTAATTTGATCATCTATACCTCACGGCGCATGCCAAAATGGTGTTTGCCATATCCATGATTGTTATGGGCGTATCCATGATGATACATGTTGACCTCCTGATGATGATAGTAGTCCAGATGATGCTGTTGGTGTTTACCATGTCCGTGATGTGGAGCTGCATGGATGCATGTATATATATATAAAATTAATTAATGGTTCAATCTAGCTAGCGCAAGCAAAAAGCCAAAAAGTAGTAACACCAATAAATATATTGATATCTAATTAATTAGGTAATTATATATATAAGTTACCATAGCCATAAGGAGTACTGTAGGGATAAGTACTGTACGCTGGGGCTGGGACATGATCATGAGGTGGAGATGTATAATAGCCAGGCTGGGGGTGCCCAAATGCCGGATATGCTGGCGGAGGCGGCGGCAGTGGGGGGTATCCTTGAAGAGGGTAGGGATAGGATGCCCCATGTTGAGCTGGGTAGCCATGTGGAGCGAATGGAGAAGCACCGGTACCGGTACCAGTACCAGTACCAGTACCACCACCAAGGCTTACATAGTTGTCTGAGAAAATCCCCTTGGATCTGCTGCCTTCATCCTTCGCCTCCTCTTGCATCATCTCTCAAATCAAATTTTCAAAAACTGCCTGATCAGTGATATATATATCTGAGTGATGCAGTGAGCAGCTTAGTGCATGTATGCTATATATATAGTTAACCGGTCACCCAACAAAGCCATTTATAGATAATATATGCTTTGCTCACCTCTCTTCAATAATTGCGTTATCTGTGCGTTATCTATACGCACACATGGTCTTTTATGATATGCCCCTTTAGATTTACTTTTTCTCTTTTGTATAGGCCGGCAGTATTCTTCCAAGTTCCAATTAAGAAAATTCCCAATCATTTTCATTTTTTCGAATTTTGTGAGTCTGATATATACCATAAAAAGAAAGAATAACGCGAAGAGTGAACATGATTTTCAAAGAAGGCGGTGGAAGAGAATATGAATATGATTTAATTAGGTAGGTAAATCATGATAAGGATGAAAAGTTGGCAATGGAGGCATAATTCCAGCCAGGCAGCCAGTCAAGTCAACAAACCACTGAGGTCTGATCGATGCATGTGAAGCTCTCAATTGGTAAGGGCAATTAATAATGTAGCGGGTTATTGAAACTTCATCTTGTTTGTACCTTGTAACATGGCAGGACTCATAGGACAACTCCATCACTTTTTGTATTTTTTCCAGTGTTGTAAAAATCTGCGGTTTCGGCCGTTTAGTCGGTGACTGCGGTTAAACCATCACGAATAGCTAATTCACAGTTTTTTCTGTTTAATCGTTATGCTATAGTAATTTTTTAAAATTCAACATCTTGTTATCAATTTAATGAGTATTTTGTTAAGTAAATATACAGCTCATTATACTCATCTCTTTTGAGAAAATCACATAATTACTCTTGTAAATTTTTTTTTCTCTTAATCAATTTCTCTGATTTCTATTTTTTATTTTTTTTAAAGACATTTTACTTCTCAACATCAAACTAAAAAAATAAATAATTGATTAGATCATCCAAATCTCAAAAAAACTATAAGATCTAAGTTATATAATTCTATTTCTCTAATAATAACATCATAACTTTATAAACCAAAACATCTAAATTTTTTATTAAATTATGTATACATTTTTTAATTATTTTTTGTTTGGAATATTTTTGTACAATTAATTATTAATATAATAAAACATAAAAAAAGATGGAGTTTGCATCATATATATAGTATTCTGGTCCGGTTATAAGTAATATATGTATTGAGTGTATTAGATATATTAAAGTAATGAACTATGAAATATCATATTATGAGTTTATGACTTTTAAATCATTTACTATATATAATGTTCAATGACTACAACCATTAATATAATATTATGAATGGATAATATATATCGGATATAAATTAATATATAATAATAATAATAATAATAATAATAATAAAAATGTTAATAATAAAAATAATAAAAATGTTAAATAATAATAATAATAATAATAATAATAATAATAAAAATGTTAAATCATCCGAAAAAAATCCATCTAATTGATCGCATAACAATTAATCGCTTAACTATATCCTATCCGTCTACCAAGCGCATACCGTTTTTTACAATACATTTTTTCTAGAAAAAAAAAATAACAAGAATGAGTAGATGTAATGGAAAGCAATCGGACAGCATAAAGCGCTGGAAGCCTGGAACAAATTGAAGATATATGATATATCCACCCTGATAATTTGTTAAAAGTTTTTGCATAGTAATTTGTTAAAAGCTCTGTTTTACTCAAGCCGTCTGCACGAGGAAATAATCAGAATGACCCTACGACATGTACAATCTCTTTAGTCAAGATAGCCTAAGAAGAAAATAGGATTAATTTAATATTCTCTTTTGAAGAAAAAAAACACCTATAAGGCTATAACCCTAAGACTTATTATCAACATTTAAAAAACATATACTTCAGTAGACTTAAAAAGAAAAAAAAAACAATGATCAAAGGCATTAGTTAACCACAATTAACAAATTTTCAATGGTTTCGACTCGTCTTCGCTCAAAAATGAGGGGACAACTGAAATCTTTTCAAAGGTAAAACCAGCATTTTTACACTCCGACTCAAGAAGGCTGACTTGAGTGGGTCCATCAGGGCAAAATGCGACCACAGCCCCACCACTTCCAGTGAACTTCGCAGCAGCACCTACACTTCTTGCCACATCCACCATTTTGATATTTAGTGCTCCAAGTGCCTCACCTCCAAACATTTGTCTAAAAGTTTTGCCCAAAGGACGAACAAAAAAACGAAATATACATGTAAGGTATTTCATTGTTAGAGTATATTCAGCAAGAGATCAATGCTTTGTAAGGCTTATGTATGGCATAGAGTTGAAACACCTTTGTTCTGTACTAGTTGGGTTCATTATATAAATATTGGGTTCAGAGAAAAATAAACAATCATCTCTGACAAAGAAATATCATAATTCCTTGGCATTAGGCATATGAAATCAAGTTTCCTGGGCATTTGTGTGATATAAAGATTCCTTCACAGTGAAAAGTATAGACTTGCCTCCTTAGGTCGAAGTTGCGATTCATAAGATTTGCAAGCTCTTTATAATTCTTTTCCAAAAGGGCATTTTTACCCTTTTCAGCCAGCTCAGCAACCTCATTCATTGATGAAATAATGACCTTGTCACCATCTAACCATCTTTTCCTAACTGTGCTATGTACCTACATTCAATGGCGTCAACAGAAAACCAAATGATTAAATTGAACAAAAAAAATTCACTTGTTTTAGAGAGAAATTACAAACTTGACCTTGCCAGAGTCACTTGGGTTCTCAGCATAGATGAGAAAGAGAGGAGGGAGGAGGTTAATATCCATCGGCTTATACATACCGTACCCCAACTTCTCCATATTTTCCCTGCTAAAATCCTTAAAAAATGAACAAAAGGAAAAAAAAATGAAACTCAGCAAACTTAAGTGTAAACCACAATGCAGGAAAACTATTGCATATATGTGTAAGAAATATAGATAACATCAGGGGCGGATGCACACTAGCCCAGGGGGGTGGGGCAGCGCCCCCCCCTAGATTTTGAAAAACAGTGCTTTTCGGTAATACTTTCGGTAGTTTGCCCCTGGAAATTTTTTTGCCCCCCTGAATTGTCTGATTAATTTTATTGAGAAAAAAATATTTAATATCATGTATAATGAAATAATTATGCAAAGATATCAAAATATAAAGTTTTATAGACGAAAATTTTCTTCATCAATTTGATTATCTATTACTTTGAGCTTTATTTTATTGTTATTTTTAATATATAAAATATTATTATTCTAATAAATTTTTTATTAGGTAAGAATATATATTAAATTATTATTTTTTTATTTAGTACCCGATTAGTTAATGGATTTAAACCCGATAAGCTATTACAATCCGATATTTGCCCCCCCCCCCCTGACTAAAATCCTGCGCATCCGCCCACGGATAACATGTTGATGAGTGGGCATCAGTTCCATAGTGGGCTAGTTTCCTTTGCCACCATCAGAAAATACCTCTCACCCCTTATGAGATTGACAGTTGATGCCTAATCCAAACTTTAAATGTGCATTTATATTCTTCTTCATAGAAGATTGCTAGACATGACTATGCAAAACAACTAAAAAAAGGGTACTTGCAGTTGTTGAAAGAAATAATTCATCAAAAGAGAGCTTCAATTCCTACTTAATCAGGCAGCTTACAATCAATGGGGTGGCATTCATTTTCTTCCAGTATTTAGTTACTTTTTATTTGCAATAACATCATCAAGAACAAGTCGTAATCTTATATAGATATTTGCTTCAAAAAATGTAAACAAAATATATGTACCATATACACAAGGCCGCCATATACTTGTGCTACTCGGTCTTGTAAACCAGCAACAATACCGAGTTCTTTCTCAGCATTCAAAATTAAATTAGGCCTTATCTCCACCTTTACTACATGCCTCACATTATAGAAATCCAGTAGGCAATTTAGTGCTGCACAAACAATTGCACTAGAACCCGATAGACCAGTCTGAAAATTTTCCAAAAGATGAAGATGGAGATTAAATATATCAAGTCAATCACACCTGAACTAAAAACTAAATATTAAGTATGAAATCGGCAAACCTGACGAGGAATATTAGTGTCATATGATAGAGTGAAATTTCCCTCTTTCAGTTTGATATTTTTCTCCTGACAGTATTTAAAGAAGACTTTGCATATTGCCATGAGCAAGCGGACCCCACCATAGTACCCTTCACTGTCCAACCGGTGCACCTGAGCGAAGAATACAGCTACATTAGAAATTTAGAACAGTTTTACCAATTTTTCTTAATAAAAAGAAGTATGCTAAGTTTTTTTTTTCCACTGTGTAATTAGATACAGCTTTGAGGTATAAATTCCTGTCAGAAAAAGAAAATTGTGGATAGAAACAACAAGTATAACGAATTAGTGTTGGTACGGATATAAGAGGATAACTAATTAGCCCTGCACATGGATTACTAAAGCATTGAGGGACAGAAAACCCATCAAAATCTGGCGAAGGCACGTCTTTAATATCTGTGTTAAACTTTAACATTGGATTCGTCATGCTTAGAGTTTAGTTGAAAGAGTGCGGGAGGAAATAAGAAATTGCATTTAGATTGATAAAAGTAGTGAATGTAGAATGATACAAACCAGGTGGTGAATGGAGTGGAAGGAGACGAGATCGTGGATGGGATGAGGCTGGATGAGGAGTTGGTCGGAGGGGCGCAGCAGCACGGTGGCCCAGAAATTGGCGAGAGAGAAGGGCATGGTGCGCCCGAAATGGATATCGCTGGGGTTCCCCAGCAACCCCACTCGGGCGTAAGCCCTGTGCTCGATCGCCATCTCCGCCATCTCCGCCATCGCCATCTTCTCCATCTCCATCTCCATCTCCAGAATCTCCTCCGAATCAAAAAACCTGACTGTACAAAATCAAGTAGTGAGGCATTTCGATTCTATTTACAATTTTCTGATCTGAAGAAAAATGTTAGATCGGATCGGATCGGATCGGATCAGATCAGATCAGATGGAATGCGCCTGCGCTGTGCCTGTGCCTGTGCTGACTCAGAGTCCGGCCCAAATAAACCCAATGGCTCGGAGACTGGGACTGAGTATTTTATAAAAACGTCATCAGATTTTAGTGTCATTCATTTTTATTCTATATTCTATTTGTTATTTTTTTATTATATATTTATGAGAGGTTTAAAATTAAATTATATATCAAATAATGAAACATCAAATGTTAATACATTTTGCTTTAAAAAAAACTATGCAATTACGTTCTCATTCAGAAAAATTCTTATATTTTATATATTTTTCATTAAATAATAAATTAATTTTATTTAAATTTCATAATCTTTTACAATTGATTTAGATATAAATTATATCTAAAAATAAAATATATTATTTCTTTATAATAAATTAAATGCTCAATAGAATTTTTAAAAAATATATATATCAATGAAATTAAATATTAATTATTATTAAAATTTATTGTAAACAATCAACTAAGTATTAACCATATCACGAAAAAAATATTATATTTTATATATCATATTTTATTAAATAACGAATTAATTTTATTTAATAATATAAGAGTGATTGAGACATAAAATATATTATATATTTATATTAAAATTAGTGTTAGATATAAATATTTTTAAAATAAAAAAGATCCGCATAACGCATGGATTCACAACTAATAATATAATATAATACAAGGAGGTCTATTCTCTCACTTATTTTAGGAAAATCCACTGGTGTACTATGCCGACTAATACTCGCAATTAGAGATAGTTCATAAAAATTGAATCTAAACTTCAGCCCTTCAAATTTGACCCGGACTTTTTCCTCTTTATAAAATCAAATTTGATAAGAGTCAGACTCACCACCATGGCATGTTCCATCATGGAAAAATCGTGCTACATATATAAATATAGTATTGTATTGAATTTGGTTTTGGTTTTAATATTGGACTTGGTTATTTGGTAATGCGATTAATAGCATGTACAATTAGTTAGTATATGAAGATATTGCTGTCTCAGTTTCAGTTTGTGAATTGTGCGTCTGCTGCTGCTGCTGCTCTCGCCACCACGAGTCGCCAGTCGCCGCCGAGGCAAAAACGCAAAAGCAAAACACTAATTATAAATTAATTATTCATGCCAACGCGATGGCCATGATCATGATCATGATGCCCCTTTTCTTCGACCTAAACCTCCCTTACACCACCTCCTCCTCCTCTGCCGGTGCCGCCAACCGCGACGCCCGCCTCCGCTCTGTCGTCACCCTCCTCAACCTCGGCTACTCCGGCGCCGCTTACAACCTCTCCCTCCGCGGCGTCCTCTCCGACAGGGATCGCTGCGCCATCACCCCCTTCCCTCTCTCCCTCCGCGCCGTCTGTTAAGCTTGCAATCAAGGTACATTTTAAATTCATTCTTGTGCTTAGCTATATTCAAACCAAAATTATCAAGTTCAATTCATGTGCCTGGGTTTTGAATATTCCAATTTCCATTTTTTGTAGGATACTGATGTAATGGTTTTATACATCAATTGCAGTGAGGGTTATTTTTCGAGATTACTTATTCACCTCTCCTCTCTGACAATGCCAACAGCAAGAGACAAGTATTGTGTGATGCCAAGGTTTGTAATTTCAGTTTATATATCATTCAGTAATCATTTTTTTTAAAAGAAATCATTCAGCAATCTTAGCTTATCATGTTTTTAAGTTCCATAATCTTGCACTTCAAACCTGACCGGGAGAGGAATATCACACACACTTTTTTTTTATTATTTTTTGTGCTGTTTAAGAAGATTCTCCATGGTATGTATGTTTTATAATTATTCTTGGTTTCTGTTAAGCATATGACCTGCGGCACATCTGTCTATATTTGATTAAAATATGCTGGTGTACAGATGTTGGCTGATTGGACAAGAGGGAAGAACCTTATTGTCTCAAGTGGTGCCTCAAATGCTAATGAAGTCAGAGGCCCCAATGATGTTGCGAATTTGATCTCATTTTTGCTTGGCCTCTCCAAAGAAAGAGCTAAAGCTGCTACCTCTGACAACTGCCGGTTAGTATCTTCACTATAAGTTCTATGATGCTGAGATAGTTTTGTTAAGGCTGTTTGGTCTACAGAAAAAAGAACCAGGCAACAACATACTATGAGAAAGCAAAAAGATATGCTGAATGTGCTTATTTGTACAGAATGTCACATTTCATTTAACATCACTGGACACAACTTATTAAGGTTACATTGGAGCCATGCAACAGCATATTATCCATTCTTTTTTTCTATAAATTCAGCTTTTCTACATTTGAGCATGTAAATTTTTGGGAGTCTCATTGACTCTAATATGATATCAGTATACATTTGAACCCTCTTTTTTATTTTAAAATTATATTTCTTGCTTGTTGTTTTTTCCTTTCAATTTATTTTGGTATAGATCACTGCTCACCAAGGCCTTAAGAAAGAAGCATTTCTACAAGGAAACAATTAGAATTTAAAAAACGCCAAGGAATCAGTTGGATTTGAATCCTTTTTCAATTGATGACTGGATCAAGTGGGACCCGCTCTCTAGTGGGGAAGGGGATTTACCATCCTTAGAAGATTCTAAAGTTTTTCCATCTGTCAACCTGAACTCCTGTAATCCAAACAAAGTAAAAGCAGTTGATTTTGATTCAATTGTTCAAGAAAAAACATTTCTTCGGAGCCAGTACACTGATAAATTACATGACACTGAACCAGATCCTGGTGATAGAGAAGAAGCCAAAGCAGATGAAATGCAATTAGATGATCAGAGAGCACAAATGAAGGTGTGTTTCTCAAAAGACGACGATATTTCCCTTGTTCCTGGTGGGTCTAACAAATATGATGGGACCCTACACCCCAAAATAGAGGTTCCATCGAAGATACGCTACTCTGATAAAGATAATCCTGCCCCTGTGTCAGATGAAATGCATTTAGATGATCAAGCAGTGCTATTGAAGGAGTGTCATTTAGAAAATGATTGTTCCTGGTGGTTTTTTTGGACAGTCTGGCAGAACTTTACACAACAAAATAGAGGCTTTGAAGGGATGCAGCTTTGCAAAAGACTATTCTGTCCCTGTTGAAATGCAACTAGATAACCAAGTAGCACTATTGAAGGAGAGTGACTTAAAAAATAATGACATTAATGTCGTTCCTGACTGTCCTCCCCGGTCTGACAAAACTTTGCACAAAAACATAGAGGCTCCATTGAAGGAATGCAACTTTGAAAAAGACAATTATGTCCTTCTGTCAGATGGATATGGGGAAGAACTGTGTATGGAGACTGGTGGTAGGCAGTGTGATATTGAAGCTCCTCTGAGTGGCAGCTGGGCTGTTTTAGCAGATAGATTTGTGGAAAAACTGCAGATCCCATTTATTCAAAGTGAGCATAGCACAGACCAAAATGCTCCTGAGGGAGTCGTTGGCATCTGTGATGGAACAGTGGCCATCACAAGCAATGATAATGAGGCAACCGTGGGAGAGAGTAATAGTTCATCAAGTAATTTAATTGATGAAGTATATGCTGAGACAAAGAAAATAAACCGAATGAAGGATGATAAAGAGGGAGGTTGAGAACGTAAATAACAGAGATGCAATTGTGGAAACAGAGAAGTTGGAAGAATATACTTCAAAAATATATTTGATTGATGATGAAGAAAAACAGACAGAGAAAGTTGATGATGTTGAGGAAGAACAAGAGAGGGAACTTAAAATAATTTTAGATGACAGTAAGGAGATAGTTGATGCAACTGCTAGTACCAGTAGCAGTATTTCTTTGATGGAAACGATTCTGCATGATTTAGGAGAGAAGCAGGATTGGGAGACTACAAATTTTGCACAAACGACTTCCTGCCCTAGCAGTACAAAAGGTTTGGTGCCTAAATCTGTCTACATTGTTTCTTTTCTTAGAACCTTTTTATTTCATTTTAGAAAATTGATCTTGGTGATCATCATGCTAATCCAAATTATTTTTATTTCTTTTTTTCAGGAAAAAGAAAACAGAAAGGACTTCCATTACATCAACCTTATACAATGTCTTTCAAATAGGGCTGCAAACGAGTCGAGTCGAGTCGAGCTGGGCTTAACTCAAGCTCGGCTCATGAAAATTCGAGTCGAGTCGAGCCGAGCTCGTGAAACGGTTCGAGCTGAAAAACCTAGCTCAAGCTCGGCTCGTTACTATTCGAGCTAGCTCGCGAGCTGGCTCACGAGCCAATGCATGTGCGTTGACTCAATTTGATATTTAGATTTAATACATCTACAAACTATAAAGTTGGTATATCTAGAATATTGGTATGAGAATTGGTACAAAATTGGTATATCAACAAACTATTTTTTCAATGACATCTTCTCTGCATTAATTTGAATGGATGGACCAACAAAAAACTATCGAGTCGGATATAGTTTCAAAGGTCCTTTTAAGCATATGCTTTTTAGGAAGAAGTCAAAAAGATAAACCATCTTCTTTTATTTGAAAAAAAATCCCCTGATTTTTGAATTCGAACAAAAATGCAAAAACTCTCATATTTTCTTTACAAGGTCAAAACCTATGGTAAGTTAAATTTGTTATTTCTCCTTGCCATTGGCACCAAATTTTTAATTATCTTTCGTTGGGATGAAGGATTGGGTTAATTCATTGAGTTCGTTAGGGTTGAGATTTGTGGTATTGCAATTTGCGAAGGTGAAGAGACCTTTAGATGTACACGAGTATATTTTTTGTGGTACTAGTAGATATGCATTGCTGCTTGGTAGTCTTCGCTTTGTGGCTTTGTGGTCTTGGGCATGTAATGATTATGATTATACAACAAAACAAAATATATTTTTTTCAGTACATGATTTGTATTAAAAAGTGGGATTCTTTTATGTCGGGAAAAAGAAATAAAAAATTATAAAACGTGAAATAAATTGTGCAAAACGAAAGACACGATCGCATAAGTACAATTTTTTAGGGCAATTTGATCCATAAAAAGAATGCTAAATTTCGTTCATTTTTTGTTTAGTTTTAGTTTTACTTTATTCCCTGTACTTGATACAAAGTCATGAAACCATGAACGAATCAATTATTGAAGATCCACCCACCATTCTAGTGGCGTGACTATTTTTTTAAGGCTATTATTGACCTATAAGAAAATAAAGCATTTTGTGTTATTCTTTCATTTTTATTCTATTTGTTTCAGATCTCAGATGTTTTCAGTGAACATTCACTCTTTGTTTATAGCAGAAAAATGAGCTTACACTTGAACCGTCGTTTGCAAAGCAAATTATTTCCGCAAAATACACAGCTAATATAAAACTCGAGTTTCTTTCTTTGCTTGGCCTCTGTTGCTGAATTATATTTATTACCAGCTGCCAGTGTAGTTCGCCATATATAGTTGGTTCCAGTTCTGTTTTTGGTGAAATTTCAATTGTTCTCTTATTTTGAGCACAAAATAGGCAACATGTTTTGGTGCTTTTGAAGGTGGGCGTTGACATTATCTTGTCTGTAAACCAAACATGCACTCACTCATTCCCATCTTTAATTCTTTCCTCTCACACATGCAAAACCAACCAAGAAGTAAATAAAACACACGCACCCACTTATTGATTAGTGATTACATTACAGGCTTAGTTGTATAGGCCGTGTCAGAGATGGGGAGAGAGCGCCATATGCTTCTCTGTTCGCTGGGCCCCATTTTCCATAGGTACCATGTTTCTGCACAGGAGATTACTGCGCTCTGATTGGCTGGATTCCCTCCCTTGAATCATGCCAACCAATCAACGCTTGAAAGCAGCGCACTTTGGAGTCAATGCCAATGGGTGCAAGAAACGAGGCACTTGGTACTGTGCAAGTGATATCCTTTTGACTTCCCCCTGTTGCCTACTGGTTTAAATTTGGTTATTCTAGTACCTGTGTCTTTTCTGGTAGCCTACTAGCCTTGCTTTCAAAAGAAAATCATGGCCCAAATCTTAGATGCATATATCATGCTCCTCATGTTCAGAGTTTGTGGTGGGGCACTATGCATCATCCGTCCTTGTCAAACTAGATGAGAAAATTTTAAAACAAATTACTTACATTTATAATTGGATTATAAACCTGGCATGTGCTCTACTATGCATGCAGGAACTGAACAAAAATGGTTCAGTTTTGGACAAGAGATTTCATGATGATGTATAATCATAGAAAACAAGATGAAGACTAAAGCACAGCGTCTACCAAAGCAAGACAGCCTTTTCCAATGCATCTAACAATGAGAGAAGCCAATGATTTGAGAAAAGTTTTGGGTCATTTCATGCTAATATTTCTTCATAATTAGCTTTGCATCCGATCATTGACCTAAAAAATTGAAGAGACATTTGGAGTAAATTAGTGCTTGCATCTCTTCCCTTTGATTCATGGTACTGTGCAAGTTGAGGTTAGTGGGCGGGGCACCTCCTTGCTTTAGTCAAAATGCAGTTCGAGTATAATTCCTAAAGTTCAAATTCCTAATGAATCAAATAGAAATGCTCCTCAGTACGACGAGATACTTCTTTATATACATCTGATTATTATTATCTAAATAAAACATAATATGTTCATTTTTGAAAAAGTATAATATATTTTTTTAACAGATACGAATGCAATTTCTAAATTATATTTGAATCTCTAAACTTAAATTCGGTACTCGACATTAAATGATTGACTGATTTAGCTTAGAATTCATTTCAATTAATAACATTTTCCACACTTTTTTGCGTTCAAAGCATCACTAAATCTTGTTGTACTTTGTCTAAATCATTGGGAATTTGCATCCCTACTTCACGCATGAAATTAATTAATAATGGATCTATTCCATGAATCCGAAGGACCCTGTCGTAGTGATTGTCTTGCCCGTAGTCTAAAATCGATGGATGATCAGTCTCTTGAGCACTTACATTGGCGATTAAACTAAATTGATTTTACTTGAAAAGTAAGCAATTAAGTTAAATGAAATAGCAACCGTGGAGTGTTGACCTGTAAATATGATCCAATTGACATGATGCAAATTCAACATGGCAATGGTTGTCTCTCTCTCTCTCTCTCTCTCTCTCTCTCTCTAAAAAGCGAGAGCAAAAACATGGAAGCACAAGCGCAGCACCAAATTAATGTTGCACAACGAAGGGCAACATTTGTAATTGTTCCTGATACACAATTAAGTTCTCAGCTAAGTGCATTTTTCTCTCTTTTCCTTATTTTGGAAAGTTAAAAGCTGACATTATATTCAAATGCTGGGGCGATATTAAGGTGAGCGCCAGCCGGCGTCCGGATCACTACGCGAAAATAAAGTTTCAATAATGGTTTTAAAATGACTTTACTAACGGTTCTTGAACAGTTAGCAAAGGAGGGGTTACTAAAAGTATTAAATAACCATTAGTAAATTGCGTCACTGGGAGAAGAAAACGCAAATATTCAGTAACAGTTCTTAGAAAAAAACAATTTTTAATTCCTTAGCTTTCCTAACAGTTCTTCACTAAGAACCCTAACTGATTCTTTCTTCTTCTTTTTTAAACACTTTTTCTAACGGTTTTTTCAAACTAACCGTTATTGAATATTTTATTTTTACTTTTTTAATTTCTTTTGGTAACGGTTATTATTAAATAACCGTTACTAAATCTTTTTTTAAATAAAACTAAATCTTATTTTTTTTAACATTCTTGAACTAAGTAGATGATAATTAATATTGAAAGAAAACAAATTGAGTAACTAAAGAACAATAATATGACATATTATTTATTTATTCAATAATTAATATGAAAAAAATATAATTATTCATCAAATGAAAAAAAATATAATTATTCATCAAATGAAAAAATAGTTACTCAACAATACATACATCTTTCTCATGCAATAATTTGAAAATATATACAATTTCTAAGAAAAAAAATAGAAAAAACAGAAAAAAACATAAAATGCATTTTTAAAGGTCAAGACGAGATTTTTTTGGCCCCAAAAATGGCCGTAACGGCTAAAAGCTTTCTGTGGCCGTGTAGCACGCCTCAATTGGAGTTTCCTATCAAAAGTTATGGCCATTTGAAGTTGAGATGGTCGAATTTCATTTTTTTTATTTCTTCTATTTGATCTCTTCTTTCTCTCTCTGTCTCTCATCTCTCCTTTTATATATAAAAACATATGAAAATGGGTTAGTTTTTGAATTTTAATTTTTGGATCGTTGGATTGGGATGAACGAACGGTGAGATGAAAATATCTGACAATCCGTGGGAGCAAATGTCATTGGCGGAGATGAATTTGTCAGAGCCAAGTGGAAGCGCAAGCATTATTGAAGGTTTAATAACGGTTTTTATATAAGAACTGTTACTGAATATAAAGATTCATTAACGATTCTTTTAGAATAACCGTTACTAAATTATTTTTCAACTTTTTGACGCTTCTGGCATTTTTTAACAGTTATTTCTTCACAACTGTTATCAAATTATTCAGTGATATTTCTAAAATGCCATTAGATATTTCTACTAACGATTTTCATTATAAACCTTTAGTAAATAGGTGTTAGTAAATGTCTTTTCTGTTGTAGTGGATACCTCTTTCATTTACTGAAAAATAAACCTTGTGTAGTAAAAAAAAGTTTTTGTATCCGAATGTTATATTTTCTTAACCCGGTCATACTCTATCGATCATTTCTGATTCCATATTTTTCAAATGCATGTAATTCCTCTTACCAAATTTATGTCTCCAGTGGAACATGCATTTGCATTATATATAACATGAATCGTACCAAAGCTGTATGCATGCTACGTCCAGCCCAAATTTATCAACTTAAATATGTAAAGATTAATTTCTTAATGCGATTCATCTTACTGTTTGAACGATTGGGTTAATTTATATAGAACATTTTCAATGATTTTGAGTATTTTTCCTTTTTTGAAATCAAAATATATATAACATTTAAAGACAGTAGAGATCGAAAGAACAAACATTCTTTGCATGAACAAAGCGGCACACAATCATCAAAATCTGATCCCTAGAAGCTAGTGGCAAATAAACAAAATTAGCAAGTCAAATGTGCCATAGTGCATGGGTATCTAATTATTTTTTTACAGACATATTAAAAACCCAATTAACAAGAGTGGAACGAAATTATAAAAAAAAATGTTGAATGTTAGACTGTCATTATTAGGATTCCCCAACCAAGTGACATTATAAAAATAAGCAGCGTTCTTAATGAAAAATTAAAGCCTAAACCTTTCTGTCCGTTGGATTCTCAAAAGAGTCTTAAAGCTGACGAGCAAGAAAGAAATGTGGTTAGGTTCTTCTCCATTTGGTGTGCAACTTCACAAATACAGTGTCCCATAGCATGTGATATCTGACTTTGATATTCAGAAACATCGATCCTTGTCACTGCCAAAAAATAGAAACATAAAAAACAAATAAAAAACAAATTTCCACAAAAATGATTCTTTGTTTGTTCAGTATATATATTTCTTTTTATTTCATATACACAGCAAAACAACAATTGGAACTTGGAAGAGAAGCATCCATTATTTTTTTTAATGCAGAGAAAAGTTGTCTTCACAAAAAAAAAAAAAAAAAAAAATGTTGCACCCAAGTGGGCTGATTTGACGTTTCGATGATATTCTTACCTCATGAAGCGGAGGCAAAGAAAAAAAAAGCAGATTTTTTTTTATTTTAGTAAAGGAAAAAGAAAAAAAATAGGAAACTAATAAGGTTGGACGTTTTTTGAGGTTTACTGGCCTGGACAGAGTTTCAAACTCGGTTTCAGGTGTCTGGACCGAATTTGAAACTTAGTCTCAGATTTTTTTTTTTTACGTTTGTGTGTTATGTTAAAATTAAAACACGACAGTCAGTAGATTGATCTAAAATATTACAACAAGAAAATTATAATGAAGTTTTATAAAATCAAATATAAGCATGATTAATATATTATTCTAAAATAGTGTCAAACAAATTAAAATATTACAATGATAAGTAAAACCTATTTTTCTAATAAATATAACAATAAAACATAAACACGCTGCTAATTTAAATCATGCGATTTCGAATTGGTAGCATGTTGATACGACCCTCAATTTCATCCATAACTATTAGAATGCATATCTTTCTTCTCATTTCTTTGTTGATTTTTTACTGGATCTGGCATAATGATCGGACCGTTTTATATTGGTCAATCTCGTTTATTGCCATAACTACGCCAATGATCAGACCATGTGTTAATGTAGTACTGGATGGTATAATATGGACTAACGTACTAACTGTAATCCAGCCTTGTGAATGAACAAACAGCAAGCAAGTGGTCACATGGGATGCCGGTCAATTGCTGTTTCTGATACCAACAATTACCAATTCCCATCATCGCTAATTCAATCTCATATTTTATTTCACCCATTTTTCCCTATTATTTCAAATAAAAATTATAAATTATTATTTAAATTTTGATGTTAAATAAAAAATTATATATGTATAGAATATTACCGTCTCGATAAGTCCATTTTTGTTATAAACATCATAGTTGTTGATACTCTAATTCAATGGTATTTAATTACTCCCCGGGCTACGAACCTCGAGGCACCTCTGGATCTTTGAAAGAGAGAAGCAAATAGTATAGTTAAAAGATGGTCAAGTGGTCGTCTAGGTTTATAAAAAGGGGTCTACGGAAGATGAACCTACAAACAGATCGGTTCAATCTATGGAAGACAAACCTACAAACAGATCGGTTTGTCCTATGGAGGACGAACCTACAAACGGATCGGTTCGGTCCATGCCACCTCGAGATGTAACCTTACCAACGGACGGAGTTAATCTCTTCATAGGGGCTTGAGGTGAGTCTACATACGAGACCGACTCGACCTCCGTTGATCTAGAAGATAAACCTACAAACGAGACCGGTTCAATCTTAACTAGTCAACAACCAATCACACAAAATACAACTCGAAGAAGCGGCGGTTGATCTTGAGGTTGGTGAATCGGGAGAAGGGTGGCTATGGCCCACGTATTTCTTCTCGGCGATCTTCTAGATCATGAATTCGTAGCACTAAGCCGATTCATAAACCTAGGAAACACAATTGCACACAATGTCAAACACGAAGCGCGGGCCGGTTCAACATTGAGGCATGTGTTAGTGAAGGAACCTACCTACGAGAACGGTTCACATTCTTTGTTTTGTGGATGAATCTACCAACAGACCGATTCAATCTCACAAGTCTCGGGAAATGAGTCGGAGACAAACTCATCGACGGACGAGTTCAGTCTTGCCAGCTCAAATGGTCATGAATTACTTGTTCATGACACCGAGTCATTAAGATGTCGCTTCGCTCGGACATCGTAATGTTCTTCTTCTTCAAAGTCGACATATCTTTCCATGCTAATGTCGTAGCTTCGGTCATTCTTCAGCGAGCGTCGAGATGTTCTTGTCTCAACTAATCATTCTATGTGTTGCATTACTTGTGCAAAATTACTATGTTGCTCTACACCTCTTGTGTGAGCGTATTCAATCATGAGTTACTTGCTCATGGCAGCGAGTCATTAAGATGTCACCTGTCTAGGACATCATAATGTTCTTCTTCTTCAGAGTCGACATATATCTTCATGTTAGTATTGTAGCTCTGGTTATTCTTCATCAAGTGTCAAGATGTTCTTGTCTCGACATGTTCCTTCATGTTGCTATTAAAGCCTTATTCATCTCACATCAAGATGTTCCTGTCTCGACGTATCTTATGATTTTCATCAAGTGTCAAGATGTTCTTGTCTCAACGTATCTTCTCGTATTGCTATTAAAGCCTTAATCATCTCACGTCAAGATGTTCCTGCCTCAACGCATCTTTTTGTGTTGTCATTGCAACCTTATTTATCCTCCGTCAAGGTGTTCTCGTCTTGACTAATCGTTCTAAATGTTATATCATGTGTGCAAATATTCTTATGTGGCTCTACACTCCTTATGTGAGCATATTTATTCATTTCTAAAATGCACAAAGTCTATTATATAATATCTTCCATTATTATTTTTATTATAAAGATGCACTTATTTATTATTATTATTATTATTATTATTATTATTATTATTATTATTATTATTATTTTTATTTTTAAACTCTATTTACCTATGTAGAAAATTATTTACAAAAAATAATAGGAAAAGGGGTAGCTATTAATTAGGGTTTTATTTATATTTTTGGGATTTTGATAATAGCTAAAGTAATAGAATTTTGTTATTATATTCTATTATATTGCAATACTATTCATTATGTAAGAATTATTTACAAGATCAAAAAATGGTTAGCTATACTATTTTACTATTATTATATTATTATATATTTTTTTATATCTATAATAACTAAAAGAAATCATTACTAATATTCTATCTTATTTATGCTATTCATTATATCTATTTCTATTATTCCTATTTAAAAAGTATAAGATTTTTTATTACTAATCATAAGAGATGAAATTCATTATGTTTTTTTTTTATTACAACTATTATTTTTATTACATTTTATTCATCAAAAGTATATTTTTGTATATTTGTATAGAAATAACAAAAGAAATACAATTCATATTATAAAACTATATTATCATTCTTTATTATAAAAGAAAATGTATTTTACTATTTATTACCATGGTAGCATATTTTTGTATATTTTGTGCTATTCATTTTTATTATTCTTTTTACAGAAAATATCAATATAATATCTATTATCATTATTATTATTTTTTTTGTTTATTTATCAAAGAATATAGCTAATCTCATTATTTATTATAGTATATTACTATCATCATTATTATTTCATGGAAATTCACTTGAAAAATCACTAAAATATATCTAGTTATTATTTATGATTTTTATTTGTATTTTTGGAATTTTTATAGTATTTAAAATGGCAAGTCAAAGCTAGGTCAAATATACCTGATATATGTAATGTATTTTGCTTTTAAATTGTTTTAACATGATTATATTTTTAAAACTGGAATATTATTGTATAGAAAAATAGTATGAAAAATAAGAAAATTTTAGAAACAAATTTGAGTTAATTTGGAGTTGAAGCATTTTCAAATCATTTATTTACTATATATTTTTTTTATTCTGTTATTTATTTAATTATTGGGTTTATTTGAATGGGCCGAATTCATTTTTTCTTATTTCCTATTTATATTTTATTTGGGCCCAGCATATGGTGGGCCGACCTTTACTCTGTTAAACTTACCATTTAATGTGGGTCGTCGGATCATCCCAAGATTAGTGCGAATTTTGTTTTAATGATTAGATATGCTTGGGCGTTAGATCTAATTGAGATACGTGTTGTATAGGTTTAAGGCCCGGATCTATTCTTCACTTTATTTCTTTTAAACTCTGACGAGATCTCACCCGTTAATGATCCTTAAAGATTAACAAGCGCTTGATAGTCGTCTTGAAAAGATCCTTCGACTTTCACTTCCCGATGCTCGAGATTCGTGCAATACGGCGTTTCGGTGATCAAGAACTCCGATTGATGATCGGCCGACGGTCTTAGCATCGCCTTCTTGAGAGGAATATGACAATATCCTTCGATGGAAGATTCATGTGGTGCGTTATGGAAGAGGACCAATCGGTTCGATCTTGTATTAGTGCTTTGATGTAGAGATAGATTAACTCCACTTACCGATCAAATTGGATACCGATATTTGTAATTCTTATATTGTACTTCATCGTCTGCTACATCGATGTATATACAAGCTATAATCACTCAATTCATCTTGATTAGAATGCGATCTTGAAAATGGCGAAATGGTTTGGTACGATCATGATTCGATTACAATTCGATCACCTAAACCTTGTTTATAACCTTTGAGCATCTGCACTCCTATACAAGAACTCATCTACACTATTCAATGATCTTAGCATAATATGGAGATTAATTGCATCTTGCTATGTTAAAAGAAAGAATTGAATGGATATATAATCTTGACGATTCTCAATTTCACTTGTGGACTTCCAATTTGGATAACCGGACTTACAACAAGCACGGGGAGGTTACGAAAACCCTTCAATGAGCACAATTGCCAACTATAATGGATTATTTCTTGAAATGCACTCGGGAGGGTTACAAAAACCCTTCAACCGATCACCAATTGATCTAATTTCAATGCATTACCCTACATGCAAATGTATATAGTTCTCAAAGAATCAAGAAATGAAAAGAACAAATGATAAAAAGGAATAGAATCAAATTCAGAAAGAAAAAGTAAGAATTACACTCTAATTCTATATCAATTACATTTGTAAATGAAAATCTTACTTATCCTTGGTTCTTGATAGAGATGACAAGGGTAATTGTGCTGCTCCAACTCAATTTGGTCAAGATGCTTGAATTTTCTTCAATTGCCAAAACCCGATTTCAATTAATTCTTCTTTTCTCTCTCTATCTCTTTGTTCTCTATTATTTTCACTCTTCTCTCTCTTCTCTCTTCCTCCTCCTCCTCTTCATCGAATTGAGGTTAACTGACTGGTTTTTGCTGTTTTTGCTAAGTTCTCAGGTCCTTGACCGAGATCAATTAGCCTTCTTGAGATCTTTGCTGAGGAAGATAGCGTCTACATGGGTGTTTCATTGGATAGGTCTGAGTGGAGGAGTGTAATGGTGTTCTAGCTGCTGAAATCTCTCCCCCCTCCACCATCTGTTACTCCAGTGCTTATATAGGCTCAATTACACTCCAGTTGTGTTTCTTTTTTTTGCACAAATTGTGTTTTCTATCTCCCACGGATCAATGATGTGGCGCAATCTCAGCTTCTCCTTCAATCATTCAAAGGCCAGGATTGATTTGAGTTGTGTTTATAGAAGGGAGTGCTTGAGGTTCGGATTGCCAGCTTGGCAATTGGCAGTTTTCTGTTTTCTGCCAGTTTCATCTCCCTTTACCCTATCTGTGCCTGGTCTTTGATTTCCATCTTAATCGTTCTCTTGATGTGCTTTGTGGTCTACTGAACCATTTTGAGGCAGCTGCTAACAACCAACAATCAAGAATTGGTAGTTTGAGTTTGTTACAACTTTAGCCAATTTTACATTTTTGCCACTCTCATTGCTTACTGTCTCTCATGTGTTTCTAGATGTTTCTAGCACTCTTTAATCGCTCAACAGGCACCACAGCACTTCATTTAACGGATCTGGGTAGAAATGAAAAACCAATTAAGCAACCAAACTCATTTTTTCATTTTAAACCCGATTTGATCTCTTGAGTCAATTTCACTTGTTCCTTGATCAATTCTTCTAATTGCAAGGCCTATTAGTCTCAGATTATCCCTAGAAATCAACCTCTCATGGTCGACTGACCACTAGTATACTCCAATACCATGTTTAAGCAACTCATTTCCTGACATAATAGGTGAGTTGGTGAGGCACTATGGTAGAGGCCCTAAGGACACAACTTTAGAATTTTAGAAGTGTCGTCGAGAATGGAGAAGCTCCCTGGCACATCAATTTGGATTCTAAGCAAAGAATTGTATTGATTAAGTTTTGACCGAATCACTCTTCTCCTTCAACGCGAGTGCATCACATAGCACCATTTGACGAAACAGCTATCTCGCAGTGTTCTCCTCCTTTCAAGCTTTTGATTGATATATAATGAAGGGCCCTTTCTATATAATTTCCTTAAACGCCATTTTCACCTTCAATGTCAGAAAGGAATCGAGTAGAAGAGAGGAACCGAGAGAGGATGAAGAAGATTGAATCTATTGTCTCGTTCGTATGAACCGGCGTGCATAGACCAAAGCAAGAGAAAAGAGAGGGACTCTTGACAGATGGGGTCCGAACGTAAGTGAGAGTACCGAGTGGGCCCCCTCTGTCGGATTCAATGAGAGACAGGGATCTCTATTTTATTTTCTGGGTTTAAATGAACTGGCGCACGTGGACCGGCCTACAAGTCGGATTGAATGAGATATAACATACATGCTCCGAGTTCACACAAATTTTCCTTCCTTTCAAAACTTCTCCCGGCGCTATTCAAGTGTTCCCTTGTTTGGCAGCCCCAACTTGCACCCGAGATAGCCCCTTGACTCCAAGTTGCACCCATAAAAGCCCCTTGATCAAATCCTCGACCCTTGGATTGATCTCGATTTTCTTTCTCCAATTAATTTTAATAGATCCCTTCATCCAAAAATTATGAAATTTTCACCAAAATTCCATAAAATCATGATGATCATCCCTGTAATTTTTAATTCCATTTTTACCCCTGTCTCGCTTGTGCTAAAAATTCCATGATCAATAAAACTCTGTTTTATTCTTATAAAATCCCTATTTATCGGTTGTAGCTCGTGTGTCTCTGCCAATTCTCTCTCTGCAGAAACCACCCTAACTAAATACCAATTAGACTTATATTGATATTTGTTAGGGCTTGATTTGATCAAATGCGACTACTTATCGCCAATTAATACAAATCTAGACTTGATCGGGTGGTTGCTCCCGCTTTGGCTTTGATCGGTCTTGTGAAATTGACTTTCAATCCCTTAACATGAGGGTAATTTGGTCATAGAGTGACTACTTATCGGCAATTGACACAAATTAAAGCATGGTTAGGTGGTTGCTCATGACTTTGGCACTGGTCGGCCTTGAAAGCAAAATCACATTTGGAATTTCTCATGACTAGTTGCATCAAAATGCTAGCTTGGCATTGACATCATTTCATGTAGTACAGAGATTGTACTGCTTCAGCTCATAGGGTTTGATCTTGGCTTTCTCTCTTGTATTTCTTCCTTCAACCTTTCGGGGGTAAACAAAGAGCCACCCACCAAAGCGGGTCTGAAGAATTTGGCAAATTGAAGGGCTGCTTTGGTGCACATATTCGACACACCTCTCTCCTTCTTAGGGTTCAGGCTAGACTTCGATAGATTTTCCTTTAATCGATTCTTCTCATGAGCGCAACATGGTAGGGCTGTCCTCTCGGCCTCTCGCTCGTGGGATAGTGGTGCACGTACTCGGCCACTGCCGAGCCACCCTTGCTTCGACCACTATGGGGGTAGGTAAAGATAGCATCTCTCGGCTACCTTATTCGCCTTCTTTCTCTTTCTTTCTTGTTGGGGATGCTTGATCGCTTTGCTTTGCTATTTTCTCATCTCTTCTTTCGCGGTATGGGAGATTTTCATAAGCTCTTTACATTTTACACTCTCGATCTTAGTTGCAAAAGTGCCTAATACAAATTTGCTTTTATTTTCACATAGCATCTAAGTACAAAAATAGAAAAAGGGAAAGCTTTACAAAGCACCCTATTGCACTTATTCTATACATAACTTCTCTTCATTTATTACAATACGAACTTAAATAATAGTGGTATTTTACGGATCGAAACATCGTATTGACCTCTAGGCGGGTACTGAGAATAAACCCGTTTATCCCTTTATTCTTCGATGGATAAACTTACCGGTATCAATTGGATTATGGATGCAATTGATAACACCATTTGTGGATGCTCCTTGCATATTTAATTGACATTTATTTTGTGGAAGCTCACCCACTCTCCCTCATTTGTGCCGTTGCGTGCGAAGTGGAAACTCACCTTCACTCATCTCCACTCAATTTATTTTGTGGGGGTACTACCCTCAAACATCCATCACGCATCCTGCGAGACGGGCTTTCATCGGGTAGGTCGCTCTCCATGACTGAGTCACTTCTTTAAGCGAATTACTTTATTTGACACTGAATGTCGGGCGAAAGCATAAACCCTTATTCTGACCCCTCCATGATCTATTTTGGGATTAGAAACAGATCACCTCCTTGGGCGTGTGGTACTTTTGCGGATGAATGTACCCAACCTGTTTTTTATATTTTAGCTACCCTCAAACATCCATCACGCATCCCCTGCGAGACAAGCTTTCATCGGGTAGGTCCGCTCTCCATGACCCGAGTCACTTCTTTAAGCGAGCGCTTTGTTTAACATGAAATGTCGGGTACAAGCGTAAACCCTTAGTCCGACCCCTCCATGATATGTCGTGGGATTATGACACACCATTTCTTCGGGCGTGTGGTGCTTTTACGGATAAATGCACCCAACCACGGCTTTGTATAACACTCATGGTGTCGGGGACAAAGGTGGCAACCCCTTATTGAAAAGATTTTATTATTTTTTATTCTCATCATTTTTTATTCATCGAGTAGGAAAATAGGTTTTTATTGTTTTACTTATATATCCTTTTATTTTATAGAAGAAAGGCTGATTTTTGGTTATTAGTGATACATGTTACTAATAATACGAGAGTTATTTATTTATATGCCCTCGGAAGCGACTATTTACTAGCCACCAATTTGCTCGACCTATCCCTTGGCTTGCGCGCGGCGACCAATATGAGCAACTTTCGTCATTGGGCAACGAGATAGTTTGAGGGACAAGCGCAAACCCCGCCCATTTTTGTGTTTATTACGTATCAAATGGACAAACCCGGTGGTATTTGTGTTGTGAGCCCAAACACCAAAGCTCTCGCCTTACATTCTCGCGTGGTTTTGGCGTTAAATTCTCTTATTCTATATTTTTTATTTTTATAGGGCTAAATGTGTTTGTGTGGTTTTGGATTTTTGGATGCATTCTATTTACGGATGCACAAGTAGGGTTTTTGGGATTTTTATGCAAAAGTGGAGGTTAGACATGGGTTTGTGTTTCGTGCACGTGTGTGTAAGCGAACACTTATTCCCTCCTTATTTATTTACAATAGATACTACTCGGTTGGCTGGATTTCGGGCTAGGTGTAGTACTTCTTCGGTATCGCCCATTAATCGGTGGCATGGGCCTTTCACCTTCATGGTCTATGAGTTGGTATGCGCCGCCCCGTATACCTTCTCAATTACATATGGCCCTTCCCGATTCGGAGAGAATTTTGGGCCGATGTGCCGCCAATAATCGGCCTCTTAAGGACAAGAACAAGTTCCCCTTGTTGAAATGCCCACGACTCACGCCATTTTGTCATATGCCCTTGCCATTTTTGCACGATATATTTCAAGGTTCTGTTTGGGCTATCGAGTCTCTTCTCGTCCATGGCATCCAACTCGTCCAATCTAAGTTGTTGGCATTCGTCCATGGTCATATCATTTTGCATAGCCACCGCATGATGACGGTAGTTCCACCTCAAGAGGAGAACGGCTTCAACCCCAAAAGCCAAAGAATACGGGGTAGCTTGCGTAGGCGTTCGGTATGTGGTTCGATAAGCCCATAATGCCTCCGTAGACGATTATCCCGGTCTCGTTGGTTGCGTCCACGGTCTTTTTCATGATATTGATTAAGGTTTTGTTAAAGGCTTCGGCCGGGCCGTTGGCTCTCGGATTATAGATGGACGAGAATCTCCAATCAATGTTAAATTGCTCCCCCGGGCATAGACTTTAGAGCTCTTGAAGGCCGTCCCGTTATCGGATATTATCCGTTGTGGGGTACCGAATCGGTAGAGGATGTGCGTCTTAAAGAATTTAACCACATCAGACGCTTTAACTTCTTTGAGTGGAACGGCTTCGGCCCATTTTGTAAAGTAATCCGTTGCCGCCAGGATGAACCGGTGACCTCTCGACGTCGGAGGGTCTATGGGCCCTACTATGTACGTGCCCCACATATTAAATGGCCGGGATGCTACCGTGGGGTGCAACGGGTTTGGCGCTTGATGTATAAAAGGGCCATGTATCTGGCACATGCGGCATTTCTTCGCGTGCTCTTCACAATCAGCCACCATTGTGGGCCAATAATACCCCATTCGCTTGATCTTTAGCTTCATTTTTGGCCCAGAGGTGCTTGCTTCCCCTTCGTCGTTTAGGAAGAACATCTCCTCTAATGTTGGCATATCTTCGTCGTGAGAAGAATATACCATGTTGCACGAAGCACCCCAGATCTCTTCACTTTCTTCCTTATTTATTTCTCCATCTACATCTTCTTTCTTTTGACCTAGGGTTAGCTTCTCCCAGTCTTCTTTGGAGATGAAACGTTGAAGGGTGATCGCCTCGGGACTGCCCTGCTCATATTCTTCAATTTTGTTCTTTTTGGACTTGTTGCTTCTATGCTTCTTTCTTTTCTTAAGAACCTGGTCTTGGCTCTGGTCCACCTTATAATACACCCTGGGTTTTGGTGGGACCACTGGCGTGATATCGTCTTTCCATTTCATACCAGGTTCTTTCTTAAGGGCTTTAAGCATTTTAATCGATTTCTTCGATAAGTGCGTAGTCCATTGCTCCTCTTGATCTTCGCTTAGTGGCCGGGACCTTCTCTTCCTCGTGAGAGATCGTGTTGGCTGTTCATGGGGCGATGGGCTTTGCAAGAACCCTTTTGGTAAAGTAATTTCACCATTTTTATACGCCTTCTCGACCCGATCTTTGAAGACCCAAGCAATCTTCAATTGAGTGCCCTAGTACTCTATGGTATGGGCAAAAGTTAGGTTCGTCCGATTTATCGGCATCTTCCGGCGTTCTTGGTGGCGGGGTTAGACCATTCTTCGGTGCCCTCTCGAAGATTTGGGCAACTTTATCTTTTACGAAGGAGTACGGTTTAGATTTCTTTTGTTTGAGGGACTCGAAACTCCGTGAACTCCCTCCTGGATTAGGCCTGGGTCCCTTATTGTAATTGTTGCCACTTGTGCCACTGCTGCCGCCTTGGGTGTCTGCGTTGGCAACCATCTTATCTTTCAACGAGGTGAATGCCACTTTAGTCTCGGCTCGGGCTCCTCGTTGCGGCCTATTATTCATAAAGTTCGGCACGGTGTGCGGTGACATTCTTTCCATATTGGATACCGATCTGAGCAAGTCTTTGAATGTGTTGACCTTTGTCACACCAAGAAGCATGCCCATCCACCCGTCAATGTTCTTCATGATTAGGTTGACGGCCTCATCTTCGGTTAATGTGCGGTCGCATTTAATGCGAGATTCCGCCATCGTTGATAAAATCTGTCATTGACTCCCCTTTCTTGGGTTTAGTGCTTGCCAGATCGGCTATGTTTATTTTGTCAGATACCATGACAAATCGTGCCCTGAACGAGTCCGCCATCTCGTCCCAGGTCCTGATGCTGTTGTTCTCTAATGAATAATACCATTGGAAAGCGGTTCCCACCAAACTCTGAGGGAATTGTCTTAACAACAGTGCATCATTGCCGCCCGTGTTGCCGCACGAGGCTACAAAGTGGGCCAGGTGTTGTTCGGGGTTCAGGTCTTTATTGCCTTCCCCGGAGAAGGTCCTGAAGCGGGGGATCACATACCCTTTAGGATATTCTTCTAAGTCGTATATGGCAGGGTATGGATGTCCACGTTTTTAACGGGAGGGATAGCGTATCCACCTCCGGCTATTTGCATTTCTTTGGGCAATCATGGCTTGAATCTCTTTCGGGATATTCCGTTGGTTCGACCTCCACTTCTATGGTTCTATGTGGATGGGGTTTAGAATCGACGGGTTGTTTTCCCTTATGATTGCTTTTGGTCTTGTGGACCCCTTCTTGACGGGAACTACCGGCTTTGAAATTGGCGTCTTGTGATTCTTGTAAGGATTTGACCGCCTTAATCAATTCTTCATTTTGCTTTAGCATGGTAGCGATTAGCTCCCGTTGCCTAATCGGCTCTTCGTCCGTGTCTCGATGTGGCCTTTCAATATTTCTATTTCATCGATGGGCATTTCGGGGCGTGTTTCAACGTCATCTTCATTGTCAAAGAGATCGGGGTTTTCGTTGTGGTCTTCCCCTTCCCTGCTTTGTTGCCTCGGGGTTGACTCTCTTTGGGGGTCTCCCTTTTCTACCATTATTTTTGTTGGTGTTTGTGACGTGAGCTTGATTAGGCGGGGGATGGTCATCTGGGTCATATTCACCTCGGCGTCGGTGTCGGATCAGTGTCGTAGCTTATACTGATGGTGTTGACCGAGAAGTGCTCTTCATAGCGAGCGGTTCTTCTCTTCTTCTTCGTTTGGTCAGAGGCAGTTATTTTTAGACTATTGAGTGGTATTCTCGAGCCTAATCGGCTGAATACACTCTTCTGACCTAGACGGCTGAACACGCTCTCGGGCGGAGCGTTAGACTTGCCGGCCTCCTGGGTTGGGCTTGAGACTGGGGTTTTGTTGGCTGGGAACCCTTCGGGACCCACACCTGCTGGGTGCTAGGTGTTGCCTTTGATGTAAACCTCCTAGGGTTCGGAGTGGAGACAATGGCTTGCGGCGAGCCATGTCTTGAGAGTGATTGGGGCGGGAGACGTATTGTCTCGACCTAGCGTTCTTGACGCTCTTCCTCTGTTTGAGGGCCCCTGTGAGCCTTGTAGATGGCTGCGGGGGCTTGAGACTTGTCTGGCGGCGGCGAGGCCTTTGAGTTGGGCGAGGTGTGGGCTTAGGCACCTCCCATGCACAGCGGAGGCGGCTGTGGCGAGTTCTTGGCCACTATTCGGAGTGCGTGAATTTATTGGAGGCGGGATAGGTGGCCTAGCCACCGGTGGTTTTGGTATGCATCCAGGGCCCTCTTCTGGATGCTTGAGAGTTCGCGGGTAGTTTGGGCTGCTGGCTGGGGGGCTGTCCTCTTGGACGGGCGCCTTCTCCTCTTTGGGGAGGTAGTAGGAGAGGCCATTACGTTGTTGGAGATCCCCTTGGGAGTCAGGGTGATCGAGTCCTCCTCCTCGTCCGGGATGGAGATCCGGACGGTTGCGGGAGTGATCGTGGCCCTTTGGAGCTGGGCGTAGATGGTGAGTTCTGCGGGATGGTCCGAAGAACATGAAGAGCTTGCCCTCGGGCTCTGTGCGGGAGTGACGGTGTAGGGAGCGAGGTTGAAATTTCCAAAGTATGCCATTTCTGCAAAAACAAAAACACTTGAAAATTATTAGTCATTTTTAGCGCATAGAAGACCACTTGTATCTCTTAACTATTCTATTTGACTCTCTCTTTCGAGAGATAAGAGGAGAATCTAGGTCCCACCGGCGTGCCGAATCTGTGCGACCCTTTTTCGCGCGCTCGCACCGCCGCCGGGCGATGGGTTGCGGAAGAAGGACACGGAGATCCCTCCCGAGCGTGCATCGACGGGTGTCGGCCGATTCTGCCGTTTAGAGATATTTGGATGCACATTCAGGGGGTTTTTTAGTGATTGTGAGTTCTTGTAGATTCCGGTGGGCGCAAGCCCCCACCGTTAATTACCCTGGGCTACGAACCTCGAGGCACCTCTGGATCTTTGAAAGAGAGAAGCAAATAGTATAGTTAAAAGATGGTCAAGTGGTCGTCTAGGTTTATAAAAAGGGGTCTACGGAAGATGAACCTACAAACAGATCGGTTCAATCTATGGAAGACAAACCTACAAACAGATCGGTTTTGTCCTATGGAGGACGAACCTACAAACAGATCGGTTCAGTCCATGCCACCTCGAGATGTAACCTTACCAACAGACCAGGTTAATCTCTTCATAGGGGCTTGAGGTGAGTCTACATACAGACCGACTCGACCTCCGTTGATCTAGAAGATAAACCTACAAACAGACCGGTTCAATCTTAACTAGTCAACAACCAATCACACAAAATACAACTCGAAGCACTGAGCGGTTGATCTTGAGGTTGGTGAATCAGGAGAAGGGTGGCTATGGCCCACGTATTTCTTCTCACCGATCTTCTAGATCATGAATTCGTAGCACTAAGCCGATTCATAAACCTAGGAAACACAATTGCACACAATGTCAAACCTGAAGCGCTGGGCCAGTTCAACATTGAGGCATGTGTTAGTGAAGGAACCTACCTACAGAACGGTTCACATTCACTGTTTTGTGGATGAATCTACCAACAGACCGATTCAATCTCACAGTCTCGGGAAATGAGTCAGGAGACAAACTCATCGACGGACGAGTTCAGTCTTGCCAGCTCAAATGGTCATGAATTACTTGTTCATGACACCGAGTCATTAAGATGTCGCTTCGCTCGGACATCGTAATGTTCTTCTTCTTCAAAGTCGACATATCTTTCCATGCTAATGTCGTAGCTTCGGTCATTCTTCAGCGAGCGTCGAGATGTTCTTGTCTCAACTAATCATTCTACGTGTTGCATTACTTGTGCAAAATTACTATGTTGCTCTACACCTCTTGTGTGAGCGTATTCAATCATGAGTTACTTGCTCATGGCGCGAGTCATTAAGATGTCACTGTCTAGGACATCATAATGTTCTTCTTCTTCGAGTCGACATATATCTTCATGTTAGTATTGTAGCTCGGTTATTCTTCATCAAGTGTCAAGATGTTCTTGTCTCGACATGTTCCTTCATGTTGCTATTAAAGCCTTATTCATCTCACATCAAGATGTTCTGTCTCGACGTATCTTATGATTTTCATCAAGTGTCAAGATGTTCTTGTCTCAACGTATCTTCTCGTATTGCTATTAAAGCCTTAATCATCTCACGTCAAGATGTTCCTGCGCCTCAACGCATCTTTTTGTGTTGTCATTGCAACCTTATTTATCCTCCGTCAAGGTGTTCTCGTCTTGACTAATCGTTCTAAATGTTATATCATGTGTGCAAATATTCTTATGTGGCTCTACACTCCTTATGTGAGCATATTTATTCATTTCTAAAATGCACAAAGTCTATTATATAATATCTTCCATTATTATTTTTATTATAAAGATGCACTTATTTATTATTATTATTATTATTATTATTATTATTATTATTATTATTATTATTATTTTTATTTTTAAACTCTATTTACCTATGTAGAAAATTATTTACAAAAAATAATAGGAAAAGGGGTAGCTATTAATTAGGGTTTTATTTATATTTTTGGGATTTTGATAATAGCTAAAGTAATAGAATTTTGTTATTATATTCTATTATATTGCAATACTATTCATTATGTAAGAATTATTTACAAGATCAAAAAATGGTTAGCTATACTATTTTACTATTATTATATTATTATATATTTTTTTATATCTATAATAACTAAAAGAAATCATTACTAATATTCTATCTTATTTATGCTATTCATTATATCTATTTCTATTATTCCTATTTAAAAAGTATAAGATTTTTTATTACTAATCATAAGAGATGAAATTCATTATGTTTTTTTTTTATTACAACTATTATTTTTATTACATTTTATTCATCAAAAGTATATTTTTGTATATTTGTATAGAAATAACAAAAGAAATACAATTCATATTATAAAACTATATTATCATTCTTTATTATAAAAGAAAATGTATTTTACTATTTATTACCATGGTAGCATATTTTTGTATATTTTGTGCTATTCATTTTTATTATTCTTTTTACAGAAAATATCAATATAATATCTATTATCATTATTATTATTTTTTTTGTTTATTTATCAAAGAATATAGCTAATCTCATTATTTATTATAGTATATTACTATCATCATTATTATTTCATGGAAATTCACTTGAAAAATCACTAAAATATATCTAGTTATTATTTATGATTTTTATTTGTATTTTTGGAATTTTTATAGTATTTAAAATGGCAAGTCAAAGCTAGGTCAAATATACCAATATATGTAATGTATTTTGCTTTTAAATTGTTTTAACATGATTATATTTTTAAAACTGGAATATTATTGTATAGAAAAATAGTATGAAAAATAAGAAAATTTTAGAAACAAATTTGAGTTAATTTGGAGTTCAGAAGCATTTTCAAATCATTTATTTACTATATATTTTTTTTATTCTGTTATTTATTTAATTATTGGGTTTAGCTGAATGGGCCGAATTCATTTTTTCTTATTTCCTATTTATATTTTCGAACTGGGCCCAGCATATGACTGGGCCGACCTTTACTCTGTTAAACTTACCATTTAATGTGGGTCGTCGGATCATCCCAAGATTAGTGCAGAATTTTGTTTTAATGATTAGATATGCTTGGGCCGTTAGATCTAATTGAGATACGTGTTGTATAGGTTTAAGGCCCAGATCTATTCTTCACTTTATTTCTTTTAAACTCCTGACAGATCTCACCCGTTAATGATCCTTAAAGATTAACAAGCGCTTCGATAGTCGTGCTGAAAAGATCCCTTCAGCTTTCACTTCCCGATGCTCTGAGATTCGTGCAATACGGCGTTTCCGGTGATCAAGAACTCCGATTGATGATCGGCCGACGGTCTTAGCATCGCCTTACTGAGAGGAATATGACAATATCCTTCGATGGAAGATTCATGTGGTGCATTATGGAAGAGGACCAATACCGGTTCGGTACTGTATTAGTGCTTTGGTACCGAGATAGATTAACTCCACTTACCGATCAAATTGGATACCGATATTTGTAATTCTTATATTGTACTTCATCGTCTGCTACATCGATGTATATACAAGCTATAATCACTCAATTCATCTTGATTAGAATGCGATCTTGAAAATGACTGAAATGGTTTGGTACCAGTCACCAATTCGATTACAATTCTGATCACCTAAACCTTGTTTATAACCTTTGAGCATCCTGCACTCCTATACAAGAACTCATCTACACTATTCAATGATCTTAGCATAATATGGAGATTAATTCTGTACTGCTATGTTAAAAGAAAGAATTGAATGGATATATAATCTTGACCAATTCTCAATTTCACTTGTGGACTTCCAATTTGGATAACCGGACTTACAACAAGCACGGGAGGTTACGAAAACCCTTCAACTGAGCACAATTGCCAACTATAATGGATTATTTCACTGAAATGCACTCGGGAGGGTTACAAAAACCCTTCAACCGATCACCAATTGATCTAATTTCAATGCATTACCCTCTATGCAAATGTATATAGTTCTCAAAGAATCAAGAAATGAAAAGAACAAATGATAAAAAGGAATAGAATCAAATTCAGAAAGAAAAAGTAAGAATTACACTCTAATTCTATATCAATTACATTTGTAAATGAAAATCTTACTTATCCTTGGTTCTTGATAGAGATGACAAGGGTAATTGTGCTGCTCCAACTCAATTTGGTCAAGATGCTTGAATTTTCTTCAATTGCCAAAACCCGATTTCAATTAATTCTTCTTTTCTCTCTCTATCTCTTTGTTCTCTATTATTTTCACTCTTCTCTCTCTTCTCTCTTCCTCCTCCTCCTCCTCTTCATCGAATTGAGGTTAAGCGATCGAGTTTTTTGTTTTTGCTAAGTTCTCGGGTCCTTGACCGAGATCAATTAGCCTTCTTGAGATCTTTCTTTGAGGAAGATAGCGTCTACATGGGTGTTTCATTGGATAGGTCCGAGTGGAGGAGTGTAATGGTGTTCTATTTCTTGAAATCTCTCCCCCCTCCACCATCTCGTTACTCCGGTGCTTATATAGGCTCAATTACACCCAGTTGTGTTTCTTTTTTTTTGCACAAATTGTGTTTTCTATCTCCCACGGATCAATGATGTGGCGCAATCTCGCCTTCTCCTTCAATCATTCAAAGGCCGAGATTGATTTGAGTTGTGTTTATAGAAGGGAGTGCTTGAGGTTCGATTGCCGACTTGGCAATTCGCGCTTTTTCGTTTTTACGCGTTTCATCTCCCTTTACCCTATCTGTGCTGTTTTCTGGTCTTTGATTTCCATCTTAATCGTTCTCTTGATGTGCTTTGTGGTCTCTTGAACCATTTTGAGGCAAATTTGCTAACAACCAACAATCAAGAATTGGTAGTTTGAGTTTGTTACAACTTTAGCCAATTTTACATTTTTGCCACTCTCATTGCTTCTTGTCTCTCATGTGTTTCTAGATGTTTCTAGCACTCTTTAATCGCTCAACATGGCACCACAAAGACTTCATTTAACGGATCTGGGTAGAAATGAAAAACCAATTAAGCAACCAAACTCATTTTTTCATTTTAAACCCGATTTGATCTCTTGAGTCAATTTCACTTGTTCCTTGATCAATTCTTCTAATTGCAAGGCCTATTAGTCTCAGATTATCCCTAGAAATCAACCTCTCATGGTCGACTGACCACTAGTATACTCCAATACCATGTTTAAGCAACTCATTTCCTGACATAATAGGTGAGTTGGTGAGGCACTATGGTAGAGGCCCTAAGGACACAACTTTAGAATTTTAGAAGTGTCGTCTGAGAATGGAGAAGCTCCCTGGCACATCAATTTGGATTCTAAGCAAAGAATTGTATTGATTAAGTTTTGACCGAATCACTCTTCTCCTTCAACGCGAGTGCATCACATAGCACCATTTGACGAAACAGCTATCTCGCAGTGTTCTCCTCCTTTCAAGCTTTTGATTGATATATAATGAAGGGCCCTTTCTATATAATTTCCTTAAACGCCATTTTCACCTTCAATGTCAGAAAGGAATCGAGTAGAAGAGAGGGAACCGAGAGAGGATGAAGAAGATTGAATCTATTGTCTCGTTCGTATGAACCCGGCGTGCATAGACCAAAGCAAGAGAAAAGAGAGGGACTCTTGACAGATGGGGTCCGAACGTAAGTGAGAGTACCGAGTGGGCCCCCTCTGTCGGATTCAATGAGAGACAGGGATCTCTATTTTATTTTCTGGGTTTAAATGAACCTGGCGCACGTGGACTGGCCCTACAAGTCAGATTGAATGAGATATAACATACATGCTCCGAGTTCACACAAATTTTCCTTCCTTTCAAAACTTCTCCAGCGCTATTCAAGTGTTCCCTTGTTTGGCAGCCCCAACTTGCACCCAGATAGCCCCTTCAGCTCCAAGTTGCACCCATAAAAGCCCTTGATCAAATCCTGACCCTTGGATTGATCTGATTTTCTTTCTCCAATTAATTTTAATAGATCCCTTCATCCAAAAATTATGAAATTTTCACCAAAATTCCATAAAATCATGATGATCATCCCTGTAATTTTTAATTCCATTTTTACCCCTGTCTGCTTGTGCTAAAAATTCCATGATCAATAAAACTCTGTTTTATTCTTATAAAATCCCTATTTATCAGTTGTAGCTCAGTGTCTCTGCCAATTCTCTCTCCTGCAGAAACCACCCTAACTAAATACCAATTAGACTTATATTGATATTTGTTAGGGCTTGATTTGATCAAATGCTGACTACTTATCAGCAATTAATACAAATCTAGACTTGATCAGGTGGTTGCTCCCAGCTTTGGCACTGATCGTCTTGTGAAATTGACTTTCAATCCCTTAACATGAGGGTAATTTGGTCATAGAGTGACTACTTATCAAGAATTGACACAAATTAAAGCATGGTTAGGTGGTATGACGTCATAAGTTCTACTCTTATGACCGTGATGTTTTATCAGTTCGGTGACATTTTGAGAGAACATCAGACATTGGGCTTCCTAATAAACCCTATTGCTAATTTTATAGTAAAAATTAATAGTCCAAATAGAAAAAAAATTATAATGTTGATGAAATGAGAGTGGTGAATACAGATCGACTCTGGATTTGTCGAAAAATAAATTTTCAGTTGGAAGCTCTTACAATAGTAACAATAACGATTTTGAAGAAATGGTTGACTGAAGGAAGATGAAGGAGAAATGTGCTGGGTGTGCTATATAATAGCAGAAAGCTGAGACTGAGTTTAAAACTCGGTCCTAGATGTCTGGATCGAGTTTAAACTCGGTCTCAACTTTCTATAATTTTTAAATGCACACAAACGTAAAAAAAAATAGGATCAAGTTTGAAACTCGGTTCAGACCAATAAGGCTAAAAAAATGGACTAATCTTACTAGTTTTTTTTTTCATTTACCTAATTAAATTGATCTAGCTAGTAGGCAGCTCTCTAGTGTTTTTTTCCTCCACTTTTTTTGGGTTGAGAAAATGTCCTTATGTTAAATTGAACTAAAAAAATACATTTTTTATATATTTTTGGTAAGAACTAATTAAGGACACTTGGAAATTATTATTCAGTCAAAAAGATCTAGCTAGTCTCGGTTTTAGTCTCTAAACCACTCAATTGGATACTCGTAGGTAACAATTGGATTGGATTCTCAAAAGAGTCTCAAAAAAGATTTCATATATAGTTAAATTTTAATTTATGGAATGCTATTTGATATTTGGCGAAATTGAGAATTAATAATGAGAAATTAACTGTCGAAAAGCTTCATAAATTTCCTCTTTAGAACTGTACATCGATCTCCGATTAATTAACGAGAAATAAATTACAATTCAATAAACGAATCACTACAAATAATACACACACAGAGATAGTAGATTAAATTAAAGAATTTGACCGGTCCTAATATATAAGTGTGATCCAAGGGATGGATTTAATTTGGAAGCGGAGCATTGAACGCAGTTAGTGCTCTCAATACTGTAATTATTAATTGTTCTTGAAATAGCGTTTCCCTACTGCTCACTGAAGAGTGAGAATCAACAATTCTACTTTTGTTTTATATATATATCTAGTTTTTGATGTTTTATTTGATACTTATTTAATAGTCTAGAATTGAAAAACCTTCAATTAAATGTAAGACATAACATGAAACGATAATATGTAGTAAAGTATACAATGTAGAACTAATATATATAGCTCTTTCACCTGGTTCAGTGGACAGCTAGCATTGATGAATTAATTTCCAAATATATGTAATTAATTATAATATATTTCTGTTAATCGGACAAATATTTATGGATTAATTTTCACCAAGTTAAATTATTCTTAGATCAAAGAGAAAGTATGTCATGAATTGAAAATTTTTGGTAGACAAATTCTAAACTTTACGTATTTTACGGCTCTACGGGATGATACATGTTCAAGTATAAAAAATTGTGAAAATAATGTATAATGGAATCAATTGGATCAATTTATTAGCTATTATATATTAAGCTACCGCGCCATTTGAATATTTTTATGTTGTTTTTTTTATATTTTTTTAACATTTCTCATATTGGGAAGAATAAACATTATTGTATAAGTTTTCCTAAATGAGTCGAGATTATATTTTTTTTTGTTAAAATCCCAATCAACTCTATCAAGTTAAGCCTAGAAACATAGTAATTAATACAACGAATATTGTCTTTACTGGAATTACTATTTTTTGTGAAAAACCTTCTGCCTCCGATCTCGGTATGGATGCTAATTAATGAACACACCACATACAATATTAATTCAAATATTCAATCATTTACAATTACACCACACCCAACTAGCAATATTACCTTGATTCCTAATTTCCACAGAGGTCCCCATAAAAGTCACAGCTGACAGCCCCTCTCACCTCAATACCTCATTCTCTCATAGTCTCGTCTCGTCTCGTTAACCCTCAGAAACTCACAAAAAAAGAAAAGAAACAAAGAACCTTCTCACAACTCAAACCTCTCCATATATACCTCTCCATTCTCTCAAATTCCCCTCAAGTTTCTGTATCAATGTACCGTACTTCTTCTTCCTCCTGCTCCTATGAAGACCATGAAACAATCAACTCCAACTCCAACTCCAATCCCTCCATGTACATCGATATCTCCATCCAGCATCCTTCCATGGCTTCTTCTTTTCTCATGCCCTCTCCACCTTCATACTCTTCTCCCTTGCTTCTCAACCCCAACTCATATAGCAGCACCAACAATGGCTACCTCCATAGGAGCAACAGCACTCACTCTCTTCCTATTTATCACAACCACTGCCTCCGGGGTTCTGTGAACACCCCGACTTCCACCCCAATTTTCTCCTCATCATCACCATCTTTGTCAGCTTGCCGTGAAATTCTGGACTTCAACTCTATGCCGATGAGGCGTGTCTTCAGCACTGGAGATCTTCAGGTAATTAGAGTAATAACCTTAATTAATTAGGAGGGCTGAATGTATATTTATAAGTGTTGCATATTTAACCCATGAAAACGATGAAATGTAATTACCACACATAAATTAAAGACGTAATCAGCACTGTAGAATAGTCAACTACTGATGGCGAGATATATATATGTCAGAATCCATGGTTGATAATGCGGGGTTTAATTTCCATTAGAACTTTCATGTAGACTGAATAAGTGGATTAACTATTTAACTGTTATACTTTTTGAAACAGGGGATGAATGGGTCTCAAGTATTGGCTGAGAATTCCTGCCAGGAAGGGAACAGTTCACTCCCAAACAAGGTCATCCGGTATAACGCCGAGGAAAGGAAAGAAAGAATTGAGAAGTATAGGAGCAAGAGAAATCAAAGGAATTTCCAAAAGAAAATCACTGTAATATATCTGTCAAAATCTTTACACTTTTTTTTTCCATATATTGTTGCTCCTCTATTTCCCCTGCTTCATTGACAATCAGACTCATGCGCATGTGACTTTTAGGGAATCTTTTTTCGATAAAGTGGAGGAAATAGAGGGAGCAAATACGAGAGCACCATAGATTTTTCCTATTTTAAATTAGATTCTTACTTTTACATACATTCTTTTTTTAAATATTCCATGCGAATGTTTGTCGCTTTATTTTGTGAATTCAGAAAAGAAATTACCTTTCTGTTTTGTAACAGTTAGAATTAATGTCCCTATCATATCATATATAGTTAAATAGTTAGTTACTATTTACTAATTAAAACAAAGTCATACTCTAAATTATAAGATGCATCATTCTTGGTCATAGTAGTTAAGATTCTCATTGATATATAAATTTGTCAAGCAAAATGTCAATTAAGTTTTAATTAATAAGAAAAAGACATAATTAACATGTCAAATATTATATTACCTAATGCATATTGACAATATTCTCCAAGGTACAAGTTTAACATGTTCAATTTTGTCCCATCTATATAACTAGTATGCATGCAGAAAGACTCTTGCTGATAGTAGGCCAAGAGTGAAAGGTCGGTTTGCGCGAAATGGCGAGCCTGAAACCGAAGCAGAAACGGAGTTGGAAATATTTTCTGCCAACAACTATGGGTGTTACAACCATGGCAGCTACAACACTTACGAAGCTAACGGCATAAATACCAGCGGCAATCAAGGAGACTTGTGGCGGCAGATCGAGCAAGCGATGGAGGCTGATGACGAAGGAATGACATATTTTGCCGATGAGGAAATGTGGAACAATTTATCAGACGTGCTGTCATGAGAAAAATTAGAAGCATGCAGAATTTGGTTTAGAAATTAATTACAAATGCATCTCTACTGTATAATGGTTTAGTGGGGGTGACCATAAGTTGAAGCCTAGCTAATAGATAACTTTTTAAATTTCCCTCTGCTTTGTTTTTGGGTCTTTTTTTTTTAAAATAAAAAATAAAAAATAATTATATTTGGGGTGCAGCCAATAATATTTGTAGCAAAGAGACAGGAATAATGGTGGGTTCCATTATTTGAATGGTGGTAGTGCTATCAGATTCAGTTTACAGTGGAGAGAATGAGAGAGGTGCCGTGCCGTGGCTTAATCTCCTTTCTCTCTTCTTCTTCTTCTTCTTCTCCTTCTGCGTTGCTTCGTTCAAGTCCCTAATTTAGAAAGATCAAGTTTTAATTGGCCTTCTCTAGAGAGTGCCGTGGCCGCTTAATCCCCAGGCACAACAATTGTATTGATTAATTTATTAATTGTTTTCTTCATTCTAGAGAGTTCCTTAATTACCTTTTAGGGAAACATATATAAAAAACTTAAATTGGAAGTACGTGGAGAGGCTGCGGTCTATTTATTTTATTTTTATTTTTTTACAAAATTAAATTGGCAAATTAATGGTGACGTTGCTGAGCATGTCAGATATATTCCAGCTTCAATTAACAACAGCACACGTCACAGTCAACATGCATGCATTAGAACAAAAGACTTTTTCGTTGTAGAAAAGACACGATGATACAGAACAATTATTTATTTTGTAAGATTACTAATAGAATTCATTAATAGATAATATCAAAAATAAAATATAGTTTTCAATTACAGAGATTGAGATCGCTAGGCTATTTTGAAGATCCAGCACAAATTAATACATATTCTTGAGTTTGAGTTTCCTCGTGCATGGTGTGTGCTGCAGCGGTTGCTTTGTTTCAATCATGTAATTATATTGTAAACCAACCTCCTACATGGGTCTCCCGTGAGGCCGTGACACATGTAATTAATTACTCTCATGCATCATATATGTAATGTGTATTTTAGGATCGACTCTATTTTCCTTTTCTTTCCATCTCTTCTTTCTTTTGTTTCAGAAATTAGCTAATCTCAATCTTCATATATATAATTCTACTTGTGCCAATATTTAATGGGCACTTAATTAATTAAACTTGTAGAATCATTTGTGTTGTGCTCAATCGTGACAGGTCATGTGTGGCTGACATTTAATTAATTAATTCCATATTATTTAGTTAATATTCATATTTTTCGAAACAAAAAATAATCTCGTACGTTCTTGAATATACTTCACAAAATTAAAAATTCTTTAAATTAGTAAAACTCGAGAATCATGTCTAAAAAACGTGAAATGACAAAAAAAATACATGGAATCAAACTCTGTTTAATTGAATTATTTGAGGGTTCCGGGCTTCCGGTTCCTCTATATATATAGTACTCTATGGTACCAGAGAGTAATTATTCCGATTCATTTGATTCCGTTAGATTTAAACAATGATTAGAAGTAAATACGACAGTAATAATTTAGATTTACAGAATAATATTTTATAAATTGTAAAGTATCATAAAAATGTGAAGTCTTATTTGTGTCCAAATAAGGAACCTAGGTCCCACCTGAGCGGTAAAAAGAGTTCACAAAACAGAACTTTGACAATAAATAAAAATAATAAAAATAAATAAATAAAAAATTGGGAGAGCAGCTGGGATGACAAATAAGATGCATCCTACAATTAAAATTTGGTAGAATCTGACTTTTGCTATATATGTAGATTCTAATTGTAGAGAGAGTGCTGCTACCAAGATTCTTTGTCGGCCCTTAAAGGAGAAAGTAACACACTGACAGTAACAATTAACAAGTAACACCCCTTTCATCTCCAATATATTATATATACATGTGTGTTTGTTTTCTTCCAGTACAATTAATGTCCGCAAGTAATTAAAATATATATATATATATTTCCTTAATACTCTACCAACTTTTCTTTTTGATAAACTCTCATTATCATTTCATTGCCCTTCTTAAGCAAAAAGGTGCATATTTAATTTCTAACTTGGTGAAAAACAACAACAATGAGATTATTATAATTACTTAGTAACACCGACAGCTTCTGTAATATTACTTGATTCTATGACTAACATGACAATATATGACATGACATCGATCCATCGATACACACATGTATATATGAAGATAATGTGAGCATGAAACTTTAATTCGGAGTACGTGCAATGTAACTGTGCACTCATTATAGTTTTGTAATTGAATTGTCATGTAATATTCAAATTAAATATCTTAAAAATTACGTTCTCAGTTTAGAATAAATTTATTTCGTAGATGACATGTTAAAATGAATTTATAAATTTGCAACGTACTTATAAATTTATTTTATAATTTCAATTTATTTAAGGTTTCTGAATTTCCATCATCAAGTGACGGGTGACCTTTTCACCTATGATGATGAGGAGGAGGACAAGTAAAGGTATTGATGATGATAACAGTAATATATGCTGATAATGATGGTCATAAATGCAAAATTAGTTGTATACTTATCTTTAACTTTATTTATTAATATTTATCATTTATATGTACATGCATCGTTATATTTAAACAGCGGTCATTTATATGTTCGTATGCAACATACTATTTATTCATCTTCAAAGTTCAAATAGCAAAGCCGACCGGTCAAAATGATTTTCATATAAAAACTAGTTGTAGATCAAATTTTATATTTTTTAGTAATTTTTAAGATGAAAATCACTTGATTTAATTATTATTAACCATTCAAAATGAGTGATTTTATAGCTATTTAAAAAATATAAAAATATATAAAATTTGGTCTCCAACTATATTTTCATATAAAAATATTTTGACCGGTCGGATCAACCATTTAAACTTTCAAGACGGAGAATTGATCATTGGTGCTACTCGTAGTACCGTAACCATATATATAGAGAGAGAGAGAGAGAGAGAGAGAGAGAGAGTGAGGCTATGGTGCTTCATGAAGCACAAAACATCTCGTGTTTCACGTCCGTATCTTAAATTTAAAAGTTCAAACGGCCGATCCAAACCATTGAACATCATCTTCATATTGAAATATCCCTGGATATCAAATTTTATATTTTTTTTTGAAATTTTTTTCTATTTGTTAAATGGGTACAAAATTTGTTGATCTAATGATTTCTGCACCATCCAAAACTAGTGATTTTGTACCAATCCAAAAAATAGCAAAAATATAAAATTTGATCTCCAACGATATTTCAATATGAAGATGATTTTCAACGGTTTGGATCGGCCATTGAACTTTTAAATTCGAGATACGGACGCGAAGCACCATAGCATTACTATATATATATGAATTAAGCTATGGTGCTTTATAAAGCACAAGAGCGTTGTGTGTTTTGCGCTCTATTATTAATTTTAAGTCAGAAATGATTGATCTAAACCGCTCAATCTAATCTTCATATCCAAATCTATTAGTAAACCAAATTTTATATTTTTTGAAATTCATTTGCTATTTTTTTGAATAGGGGGAAAATCATCATTTTTGGATGAACCAAAATTCTCAGAACAAGTCATTTTTCTCCTCACCAGAAAAAATAGCAAAAAAAATTTTTTTTTAAAAATATAAATTTTGGTTTACTAATAGATTTTGATATGAAGATTAGATTGAATAGTTCAGATCGGTCATTTATGACATAAAATTAAGAATAGAGCGCAAAGCATACAGCGCCTCTGTGCTTTGCAAAGCACCATAATCGGACTCTATATATATATATATATGAGTAAGATGATATCTCCTAGGAGCATAATGTCCATCTAAATTTTGATTTTTTTTCTCAATATTTTTTTTATATCAAAATCTTATGTAAATAAAAATTTACTATTTTTTTACTTTCATAAATATGTATTTAATTTTTTTAAGATTAAGCTAAAATAATAGAAAAAAATTAATTTTTACATATGAAAATATGTCACTTAAAAAAACTCAAAATAAATACTTAAGAAATCCTAAAAATAAAAACTTTTTATATTCCATAAATTTTGATAGAAAGAATTTATTGAGATAAATAAATTAAAATTTAGAGATGATTAGATAGACTACGGTGTTGTGGATCATTTCTTTATTTTTAAAGTTCAAACAGTCAATCCGACCGCTCTAAATGATTTTCATATAAAAATCGAGTTATATACTAAGTTTAATATTTTTTAGGATTTTCTTACTATTTTTTTAGATAGTTAATAATTATTTGATTTAATTATTATGAATTATTTAAAAAGAGTAAATTTTTAACTATCTAAAAATAGTAAAAAAATAAAATTTATAAAATTTTATCTACAACTATATTTTCATTTAAAAACTATTTTGAACGGTTGATCGATTATTTAAGCTTTGAAAATAAAAAAATAATATATAGTACACTTATCATTCGTACTACGAATAATACTCTATCTTAACTCATATAGAATTACTTCTATGATGCTATGTATAGCATAGTCTCAACTATGTTATGCTATCCACAACCCTCTATTTTTACTTCAAATTCGTGCTTGATGATATCACCTGATTACATCGCTGGATTAAAAAAATTAATGGAGTGACTCCGTTAAAGACTAAACCTTAGTGATTTGTTCCCCTTTTACTCTCTCTCTCTCTTGCATTTTTCTTCTCCATTCCAAAATCCTAGCTTTGGTGCCTCCATAGCCCGTCCTCATCTCCTTTCATTGATCATTATCTCCATCATCATCTTCTTCGGCCCAGTCATCGTCTCATTCTTTCGATCAGTGTCTCCATTTGCTTCTCTTCAAAGACCAATGTGGAGGAGATCTAACACGGCAACTAGATTTGCATCTCAGTTCTTCAATTTCTCCTTCCTGATTTCTTCAACGTACGCCTTTGTTTAGGGAGTCCTGAAATTGGGCTTCTTGCACTGATTTTTTGGCAGTGACGGAACTAAGGTGGGTGTCAGCCGGTGTCTGAGCACTAAAATAAAATATTTTTTCTCGGTGTAGTGAAAAATATATATTTTTTACTCGGATATCCTCTTTTCTTTGTTCAGGCACCACTATCGATCGTTTTTAATTCCGCCCCGAATTTAGGGTGAGATGTATTTTCTCTATTGATTATTTTCTTGAACTTACACACATTGTTAGAATAAATAACAAATCAATCAGGGTCCGTTTGGCAAATCAAGGAATAGATTTGGAAGAATGGTAATTTTGGAAGAGTGATAGAATAGTATTTTTTTGGAAGAGTGGTAGAAGAGTGGTATTCTTAATTATTCGGAAGAGCGAAAATATCGTTTGGCAGTTGTTACTCAGAATAGTTAAAATATAAATAATTATGATACTAATAATGATGATGATAATAATCATAATAGTAAGATAATAATAATAATAAAATAATAAAAAATAATCGTAATAAATAATAATATTATAATATTAATATAATAAAAATATAAACATAATCATAATATAGTAATATAATAATAAAAAATTATAATTACAATCATAATTATAATAATATAATAAGAATAAGTAATCATAATTTTAATAATATAATCATAATATAATAATCATAATCATAATCATGATAATAATAATTATAGTCATAATCATAATAATATAACCATAATCATAATAATATAATAATAAAAATATAATCATAATCATAAAAATAATTATAAATAATTATAATTATAATAATATAATAATAAATTAATCATCACTATAATCAACATAAAATAATATAATACAACATAATAAAATAATAATAAGTAATAATAATCATAATCATAATCATCATAATATAATAATATAATAATAAATAATCTTGATCATAATAATATAATAATAAATTAATTATATTTATATTCATAATATAATAATATAATATTAAAATTATATTTATAATAATAATAAATAATATAATAATACTAATGGTAACGATAATATAATAACAATAATGATAATAATAATTTAATACTAATAATATAATGATAGAGAATATTTGTATCTTTCGGAGGCCAGTGCTTTGCCTCTTTGTAGATATACAATTCTACATAATTCTAACCTAGAAAGAAATTTAGGTTAATTTTTTAACGGATCACTGAATTTTGATTCTTATTCATATTTGATCATTGAATTTCTATTTATCCGTTTTTAGTCATTGAACTTTGATGTTTATCCATATTTGATCACTTCCATTAGTTTTTTCACTCAAAAATAATTGAAAAACTAATGAAAAATCAAATATAATTTTATTTTATTTATCTATTTTTCATTCCAATTAGTTTTGACAACAAATACAATTTTATTTCAAATTTTTTTTAGTGAAAAAAATAATGATAGTGATCAATTATAGATAAATATCAAAGTTTAGTGACTAAAAATAGATAAATAAAAATTCAGTGACTAAATATGAATAAACATCAAAGTTCAGTAACCTGAATATTAACCAAAGTTCAGTAACCTGAATATTAACCCAAGAAATTTAGTTATTTTGTTGCCTGTGTGTTATTCCTCAGATAGTACTAGTTAGTTTGCTGCCCTTGTAAGCACAATTTGACTGAAATCCAGTACATTCATTTGAAGACGATTCATATGAGGAGCAAATTGACGATATGACAGATAAGATGGACAAAATGAGCAACAAGATGAGGATAATGACATTGGTGTTTATATTTCTATTTCTTCTTTTGTTTTTTCCTTTTTTCTTCGTTTGAATCGTTTGGATTAGCGCTTGAAATTTTTGGATGTGTAAAATTATGCACTTTTATTTTCTGGATGTGTGAAATTTGTTGTAGAGGCTTGTCAGGTGTTGTTATTTTTGGTATGAATTTGTTATTGATGCTGGTATAACATGAGAAATAGTTCCAACTTATGAAAAACGATTCAAACGAAGAAAAAAGAAATGCAAGTTTAATACCATGAAAGGATTAGCAATGCAACTGGCAGCCAACTTTTGTAATGCTTCTAGCAAATTTTGTGCTTTATATTGAGTTGTAGTCCTATAGTAAAACACTACAACAAAAATTTTAGATTTTAGATAACATCACTTTAACAACGGTTATAGATCAAATGTATTATTAAAATGACTCAGTGATATTATTAAAATATTAATAACTTCATTAACAATGATTTCTAGTAAAAAATATTATTAAAATAGAATCAAATAACATCAAAAAACTGCACATTCATTTAACAACGGTTCTTTCAAAGAACCGTTATTAAATACAACATTTAACAATAGTTCCTAGAAGGAACCGTTGTTAAATGGTGTGTCTATTTTTATTTTTTTACTATATTTGGTAACGATTCCTTAAACGAACCGTTGTTAAATAAGTGTGCTGATTTTTTCATTTTTTTTACTCTATTTAGTAACAGTTTTGTTCAGATAATCATTGTTAAATGTCTATTATACTTTTTGGCTCTGACAAATCTATCTTCATCAATGATATCCGCTACCACGGATTGTCATATTTTTTTTATCTCTGTTTGTTCATCCCAATACAATGATACAAAAATAAAAAATTTAAAAACTGAAATCTCAAGGATTACCAACTCATTGTCATCTATTTTCATATATAAAAAGAGAGATGAGAGATAGAGAGAAACAAGAAAGAAATAAGAGAGACAGAAAAATAAAAACCAAAAACCGACCATTTCAACTTCAAACGATCATAATTTTTGATAGAAAACTTCAATTGAGGTGTGCTAAGCAGCCACGGAAAGTTTATTACGATATCTACAAGATTAACTACGTATGCTATTACGATTATTTTCGAGGCCAAAATATCTCATCTTCAAGCTCAAAAACACATTTGAAGTTTATTTAAAACTTTATTTTAGTTTTTTTTCTTTTTCTTTCTTTTTCTTTTTTTCTTAGAAATTGGATAGAGTTTCATATTATTGAGTAAGAAAAATATATTGTGCAGTAAATATAGTTTTTCATTATATGAATAATTATATATTTTTTATATTATTTATTCAATAAATAATATGATGTATGTCATAATGTTTATCCTCTATCATCTCTTTTTATATCATTTACTGTTCTTAGTTTCTTTATCATCTATATAGAAAGTTAAATTTGTAAAAAAAAATAATGGACCTTTAGCAATGGTTCTGTTCCAAAACCGTTGTTAAAAGTGTATTTAATAACGGTTTTGGGCTCAGAACCGTTGTTAAATACCCCTTTAACACTGTTTTTGGGCTCCGGACCGTTGTTAAATACCCCTTTAACAACGGTTCTGATACAAAACCGTTGCTAAAGGCTAATTTAAAAAATAATTCTGAACGTATAATTTAGCAACTAGATTTAGCAATGATTACTTAGAATCTTTCCTAATACCCCTTTAATAACGGTTCAATAACCGTTGTTAAATTTGGTCCACAACCGTTACCAAATAGATTTTTTGTTGTAGTACAAAATAACATACAATTTGTATCATAATGTCAGACAAATTTTAGCTTATAAATGTCTAATTGAATTTAATTTTTATCATAATGTCATATTTTATTTTAAAAAGGTTTAATCTTGCACTTGTCTAGTACACGTGGAAAATGATTTCTTTATAATTAACTAATTATGTTTGTGCATGCTTCAATGATTAGAGATGACCTCAGAACATGGATATTGAGCAATATGTATTATATGAGTGTAAATGTCAATTTCATTTGTGATGTGTTTGCAGTAGATTTGAAATCGAAAACAGATTACACAGACAATGAAATACAATTACAGAATAATCTCTTTTTGGATAAAAATAAAGAAAAGAAATTAACAAGCAGATCAACAATATTATGAAAATATTAGACATTGTACCAGCTATTATATTTCTTGCATGAGTAAAAGAGTCCACACAACTTATCTTCTCAACTGAAGTTAAAAATAAAACTCAATAATAATGTACTAATGAAACTAAAATTTCACAACCCAATAAGCCAACCAAAAAAATATTTTTTTCTTTCCTTTATATCCTAAGCTGCTTGAATCCGCCTCACTATTCACCACTTTTATCGCCTGAAAATAATATGAAGGACACTTTTAGCTCTGCAATCATCATAAAGCAAGTTTCTTGACTTCTCAACAAAGACCTACAACACAAATAAAAAAAACAAGTACCATCAATGCAAGTCTCTTTAGGCTACACCAAAGAAATCAAAACCCAAAACCAAATTATTGAATTACGTAATATACACTAAATAAACAAGCAATGCTAGTCTCTTTAAGATCCTGAAATTGTACAAACTCAAATTTTTATACTTGAATTTGTAATTGTGCTGAACTGGTACAATGAATTTCAACGTGTTGCTATATATAACTGCTAATTTTCCATTGTGAGAGTTGATACCCAACTCTTTTGGCACATCAGATAAAGATCAACAACTAGGGGCAGATGCAAGATTTTGATCAGAGAAGGGGGATAATTATCGGATTGTAATAGTTTATCGGGTTCAAACCCATTAACTAATCGGGTACTAAATAAAAATAATAATAATTTAATATATATTCTTACCTAATAAAAAATTATTAAAATAATAACATTTTATATATTAAAAATAATAACAAAATAAAGCAAGTTGATTAAGAAAGTTTTCATCTACAGAACTTTATATTTTGATATCTGTGCATAATTATTTCACTATGCACGATATTAAATATTTTTCTCAATGAAAATAATCAGACAATTTAGGGGGAGGGCAAAAAAAAATTTCAGAGGGGATAAATTAAATAAAACATTACCGAAAAATACTATTTTTCAAAATACAAGAGAGGGCACAGTTGCTCCCCTAGACTCACATACATCCGCCCCTGACAACAACCACAATGAGAATTATATCTAGTTAGACCTTAGATAAAAGTTAAAACTGCTTATTGTCCACTTCATTTAAATAATTAAATTTATTTTCTTATTTACTGAATTACTAATATAATTCCAACCTGTCATTTTACACCTACACATCTCTACAAATGCCTTACAATTTTAGTCTAGATTCAAACTTAACACTAGCAATCTTTGAATTAAAGAGATGCAATTTTCAACAACAATAAACTTTATATTTCAGTAATTTAACAAAAGTTGGTGCGAACGTCACATCTACGACTTCATATTAGGAAAGTAGTTTCATCTCAAGAATCACATCTAGCTGATAGAGCCCAATATAATTGGGTCTCGTCGTGATTCAGATTCATTTAAAAATCAGCCCTGTATATTCAACAGAATAGCAAGTAATAGGCTAACTATCTGATCGGATTTCAATCCTGACATATCCATTTTTGATCTAGAAGAAGGTCTATAAATAGAATTCTTAGACCTGCTGAGAATGGGGTCACCACTTAATTTACACACACTCACACTAAACAACTTACTTGAGCCATCGGTATACTATACATATACCGAATACTTTTATCACTAGCGATTTCATATCTGGAAGATTTTTCTTCATGCGGAGAGAGAGCGAGACTTACTCCTAGTAACGATGAAGGTTAGAGGTTTATCTTGCATCAGTTAGAGAGAGAGGTTGTTAGAGGCGGAGAAGAAATGTGGAGAGGGAGAGAGTGTAATTGGCAGCCGCTGCTAATGTTTCAAAAAAAAAAAGAGGGAGAGAGTGAAAGGGAAAAATATCGTTGAGGTATTTTAGTCTTTAACAGAGTCGTTTACTAATTTTCAATTTAGCGATACCATCATACACAAATTTGAAGTAAAAACAGATGGTTGTAGATCGCATAGCACGTTTGGAAGTGTATTATGTATAGCACCCACTACCACAAAAAAATGTTTTAGAACCGGTTATATAAAGGATTTAGCACCGGTTATACAACCGGTTCTAAAACTATGCGGATGCTAACATTTAGAACCGGTTATTTCAAAGTAACCGATTCTAAACTCTAACCTTTAGAACCGGTGATTTCAAATAACCGGTTCCAAACTCTAACATTTAGAACCGGTTATTTCAAATAATCGGTTCTAAACTATTGTACATGCCCCAGGAAGAAATTCAAATAATTTGAGTTCGCCAATTTCTCTCAAATATCTCCACTACACTGCCTGGATAATACATTATTATCTTGGAAACTTTGTTTCTTAATATTTTGTGATGGTACTATTTACTAAAAATAGTTTTTTTCTTATTATTCTCTAGTTCTGATTTCTTTAAATTTTGATTAAATAATTTAATTTTATCATTAACTAATAAAGTATATTTCATTAACAAAATAATTATATATAATTTACATATTAAAGAAAATCTGACAAATTTTCTATCTTTACAATTTCTAAAGAAAAAATAAAAAAACTAAACTAAAAACTTCAAATAAACATCAAATCCATTTTTGAGCTTCAAGACGAGCTTCAAATATGTCTTTCTCTTTCCCTTTCTTTTTTCTTTCTTCAAGACAACCTTTGCTTTTTCTCTTTCTCTGTCTCTCAATATCTCTTTTATATATGAAATAGGAGGATGAAGAGTGATAATCCGTGGGATATAGATTTTTGATTTTTGGTTTTTAGATCGTCGGATAAGCATGAACCAACGGTTAGATTGAAAAACATAGCAATCGTGGGAGCAAAAAACTGAAATTCTATTGGTTGATGCCAAAGAATTTCTTTAGAGCCGGTTTTTATTAAAAAGCGGTTATAATTCATAAAATTGAATTAGAACCGGTTTTTATAAAAAGCGGTTCTAATTCATAAAATTGAATTAGAACCGGTTTTTATAAAAAGCGGTTCTAATTCAATTTTATGAATTATAGAACCGGTTCTAAAACAAAAAATTTAGAACCGGTTTTGTTAAAATCGGTTTTAATTAAATCAAATAGAACCGGTTATTATAAAACCGGTTTTAATAAAAAAACTTGTAACCGATTGTTATACAAAACCGGTTCTAATAATTTTAATAAAATTTACAAATATGTCACTCTCACCTTTTAACACCTATTTTTTAAAAAACCGATTCTAAATAGGCGGTTCTAAATTATTTTTTTCTGGTAGTGACCATAGCTAAACTTCATATATATAGAGAGAGATAAAGAGAGAGTTAGATAACAATCCTACGCATAACATGGATGATCATAATAATTAAACTGAGTGATTTTCTAACTATCCAGAAAAATACTAAAAAAAAAAAAAAAAATGATCTACAATTAGATTTTTCATATGAAAAATATTTTGAGCGGTTCGGACTAAATATTAAATCTTAAACATAAAGAATAATTCATAACACAAAAGCGATTCATATTATGTATAACATCATAATTTAGTTATATATATATATAGAGAGAGAGTTATGTTGTCATTAGTCGCGAATTAAAAAATATTTTTTGTACTTCGTACAGTATCTCTTATTTCGAATTTAAAATATCAATCCAACCGTTCAAAGTGTTCTCCATATTAAAATATATTTGAAGATCAAATTTTATATCTTTTGAGAGTTGAAAAATCATTATTATTAAAAATCTTAAACTCAATGCATTTTTTTACCCCTTAAAAATATAAAATTTTCAAAAAAATATATATATATATAAATTTTCTGCTTTGGAGATTGATGGCTTGAATTCGGAAATAATTTTATATACACACACAGTAGACCATGATCACATTACACTACTAGAACACCCAATTTATGAGAAGGAAAAAAAAACAAAAAAGCAGAAAAAGATTCAGCAACATGCGCTTGGAGATCTTTCCATATTTTGCGTATGATTAGACATTTGAACTTTGTAGGCTTGACCCAATCCCCGTTGGTTACACCTTACACCATGAATTTTAATGAATGAGAATATGAGATGTTGGCATGTTGCACAAGTTGCTTTTTGTCTTATCCTCGCCTTGTTACATGCTCTTAGTTAACCTCTCGGGAGTAATTACCTTCCAGGTCGCTAGTTCAGGCATAATTATAATGAAGTGTCAGCCAACACATATTATTTAAGTTGATATGTGTTGTCTTCTGCATGACATTATTTTTTATTAAATCTGTGTATTATACTGTTCCTCATACAGTAATTATTCTTATGCTGAAGGCGATGTTATGTTAGTTTTATTAAGGACAAATACAATGACCTAATGAGAGAAATGAAAATCTATGATTTTTGTGTAGTTTTTTCAACTAAATGATGAAGTCTAAAGAATCAGTTCCATTTAAACAAAAAGGTAGATAGAAGACAATACATCCCCCCCCCCCCCCCCCCCAAAGGGGCAACGAGAACTACGGATTTCTGGGGCCGTTTGATTGCTTTTCTCTGTCTGAGAATTTTATTCAATTATATTTTATGTTACAGGGGTGCTTTGAAAAAAAGAAAAAAAAAACTATTTATTTCGAAGATACCCAATTGCAATTTTTATTTTGATAAAACTTATCTCATTTTTTTAAAAAAGGGCTTCTCTAATATATATTATTTTTCATGTCTCCTTCGGAATTTAAACATGTTTCTCTATAGACTATATAGAGATAGAGGAGACATCTATTACCATATTAAATATGTAGTTCTCGAGACATAATCCAAAGGGTATAGCCCTGCTATATAAGATTGTGCTGGTAAAAGTATTATTCAGCCATCGGAGTAATAAAAAACCAATCAAACTATAATCTAAATAAAGAGTTAATTTAGATAACGTGTCTATTAAATATTACGAATTTGAAAACTAATTATTTTACCAAGCGTTTTTTTTTTAAATTGACAGTCCAGTTTCTATTTGTGCTTGATTATGATCAAAATATTCACGAAATTACATCAAACTTTTTTTTTTTAAATTAAATAGGGTTCCTATAAATCCCAACATATATTCCTTTTTATATGCCAAAATTACATTAAACTTGACCAAAGTATTGTTTGCATCATGCTTGTTAATTTATGTGAATTGAGCTTTTAATATGCTAACTTTTTACTTTGAAAATGTTCTGCAACTTTGGAGGTACGTAGGCTTGTTCTTTTTTCTTCAAAATAAAAAGGACCGAAAAAAAGAAGAAAGTGGGGTATAGGCTGCTTGAAGAGCACTCTACACTGATTACTTGATTAGGCTTATTTAAAAAGCGAATCAGGCCAGCTTAAAGAAGGTGAGCGTGTTTAAACAACCAAAAGAAATTAAAGATGTACTTGTAACGATACCGAATATCAAGAAGTAGCAAACAGCGGGGGACATTCATTCATCATTATGCTACCACATAGAATCGATTATTCCATTTGCGACCAAGTGCACTTCATGTTCTCGCCTCACTCCCCTACTCTTTCTAAGTATAAGGCTAGTTGATTATTTCTGTTTCTTCTCACATCAGCATATGCCATATCAATTAACTCATAGCCTAATATTTTTCTAGAAACCAAATGCAGTCTTTTTGTTCTTTGGTTTATTTTATTTTTTTCCAACTTATCAAATTTTGAATTTGAAAGAAAAATAAGTCAGATTTCAGTTTCATTGTCCTTATCACAAAATTGCAACTTCAATTTCACTCGCAAGATAACATCTCCATGCACAAAATGTGTGGCATCTTATTTATGGAACTTCACTCAAAATATATATGCTGTCATATTGACAGTCAATATTCCCTGCGGCCCCCTAGCAGAATCAACTAGCACATAGATGTTGAGTATGCACAGCTCTTAAATTGTCCGTAAGTTTATTATAAGGTTTTCAATCTAGAGATGATAATATTTATTGCCCAAAATCAAGCCTTGACCATCAAGTGATAAGACCAGATCACTAACTACTGAAGAACCGAGCACTACCTTTTTCGAGTTCACCTACAACGGTCCAGAGAGGATCACCATTTGTTCCTAGCTAGAACAAAAGTTGACTGAAACACCAGTCACCATCAGCATTCATGACGCTTTTCTTATTATTCGTTTGCACCAAATAAATTTTCATCACTGAAGCAAATACTTCTGGCCACCTCATTGTACTTGGGACCAAAAAGAAGTTGGTTGATCAGAAGTTACTTTGAACCCTCACACTCTTCAACTGAAACTGGTTGATCAGACCAAAATTTCAATATTTTTATTTGGCAATCTCTCTTTATTATCCAATGTGTACCCACTTTGGCTTTCTTCTCTTTTTCTATGTTGTTTCAATTCCCAAAAAAAACCAGAGCTATTAGCCGCAATGCTTGCAAGAATATACAAAGGAGACTTGATAAAGTAGCACAATGTAGAATTTATGGGACAAAAGGGTTTTCTTTTAACACAGCACAGAACTCTGATGGCACCAGCATGTACTGCTGTGCAGTTATCTTTTGGGCTAATCAATTAAAAAAAAAAAAAGTTGAACTCCTCACTTATACCTTATACTGTGTTTTTTACAAACACCTCACTAAAATGCAAACAGGTACAACACATACCATACAAGAGATCCTTTCCTGATACAACATGGTTCCTTTTTTTTATGCATGGGCTGACGTTTTGTTGTTTCTAACGTTGTGGGCCCACCTCCCATAGACTCAAGATAGCTTGATGTGCGCATAGAAGTATACTGTTGCTGTGGCAGCATGCAGATCTTAGAATGCATTTAAGACCCTATTGTAGACATGTTCTGAATTTATTGAAGTGCGTGAGATCCTGCATAGAACCTCTGTATATGAGACCCAACTAGAAAAAATATATATCAAGAACAACAACAAATATAAAACCAAGTCTATCAATCTGATATTTAATCTATTATCCAATACATCATATATGATACCCGAATCAAAGCAATAACCATGATTCATGATTAGGCCTCGTCAGCAACAAATTACTCAACTTCTCATAAAATATAGCTAACAACAAGAAATAACAAAATTAGGAAATAAAAAAGATGGTACAGCACATACCAGATGTGATCTACTGCTGCTTAGCGAACAGCTAGTTCTTGTTTATGCATGGTTGCAGGAGCTAACTGTCACCGACTCCCTCAATGATCGCATAGGAATGTATTTTTGGTGTGGCATCAAACCGATTTGAGCATGCATTTAGGACCATTATGGCCATATCTTAATTTTCATTGAAGACCAGTGAGATACTACATAAAATCTATAAAAAGATAAAATTATGAAACACAATTAGGGAAACAAATTAATAAGCTAAAATTTGACAGAAATCAAGAGACTAGCGCTTGCAATTTATGATGAAGCCTCATCAGCAATAAAAAAGTTATTCCTCTCTCCTGGATGTCAAATATTACAAAAAAAAAAATGAATGGGAAGTATAAGAAGAAACAATACAATATATGGCGAACTTGTAAATTTCCAAAAAGAACTTGAAACAATGTATATAGCTAAACAAGAAGTACATCTTGCGTATCTTAGTCAAATTGATTATCCAGTTCAAGATCTAAAATCTAGCTACAAACTTGAAAAAATGATAACAAAATTGGAAACATATTTGGTAAAGGATCTTTCCGCTAGTCATCATCTTTCTTTGGTTTTCTGTAGGTTTCTTCAATATGCTTTGCCACATACAGGTAAGTATTGACTAATTTCTTCACATTTGGCACATTATAATTCTGGGCAATGTAAACTCCACAACCAACACCCGTCAGAAAGACGAAGCTTCCCTTGAATAAACCCATTTCAGCAAGTACTGCAAGAGAATCCAAAGAAGAAAGAAAATGAGAAACAGCACAAGCTACATAATCCTGACATAAAGGAATATGGAGAAAGGTTTATGTATGCAAATAGTACAATGAAATGGTAACAACTAACAAACAATAGTCCAAGTCAATAATTAGGCCTCAATTCTGGTGGTAGGACAAGTTTAAACAAGCTTAATGATCGAAATTACATCAATTAGGGGGGATTGATTGAGTATATTCTTGTGACAGTGCTAGAGTGACCACCATCGTTGTATGAGAACAGGGTTACCAGAAATAAAAGCACCGAAACCTTTTAGTTAGAAAAGTCGTGAGACAAGCATGGGAATAACGCAGAACCAAATGCTACAATCAATTGATCCGAATCGATCGCACTAGTATGTGAATAGCTAAATCCGATTCGATTCAAACCTGAGAAAAAAGAGCAGCGTGAATCGATACGGATCGAAGGGGGGAAGACGATTCAACGACGCAGCCGATCCGACAACTCAGAATTCACTCTGCCGCCTCCGCCTCCGCCTCCGGAATGAATCTGACTGTGTTCCCTCGCTTTCTTGTTTTCCAAGCATTTTCTTTTCATTTTTCATACAACTGGAGATATCCTGTTACTGTTTACCAGGCAGATTTGTTTACTTAGAGAAACGAACGGCCCAGATCCAGAAAGCCCAACAAGCCCAACAAGCACACATGACACAACTAGTTACTCCATGAAAATCAATTTTACTACATTCGAAACCAAATTATGTCATCAATTGTAGAATTATGTTCTTTATTTTTCAACTGCCAAAAGCATCTTTTCCATTATATAAATACCATTAGTTGCATCAATTTGATTTTCTTTGGCAGAATTAAGTAGACAAATCCAGAGCTAGACGATGGGAGCAGCAGTAGGGTTCGCGAAGAGAATAAAAAGACTGAGGAGGAAACGACGAGACCTACGAGGGATAAAGTTTTCATTGGTTGGGAATTGAGAGGGAGAATGTTTTTACCACACGAGCAAATTTGAGAATTGAAAAAGAGATTTTCAAAGAAATTAAATTATCTTGAAGGAAGAGGGGCCATGTCATGGTACATATTGAAATTAACTCAAAATATTAACAACGTAGCATTTTCAAAATTTAAGGAGTCATGGTCCAAATGCTTAATGAGAAGCTCCGCCACTAACCCCGTAACGAAACACATCCGTTGTCATAGTCGGATATATGATAATTCCTGCCATACATAAATGATAACAACACCTAAATTTAATCACAGCTATTTAAACAAATATGATGACCCAAAATATGTCATAGATTCTCTGTCTAGGGATGACAATTTAATCCGTGGCCTGGTTGACCCGCCCGGATCCGTCACGGTCCGAAGTCAACCCGCCCGGATCCGTCACGGTCCGAAGTCAACCCGCCCGGCCCGGTCAATGAACGGGTAGGGTCCGCTCGGGCCTTCCTACGGGCCAAGCTAGTTACGGGTTTGGAGTTAGGCCCGCCCGGCCCGAGTTAAAAAACTGCACTCCATAACGAGTTTGGAAGAGTTGGGCCGAGCCAGAAAAACTTGGTCCGCAGGTAGGACAGGCCGAGATTTTCAGACCCGGAGGTACGAACCGGGAAGGATGGGTATGTGATTTTGATAAACGGACCGGATCTCGAAATTGACGTTTTACCCGCATACCTGACCTGTTGCCATCTCTATCACTGTCATGATTTTTATGACAACGAATAGGGACCCTCATCTGCAAAACAAATGAATATTTCCAACAGTATTCCGATTTGAATCCACATACTCGTAATTTATGATTTTTTTTATTATTCTTATGATAATAATTAGTAATTTATTATTATAATAAGAGTTCGGATATCGTACTATGCATAATTGGATTGCTCACTTGCTTAGTTGCTATGAACCATTTTTTGATTTTTCAAAATCAAAATGGATGATCTAAACCGCTTTAAATAAATTTCATATGAAAATTTAGTTGGAGATCAAATTTTATATTTTAAAATTTATTTGTTATTTTTTTAGATAGTTAAAAAATTGCTTGATTTAATTATTATGAGCCGTACAAAAAAAAAGTGATTTTCTAACTATCTAAATAGTGTAAAAACTCTAAAAATATAAAATTTAGTCTCCAACATGATTTTCATATCATTTTTAAAATAAAGATAAGATCCATAACACAAAGAGGATATGTACTATATATTAGCATCATAATCCAACTCATTATAATAATAAAACTTTTATCTACCATTATAATGGTATCCGATATGTTTCGCCCTTAATTGATGATGTAGCTGACTGCATCCGTTAGATTTTGAGAATAAAAAAAGAGGACATCGTGATTAAATTGCAGATTCTAAATAAAACAGTTGTGTACAGGACGGACATGTGTTTCAATTCCCCGCAGTGTAAATGCCAAAAGGCTTCTTCCTGGTTTGCTAATATCAGAAGATTAGCACATTCATCTGACAAGTGACAAATTGACCGAAATTCACACATAAATTTCTCCCTAGAATTCATTCCATCTTCACTTAATATTAGCTCATAATCTCAGAACAAGAATTGGTCCCATCTTACACTATACTTACCATTTAAATGTCATGCATATCATCATATTTACGATCTTCTTTAGTATTTTCAAAGAGACTGGACAGAAACATTTTTTTATACAGTACACATACGTGAAGAAGCAATGAACACATATACCAGACAGTTTCAATAAACCTAGAAAGAGAGTTTTTTTTTTATCAAAGTGAAAGAGATATTACCATTGCTACCGTCATGACTATAAGAAAACCAAAACCATTACAAGACACATTTGGTACCCAACATAATACCTATCAAAATGCAAAAAATAATGTGTGCTACATGTACGAGACTCTAAAACTTTAAACCAAAACAGCAATAAAATACAAGAGACTCCAGAGAAAAGAACATCAGCCAGATATGAGCTTTACAAGGATAGTAATGGCATTTAGAACAATCAAGGGAACTCGTAGATACTGAGCAGCATAGATAAGACCGATGATCTGGCCTTTGAAGGTCTTGGCGCCGCCACTAGTTGACACTTCAGAGAAGCTCCATCCTCTTGGCGCCAGAAATCGCTCCTCATTCAGTATTGCAAGTGCATTGGCCAGTAGCAAAAATCCTTCCAGCAATGTCCACAATCCCATCCCTACAACTACAACTACAAGAATATTATTAATTGAAAGGTGCAAGTTTCAACTTTTGAGTAACAATTTTGGATCCATTTAAGTTGGGAACAAGACAGAAGTGCCATGTCAAACATGCAACACAAGGCTTACTCAAATACAACGGAGTGGAGAAATATCAATTCCCTGTATCAGAATTAATGCATCCAAGGCAAAAAAAAAAAAACATGAGAAAAAAATTGCACGAATTGGTTTAACCAAAGAGGTTAATATGTATAGCTCAGTTTAATCTACTTGCTTCAAATAAGAAGATGTGACAAGGTTAAGAACTTGAGCTTTGTACCCTGCTATGAATCGACCTCTTTTAATTTGAAGCAAATAAACCGCTAAAGCATTAGTTAACAAACAGAAAGCAGCCAACAGAGAAGTGTAGATCTAAGAAGAAAGAAGGATAGGGAACTCACCGAAAAATCAACGGCGAGCGATTGATAGTTGAGGCGAGCAGGAACAGGAGCAGAGATCTATCTGAGCACGACACAGCGAGGATGGGATCGGCGACAGGGGTTTCTCTCTTCGCTCCCAGTCGCGGCAACAAATGGAAATGGAAATCGATCGGAATGGATCTGATCGGATCTGATTCAGAAAGAAGCAAATGAAGAATGACGGAATGAGAGAAAGAGAGAGATCCGAATGGGTTGGGCACTTGGGGGATCCGTCATGGATTTGGGCTTGGGCCTGCTCGTTAGTTTCGTTTTCTTTATGTTGGGCTAATAAAATCGCACTTTATTCTGTGGCTCAATATCTAGTTACATTACCTAGCTAAACGTATCAATATATATATATATATATAGCGAGAGAGTAAAGATTCTATGAGTTTAAGTTTACGGAGGTTTTTCATGAGGTTAAGTTTACGGAGTCTTTTCATGAGGTTAACTTAAAAAATATATTAAATTATTTCTAAATTTTAATTTATCATACTAATTAAATTCTTTATATGAATATTTTGTGGGATGCAAAAATTTAAACTGTTTTGAGCTTTTTAAGTCACCGTTTTTAATTTTTAAAAATAATGTTCAAACACTAAATATCTTATTATTATTTTTAGAGCTGATTTTTAAAAATTAAAAATCATGACTTAAAAGTCTCAAAACACTCTAAATTTTTGCATCCCACAAGATTTTCATATAAAGAATTTAATGTGATAAATTAAAATTAAAATATGATTTGATATACTTTTTAAGTTAAGTTCACGGAAGACCTATGTGATCTTAAGTTCACGAAAGGCCTCTGTGAGCTTAAACTCACGGTATCTTTACTCTCTCTCTCTATATATATATATAGAGAGAGAGAGAGGTGTGCTAATGTGCTTTATAAAACATAAAATACTTCATAGTTCATGTTTTAAAATTTAAATGGACGATTCAAACCGTTAAATATGATCTTCATATCAAAATCTCCTTGGTTATCAAATTTTATATTTTATGAAATTGTTTTAGTATTTTTTTGAAGGGCTACAAAATTCATTAATCTGACGTCATCTGAACCACTCAATATCAACAATTTTCTATCCCTTTAAATAAATAGCAAAAAAATTTCAAAAAATATAAAATTTGATTACCAAGGAGATTTTGTTATGAATATCATATTTAACGGTTTGGATCGTACATACATATATATATATATATATATATATATATAGTCCGACTATGGTACTTTGCAAAGCACAGATGCGCTGTGTGTTTTGCGCTCTATTCTTAATTTTAAGTTAGAAATGACCGAACTGAACCGTTCAATCTAATTTTCATATCAAAATCTATTAGTAAACCAAAAATTATATATTTTTTAAATTTTTTTGCTATTTTTTCTGGTGAGGAGAAAAATGACTTGATCTGAGAATTCTAGTTCATCCAAAAATGATGATTTTCTCCCTATCCAAAAAAAATAGCAAATAAATTTCAAAAAATATAAAATTTGGTTTACTAATAGATTTGGATATGGAGATTAGATTGAGCGGTTTGGATCAATCATTTCTGATTTAAAATTAATAATAGAGCGCAAAGCAGAGACCCCCAACGGAATCGATTTTTTATGAAAAATTAAAAAACATATTGTATTTTGAGATGTTTTGTCCACTCGACATCTTAAATATTTGTATCTGATATTCAATATAACACTCTATACTCCTATGTTAAAATTATGATTCCGTTCAATACGGATCATACAGAAAATTATTGGCAAACAACATTGACATACATATATACGCATCAAATAATTCTTTTGCGTCTTTCTAACGTTTGAAAGTTAATGAACAAATATACATATATATATGCTTGTCAAATTAATGTTATTTACAAATGTCACATGCAGGAACAGTAGTCCAGTTAGAAGGAAAGAAGCAATGCAAAAAGGAGGCACAGAGAGTTGCAGTACTCAAATAGTTTGCTACTGTTCAAGAATAGCGCTCTGCCGTTCCATTTGCCTTCCTTCTCACTCTTCATTTTGTTTGTTTTCTTTTTCTTTTTCCCTTCCCCTTCTGATTATAATGTAATGTCAATCAATTAATGGATGCCAGTACTTGGAATAGATCTCGCCAAAATTAAGTACTTGGGAATTTATGCAGAGAGTATAAGGAATTATTAATAGTGGCAATAGTTCAAGTCAAGTTTACCTCTTTTTCCTGTACAACATTTTTGTTATTGTCCCCAATAGTGCGTACGAAGGTGTTGATCATGTGTGGCAATCAAAAGGTATTAACTGTATGTTATATGCCTCTAGAATAAAGATATATTCATATTCGTTGAAAGCAAAAGTTTACATCAAGAGAGTTCACAACTGCAAATGTACTAATTAATTTGCATTTCCTTCTTTTATATATTATATATAGAAAGGATCAGGCTCTCGCGCGCGCGTAAGTATACAAAATTGCAAAAAAAAATAAAAAAAAATAACAAGACGAAATAGCTTTTGGCATGCAAAAAATTTATTGTTCTTTTTCCAAATTGAAAAGCACAGTATAGCACAAGTGCGCTACGATACAGATGTCATTTTGAGACACACCGTGTAAAGGGTTTTTAATTATCTTAGTTGTATTTAAATTAAGCCAATCATTTGAAAAGTATCGGGCGTGTTAGGCAAATCCTGCATATTTTTCGCATTCAATTATTACAGTAGTTAGTGTTTCTTACAAAAGAAATATGTAATTCTACAATTAATAATATTGCTCTCTGATAAGCAATAAATTTCGAATAAGAAAAGACAGAAGCCCGTAATTTATTACACAGAATGAAAATATCGAAAATAGCATGCTCAGTGTCAGTGTCAGTATCAACAATTTGTTTTGAAAAATATGAACATAATAAAGAATCCAGTGCAAGTTAGAATACGAATCCCAAGACAAGTACCATTTTGTATGGAATTCCTGGGAATTCGTGCTTTAGAAAGAAAAGCATCAGGCACGGCATAACTGTAGAGAATGTATATCTGCTTTCTATATTTTTCACCATTACCTCAGAACAGCTGCATTTCCATTAGTCAACGCACCGGACTTATATCATATTTGCAATATTTTACGTCCTTTTGGAAAAATCATGACTCAATCAGAATTTCAAATAAAAGTTAAGGTTCCAAATCACAATCGTTAATTATAGAAAATATTAATATAAAAATATAGTAGAGAATCAATTTTAAATAAAAACTCATTATTAATTATAATGATAATATTAGTATTTTTTTGTTTTATTTTTATAATTATATGTTAAAATAGAAAAATTTTTGATTGAAAAATATAAAATAATTAATTAACAAGTATATCGATAGCCAAAAAAAATATTGATAGCTTGAAGGAATATTTTTGACAAAATTTTGGTTCAAACATAAAATTATACATCTCTAGAACTTAATAGTTAAACAGTACTCTAACAATCATTTGGCTTATAAGTGATGAGTAAATAAAATATATCAAATAAGTAATTTCAATAGAAAATAAGCTAAAATACAAGATTGAAATAATTAATATAATTATAAACAATAAATTATAAATGAAGATAAAAATTATAATATTTTATTTTATCAAATTAAAGTTTACTCGAATAATATTAATAACTCAACAATCAGTATAAATTTTGATAGAGCGTCAGTCTAGCTATGTATATTATTAAAAGTTTCATAAAAAATAAATATATATATATTACATAATTTGGGAAAAGTTGAGAGGTGTCAATGTATTACTGAAAATCAGTCTACATGTATTACTGAAATTTTAATAAAAAAACATACAGTATATACATAATTTGAGGAAACTCCCGCAAGTCTCCTCCTTCGGCCACTGGTAAAAAGTAATATCAGAACCAAAACAACTGAAAGAAATATGGATGAAATTCAAAAGAACAAAATGATACATTCCATTCGTGAAAAAACTGGAGAGCATTACACATTTCCATATAGTGGAATTGTGGTCGAGGCTTATATTGAATGCATCTCTTCTCCCAACTACCTTCTTATTTGAAGGCCTCTTGGCCCTCCTTTTTTTTCTTCTGTTAATTAAATCCCCATTCAAACAGAATCCCTATTGCACATAGTGAAACTCTGACATCTATCAGTGACAACTCTAAACCAAACCAACATTGTTAAACATGAGAAATTGGTTGTGCACCAGCCCATTGTTAATTACTAGCTAGCTAGCTTATTTTCGTTGCTCCTTTCCCCCCTTTCCTTTGTCTGTGTTCTGAAGCAAATATCAGTTTAATGCAATCAAAATAATTGGTGAGGTTAATTTTAAATATCACAATTAATCTAATTAAGATTATCAATATCAATCATTTAATCTTATGATTTATGAACCCACCGCTGGCTGTCTCAGTTCCTTGTTTCCAACGTTAATTTTTCTAGTAAAATGTTGATAAGAAAAATATATTGACGTGTCTTGAGATTTGACAAATTAAACAAGAGATTTAAATTGAGAAAACAAGGAAGAAATACTTAATTAACGAGAAACAAGATAGAAAAACAGGGATAGTACTTAATTTGTAGTGGAACAACACTTAACTTCTTTTAATTTTTTATGAACCAAATTAATGCGAATAAAGATCAGTGATCTACTTTATTTTTTTTTAAGAATAAACATTATAGAATTATATTAAGAGAATTCTGAGGTAGCAACTTTAATTTAGATACTATCATGTATTTTTAATTAGAGAATGGATCCAATTACCACCATTTTGGTGCCACATCGGTGCCATTAAAATTAAATAATAAATAACTATTATTTAAATTCTTAAATAACAAAACTAATTGAAGAAATATTTTATAAATATCATCTTATATATGTATACAAAAAATATATCATTTCGATATTATTTATATAGGCATCAAGCGTTAATAAAATCAACGGACCAAATTAATTTTACAATTTAGACACGTTACTTGATGGCTATTCAAATAAAATTAAATTTTTTTGATTTTTCAAATACATACAACTGAGATGATATAGAATACATCTAACGGTTCACATTTTTAAATTTATACATAAATAAATAAATAGACACCATGGGCACCAAAAAAATGGTAATTGGATCCCTTTTCTTTTAATTATATACTTATAAAAAAATTAATTGGTACAGTGTTATATAAAAAAAGTTGGTGCCACCATTTCAATAAATTAAACTTTAGTTTACTACAAATTATCTTTCATTAATATTTCAAAAAAAATCCAAACTAATAACATAGAAGTTGATCTTTTTAATTATATCTACTACGTGATGTATAATATTCTCAATGATCGGAGATATATAGGTAATCTGGAAAATAATAAAATCGTATTGAAAATAATTCCAAATTAGTTAGGTAAGGTTAGAATTGGAGAAAGATAATATATATATAGGTAATCTGGAAAAAATAAACAATTTGAATATTGTTAATTCATGATGTATATAAAATATTATCAATTAATTTTGGGTTCGTTGAAATTGCAAAGTTATGTGTATGTATGGTAAGAAATACACCGAATCTCATATACATCATCATGTACGTACATATATTGGGTCTGAAATTTAAATTATATTGTCTTTAGTAAGATTGTAACATTATGAAAATGAACAATATATTCCTTCCGAAAGTGTTTTGACTGTTTTCTTCTTCTTCTTCTTTGTTAGATTTGCCCCGGTGGAGACTGGAGAGGGTGTACATGGTGGGGTACCCACAGTCATTGATGAGAGGAAGTTAAGGATGGTGTAATAATAAACAGTGGAATTTGTACCAAACCGACTACATCCATAATTCCCTTACTTCCATATATGTAAATATGCAATGCGATGCAGTATATGCAACGCCTTCCAAGTCTCCTCTGCACATTGATAGGTTTCATTCCTTGCTGCTGCCATGCATGCATGCATGATGCATTCTCTTTCTCCCTTTTTGTTTCTTTCTACATATCTTAATTAATTTGGCTTCCCCAACAATGAGTTGACTAGAAAGTTGCATTAATGACGTAACCATTTTTTCCATTAATTATTATATATATCTAGACACACATTGTTGAGAAATAAGAAGATTACGGGGTAATTAGCCTTAGATTAATGATCATCATAGACTAATTAGAAAAATATGTGTCCAACCTTTTTATATTAAGAAGGGGTTGCAAGTTTTTTTTTCTTTTTTAATAATACCGTTAGGTGTAATTCAATGGTAACATTTATTACCATTGACATCCACCTATATAAGGGACATATATAGCTTCTGTATACTACTTCTGAGCTTACGATAATAAGAAAATTCTATTATCATCATTTTCCGTCTCCAAAATTAACACACACACAGACACAGACACACAGTAGTAAACAATTATTTTATTTTAAGATTTATTTAGAGAATTTTGAGCTCTCAATAGTTCAATTACTCACAACAATCTAATATGGGCCGCGTACGACATCCCCTGTCATGCTTTTCAAAAATGGAGTTCAAAATTTGTTTAAATCATTAAAATGTTTTATTTATGAAAAAATAGATCTAACGGAACGAATTGCAAGCATGATCACGCGTGGGGACTGCGTGTTATGTAAAGTAATAGTTGCATGTGTGCTCACAACAATCTATATTATTATCGTTTAGTTTTCGAAGGAAATTTGAATGTATAGGGATAGGGCCATAGGGGGGACTGCGTGTTATGTAAAGTAATAGTTGCATGTGTGCTCCAACGCGTCAAATTGACTTGGGGGGGAAGAAGATAGAACTTGGAATGCTGTCGGTTGACAGAGCAGACAAACTGTTTCATACTGTGGATAATTCATTCATTCATTAATTATTGCACGACGTACATTTCAATTTCATATATAGCTGGGAGAGAGAAGGTGAGACTTTAGAGGAATGAGATGATTTGAGATATGATGGGGGACACGTCGCATCACATTCAATCCCTCATTGTATTTGTACCGTACCTCTCTAGGCCTGATTTACACTTCCCACCGAAAGCTGTGCCTCAGTGCCTCAGTGCCTCAGTGCCTCTGCCCTGTGCGTTTCAATTTATATATGATATGGCATCTCTGTTCTTATGTGGTGCACTTTCAATAACCCTTCTCCTATCGTGAGCGCTTCATCGCAGTTTCGTTTTAGGTTAATATCATATTTATACTTCAACTTCTCTTTAATTCCGTATTTATCCATTAACTCTTTAATATATATATCATATTTACTCATCAACTCTTTAAACTCTATCACATTTACCCATATACTCTTTAACATGTCAAATACATTCATAAACACTTTAAGTTTTTATATTTATATATAAATTCAAATATATCCAATAATTATTTCTAATATATTATATAATGTTTATCTCTTTAAATATTTTTATATTTATTCATAAAATTAAATTTATTTAAATCTCATTCGATTGACATTATTTAATTTTCTCGATTTGACCCAAAACCAGACCAAATGAGCTACATCATGTCAAATCAAGAAAATAATTAAATAATATCTACCCAAATCGATGTATATAAATTTAATTCTATGAATAAATATAAAAATTAAATATATATATATATATAAGATATCATAAATAATTATTGGGTATATATAAAAATACTTTAATAAATAATTATTTTAACGGTCAATAAATATCTAAATTTAATGATATATTTGAGATTCATGGGTAAATACGAAAGAATTTAAAGTGTTTAAGGATATATTAGATGTATTAAAGAGTATATTGGTAAATATCAAAGGGTTTAATGAGTTGATGGGTAAATATGATATATTAAAGAATTGATGGGTAAATATGAAATTAATGAAAAGTTGAAGAATAAATATGATATTAATCTTTTCTTTTTGGTAAATATGATATATTATTTTGGTTTTTAGCCTCACGAGCTTAGATCGAGTTTGAAACTCGGTATCAACCACTTGGACTGTGTTTTAAACTCGGTCCCAAGTTAAAAAAAATTATGTTATGTTTTTTATTTTGATTTATTTATTAGATATCTTATTGAGTTTTAATTATTTATTTAGCTATTTATAATATTTTATTATTTACTTAATAATTTATAAAATTTTAAATATTTATTAGATTACGTTGTTATATTTTATTATTTTAATATTCATCATTAGCTAAACTATAAATCATAAATATTAAAATAAATTTAATTTTAAATAAATAAAATAAAGTAAATACTAAAAAAATTAACTACAATCTGAAATAAAATAAACTACATCAACATCCTCGATGAAACATTCTCTTAATCAAAGACGGGTTGTGTGCGTCTCTCGGTCGGGTTTCATGACGAGGGCACTCGTATTTTCCGACTTTATGTGGTTGGGTCTCTAGAACTCGGATGGAGGGGCCGGGGGTATCATACGACAACGCGTGAGGGGCCTCATATTAGGTACTAAAGGTACCGACACTCTGATCGATGGTCATTTGATTCATAAGTTGAGAGTAAGATATGACATATCTATGAAACATATCATAATCATTAGTCATCGGTTCCGATGTCGAGCCAGGTTTGTCCATCGATGGTCATCGACAGGGATGTCAATATCCTCCAGAATCAAGGGAAGGCATGTATGATTAAAATAGTTGTATTTACATGAATTAGAATAAAGTAAATTCAAATGGGCTAAAATTTGACCTTAGAACGCAAGCATCATCATGAAAATGTATTTATCAATCAAATCAGCCATGAAATTCTGATAGATTCTCAGTTCATATTTACCGAACCATGACTATTTGGACGATTTAACCCACCTAATAGCGATTGTTGTGATCCTAGCTAAACAAAACATCTAAAAATATATACAAATGTGTTAGTTAGTTAAAAACTAAAATAAATTGAAAATACAAATAAACAGGTTACTCTAGGTGCGAGTGTCATATATATGCTAACTTGTCCATAGATTTCTCTAGGTGCGGTACTGGCAGACTTAAATGCTTGTCAGTGTTCATCCCGTACTAGATCGTAGTCATCCCTCTCTTGTAATATCAACCCATATAAACAAAGTGCTCAACGCAATCATATGGTCGGGCATCCGTGATAGACAATTAGGGCTCATCCCGTGCCCACCAATAAAACTATGTTCAATCCACATTTTGCACTAGATAATCCCCTTCCCGTGATGTATGTTTGTTCTTGTGATACAAGAGCACTAGCTCGTAAGACTACGGGATCAACGAAGGAACCTACTGGTACAAGTTGAACTGATGCATATATAATCATATCTAGATAGTGATTCTCGAATCTCGATCATCGAGAGTGAATCATCCACACACGATACATCCATTTGTGATACATAAGAATTATGAAATTAAATTATTGTACCAAATATCATAAATAAAATTGAATTAAGTTTAAAAAATACACATTTTGGTGCGTGTAGTACATCCAAAGTATGTCATCATAATAAACAGTGTACAACATCCAATTGGAGCTATTATCAGTCAAATTCTCAATTTGGTCTCGAAAATAACTTGCTCCTCCTTGACATGGTTTTACTTGATCAAGTGTTTGATCACCCATTTGAAAAATGAATGGAGGCCTTAATTGAGGTTCCAGGTCTCTCAATGATGGCTCTTCAGTTATATACATGTAATGTTAAAATAACTAGATTAAATAAATAGAAGGTAATTAATAATAAAATTGTTTTGTATGTTAAGTAAGTTAATTATATCCAATTACATCAATCTCCCAATCAGGAATCGCGTCCAAGATCACATCTGAAGCAGAAGCAAAGGTTCGGCTATTTAATTTGATGGGTTGAGACATGATCGAGAAATGTTAAAATATAAGCAAGATAGGATTATCTACCCCAGTTATATCTGCCTTTCTGTACGTTGTTCATGTTGTGAACAAATATGAGGTACACCGCCAGCCCCACGTCTCCACTGTTGTCCGGAAACAACACAGATTCGAACAAATCTAAGAAAAATGCCCGTGTATACCTACAATTAATTACAAAGTGATTAAATTTTTACTAAATTATTATAAAATTAAACTAAATTAAACTACAAATTATACCATTTGACGGTCTCATCGTCGAGGTTGGATACTATAAGTTGAGAACTAAAGATACTCATGCGAGTCAGATACTATAAGTTGAGAACTAAAGATACTCATTATGTATTTTCTTTGTTCCTTCTCTTGAATGGCTAAGGATTATCATTCAGCCCAAAGAGCATGTCTAATACTTTTTATTTTTTAAAATCAAATTAGTTAACTTTAAAGCATAATTAAAAAGTAATATTCAAAAATAATAAAGTAATTTAAATAGACAATCCCTATAAATAGCAAGGGTTCTCCATCATCACCATCATCTCACTGACTAGTAAATGAAACATTGACATCTCCGACCTCCGCCTCTCAATAAGCATTGTTATCAGTAATTTATCCAGTTGACAATCTCCCATTATCATCATCTGGTATAGACAAGATCTATGCAGATATATATCCATCTGTTCATTGTATGGTATCTTCATCCGATGTACGTTCAAATGAAGAGTATTATGTGGCTGCACGATAGAAATCATTACATATGATATGCCACAAAAATTTTAAATTATGTTTAAAATCACGTTATATGAATAAAATTACTTACATCAGTTGTGGTCTTGTTTGACCTATTTTCTTTTTACAGTACAATAAGTAATTATGGATACTCTATTTGTACCTATAACTATTTATAAAATATCTTAAAATTAAAATAAAATTATTCTAAAATTTAAACTAAAATTGAATTAATTTTAACTAAATTATTCTAAATTACTATTAAAATTAAACTAATTTACTACTACAATTAATTTCACTACTATATTATTTTCTAAATTACTAGTACAATTAATTTTACTACTAATTAAATATTTTTAATTAAACTAAATTACTACTAATTAATTATAACTAATTAAACTAATTACTAACTAAACTAAATTACTATTAATTATAGTAAATTATTAAACTAACATAAATTATATCTAATGGGCAATACAATAAAACTAATTAAAACTACCTACACTAAATTAACTAATTATAACTAATAAAATAACAAATAATTTTAAATTCATATTTTAAATGAGGAAAAAATTTACCTTCGAAAAATTAACCAAATCAATGGATCCGAGGGGTTTTTTTAATTCTCCTCTAAAAGATATAAAGTTGGGTGCAATCGATTTTGGTTTTGGAGTTGAAATGAATGAGTATAATTGAAAAAATAAAATAAAAAATGGTAATGAAGGAAGAGGCAGAAGAGAGGAAGTGCGGAAAAGAGAGAGAGGAGAGAAGAGAAAAAAGAACCGTTAAAGCTAGGACTGAATTTGAAAGTCTGTCAAAATGTTAGGATCGAGTTTCAAAGTTGGTTCAAAATACTACGACCGAGTTTCAAACTCAGATCTGACTAGATGGGATAAAACTTAGGGCAATCATATATACCATATCACGATTATTTTTTTAATTACTAAAAAAATAGCTTAATTGTGCTATAAACCTTGATGACATGACATGTTCTCTCCTCACTCCGGTTTGGGATATATATATATATAGAGAGAGAGAGAGAGAGAGAGAAAGAGAGAGAGAGAGAGAATTAGGCTATGGTGCTTTGCAAAATAAAAAAGCGTTGTGTGTTTTGCGCTCTATTTTTAATTTTAAGTCAAAAATGATCGATCCAAACCTCTCAATCTAATCTTCATATCAAAATCTATTAGTAAACCAAATTATATATTTTTTGGAATTTATTTGCTATTTTTTTTATAGAGGGAAAACCATCATTTTTGGATGAACCAGAATTCTCAGATCAAATCATTTTTCTCCTCATCAAAAAAAATAGCAAAAAATTTCTAAAAAAATATAAAATTTCATTTACTAATAGATTTTTATATGAAGATTAGATTGAACGGTTCGGATCGATTATTTCTAACTTAAAATTAAAAATAGAACGCAAAGCACACAACGTCTCTATACTTTGCAAAGCACCATAGTCGGACTATATATATATATATAGAGAGAGAGAGAGAGAGAGAGTAAATATACCGTGACCTTAAGCTCACGGAGGCCTTCCGTGAGCTTAACTCAAAAAACATACCAAATCATCACCAAATTTTAATTTATCATTCTCATTAAATTCTTTATATGAAAATCTTATGGGATGCAAAAATTTAGAGTGTTTTGAGCTTTTTAAGTCATGATTTTTCATTTTTAAAAATCAGCTCTAAAAATAATGATAATATATTCAATACTTGAACATCATTTTAAAAAATTAAAAATGATGATTTAAAAACTCAAAACACTTTAAATTTTTGCATCCTATAACATTTTCATATAAAGAATTTAATGAGAATGATAAATTAAAATTTGAAAATAATTTGATATACTTTTTAAGCTAAACTCATAGAAAGCGTTCGTGAGTTTAAACTCATGGTATCTTTACTGATATATATATATATATATAGAGTGATGCTATGGTGCTTCGCGAAGCAAAAAAAAATTTGTGCTTCGCGTCCATATCTCGAATTTAAAAGTTCAAACGGCCGATCCAAACCGTTGAACATCATCTTCATATTGAAATATCCTTGGAGATCAAATTTTATATTTGTTTGAAATTTTTTGCTATTTTTTAAATGGGTACAAAGTTTGTTGATCTAAAGATTTCTGCACCATCCAAAACTAGCGACTTTGTACCCATCTAAAAAATATCAAAAAAATTCAAAAAAAATATAAAATTTGATCTCCAAGGATATTTCCATATGAAGATGATGTTCAACGGTTTGGATCGGCCGTTTGAACTTTTAAATTCGAGATACGGACGCGAAGCACAAATTTTTTTTACTTCGCGAAGCACCATAGCATCACTCTATATATATATATATATATATATATATATATATAGTAAAGATATCGTGAGCTTAAACTCACAGAGATCTTCCGTGAGTTTAACTTCAAAAGTATATCAAATTATCTTCAAATTTTAATTTATCATGCTCATTAAATTCTTTATATGAAAATTTTATGGGATATAAAAATTTAGAGTGTTTGGAGTTTTTTAAGTCACCATTTTTAGTTTTTAAAAGTGGTGTTCAAATATTGAATATTTTATTATTATTTTTAGAGCCGATTTTCAAAAATTAAAAATCATAATTTAAAAAACTTAAAACACTCTAAATTTTTGCATCCCACAAGATTTTCATATGAAAAATTTAATGAGCGTGATAAACTAAAATTTGGAGATAATTTGATATCTTTTTTGAGTTAAACTCATGGTATCTTTACTCTATATATACATGTATATATATATATATATATAGAGAGAGAGAGAGAGAGAGAGTGAGAGAGGTTGACTAAATTACAACGCGTTGCACGGATGCACCCGTGCAACCCGTTAAAATCTCAAAATTTAAGTTAAAAATGACCGATCTAAATCGTTCAATTTTTTTTCATATCAAATTCTTGTAGATAATCAAATTTTATATTTTTGCTATTTTTTGGATAAGAAGAAAGTTGCTTGATTTAAGAAATTTGGATCGTCCAATAGTGATGATTTTCTTCTTACTTAAAAAAATAGCAAAAAATTTTCAAAAAATATAAAATTTTATTTTCTATAATAATTTTATATGAAGAATAAATTGAATGGTTTGGATCGGTCATTTTTAACTTAAATTTTGAGATTTTAACGCATTGCACGGGTGCATCCGTACAACGCGTTGTATTTTATATATATATATGATAGACCTTTGAAGCCCTAGGATGGTGGTATTGAATGGTCAAGATGGTGCAAGAATGTAAAGAACCTAAGGTAGAAATGTACAAACCGGTTTGGGGCTTAATGTTCAAGTGTAATGGCAGCGAAATACAATTTAAATTAATTCAATTCTCACAAGAATATAGAAATCAAAGAAATGTGAGAAAAGAAAAGAAAAGATAAAACAAGAACACAAGATGTAACGGAGTTCGGCTTTAACAATGCCTACGTCTCCGGGACCCTCAACCTCTAACAATTGAGGTTGAGCCGACATATTTAAAAAAGATTTTTACATTTGTAGAATTTGGTCCCTTATAAAAATGGGCTGCCAAGCCTATCAGTAACAAGAGTGACAACACACTCAAAAAGGTGAGTGACAACACACTCAAAATGTGAGTGACAACACACTCAAGAAAAGGTGAGCACTACAGCTCAAAAGAATGTTTTCAAGAAGATCACGAAGGATCAAGTTGGGAGAATAGAGAGAAGCAAGATTGAACTTGAACAAAGATTTGGCTAATTGAGTGTATCAATGTCTTGAATTATCTCTCTCACTTTGTATATGGCTAGTAAGCTCTCTAGAGTAATGATTTAGATAGATCAGTTCAAATTTCAACTCATCAGTTAGTTTCAGTGAGAGAGATGATCCTTTTAAAATAGATTCTCTGAAGAAACTATTTTTCGACCTGAACCGTTATAACGGTTTACGAATCGTTATAATGGTTTAGAAAAGAATAGCCGTTGGATCAACTGGTCTGAAACGTTATACGTTTCCCAAATCGTTGTAACGATTACAGAATCGTTATATGTTTCACAAATCATTGTAACGATTACTGAATCGTTACATAACGATACACTCTGGTTTCTTTGATAATGTTTCTGCCTTAGAATATTTTTGAGTATTGAGATGAACCGTTATAACGATTACTAAACCGTTATAACGATTCACTCGTCAGAAACACTTTTCTTGTTGTTTAAGCTCAATTTATCTTGACCAATTCAACCCAGTTTGATTCTAACTAAACCTAAGCCTAATGCGGTCTTGATTAAGTTCTTGTATCCCAGCACTAGTCTTGGTTCTTGTGCACTAGTCCATTTACATGTTAATCCCTGCACAAAACTCAAACAAGGTAAATTGTAAAATTCAAGATTGTTTTGCAAATCGATAAATCAAAGAAGATGTTAAGTGTAACAATATATATATATATATATATATATTAGTAAAGATACCGTGAGCTTAAGCTCACGGAGGCCTTCTGTGAGTTTAACTCAAAAAATAAATCAAATCATCTATAAATTTTAATTTATCATGCTCATTAAATTTTTTTATATGAAAATCTTGTGGGATGCAAAAATTTGGAGTGTTTTGAGATTTTTAACCCACCATTTTTAATTTTCTAAAATGATGTTCAAATATTAAATAATTTATTATTATTTTTAGAGTTGTTATTCAAAAATTAAAAACCACGACTTAAAAAGCTCAAAACGCTCCAAATTTTTGCATCCCATGAGATTTTCATATAAAGAATTTAATGAGAATGATAAATTAAAATTTGGAGATGATTTATTATATTTTTTGAGTTAAGTTCACGGAAGGCCTCTGTGAGCTTAAGCTCACAGTATCTTTACTCTATATATATATATATATATAGCACAGAGCCCCTACGTGATGCTTGCTCAAAAAATATACCAATTATTTTCAAATTTTAATTTATCACTCTCATTAAATTCTTCATATTGAAATCTTATAGGGTACAAAAATTTGAGGTGTTTTGAGTTTTCTAATTCACTCTTTATAATTTTTGAAAATCAACTCTAAAAATAATAAAAAAAATATTCAATATTTGTATATTATTTTCAAAAATTAAAAAGAGCGACTTAGAAAACTCCAAACACCTCAAATATTTGAATTGCACAAGATTTTAATATGAAAATTTTAATGAGTGTGATAAATCAAAATTTAGAGATCATTTGATATAATTTTTGAGTTACAATCACGGAAAGACTTTGTGCTCCTAGGAGGACGCTACTCTTACTCTCTATATATGTAAATTTTTTCATATGAAATTGTGTACGGAAGTTATTTTTTTCACATGAAATATTTGGGTACTTTTACCCACTCAAATCCACACAAACTGGTCACCACCTAAACAAAAATTCTCACTCGCTAGCTAGCTAGGAGGAGCCCAACAGCCTCGTGCACCAACGTTATCAAGTTGGAAACTTCAAAATTTTATGAAATTTTAAAAGCACTTCAACAGTTATAAGACCGCAAATTTTGGACAAGCAATCAAAAAAATAAGAAAGTTTAGAGTCCACACCAGTAGTACGTACACTACTAGAATTGTTATTATTACTATGAAAGGAAAAACGCTTGTTCCGTGGACTCAAGCACGGAAAAACATCATTTCCGTGAATTACCCATGAAAAGACTTTCACGGTACTTTCATCGCCAGAACAAATACTATTTCCGTAGAATTAAGCACATAAATAGTTTCTCGTCTCATGGTTCTTACTTTCACGGAAATAACTTTAACAAGTCACGGAATAATTCTATTCATCATTATTATTTTTCTATTATTAATTAATTTACGTAGATTTTAAAAAAAATACAATAGGTGAACCCATTATTTCTGTCAGTAAAAACACATTATTTCTGGCAATAACACCACATTATTTCTGGTAGTAACACCACATTATTTGTTCAGTAATACCACATTATTTCTGTCAGTAACGCGAATTATTTTTGTTAGTAACTTTTGATTATTACCGTCAGTAACGCGAATTGTTTTATTTTTCAATTGTCAACTGATGACAAATTAAAATAATAAAGCATTGAAAATAACTTCAGAAAAATAATATAGCATATAAAAACACCAATTGAAAGTACATCAAATCAAAAAATACAGGTATTGAACTGTCAAAATATAAACCCGTATATCAACTGCTATATTTCTATAATTGAAAAGCATATGATGTTCTTGAGTTGGCTGAGAAACGAGACTATGACCCTACAAGCACAACATACAGTGAACAATAAAAATTAGTATTGTGAAACATCAAAACCTTATTTGTTTGCACTCAATTCTCACTATAAAAAGCTGAAAATTCACCTGAGGTAAAACTACATGCATCCTCATAGCTCATTGAAATGACTGAGGTATAAATTAGTATGTTATCAACAAAGCAGTGCCTCCCAATAATTGTCTTAAATTCAGTCTTTATTACCTGAAAAGTAGGAAGTTGAACTCCCAACAAGGCAGTACCTCCTAATATCAAATTTAAGAAAACATAATAGGTTTCTAGATGTTTGATTTGGACAAGGGAGAAAAATTAGAGGTGTAACAAAATAGAGATAGAAGACCCAATAAATATTAATTACCTAATTTATTTCTTCTGTTAGAAGAGCAAATATGGCACCAACTGTAAAAATAAAATTAGAGTCATTATTTTTGTGACTAATGTCAATATTTCTATGAGTAATATCAATATTTCTGTAAGAAATATTGAAGTTCTATAGTAATGCCAATATAGATAGAATTAGGACTTTGATGACTTTAACAAAATAAAATTAATGAATAAATAATTATCATAAAAATGATTTACAATTAATAATTTGACATCTCTAGTAGCAGTACCCAAAGCAACCAGGACAACATTTTTCTTCTTACCCTGAAAAGAAGTTAACCTTTGAATCATAATTGAGACTCATCAAAATTTTACCGAGAGAAGAAAATATCATTACAAGTACCTTCTTTCTACCATTAGAGCACTCAATGCAAGAGTATATGGCAGCTGAGTCGGGATCCTTCCAATCAGCCACGATTTCTCTAGACCTCGTATCCCATACCTAAAAATTAAAGAATATTAAATAAATTTTAGAAAATTACAGTCAAATTAAGCACAAATTTAAGGTTGATTCGGGAGAGAGAGCGGCGAAGTATCGATTGTCCGGTGAGAAAGAGTTGGATTGTTTTGTGTTCTTGAGAAAGGGAGAGGAAGAGGACGGAGGAGGTGGAGGATTTAGTTTTGGTTAGATAACGGAGGAGGTGAGGAGAGGAAGATGAAAGAGGCGGCATCTCCAAATTTAGGGTTAACTAAAAAGAAAATAGGGATCCAATCGATCCTTAAAAAGGATTAGAGTAAAACAGGCGGCATCTCCAAATTTTTTGGCGGATTGTCAATTCATTTTGGCGGAAATTGAAATTTCATTTAGGTTAAAGAAAAGAATTGTTATGGCTGAAAATGAAATAGGCGGGAAAATAAATTGGAAAAGAATGGGTGTGACAGAGTAGAGTATTTCCGTGAAAGTCTGTACTTATTTCCGTGAAATAGAGAGTTATGGAATATTTTCGTGAAAAGGTAGATTATATTCCGTGAATTTTATTTTCGTGCAAATTTCTTCTGTGGACTTGTCGATAGAAATGATGAGCGTCACGCGTCAATCTTCTTATTTCCGTAGAACCCAGATTTATCACGAAAAAAAAACATCAACTAACCACGGTAATAACTCAAATTCTAGTAGTGATAGTGAATGATAAATATAATATTGTGTGTGTTATATATCAATATGTAGCGTGTTTATCATGTCAATATATATATATATATGTTTTAACATATTAAAATGTTAAAAAATCTAAACATGTATGTTTAAAATATGTGTGTTCATGTGCTACACGTGTATGTTCATGTTTGATGTGCTGAATGTGCATGTTTAACTATGACAAAATTGTTCAATTGATGAATATATATATGCAAGTTTAAGAGCGCAACACTGATATGTGAACATGTTATGTGCTGTCACGTCTAGCTAGACACGAACACATATTTACACATACGTGTTTATGTGTCCAATACGTTTGTCAATTCACTACGCACCAGCCCAAAGTATCAGATTTGTTCTAACGCTTTGTACCTGCATGCGACCTAACTTCCTTCAAGATCCAGTGACGTCTTTGCATGATTTTTGTTGTTTTAACCTCGTTTTTCTGATTTTATATCCGTTTGAGTCGCACATTTTAAGGATAATTAATTGTCTTATAATATCCTAGGATTATAAAATAAGAATAAGAGACTGAAAACATCTCTTTTTTTTATAGATCAGATCGATCAGGGACGCTTAGAAATAGACAGAATCGGGCTCCCAGAACTTTCTATTCTCCTCTCCTTTTTATTCTCCATGTTTTCTTTCTTTCTTTCTTTCACACGTTGTATCTTTTCTTAGGTATTCGATAACTTGATACTTGAATCTTTGTTATTCTTTCTTGTTTAATTAGTATTTCCATTATTGTTCTGATTTGATATATCTTTGTGTGTACGTAATTTTTGAGGTGATGGATATTTATGTCGAACTGAATGTTATATGCAAACAATATATATGTATTGCGTTTAGTGCGGAACCCTGACTTCTTTATTCTCCGAGCTTGACTTTCCCAGCTAATTGAAAAGTTATAAATTTAGTGTTAAGAATTGTCTATATGGATTAACACCCCTCTTTATAAATTACTACTCAATAAGATTGTGTGTTTGCAATCAAACTTAATACAAATTAGTATTATTTATTAGTCATAGAAAACACCTATCACTGATCTCCAATGAACATATGACAAAGAGGGATATCTTGTGAATAATAAATAAACATAGATAATAAAAAAGCAAAGAAATTAAGTCAACAATAAAAACACTTTTTCAATAGTAATGAATTAAATAGCATTCAAAGTTATTATCACAATTAAATGCTGGCATTATACTAAAGGATAACATCTGTTAATAGTTATGTTCAGTGTTTTGTTATTTGCGTTGTCTAATATACTAAAGGAGATATATATATATATATATATATATAACATCTGCTCAATTCGTCTTTCTTATTAACTACATTAAATAAGTTTCTTAAAATTTCTACCGACGGCATTGTTTATTGTATTTGTGAGTTTCTTATATATATGTACGCACTTTTACTTCTTATATTGTTATCTTGGTTTGTATAATTGTGCTCAACTTCTAAGAGTTGCTCGATGTTGTGAGAAGTCTGGTAGGGTAAACTGAAGCTAGTTTTAGGAACAGGTCAATTAATGTATTATTGGTGTATTCTTTTGACGTATGAACTCTAGATCAAAGACGTCGATCGTACATATTACATAAACCAGGCAACTTTTATTACGTGAGTTGCTATTTTCAAAATTAAAGAATATATCATGTTCTCTTCAATATATATCATTATCTTTAGCACCATACAATTAATGATTTGTAGGGTTAACTAGCTAGTCAACATTTTTTTTTGTTTATTTCCAATAATTAAAATTTTTGCCTTTTGACTGTTTGATTACTGCAAACTATATATCTTCAATAACAAACTTCAGACGGTTTGATTAGTGCAAGAGATATTATATATATATAGAGAGAGAGAAGATAATGTGAGTTTAAACTCACGGAGGCTTTTCGTAAGCTTAACTCAAAAAATACATCAAATCATCTCAAAATTTTAATTTATCATCTTCATTAAATTCTTTATATGAAAATCTCATGTGATTCAAAAATTTGAAATGTTTTGAGATTTTGAACTCATCGTTTTTTTATTTTTAAAAATGATGTTCAAATATTAAATATATTATTATTTTTTTAGAGCTAATTTTCAAAAATTAATAACCATGACTTAAAAAAACTCAAAACACTCTAAATTTTTGCATCTCAATAGATTTTTATATAAAAAATTTAATGAGAATGATAAATTAAAATTTCGAGATGATTTGATATACTTTTTGAGTTAAATTCATAAAAGGCCTCTGTGAGCTTAAGTTCACGGTATCTTTACTCTATCTATCTATATATAGAGAGAGATATAGATATATACGTCCATCTTAGAAATAACAACATTAGCCTTGTTTCAAACAAATAGTTACTCTTAACGATTTCTTTGTCCCCAACTTTGACCTCAATAAACACTTACAAAATTGAAGCTCAAGCTATCTTTTCTTTCTTGCATATATAATCATTAATTTTCTGTTTTCTTTTCGTCTAATTAATGATAATATTGGTGCTAAAACTTTCTTTTGCTAGCTGAAGAGCATTTCAATCTATATATTACCGATTCAACTGTAGCCTATGTGGCACCAAGGGAGCAATTTGAAGCATCTACAGGGTACAATCCATTAATACTCATTCAAAAAAAAATATGAACTTTGAAATCTTATCTTTTGGGCTGGCACGTAGCGGATAAAAATTAACTACCGTATATATTTAAAACGCATTGATCATGAACGATAGCAATAGATATGGCACAGCATAAAGCAAGATCAGGAGTTAATTCTCCGAACAAGCCCATAAATTGACAAATTTAATGAGAAGACGTACCATATATTGCTGTTCACGTTTTAATTTTCTCAAAATTAGCGCCGTGCTTCTCCTTCACTCCTAGTAAAAAAAATTGGAAAGAATCCAGGGATCGAAGCTGATTAAGCTATTCTGTTCACTCACCATAATTTTCATACTCATCTGCTGAGCACATATACTAATTAATTATAGGCACATAGCCATTATACAAAAATTAATATTAAATATGAAGATTGTTTGTGTGAATTATTTATATTGCAAAGTGACAAATTAAAACTAGCTTATATATCCGGTTCCTATGATTCTCATCATCACCTTATTATTGTAACTATCAAGATCAGAGAGCCATCAAGTAGAATGCTAGACAGGAAACCTGATGACTGGCTCATGAGCAAAGCTGAACCGTCTGATATCCTCGTCATTTGTGCGGGCTCTATTCACAAGGAGATCGAACGTGCTGAGGCTTGCACAGCAGACATGCCAGAGGATAGGGTTTCCTCTGGAGTGCCTCTCAGTTCTCAACGGTGGAAACTTGAAAGAAAAATCATGATAGGAAGGCAAAAGAATTAAAAGACAGAAGGGGCCAAGCATTGAATCTTGTCTTGAATGCCACTCTGAAACTATCAGCATGCATGACAGCACCTCAGCTTCATCTTTTCCCCCTGCAATTTGTCAATATTTCATGTCTGGTCAATAAATTGATTACAATCTTTCCACTTAGGTCTCATCTAACTCACACGTATTTCTTCATTCATGGCTAAGTGGAGTGTTTCTTTTTGAAATTTGAGTTGATATCACCTGGCCGCAATCGTGTGTGAAAGTTAGTTGCCCTATATACTAGCATTTAAATTTGAAGATGCAGTATATATGACGTTTGGTTGAACTGTCACTTCAGAAAACACACACACATATATATATATATATATATGGCTTATGATGCTTTGTAAAACAAAAAACCGTTATTGCTTTGGGTGAGATTTCATATCCTTAGATTTTAATTTTTCAATCTAAGTCGCTCAATAATTTTTTCATATCAAAATATTATGTAAATTAAATTTCACCATTTTTTAAACTTTGTAACTATATTTTAAATTATTTTGTAAAACAATCTTGAAATAGATTATTTTTTTGTGTTAAACAAAACTGATTTTAAAAATAATTTAAAAAATAGCTAAAAAACTTAAAAAATCATAAAATTTAATATTCCATAAGATTTTTATATAAAAAAATATTGAGCAACTTAAATTGATAATTTGAGACCTCGGGATATAAAATCTCACTTCAAAGCAATAACGATTTTTTATTTTGTAAAGCACTGTAATGTATCTCTCTCTCTCTCTCTATATATATATATATATATATAATTTTCACTACCAAGAGAGTTCCTGCACACTCTTCCCTTAATTTGTACATGGTTCTACACTTCTACTTAACACAGTTTCCTTTTGTTAATATATCTAAATCAAGTTGCGTTATGTATTTGCATGAACAATATAACCCTGATCATCCACTAGCATACAAGCCAAACTCTTGCTAAGCTAGGTAACATTTAACCATAGTCTTTTTGTTATATAAATGCTTCTAAAGAGATTTTTCCCCTCCCAATTATTTAATTTTATTTTGTTCCCCGATGCCAGCCGACCCCTTTTGTATTTATATATCGAAAATTTCAAAAAAAAAAAAAAAACTGATCTTGTTCTTAGTTTTTTCATGAGAAATTCGTTAACGTACGTATACATTTTATAATTTAAAAATATTTAATATTAGATTCAAGTGACGAACATTAGATGAACTAAATTCATCAATCACACTTTCACTAGATTCATTCATGTTCTGGATTATTTAGTCTTGTTTGAAACAATTTTTTTTCAGATCACATTAGTGTGAAAATAACAATATTATTTTCTACATTTTTAAAATATGAGATGTAATATATATAGAACATTGTGACATTTGATGGAATAAAAAAAATTGGCTTTTATAAATTTTAGCATACTTTAATGCCGATAGATAATATCACCATTAGGAAATACGTACATTATTTTTCTAAGTAATTAAATAAGCTAAAGAGATCTTAGAGTGTGCTTAACTCAAAAAGTAAATCAAATAATTTTTAAATTTTAATTTACCGTGCTCATTAAATTCTTCATATGAAAAACCTTATGAGATATAAAATTTTGGATTGTTTTGAGTTTTCTAAGTCATTTTATTTAATTTTAAAAAATCAACTGTATAAAAAATAATAATAAAATATTAAATGTTTGTACATCATTTTAAAAATTTAAAAATAGTGATTTAGAGAAAGCAAAACACCCCAAATTTTTTATCCAATAATATTTTCATATGAAGAAGCATGATAAATTAAAATTTAGACATGATTTAATATACTTTTTGATATATATATATATATATTAATTCAAAAAAGAATTTTATGTGCTTATCATGCAATGTATTGAAGCGGTATAACAAACGAGATGGTATTAGTAACTTGGGAAGAGCCATCATTAATGATCCATCACTTTTCTCTCTCTTCCTTAACTCCACATCCTTTTTGTCATTTGTCTCATCTCCCATAGACCTCACTCTCTCTGCCTCTCGCATACACCTATAGCTACATCTCAACCTCTACATATCCTTTTGGTCCCTAGCTAGATCTATAAATACCCCCTACAACCCTGGGAGAACCATATATTGACAAACCAACCTCACTTGCATTCTAGTATTCACAACCCACCAGAAAGAACTTAAGATGCCTCAAACTCCTTCAACCAGGTGGTGCCCCACACCAGAGCAGGTGATGATCCTTGAAGAGATGTACCGAAGCGGTGTGCGCACCCCTAATGCCGCTCAGATACAGCAGATCACGGCACACCTCTCTTTCTATGGAAAGATCGAAGGTAAAAATGTATTTTATTGGTTCCAAAACCATAAGGCACGTGAGCGCCAGAAGCTCAGGCGCCGCCTCTGCCGCCACCATCAACTACTGCTTCTGAACCACCAGCAGCAGGCGGCAGTTCCTGAGGATGTGTCGCCACTGCCGCCTTCACCTACAACACCAACTGGTGCCCCTCTGACTCCCCATGGGCTTTTCCTACCTCATCCTCATACTACTGCTACTCCATGCTTCGTTCCTCAGGTGCACTTCTATAAACAGAAATTAAGTTCCATGTGTATATACACTTAAGATTTTATACTTGAGACCTACAATCATTCAAAGTTAACAAGAAAAAAATTCAGTGAAAAGATGAATCAAAAATTTCCTTACGGAATAATTAAATTATGCGTTGCTTCTAACAGCAGAGCAAATAGAGTTCACGGAAGAAGCTATGTGCCCTTGGTATTATCTTTAGTAACAAAAGATTTTAAAATTTATTCAACTATGAAAGTCTAATGTTCAAGACATATAAAAATGCTGATTAAGCGCAAATATATATATATATATATATATATATAGTTGTGTGTGTGTAAAAGTTATATCGTTTACAAAAGATAAATTAGTCTAATTTGCTGCGCGTACTACAGACTCAACTTTACACAAACTGCAGCTCTTAGTTTAATATTCTAATTTTTGACTTTTAATTTTGTATAGGGCTATAATTTCCATGAAGCTCCTGTTCCAGGGCTTGATCTTGTTGGCAAATTAGATTCTATCGAAACCCTAGAAGAAGATCCGACGACTGGCATGGCAGCAGAAGACTGGACAGCAGCAATGGATTTAAGCTCAACTCTCCCGCCATGTTGCCGACCTCTCAAAACCCTAGATCTCTTCCCCACCAAAAGCACTGGGCTAAAAGAAGAATGCTGTTCCTCCAAATCCTCTTCTTGTTCTACGTCCACTAACTAACTACCAAAATCTACGAAAATTACAAAATGGACCTTTAGCTTTTAAGTTTAATTTCATCTCATGAACATGTACTGATCAACTTGAGAAAGTGCTGAAGGAGAATTCAAGTGTGACATGTGGGAATGGAAAAACTATAAATTAAAGGCCATATCTGTGGGTTACTATAAATCCTTTTGAAAATTGGATTGGTGAGTTAGAATTGCAGGCTATAAGGTTAAATTTATATATGCTTCTTAGAAATCTTATGTACCTTAGGTTTTCTTTTTCTTTGTCAACTGTTGTTGTGTTGGAGAATTGCTAAATCATGTATCATGTATGCATTTAAGTTAGTGAAAGAGATGCAAACTCATCTTTCCTTGGGTTTGCTTATCAGTTAATGTGTCTTACAATTTCAGAGATCAACAACAATGAAGTCTTTAATCCCAAATAAATAAGGGTAGGTTAGAAATAAAACTCAATTCGAAAATCACAAAGATAATAGATCTCAAAGTTAAAAATTAATGATAATAATAATGATAACACTAGTAATGATGTTGATAATAATGACAATGATAATGATGATATGATAATGATAACACTAATTATAATAATAGTAGTAATAATAATACTAATAAAAATAATAGTAATAATAATATAACATAATAATTATTATTATTATAAATTTATACTATGAATTGTACTACTAAATTTTAAAATTTTTAAACCCTAAATTATAAATTTTAAAATCTAAAACTGAAAATTTAATAATCTAATAGTCTAAAGTCTATAACTCTAACTCTACTACTAAACTACTAGATCACTTGCAGTTATTGCTAAATAATAATATTATAGCAAAGACAAGGTGATTATTTTTAAACAAAAAGAAGAGCGTAATTGCATGAGTGTTGTTGTGGTTATGCATTAATTACAAATTTGACCTGTGCTGAAAAAAATAAAGTAAGAATTACATACATTATGCCTTTATTGATTTACCTTCATTAATTCATCTTGTTTCGCCTATACCAGCTTGATCTGACAGTTTGCATACAATAATTCATAAATTAAAGAGGAGGCCTTATTCTACTCGGAAGTACTTTTGCATCCATGATCATCAAAAAATTTAAGGCTTAAACTTTAAAACAGTAACAAAAAATGTCTCATGCACATATATTGTATTCTGATCAACAGAGATAAATTAAGCTACAGAAACACCTAGCTTGCACACCTATTCTGAATGCAAACTAGAAATAGACTTTGTTTTATTTTGGAATTATAAATGCTACGTACTTTGAATTTGAAGAAAACTACATTCTGTCTCAGTTGTTTAATTGAACTGTTGCTTCCATTTAATTGATGATGCATACAACAGATTGCTATTTCTTTCGAACAAGTTTGTCCTTGTACAATGTGCTTTGCTCTAGTATTTTGATGCTCCTTCTATCATTGTATTGACAACATGTAAAATAACAATTCAATATTGTGAAGTGGCCTAGCACGCTCTCTCTGAAGAAATTAATCGAAGCTCCCACACATGGTATGTATGAAGCAACAAATTATTTTATTTGGTTTTAAACCTAAAAATATCGTTTATGTGAATAATATGTTATTTTAAAATTTTAGCATATCAACCATTTTTATTTATTTGATCAAGATTTTTTCAATTTCATATTTTATTCAAAGACATTAATGTTATATCATAATTAAAAGTTAGTATGTTTATGGCTAAAGATATTTTAATGTGTACGATTTGATTATTATAGAATAATAACTAATCAACTAATTTCAAAATTACATTAACAATGCATTTTCTAAGACCATCCGCATGACAATTGTCATTTAAATTTCAGGGATGCGAAAACTAGACAAAATTAGACAATTGTCTAAATTTGACAGTCTATTTGACAAACCACATTAGCAGAGAAGCAGAAAATTAATTACAACGGTGCTAATTTAATAATGTCATTCTATTTAGGAATGTCACTTCTTCAAAGAGATCATCAATTTTATGATGTGACATAAAATTTATTTTTGACAATCATTAGCGATGTGGATGCTCTAAATAACATATATAACTACTCCTAAGAAATAACATATATTATAACAAAAAAAATTAAATGAAAGAAATAGATATAATTAATTTGTGCATTATATTGTCATTTTAAATATTTATATGAAATACATATGTCTAACTATTAATATAGGGATCATATTAAGACTTTCATTAAGTTTGGATGAAAAAAACTAAGAGTGATCCAATATGAACAAACATTAAAGTTTAATGACTAAACTAAAATGAATAAATAAACGTTGAGTGATCCAATATGAATTTGAGGTATAGTATATAGTGATCTCCCATAAATTTACGTGATGATTTATACAAAGAAAAATACAGATCTTTGTCTCAAAAACAAAACATATGGCGATGTGACATCATAATGGAAATGGAATAAACAGTCAGAATGGTCGGCTTAGATCAAATTATGCACCAATTATGATGCAAATTGATATGGTTGTATTTCCGGAGGCTGGGGTGGTGGCTTCCGAAGCCCACTTTCCACAGGCCTAGCGTGCTCTCTCTAAAGAACTCAAAGCTCCCACACATGGTATGTAGCTAGGTCCAGTATATATAGTTTCAGTTGGATTAGTCTGTGTAACCAAAGTCCTGGGCACATACAGTGATTTAAACAATTCATGGAATATTCCTTTCATCAGAAGATAAACTAGAAGTAGGCACAAAGTATTAATCATATGATTGATTTGCAATCTTCTAGGAAAGACTGTTTTTCAGTATCATGGATACTGGCACTTGTGTACTGCCACTCACAAAGAATAATGCATCAAGATGTAAAGCCACATAATGTCATGATTGACTATGAGATGCGCAAACTTCGACTGATAGACTAGTGGCCTTGCCAAGTTCTACCATCCTTTAAGGGTTTAAAATGGTGAAAATGTATAATAATTTTTTTTTTGCCGACCATATGTTTAACTTGCTGAATTATTCAAATTACTTGTTAAAAATGACAATTACTGGTAAAGTAAATTTATTTTCATTCGTTTATCAGGTAAGAAAAAAATCTTTTATAATTTTCTAAAGATACCTATAGTTTTTCCTTCTATAGGGATTGTACCTTGCTGGATTTCTTCTATTATGAAATTCTTCGATAAATCACGAATGAAATGATCCACACTTGGATAAAACAAATAGAAAAAACAAACATTAGAAAAGAAAGCTTCATTAACTTTTCAACTAATTGTTCGTTTCCATGCCAGATGCTGAAAAAATGTGAAAAAAAAAAGGCGAGATCACTTGTGTGGGGGCTGGGTCGTACACTGCATCGACCCAAATGTATGGACCATCAGCTGCAACAGAAACCGAGTCTTATACTGTGAATCTCATACTTTGTTTCACAGTTTTTCTTAATAAAGACAAACATGATCACTGTTTCAGAACCAGTTTCTCACAGTTGCCTTACATGGTCATTATGCCCTAGCTAACCCCAACCATACGTAGCATGTTAATTTTTAAGTGAATTAATTGACCTCAATTTAAAAACAAAGTACTGATTTGGCTGGCAATATGTTGATATACAAGATCAAACAAATTTCCCAAACAGAAAAAGTCAGTATGATAATCCATCCATAGTTTCCACCTTCTGTTGTTCCAGGAACAGAGATAAACAGGTGTTCGATCTCAATGTTTTCAATTGTCAGAGCTATGTTCCTTTCGTTCCATTACAAATATATATCAGCATCTTTTTATTTACCAGAAGAATAATTCGATGGTAATGGTAAATACATATTTGAGACCATATCAGTTCTCCAACAATTTGAGAACTTGATAAGCACAATTATGCCATCTATATTACTGATCTCTTATATTTGTGTATCCAGTTAATCATGAGCTATGTGACGATGTATCTCTATAGATAATCAAGCATATGGTTCATATCTGTGTTCAAATTATTAAATTATAAAAGGAAGCAAATTATAAGATATCAGAAAAAAGTTCCGATAACAACATGAATTGAAAGTCTGAAAGTAACAATAAAGTCTGTCAGTCCCATATCCAGCATGTGCTGGCAGCCTGGCACTGTTATGGGTGAAAATTTTCCAATTATATTGTATTCTATTGGTTAGTTGCTAAGAATATGTGCTACTTCTTTTTGGTCTGGAAAATATACAATTACTAATGACATTGTAGTATAAGAGATCAATTACTATGATTCATTATGCTGAACAATTAATAGACAAATAATTATTGAGAAGGGATCCAATTACCATCATTTTGGTGCCACATCGGTGCCATTAAAATTAAATATCAAATAACTATTATTTAAATTCTTAAATAATAAAACTAATTGAAGGAATATTTTATAAATATCATCTTATATATGTATACAAAAATTTATATTATTTCGATATTATTTATATAGGCATCAAGCATTAATAAAATCAACGGACCAAATTTTACAATTTAGACACGTTATTTGATGGCTATTCAAATAAAGTTAAAAAATTTTGATTTTTCATATACATACAATTGAGATGATATAGAATACATCTAACGGTTCACATTTTTAAATTTATACATAAATAAATAAATAGACACCATGGACACCAAAAAAATGGTAATTGAATCCCTTCTCATAATTATTATCACATTATTCCCCACTTACTGTAAGGTATAATTTATCTCCTCTGCTAATCTCTGTCTTCCCGTTACATCTCCCTATTTGTTTGATACTAAAATATAGTTTTGGTTTTGTTTAGTAATTTTAATTCTTTTTTGGATATGCAAATATTCTTTTGGTATAAAAGACCGCGCGCGTAAGAGTAGACATATTTGCTAGTACAATTAAAAGAAGGGCGAGTATCTGATGTGATGATCGTTGTATTTATACATTTTTTTTTTTTGCTAAGTTTATTATTTAATTTTCCTTCTCTTTTGGAGAGAAGAATTGACAGAAGTTTTTAAGTTTTTTAATTTTCTTTCTTTTTGCTCCAATCATGAATTCTTCTTAATTTGAACATGTCAAGAAGAAAGCTAACTCGGGTGAGCCCATATATCTATACTAAATTATTAAATCTCAAACATGTTTCATTTTCCCTAACATGTTACCAACAGTTCCTGCTTATTTTTCTTTTAGTTGTGTGAATATAGTAATGAATATATAAAGATATTTAATTGATGTGCCTCTGTCCCGCAGCAAAGCGCGGGTAATTGATCCTAGTTTGTATATAATCTGGAAAATTGTGGCACCCGCCACGAAGGTCTTTGCATGGTTAATGGCACCAAATAAGATAACCATGATAGAATCCGGTGAAAGAGGGCACAGTAAACATTTGTTATATGTGCACGGTGATTGAACTTGCTATCATGTTTTATTTCGGATCAAGTTCTTAATTTTTAAAATCACTCTAATGAATCATATAATTTATATTTTAAAATATTTAATTTCATTGTTTTAAATTTTTAGAGATACACAACCATATTGATCACTAAATTTCTTAATTCGTACATCAAATTTGATCCAATGAACATCGGACCTCCTCTTATTCCCTCTGTCTCACCGTTCATATGGTACAATAGTGACACTACCCTGCTCTTTAATGGTGAGATGAACAAAACTACGGCTCTACTCTTCTATTTGAAAAGTAGTGGTTATTTTTATATTTAGAAAATAAAAATAAAAAATTTATAAAAAAGAAATAAAATAAAAAATTCAAAAATAAATGATTTGATATGCGACCTCAAATCTTAGACCGCATACCAAGTCTGTGACCCCAATCTTAAGCCACAAACTAAGTTTGCTGCTCCCAATCGCTCAAAAATGCCTTTGATTTTTGTTTCTTTCGGCCTTTTACCCCTCCAGTCCGAAACTTTCTCCCTTCCCATTTGTTGCCTCTCAAAACCCCATCTTTTCAACCCCCTCTGCCTCTTTAAATCGAAAATTAACCCCACTCTCATCTCTCATTCGCTTCCTCCCTCAAATTCAGCCATACAAATTCAACCTCTCTCCTCTCCCTTTGTTAGTTTGGTGATCTAGATGACCAATCATTTATATTGGTGCTCTTATTTTATTTCATGTATTAGATAATTTATATCATTTTATTTCTTGAGTTTTATATATTTCATAGATTTTTTGAGTTGATACTTGAATTGTGAGACTATAATTATTATAAGAACTCTTAATTGTCCTAATGTACTTCAAATGTGTTTATATTTTAATAGAATTTGGTCATTAAAATTAGTTTTTTTTTTAATTGCATTTTATATTATCTACTTATGTTTTTTCCAGCTAGTTAGGGGCACTGCTATCTTTTGGTTTTGATTTTATATTTTTGAAGCTTTTAGAATATTTGAATGCATTTGGGGCATCAAACTAGATGAATCGAGCACTAAAATTAAGTGTGTGGACCACACACCTCTCTTATCTGAAGTTTCAGATCGCACATGAGCATATCTAACGTCGACAAAGAATCAACAACCGACTTCTATGATGCCTCTTAGCTATTTGAGCAAGCTCTAGCCATCTTTCTCTCCATCTTCAACTACATTTAGATCAAAAGAGGCTAGAGGACATACTAGACCCTTCTCGAGATTTGTGCCATGCGTTTTTAAGGAAGATCAAGGCCAAAGATTGAAGACCAGAGTCGATGACTCGAGTGACACCCTAGGCAGCAAGAGACATTGGTTTTATTATTATTTATATAGATTGTTTGTTATTACTTGTTTGCTTATAATGTATTAAGTATTATCTTTGTTTGCTTGTGAAGATCTAGCCATAATCGGCAAGATCCGTTAGTTTCTAGAGCTAGAATGAAATACTTGAGTTTTGATTATGGTTTGGTATTTTTATCATTCCATATGTGATTTTGTATGTTGTGCATTATTTATATGTTTGATTGAATGTTTGTCACAGGTGTTCATAATTCATAAGAACAGATAACGAACTGAATTAAATGAGAATTAAAATAAGTTATCAATATAGGAGAAGGAAGAGAGAGTGTTCTAAAAAGTTATTTCTTTGATTTTGAACAAAAAATATAAGTATTTTATCTCTTTTATTTATCTTTTAACTCTACCTAAATAAGTTTATATAAGTATTTTCTCTTTTTAATGCATCTTTTTGGGTCAATATCCCGAGCTACGATGCTCAGGTTTATTTTGAGCTATTTCTTTAGCTCATCTTGCCTGCTGCTTTTTTGGATTATGAATTGTCAATGTGGAATTTCAAAATTCTTGTCTGTTCGAAATCAGGACTTGAAGTTTACAATCTTTTAACAGTTAAAAGGCAATTAAGGAAAGGGGATTTCAATAGCAGTCCTTCACCCAAGGACCAGCAAGAAGAGGATACAAACAAAAATAATTGGAAAAAAAAATCATACAGATAACAAGAGAGTTTACATGTTTAGATCGCAAGGTGTTAATCCCTTGTATCAGCAAGCTGTGCGGATAGCAGAATGAATTCAGAAATGAAACGCACATTTCTCTGGTAATCCAGTCCAGTCCTTGGGGCCTTGGGGCCTTGGGCCTTTGGGCCTTGGGCTCTGTAGTCTGTAGGAAAAAAGAGCATTTTAATTAAATTTGCTTTGCTTTTTATTTCGCTACCTCCCTTTTCGCATCGACTTTTGGAGTATTTTATTTTATTTTATGATTTATGATTTTATGATTATGAAGGCAGTTTAAAAGAGGGGAAGAAACCAGGCCTCGAACTCTCTCTCTCCTCTCCTCTCCTCTCTTTTAAGTTCTAACCCTATCGCACTCTCCTCTTCCCTCCGCCCAATCTCCCTCTCCTCTTCCCAATCGGGCTGTCTTCGTCTTCTCCGGCTATTGCCGGACCCACTCCCAGTCCGGACACACGCCTTCTTTCTTCGACCGTCTGGTAATTGATCTCTCTCTCTCTCTCCAGCTCTTTCTCTTTCTGTCGTGCTGATTCCGTTATCGCGTTTGATATCTAATCACCGTTGCATTCTGTTCGGAGCTGGATTTATACACTGTACAATGTCTTCTCTCCAAAGTTTGAACTTTCAGCGTATCTGATCAATCTCTTTGCTGGATTTTTGGCTCTCGATTATTTTTTTATACTTTTTCAGTATAGATTTGTCTTACTACCGACAAAAGGTGCTATTGCCGCATCATCTCCTCCTTCTCTAAGTGGTATTCCAATTTGCTTAACCAATCCATTGTTTATTACCTACAATGCTTCTTCCCCATCTTGCTATGGAGTGGTTTTGTATTAATCAGGATTTAATACGTCTTTGCATAACTAGTTTCATCTGTACTGTCAAGTGAACAAAATGGTCAGTTTTCCCTCTATTCAAAATGTAGATGTCATGATTATTCATGCACTGCCTTGTAACTCTGATTTAATAAGTTTGAGAAGAGAAGATTACCATGGTACATTTGAAACTTAATCTGGTTTTATTTTAAATTAGGTACTGATGATTTGATAATACTCATTGAACATGCCGTCAGTATCAATTTAGGGGAGGGATCACTTGACGATAACTATTTTGACAATCTTGAAAATGGAACTTAAGATAAATTTGAAAAAAAAATCTTAAATACAGAAAAAAAAAGTTTATAGCTATATTCTCAAGAATATTTTTTAAGTTTTTTTTTATTTTTTGAAGTTCTATTGTGAAGTGATTCCTCCCCATCAATTTATTGTCTTTTTTCGTCCACTTAATATATTTCTATTTTTTTATTTCAGGTGGATGCTTCTATTATAATTTGGAAAAATGGCAGTGGATGGGTGCATAAAGCCAGTGCCTTATAACCCTCCGAATGATGATTCTGACGATGATGATGGGCCCTTGACTTTCAAAAGACAGAAAAAACCAACCACCACAAAACCAGCCCTTGCTTCACGTAAGGCTACTAAACCTCCACAAACCTCGATCAACGGAGAAAGCTCTAACCCGTCAAAGGGAAAATCAGTTGCATCTACCTCAAAACCACTATCGATAGCTAATGAAAGGACCAATTTGAAGAGGACCCTCAAATTAGAGAAAGACTCTGATGACTCAGAGGATGAGAAGCCAATCAGTAAAAAACTTAATCTTTCTTTGTCATGTCAAAAGCCTGTTTCAGGCGGTACCAATAAGGTGGTTATTAAGGAATCTTTAAAGAAGCAAGGGCCACCTGATGATTCTGATGATGAGAAACCTTTGATTGCTAGGTTTTCAAATACCACTGCAAAATCCACAAACACATCAAGAACATCCCCAAGTACTAGTAAACCTGATTCCAATGATTCAGAGGATGAAAAACCTTTATCCGCTAGATTTGGCACATCATCAAATCATTCCAAGTCCAAGGAGCAAGTAAAAGACACTCCTGGTACCAACAAAATCTTAAATAAGCGACCTTTAGGCAGTAGTGGCACCAGTGCTGCCACACCATCTAGTTCTGTGAAAAAGGTGAAAACAGACGCAGCGTCATCAAACACCAACTCCACAAAGGATTTGAAGAAGAGCAGCACTAGTTCTTCAAAGAAGAATTTCAAGAATAAACTGAAGTTGAAAAATAAAGACTCAAAAATTTCCAAGTTCAAAAAGCCACCTGGATCAGGAGGCGGCCGGAAATGGACTACTCTGGTGCACAATGGGGTTATCTTCCCACCTCCCTACAGCCCTCATGGGGTAAAGATGTTATATAATGGGCAGCCGGTTGATCTAACACCTGAACAGGAGGAGGTAAAGTATTTTTGGTAATTTATTTTCATGGCTCAGATTGGGTGGAGATGGTTGGCTTAGTTGTGTCCAGTTGATATGGATTATGGGTCAATGCTATCCTGATTGCATTGAAATGTTGACAATGGTACTTTGATTAGGTACTATGGCCAGGATAGGCTTGTAATTGGATTTCATATACATGGTACACTGGGAGGTCTTTTATAGAACAACTTGGCCTTATTTTAGCCGGATAGGGACATGACTATATAAATAGTGCTGGCCTGCTAGGTTATAATACTGGATCCAGACTATTCTTACAGAATTATAGTTGCTGAACTCATTAAGCATTATCTATTCATTTTTTTTATGAAATAGTTTTCCTTGTCAGGTCGCAACAATGTTTGCTGTAATGAAAGACTCTGATTATGCAACAAAGCCAAAGTTTATAGAGAACTTTTGGAATGATTGGAAGCAAATACTGGGTAAAAAGCATGTAATTAAAAAATTTGAGCTGTGTGATTTCACCCCTATTTACGGGTGGCATCTTGCTGAGAAGGAGAAGAAGAAACAGATGACCTCTGAGGTAAATTTACAAATCTTAGAAGATTTCATGTTCACCGTATAAACCTAATATAGAGTACAAACTTTGAGATGGTATGACTGGCAAAATTAGAAGCTTGCTCTGCTATGAAAAATGGTATGCTCTGTCTAGGCATGCTATTCTGTACTATGCAAGTACATTCTCTTAACACAGAGTATGGTTTAGGGCTTTATGGTTAACTTACCTTTTGAATCATAATGAGGAAACTAAAGAGGTCTAAATTTGATCTCAAATTTATCCAGCTTAATTAAATAACAAACAATAGTGATTTTTACAGGAGAAAAAATCCTTAAAAGAAGAAAAGCTCAAACAAGAGGAGAAGTACATGTGGGCCATAGTTGATGGAGTCAAAGAGAAGGTTCTCCATCCCTCTATATATATATGTGTGTGTGTGTGTGTGTGTGTGTGTGTGTGTGTGTGTGTGTGTGCGTGCTGAAGAACATTCTATTGACATAGCTTTTTTTAGGTTGGCAACTTTAGAGTAGAGCCGCCTGGATTATTTCGAGGCCGTGGGGAGCATCCTAAGGTCTTATACAATCATAAGTAAATTCTTGCAGATCTATTCAGTAGAGAAATTATGTCTAATGTTAATGTAAGTATTTAATGTAGATGGGAAAGCTCAAACGGCGCATCAAGCCTAGTGACATAACAATCAATATTGGAAAGGGAGCTCCAATTCCTGAGTGTCCCATTCCTGGTCAAAAGTAACTTTCTTCTTGTTTTGCTGCTGTTGTTATTATTGTTAGTTCTCTTATTATCATTATTTCCCTTGTTGCCCTCATTGTTGTTGTCTTGATGTTTTATATCATCATTTATTTTGCTCATTGGAAAGGTACTTCTACGGTTCTACCCTTGATTGCTAGACCCTTACTGATTTCCTTAATATACAGCTTATAAAAATAGCAAGGCTTGATATACTTATATTGAATCAACTTATAATGAAAAACAAACAAATCAAATGTACGGAAGTTCACTTTTGATTGAAAAATGATGGTTGTTGTTAGGTGGCAGGAGGTGAAGCATGACAACACAGTGACATGGCTTGCATATTGGAGCGATCCCATAAATCCTAAAGAGTCAAAATATGTTTTTTTGGCTGCTAGTAGCTCTTTGAAGGGTCAAAGTGACAAGGAAAAGTATGAAAAGGCTCGCCTTTTAAAGGTATCCCTCCTTATTCTTTTTAATCTTTTGCATACTATGCTTGGGTAATCCTTGACAGTGATTCATATTACTTGTAACTATGCAGGAATACATTCACAATATTCGTGTGAATTACACGAGAGATTTTACTAGCAAAGATGCTATGAAAAGGCAGATAGCCGTTGCCACGTACCTCATTGATAAGCTTGCACTCAGGGCAGGCAATGAAAAGGTCCCATTTATTTAGAAATTAATTTCAATAAAGATATCCTTAGGTCATACTTAAGAAAATTAATAGTGATGTTTTTTCCATAGGATGATGATGAGGCTGATACAGTTGGTTGTTGTACTCTTCGAGTGGAGAATGTCACATGTGTGCCACCTAACAAGTTACAGGTGAAACTAGAATCGTGCAATTGTAATTTCACTATGAACTCACCTTTTTGTTGTGTAACATCTCTTTTTCTCTCTAGTTTGACTTCCTGGGTAAAGATTCGATCAGATATTTCAACACTGTGGAGGTTGAGTTGCCAGTTTACAAAGCTATTGAGGATTTCCGAACCTGTAATTTCTCTCTTCCACTCTCTCACATCTTATTTATTTTCTCATTTCTTTCACTCTTTCCACCTCTCGTATTTTCCTTATATGTCGCATGATTGAACAGCAAAAAATGGTGACGGGAAAAGAAAAGGACCTGGAGATGATTTATTTGATAAACTTGACACTAGTAAATTAAATGCTCATTTGAGGGAACTTATGCCTGGCCTGACTGCTAAAGTTTTCCGTACCTATAATGCTTCTATCACCTTAGATGACATTGTAAGATTCTTTAATCCTTTTCTTTATTTTTATTGTTAATTTTGTGTTTGGAGTCGTATGATGTAGATAGATATCAAATGGTTTTTCTTTAGAATAACCTCAATTGCAATCTCATAGAACGTTCATTTGGAATATCCAAAGGATGTGGTGGTTATAAATTCTAACAAAATTTCAATCTGTTTATATGTGACTATGTGAGAAATTCACCTAATATCAAGAAGATGGAAAGTCATCTGATATCGTGTTTGGAAAATTTTGAAATTTACTTGTTGCTTTGGTCACTATCTATTTGTTCATTTAATTTTCTGTGTACAGTTGAGCTGTGAAACAAGGGATGGTACCCTCCCAGAAAAGATTGCTGTCTATCAAGGTGCAAACAAAGAGGTGATCCAGCAAAAATATTTTATATCGTACACTCCAATTTACTCGCTACAAAATATGAATTACCTCCCTCACATTTCCTCTTTTTTTTACATTGACAAATAGGTGGCCATTATATGCAATCACCAGAGGAGTGTCTCCAAATCACATGAAGCGCAGATGTTGCGACTGAATGAGAAGATAGATGAGTTGAAGGTTTGTAGTTCCTTTTTTTATTGAGTGTATATCCCAAATCTGAGAAGATTTTAATTAAAACAGACATCGATTTTAGACTTTTGTGATGTTTGCATTGGCAGGCACAAAGAGAAGAATTGGAGGAGGATTTCAATCGAGCCAAGAAAGGAAAGCCTCCACTAAAGGATAGAGATGGGAAGGCAAAACGCAACTTGGCCCCTGAAGCGTAAGAAATCTATAGGCCCCAAAAAGCATCTGCCTCTTTGGATCCCAGAGTGCTAATCACCTACTATACTTTCTCTGATTATGTTATTAAAGTTCTATTGGGAATTGTTGAAGTTAATCACCTACTATACTTTCTCTGATTATGTTATTAAAGTTCTATTGGGAATTGTTGAAGCTAATCACCTAGTATGCTCTTCTGATAATGTTGGTAAACTTCGATTGGGAAAAGCTAATCATCTCTAGTCTGGGAAGCTTTTCAAGTTTGTCATGGAGCATTGTTAACTTGTATATTTTGTGGAAATACAGGATTGAGAAGAAGCTGACCCAAATAGATACCAAAATAGAAAAGTTGGAGCTTGACAAGAAGGTAAAGGAGGACTTGAAGACGGTTGCTCTAGGCACGTCAAAGATAAACTACCTGGATCCTAGAATCACTGTTGCATGGTGCAAGCGCCATGAAGTCCCCATCGAGAAGGTAATATTTCTTTATGGTTTTGTGTAATGCATTTGTGGTGGATATTGAACTTTTCCTATTCATTCAGAAGTTAGGAACCTCGAAAGGCTCAATTTTTGTTTGGGCTGAAATCGCAGTTGTTGACTTGGTAATTCTGCTGGATTTACAGATATTCAACAAATCGCTTCTGGCGAAATTTGCATGGGCCATGGATGTTGAACCTAGCTACAGATTTTAAGAAGCCTTTTTTTTCTTAGGGGGGTGGGTGGGGGGGGGGGGGTAGAGTCTCCAATTTTCCGTCGATGTAGGAAGTTGCTCTGATGCTATTTATATTTTTATAATTTTTATTTTCCTTTTATATGGGTGGCTCCTGGCTGAGTAGCAGTTGTGTTATTTAAGATGCCCCTGAATTTGTCGAGATTTATTGGATAGATATTGAGAGTAAGAGAGAGAATATAGAGCCCGGTAAATTTGCTATTGGGACTTAAAAATTAGTACAATTATGTTATTGTTTGTTTGGTCTTGAAATGAAACTTGAAAAAGTATTTTGGAAGGTGTTAGTGGCTTAGTGCGGTGCATGATATGATGGCCTGCTCGAATGTGTTGTATGATTATTTATGTGGGACCCACACCACAGCAGGTGATCGCATGCCTTCATCACGCACCTTCTCTATACGTAGGTTTTTATCTACTTTTTACCCAAGTGCCCTGCATCCTCGCCTCACATCTTAACGACTTAATTGCGTGCTAAATCTACCAACAAATATATAAAAAATTTACATTCCTATTCCTAAGTAGGGTACCAGCTGCTGACAATTGATGTTTCTCATTGCGCTCTAATCTACTTGTAACTACCTCCTCGAACACAAATGCATGGCACTCAGGTACTTACGCGCCTCTTCTAGGGCATATATTTAATCCTTGGTCTTTATATCCACACCCGTGCGCCCGTAACAGCCCAAACCAAGAAATGATTACGCCATGAGAGAAAAGCACTCCATAGCCATGGAGATTAACTAGGCATGCACATATGCACACAAGTTTTGGTCTCACCATCTAGTTAACTAAAGCTACATATACGCGAACACACATACATATATATACATACATACATATGTCATGCACATATATCTATATGTACATATTTGTGTTGATGTATGCATACTTATGTATGTACGTACGTGTGTAGATGTGTTAATTAGTGATCGGGTGTGGTGTCAAGTTGTGTTCACATATGCGCATACAGCACTAGACATCGCCAGTGCACAACGCGCACAGTTAGAGGCACGATTTCTAATGCCTACCGCGGTCTCGTTGGACATTGGGACGTTTTGACATTCCTAGTTTTGTTAGTATCCATTTTCTTCTATAAATGGGGACGTACTGTTTTTCCTGCTTTTTCTTTTCCTTTTTTCTGTTGTTTTGATCGGAGATAACTACATATGTTTGTTTTAATACTCAAAATAATAGTATCTAGTTATTGTGGGATTTATGTTCACCTTTTTCTCAAATTTACTGGTTTCGTATATTGTATTTGCACATTAATTTAATATAACTCTTATATATTAAAGTTGAGTTCAATACTGTACTCAATTTTTAGAGCCGTCAGGCCTGATTCTGGTGGGTTTGGCACCAACTAGTGCCTGATACCAGGTAGGACAGACAATGATTGCAATGTGTTAATTCTAATATTCAACAGAAATAAAAGATTTTAATTTAATTTAGATTAATTAATTTAAAGAACAAGCTTGGTAAGTTCTGCAAATCGAGTACAGTGTCCTAGAAACAGATAACAGCCTGTCGTGCAAGGCTGTTTCACTTCTTATGTCTCCAAGATAAAAAAATCTGCAGTTTGTCTCTTTGGTCCTGAAGGCATTAGTCATTTTATCCCAAGGGCCGATACTATTATTTTCTAATTAATAGTACTATTAAAATGCAGTCCCGGTTAAACTTTGAAGGAATTATCGTAGTAGAATGGCATCAATATCCCCGTGTTTCCACATGAGACAACAACAAAGTGTGTCAAGTGTTGATCTGGATTTACATCCCTTATACCTTCGTCAGAAAAGGACTTGAATTTTGGGATAACGTACCCTTTTGGGTAATCAACCTGATCGTAAAATGTAGGATAAGGTCTTCCACGTCTCCTTACGGGTGTAGGTATGTATCCTCCCCCAATCATTTGTATCTGCTGTCTGACCAACTCTTGCACCTCTTTCTTGGTTATGCTTTGATGATTAGGCATTCAAGAAGTGTTCTCATTGGAGCGGTTTACTTTATATGGCCTTCTAGTACTTGTACTCGGCATTTCTTCTATTTCATTATCATCTTTCACCTCTTCGAGTTTTCCTTTTGGGTTTTCATTTGACGCGGCCTTACCTCCCATCATAAGGCCTGCATGGACTGCATCATCTTGAATATTTCATCATTTTGTTTCTTAAATTCTTTTTTTTTGTTGCACCGTAATTTGTTGTTCCTGCAGCTTTAAACGAACTTTCAGCAATTCATCGGGATTAGTTGTCCCTGAATCACTAACTTCATCATCTTCTTTGTTAGAGTCTTCTTGACGGTCTCTTTCATTTTATTTGATAGCCGTGTGTTCCATCTCTGGGTTAGTACTTCTACTATTACCCCTTGTTACTATCACATGAGCCCTCGCGAGATCTAGCTCAAAGAACACATTCGTGATATCTTTTGGAATATCATCTTCTTCATAATCATCGACTCCTCCTACTTGAGCCATGTACACTGAGAAGTGTTGCTCAACTTGTTCTACTACTCGTCGCTTTTTGTGACTCGAGTTTGACGTAGTTACAATCAGGTTTTTATTCACTGGTGGTGGTCCACATTTTGTAACCCTTGATTACCACTAATAATACTAATTTGGTCAATTAGTAAAAAGTACAAGGGTTAAATTGCAATTTTAACAAGTTCTACAACAATCAAGCACAAGCAATTTCTAAACCAAAGATATGAAATAAAGTAAAGAGAAAGAGTTCAGAAATGCTCAATCAAATGATCGAGTTGACACGCGATGTAACGAGGTTCGGCGTTATGCGCCTACTCCTCGGGTCCCCGGCTTCCCGTCTAACGGTAACAAAACCGGTCCGATCTATTCAACCAAATACGAGTCTTGTACAAAGTCGAACTTTTCCCTCTTACACACAAAGGATGAGAGGCAAAGCCTAAAGTTAATGAAGTAGCAAAAGCTAGGAGTAGATTTAGCAATTGAGCAAATCACTCAAATCTCACAAGTGTTTAGAACAAGTTTAGATCAAAGATCTTGAGCTTTAGCTAGGTATAGCAAGGTTTTCTCAAAGCTCTTTAATGGTGACTATAAGAATATATTTTGCAAGTGTATTCAACAAATATAGGAGAAGGGAGATGGTCCCCCTTTTATAAAGAGCTGAAAACCAAGCATAACTCACTTTTTCGGCCTGAACCGTTATAACGGTTTACAAATCGTTATAACGGTTTACAAAATCGTTACAACGATTTATAAATTGTTATAACGGATTAAGATTCAAACGGTAAGATTGTCAGAGAAATTTGTCCGTTGTTCTGTCGTATAGCCGTTGGATCAACTGAGCTGAAACGTTATAATGATTTATCAAATCGTTATACGTTTCATGAATCGTTACAACGATTACAGAATCGTTATACGTTTCACAAATCGTTGTAACGATTACTGAATCGTTACATAACGATTCACTTTGGTTTCTTTGAGAATGTTTGTCTTAGAATATTTTTGAGTATCGAGATGACCCGTTATAACGATTACTGAACCGTTATAACGATTCACTGGGCATAAGCACTTTTCTTGTTGTTTAAGCTCAATTTCTCTTGACCAATTCAACCAAGTTTGAGTTTTACTAAACCTAAGCCTAATGCAGTCTTGATTAAGCTCTTGTATCCCAGTACTAGTCTTAGTTCTTGTGCACTAGTCCATTTGCATGTTAATCACTGCACAAAACTCAAAAAAGGCAAATTGTAAAATTTAAGATTGTTTTGCAAATCGACAAATCAAAAAAGATGTTAAGTGTAACAATCTCCCACTTTTGTCGATTTACAAAACATGCATGGGTGCATAGATATCACATATGATGTGGATTTCACTCAAAAACTTCTCCCCCTATTTGGAAATCAGGCAAAAGGGTGCGATTAAAGAATTTATTTTAATTTAGCACCCCCTAAATTGATTGCTCTCCCTTAATATATGCACCGTGTATAAGATAAAGAATTTAAAATACTTCCAAGATAATATAATACATTAGCTAACTCCCCCTAAATATGTTGCACGTTTTAAGATTTAGAGTTAACAAGGCTTCCCCTTATTTAGTGCATAATTCAAGAAAAAATTGAGCATAGCTTCCCCTCAATTTATCAATTCTCACATTATTTGGAGCAAAGCTCCCCCTTAATTGAACAACCCCATTTAGTCCAATCAATTTAGCAATTCCATATTATTAAGAGTATAATAAGTAGGGAGAATCACAACTAATGCAACAATTAATCTCAATCACATCATTACTTGACATAGCTCCCCCTCAATTTAGCAATTTAGATCATTTTGATTGTTTGGAGATGATTTTATATATAAGATTGACAGAAATTTTATTGCTATGCTTGAGATACATGTCAATTTAAGTTTTGAGACTTCATATGCATCTAAATTTATCCCTTAAACTCTAACATCCCTAATTGAAACCTAAGTTCACGATGTTGTTCGGTTGGAAGGGGTTTTGTGAAGATATCGGCAATTTGATTTTTGGTATCAACATGAATGAGTTCGATATCTCCTTTTTCAACATGGTCACGAATGAAATGATGTCGAATTTCAATGTGTTTGGTTCGTGAATGGAAAACCAAATTTTAGAAAATTTGGATGGCGCTAGTGTTGTCACACGTAATTGGTACTTTGCGGAAGCGTAAATCATAGTCATTGAGTGTGTGAATTATCCAAAGGATTTATGTGGTACAACTACCGGCCGCCATGTACTCGGCTTCCGCGGTGGATTGAGCCACGGAAGTTTGTTTTCGACTTGACCAAGACATAAGCGATCCACCAAGGAATTGGCATGTGCCGCTTGTGCTTTTCCTATCTACTCGGTTTCCCGCGAAATCCGCATCGGTATACCCTATCAAGTTTAATTCGGATTGTCGACCATACCATAACCCTAAACACAAGGTACACTTAATATATTTTAATATGCGTTTGACGGCTTTGAGGTGGGATTCTTTAGGGTTAGATTGAAACCTAGTACAAAGACAAATAGAAAACATTATATCTGACCGACTAGCCATTAAATAAAGTAGATTACCTATCATAGCTCGGTATTGAGATATGTCCATCGGTTTTTCGCTTTCATCCGCGTCAAGATTGATGTTGGTAGCCATAGGAGTTTTGCTCGTATTGCTATCCTCAATACCAAACTTCTTCATCAACTCCTTGGCATATTTCTCTTGGTTCATAAAAGTTTCTTCCGGTGTTTGTTTGATTTGAAGTCCAAGGAAGAAGTTGAGTTCACCCATCATGCTCATTTCAAATTCACTACTCATCAAAATTGAAATTTCTTCGGCAAGTGTCGCATTAGTTGAACAAAAAATGATATCATCAACATAAATTTGAACCAATAATAGATCATTGTCTCTTTTCTTAGTGAATAGAGTTATGTCATTTATTCCTCTTGTGAACTCATTTTCAATTAGAAAGGAACTAAGTCTACCATACCATGTCCTAGGAGCTTGTTTTAAACCATATAAAGTTTTATCAAGTTTATAGACATGGTTAGGAAATGTTGGGTTAACAAAGCTCATTGGTTGATGTACATAAACCTCCTCCTCTATGGTTCCATTAAGAAAAGCACTCTTAATATCTATTTGGAATAGTTTGAATCATTTGCAAGAGGCATATACTAAGAGCATCCTAATGGACTTAAGATGAGCAACCGAGGCAAAGGTTTCATCATAATCTAATCCTTCCATTTGCCTAAACCCTTGTGCAACCAATCTCGCTTTGTTTCTCACAACATTTCCTTCTTGATCCTTTTTGTTTCTAAAAACTCATTTTGTACCAATAATATCTCTATTCTTTGGCCTAGGTACAAGCTCCCAAACTTTGTTCCTTTCAAATTGGTTGAGTTCAAGTTGCATGACAATGATCCAATCGGGATCCATATTGGCTTATACAAATTTAGTTGGTTCAATTTGAGAGACAAATGCACAATGAGCAATCATAAGGTTGACACCCGACCTAGTCTTAACACCTTCTCTAGGGTTGCCAATAACATTAGAGAGAGGGTGAGAGGATACTTCCCTTAGATTTTTCGGAGGTTGATAAGAAGTCGATTGTGCATTTAAGCTTCCCTCTTGATTTGCTCCACCAATCAATGGAGCTTCATTTGTTGTAGGTTGGTTTGGAGCATCTTGAGGTGGATCTTGAATTTCAATCACAATCTGTCTTCTCTTATGCCCATCATCTAGCATGTCTTCTTGTGAGTCGCCTTGACCTACATCATTAACACTACCATTCTCGGCCAGTGCATTAGCATTTTTATCGAATTTTATATGCATGGATTCTTTAATAGTGTTAGAAGTGGGTAGGTAAATTCTATATGCTTTGCTTGTTATGGAGTAACCAACAAAAATACCTTCAATAGATTTTGAATCAAACTTGGTTACTTTTGGCATTTCATCAATGACAAAGCATTTTGAACCGAATGCTCTAAAAAACATTTTCATCAATGACAAAGCATTTTCATCGTAACAAGCTGTGTTGAACCGGTCCAACAAAGTATATCTACTATAGTCATCAACTCAAGTATATCTACTATTGTCATTGATGAAATCCCCGGCTTCCCGTCTAACGGTAACAAAACCGGTCCGATCTATTCAACTAAATACGAGTCTTGTACAAGGTCGAACTTTGCCCTCTTACACACAAAGGATGAGAGGCAAAGCCTAAAGTTAATGAAGTAGCAAAAGCTAGGAGTAGATTTAGCAATGGAGCAAATCACTCAAATCTCACAAGTATTTAGAACAAGTTTAGATCAAAGATCTTGAGCTTTAGCTAGGTATAGCAAGATTTTCTCAAAGCTCTTTAATGGTGGTTGTAAGAATGTATATTGTAAGTGTATTCAACAACTAGAGGAGAAGGGAGATGGTCCCCCTTTTATAAAGAGCTGAAAACCAAGCATAACTCATTATTTCGGCCTGAACCGTTATAACGGTTTACAAATAGTTATAACGGTTTACAAAATCGTTACAACGATTTATAAATCGTTATAACGGATTAAGATTCAAATGGTAGGATTATCAGAGAAATTTGTCCGTTGTTCTATCGTATAGCCATTGGATCAACTGAGCTAAAACGTTATAACGATTTATCAAATCGTTATACGTTTCATGAATCGTTGCAACGATTACAGAATCATTATACATTTCACAAATCATTGTAACGATTACTGAATCGTTACATAACGATTCATTCTGGTTTCTTTGAGAATGTTTCCGTCTTAGAATATTTTTGAGTATCGAGATGAACTGTTATAACGATTCACTGGGCAGAAGTACTTTTCTTGTTGTTTAAGCTCAATTTCTCTTGACCAATTCAACCCAGTTTGAGTTTTACTAAACCTAAGTCTAATGCAGTCTTGATTAAGCTCTTGTATCCCAGTACTAGTATTGGTTCTTGTGCACTAGTCCATTTGCATGTTAATCCCTGCACAAAACTCAAACAAGGCAAATTGTAAAATTCAAGATTATTTTGCAAATCGACAAATCAAAGAAGATGTTAAATGTAACTGATTTAACTCTATGTCCCAACTGACTAAACACACTCTCTTGAGGGTCTTCGTGTGCCTGTTGAGAAGGACTTTCCTTTGGAACCCACACTTATTTCATCTTATGAGGCTTGGGTTTAAACTCTCACTGATTCCCGGGGAACATAGATAGTTTGCTCCCTGTGGTTGGGGAATGTTAGCCAGGTCTTTACAGATTCTCGAACTGGAGTGGGAGCTTGTTGGATATGTTCATCCGTCATTCATTACCACCTTCGTTGTTTTCTTTCCTTCATGGCTTTGTGCGCCTGGTAGATGGCACTGGTAGAGGTAGGGGGTTTTAGTTTGCCTCTATACATCTGAGCTTGCTAAGGTTGTAGTTGTGGAACCTCTCAAACACCGTGTATTTGACCAGTGTGAGATTCTTACCACCCTTAGTGGTGAGAATGAGTTGGCCACCGGGACAGCTGGCTTAGCCATCGGGATAGCTGGCTTGGCCACCAGCTGATCCTGATATTGTTTCGGGGCCCTTTTCTTATTGAGCCTTGGGGCTTGCTGTGGTACCGGCACTGGTGCAGGGTAAGAAGATGATGTTGCGGCCATCCTTCTTCGGTATGATCTATTTTTCTTTTGAGGTTGGGGAGGAGTTTCCATTATGTTGTTACGAATGTCCTTCTCAGTGAAGTAGAAGCAGCATTCATCATCCTCTTCCATGACTTGAAGTGGTTGCGGGATTGGAGTGACCATAATAGGAGTCACTGGAGCAGGTTGTGATATCATCGAGATTTGAGGAATTGTCCTGACGAAGAAGTAGTTCCTTCCTTGAGCATCCTGAGCAAAGCTCATCGGAAGAGGAACCATATATTTGTTGATGTTGGAGTTCAAATTGTTGCTAAAAAAATGTCATTTCCTACAAACACAAACAAACTCAAGTTTTAATTAGTTACTCATGATCATTTAATAGTAACCTATTATTTATTTTATTTATATTCTATTCTTTTTCTTCTCAGTGAATGGAAGGAAAACAAGGTCTCACCGGGCGTGCCAGATCCTGTGTGACCCTTTTTCGCGCATATCCTCACTCAGGAAATGAATCGAGTGAGAATTACGGAGGAAGGACACGGTATCACCGTTGAATGTATATTTAGTGATTGTGGGGACTTTATTAGTTTCAGTGAATGCAAGTCATCACTGTTAATTACCCTGGACTATGAACCATAAGAACCTTCAATCTAAGAAGAGAAGAATTAGAATATAAATAAAAACTATTAAATATATCACTTTGAATAATGAGAACTAATCAACAATAATTATCCCTGATTTTGGTGTTTTAGTGAACTTGTGTGGTAGCTCAAATATAATACGAGAATGGTAAATCTGGGTGTTCTTATACTTTATGGATTCAGTTATCAGAAGATGGTGAATTTGGTCCATTTAATTATCTTACCGATCTTCAGATTATGAAACTCTGTGAGTTCATAATTTGGGATGTTTAAACCTGAGCGTTTTGGGCTTTATTAGGTTTGATTTATCAGAAAACATATGAGATTTAGATCACTTGATTGTCATACCGATCTTCCAGATTATAAAACTATGCTAGCTCATAATCTGGGCAATGTAAACCTGAGCGTTTTAGGCTTTATTAGATTTAATTATCAGAAAATGTGTGAGATTTGAATCACTTAGTCACTTAGTTGATCTTTTAAATTGTAAAGTTTGAAGCGCTATGCCAATCTACAACTTAGATATTTAAAATCTAAGAATATTGAGCTTTATTAGATTTTCTTATCAGGAAACCGGTGAGATTTGGGTCACTTAATGTTTTTTAATGATCTTCCAAATTATAAAATTTGACGCACTATCAATTCATAACATGGATAATAAACCTGAGTTTTATGTATTTTAATAGGTTTATTTATTATAAAAATGGATGAGATTTAAGTTACTTGATCATCTTAAATGAATCGTAAACATTTTGCTAATTTATGATCTAAAGAATTAAATTTAATATTTAACTTTTATTGTTTAGAAATATATTTATAATTTATTCCATTTGTTTCGTTCATTCAAAACGGGAATTCATTTTTATTTATAAGAAGTAAAATTTTAAATTACTTCATTTATTTTATTTATTTGAAAAGATTATTTATTTTATTTATATTTATAAGAAAGGAATTTTAAAATTATTTATAATTCTATTTTTTATTTAAAGAGAGTTAATACTTTTTTAGAGATATTTCCAAATAAGAGAATTATTATGTATATATCTACTTTATATTGTTATTACTATTATTATTATTATTTTGAATTTTAAGAAAAATGAATGGGTTTATTTAACTAAGAATGAATTTTATTACTTATATGTATTTAATTATCTTTTATTATTAACGAAAAGAAATACTACACATTTATCAAGAGAAGATATATGTCTAGGATTCATTTATATTATAAAAAAATAATTATGTTATTATTTATTAATATCTAAATTATTTTATAATATGTATATTTTTTATCATTTATCAATCAAAAGAGAGTAAATTATTATTTTTTCGTTCCGTTATGATAAACTTTATAATTTTATAAAATTTTATACAAAATATAAAGAATTAAAAATATATAGTCAATTTGGAGTCTAAGATATACTTTTTTATCTAATGCATATTCTATTATTTACAGATTTTTTTTTTATTTTTTTTAATTGTTTTGGGTTTTATTTTTATTTTTGCGCAATGGGCCAAATTGCCAGAAAATGTACTTTATTCCCCCCTTTACTTATTTTTTTTGTGGGCTGTATGAGAGAAGCCCGTCTTCCTTTCTTTGATATTTTTTTATTCATTTGGGCTGAGTTGCTTGATTCTTCATTTTTTTTTAAACTATACTGGACAATTCCCTTTCTGACATTTCCTCTTTGTTGCACATCGGGCCGATATTTGATTAATTTTATAACTTCTTAACTTTCATTTTTTTTGTTCAGAATTTGGCCTATGTCATTTAATTGTGTCAACTACCTTTGAGCAATTAAAATCCTTTTCAATATTTTATTCTTTTGAGAGTACCAGCATTTTTAATCGTTATAATAAATAATAAAATAAAATAAAAAACGCTGGTCATCATTTTTCAATACATTTTATTAATTAATACCCAATAGCATCCATATGTGTTATTCAACTTTAATACTTATTGCTTTTGATTTATAATTGAACTTACCTGAACTCATTTCATTATTCTTGCTTAACATTATTACTCTCTTACCGATTGATTTAATTTGAACTTAACTCCCTTTTGTGAAGACTTCCTAGCATTTATGACTTCAAATCATTCTTATTTTAGAGTTCTAACACAATTCCTGATAAAAGAATGCATAGAAATTTTCTGATACATTCATTCATACTTAGGAGTCAATTAAGTTCAGACCAAACCAATAGCAAGTTTTGAAGTTGGTACACACAGTTGTGTATTAACCGGTACCAACCTTGCAATGGTTGAGTTTGACACACACGGTTGTGTATTAACCGGCACCAAACCTTGAGGATCTAGTACACAGATTGATATAGCCGGCACTAGATCCTAAATCCTAACTCCTAACTTGATCAATTGAGGTTAGATGTGCATTATCTTGGCACCCAAAAGATCTGATCAAGAGTTTGGAACAAAATATAATTTGAATAACGAACTATTTTATTAAAAATAACTTATTCATTGTATTCTCTGCCACTGATTTGATCTAACTGGGTTAGATGTGTATTAACTTGGCACCCAAAAGATCTAATCAAGGGATTTTGAATAAAAACGCAAAATAGAATTATATTTCAAAGAACAAATACTGCTAAATATATTTCTAAATGTTTTATTAAACTTTATTTATTTATTTTTTTAAAAAGAAAAACTTCACAATTTTTAACAAACACGCCAAAAGAAATCATATATTCAGTAGAATTAATCTCCACTCATTTATTTAATGATCTCATCAACTTTTAAACTGATTCAACACAGTTATTTAATGAACTCCTATATATATATATATATATATATATATATATATATATATATATATATGCAGATTTTGATTTATTATTGCAATCGAGTTTGCAAGTTAAACCTTACTGCGAGCTTAAAACAGAGAGTGATAAACTTCCTTATCATCTTGTTGTTTGTTTATTTTGTTTCTTTCTTACTGCCCTTTCAACTTATTATGCAAGTGATAAACTTCCTTACAGGGGCGAATGCATAGTGTACCAGGGGAGGGGCCCCCTGAATTGTCGATTAATTTTATTGAGAAAAAAATATTTAATATCATATATAATGAAATAATTATGCAAAGATATCAAAATATAAAGTTTTATTCATGAAAATTTTCTTCATCAACTTGATTATCTATTACTTTGAGCTTTATTTTATTGTTATTTTTAATATATAAAATATTATTATTTAAATAAATTTTTTATTAGGTAAGAATATATATTAAATTATTATTTTTTTATTTAGTACCCGATTAGTTAATGGATTTAAACCCGATAAGCTATTACAATCCGATATTTGCCCCCCTGACTAAAATTCTACATCCGCCCATGCTTCCTTATTACTCTCAGGGGTAAATTACACGTGTCATTAACCCAATCTCTGACAAGTTTTGTATTTCTCACAACCATCTTTTCTTCAGGTTTCTATCCGTTGAACCCAATGACATGTCATTCAATTGCTCTGATAAACATTTCCATAATCTTTTTATATCATTGCGCTCACTATATTCTCATGATTCGGAGGTCTTAATTAATTAATGACAAAATAATTCCTCATATGATGAAGTTAGCATAATTATTTATCAGTTGATGGTGCCTCTATCTTTCTGGCAAGCATCATCCCTTCTCTAGAGGGCTCTTGTCTTCCTTCATTCACGTGTCAGATAAATAATCTTTAGTCTATTGCATTTCATTTGTTGTTTGATCTGATGATTCACGCATTGAGCCATCACTTAACTATTTGTCAGATTTAGTCTCCTAGTATAGTCTTTCTTTGATTGATCCTACCTGGTTTATAATCGTGATCATCGGAGAGAACCAAAGCCTCATTCTTTCTTTTATCTACTTTTTAATTTCATCATGCCTCTCTCACAAGACTTCTCGTCGGAATGAGGCACAAGACTTCTCGCCGGAGCTCAGCCACCATCTCAGCAGCAGCATTGCGTGAAAAGAACAAGAAGCAGAAGATAGACGAAGAGACGAAGAGACGAATTCAAATCATTCTCTCTTTTCGACTAGACCGGGTTTTCAGGCTCCATTGAAGAAACGTGCCCTTCATCAGGCTAGCGGCTCATAGGGACCAGGTTTAAACAAAATTCTTTATATCTCTTTATAGCTATGCTCTTTCATAGAACAAATACAGGGTGTTAAATGTAAATAATCTCGCCATTTGGGCTTTTAACCTAGCGGGTAGGCCTTTCACCTGTTTAGTACATGCATCAAATGAGCTCCTGGCTATAACTTGGGCCGAATTCAAGTCTTCAAGTTATTTTTTTTAATGATCTGTTATTCAAAATTAGCCCCAAAATAAAAAGAACATGAAAAACTTTATGTTAATTTTGTTTATCATTTTATCCTTACATCGGCCATTAAATAAATTCAAAGCCTTATTCTTGATTAAGTTGATCATTTTCAGAAATATCTCTTTTGTGTTTTTTTTTTCTGAAAAAGTATCAAAATAATTTTAAAACTTCATGAAAATTTATTTCTCATGAGGTATGAATTTTAGAGGCTTTAGCTTTTGAGTCTAGACTTATTAGGCCCATTTTTAAAAATTTAGATAGTTTTAGGGACTTAATTTAAATATTTAAATATTTACTTTCTCTTCTTCTCTCTTTCCTTCTAGCACTTTGAATTTATCCTTCCTTTTCAAGGTAACATATGAATCTCATTATTCAGATGATTTATGTTACTTTTCTTCTTTCCTTTTTTTATATCTTGAATATTTTACTTTTTAAATATTTTAGGGTAAACAATAATACATGAGGTACTAATGCTTATCATTTTTGTTTAATTTCTATTTGAGATGAGGTTGAGTGGCGAATGATATTTCAAATGACAACAACAGAAATGAATTGGAGAATGGTTAAGTTGTATGTGAAAATATCGTCAATTGTTAATGCAGAGGATTCTTTGAATAACTTACCCGAAATAAGTAATAGAACCGAGAATACTATACCTTCCATAATAAATCTAGCACATCAAATACATGATGAAAGGGAGCAAAATGATTGTGATGAGCGTGATGATGTTCGTAATGAAGATAATGATGTGTTAGTGGAAGAGAGTGAAATGATGATGGTGAGGGTGATGATGATTTTGTATCCATTTCAATAGATGGATGGGAGATTGAAGAAGATTATTGGTACTCGGGCGATGAAGATGATGATCCAGATTATGATCCTCATGAATATATAAAGCGTCGATTGATTGTAAAAAATAGATCAGAAAAACATCATCTAGTATGTGACTTTAGTGATATTAACTGTATGTACTACATTAGATCAAAATGGTAAAGAAAAAAAATCCAAGTAGATGAGCTCGGTGCAAAGATAAAAGTTATCGTTGGGGAATTATGATAAGTAATGGGTCAGAATCACTAAATCGTGTATTCAAAATATGTTGATGTTTGTCGGTTGTAGCAATAGTTGAATGTAGTTGGTACAAATGCGTTAATTGGTTCGACAAGCGAAGAAATACATCTATGGTATTAGTTAATGTTGGGAAAGTGTGGTGAACGAATGTTATCGAAAAGCTAAATAAAAGAGCTGAAAAATCACACCTACACAGGGTTGACCCTTATGGCTCTGATCGGGGGACTACGAGGTTATTCACCATGGTGAAATATTACCTAATGGTGATTTTGAAAATTTAAATACATTATCCACGTTGAAGAAGGTATGATGTTAAAATGTACGTGTTTGAAATCGAACCTAATTGGTATACCATGCTCTCATATTTTGGCGGCAATAAGAGTCAGAAAATTCGAGTTAAATCGGTTTATATGTCCCTTTTATAGTACTCAAACACTTCTTAATACCTAGTCTGGACGTTTTTATCCATATCCAAATCAAATTGATTGGTCAGAGAGCAATGGTCCAAGAATCATTTCCAAGTGATGATTGATCCGAAGGGGTCATAGAAAGTATATTCGTTTACCAATGGTTATGGATGAAATTGAATGACGACGGATGAAATACGGATCAAAACTTGCACCAAATAATAACAACTCGATAATATTTTAGTATGCAAATAAAATGAAGACTTCTATTTTGTTATGTATATATAATTGTGCATTATACATTTTTCATACAACAAAAAATTTGAATACTCAACAAGTAAGTCAATATGTCCATCACTCCATCATTGTTCCACCATCGAGAAGTAATATAAGCAATACTATTTTTGATGTTGCACGACATTCAATTAGCGGTGTCTCTCCTGCTATATCTTTGAATGTACATCATAACACTAATGAGTCAGGTAATTATATGAGTTAATTTATGATATAACCACATCTGTAAATAATTTTAACTTTTTTCTATCATAGGTGCATCATCAAGACAACGCGGTAATCAAACTGCACGGAAGTCATTTGCTGGAAGAATCATATCGTTATTTAGAGGCTCTTCTAATCGTCGAAATTAAAACGGTTGTATTGTATTCTATTCTATTGTATTTTAATAAATTATTATGTAGCTAATTATAATATTTTTATCATAAAAAAAGTTAAACTTAATGTATTTTTTTAATGTTATTAGGAGATTAACTGAATGCATTCAGTGAGTTTATTATCTCAGTTTATCAAGAAAAAATAAATTATAAACTTAATTAATAGCTTAAATAAAATATTAATAAACTTAGTTATTAACTTAATACATGAATTATTCATATCCATATTCATATTTATATTCATATTCATATTCAATTCTTAAATTGGATCTCTAAAAAATAATCTAGTCCGCACTTAATAAGTGCGGACCTAAGTCCACTTTTAACAAATGCTAACCAAGATCCGCATTTAATAAACATGGATTTGTCACTTTCATGATTTCTGCCCATCAAGAGTTATTTTCGTTTTTTGAATTTTTTTACGTTATTAATAAAAATCAGAGAGTCTTAACACCAAATTCATTCAGCCAATACTGTTTTGTCAAGTGGAATATTATTTCCAGAGAGATCTTCTTTGGAGTTGTTTTTTTCGTGTGTTTCAAAAACAGAGAAGGCGTGTGTCTATGTTATTCACAGCCATTTACTTCATACTTTATTGTCAAAATTTAAATCTTTCAATTAATTTGGTATTATATTTGCATCTCACTGGCACAGGAGAGATTTTTTGGCTTGGATTTTGCAAACCCTTATTGTATCATCTTGACATTGATTACCAGATATATCTTATAATACACCTGTAATCAATTAATGAACTGTACCAACGTTCCTATACTCATTAATTGAGTTTGTCCAAAAGATCTCTTACTAAATTTTTACAACTTATGTTAAAAAATATTAGCACAGTGTATATATGAACTGTGTGTGAACCGTTCGTTTTGTAGTGTTTCTCGCGGAATCGGCGGTACCTGGTGCCACTCTCTTCAAACGCAAAAAAAAAAAAAAAAAAAAAAAAAAAAAAAAAAAACAGAAATAATTAGATATAATTTTTTAAAGTCCAGAAGTAATATAAGCAAATAGTATTGTTATTAAGTATATAATTTTTTAAAGTCTTATAATATTTCTCTTAACTTAACGTATAGATATTATGTTTGTTTGGTTTAAAGTGAATTTAATTTATTTATAATTAATAAATTAAAATTATAAATACTTCATAAATAAAGATTCTAGAGAGCAATTTTATTTTTCGTTCTTTATTACCTAATATATGAAATTAAATTATTTTCATCAGATCAATTAACGTATGCATGTAAATATGATATTCTATTTCTGTGAAAATGACTAGAATATGATAAATTCAAATACGTCCGATGCCAATCGTATGATTCATACCAGTAACTGAGATACGATTCATACCAGTAACTGAGAGTAACACTGAGAGAGAGAGAGAGAGAGGAGTCAGAACGCCATTCACCACGGCTGAGTGCTGATGGCAGCGTCTCTGAGGATTCTCCGGCGCCCCAGTTCCAGTCGGAGTTGGAGCTGGGACTCACACGCCTTCCCCCGTTCTCTCCCTCTCTCGCGCATTTCCTCGAACACCTTCCGTGCCTTCTATTCTATTTCTACCGCTCTCTCTCCGCCTTCCACCGCTGTCGTCTACCACCAGCACGGTGCTCCCGATCAAGTCACCAGGTTTTCCCTCTCCTTCTCTCCTTCTCTCTTTCATCTTATTTACAATTAGGCCGCGTACTGCAATCATACCTTATCCTTCTTCTTAGAATTCTCGAGCTGCCTCCAGTCGAATTAAAACCAAAGGATGTCTGCGTCAAGATGCTCGCATCTCCAATCAATCCTTCTGACATCAATCGAATCCAAGGTTTGTTATTCACTCCCCCTTACTTACTCCACATCATACATATCTCATGCTATTCTCTTCTTCCTTTAATTTATTTCATTCGATTTGTTTTTACTTGGTGCTGTAGGCGTATATCCAGTGAGGCCTCCACTGCCTGCCGTGGGAGGCTACGAAGGAGTTGGAGAGGTTCACACCATGGGATCTTCTGTGACTGGCCTTTCTGTCGGCGATTGGGTTATTCCCTTTCCCCCTTCTTCTGGTACTTCCATCATATACTTACAGAAAATTCTTTGTTTGTTCGTTTGTTCGTTTGTTTTGGATTATAAGATCAGCTTTATTTTATAGACGTGTGAATATGTCATAGTGCCTATCTTACTTTTCTAAAGTTCCAATTGCGCCTTTGTTAGTTTATTTTGGCTAATTTTATTTAATGTTACTTTGTTGAAGCAAATTTTACAAATCAAGGTTGATTTAGGCTTGATTTGGATGAATTGCTGTAGACCTAAGGTTAGTATGGTATTGTACTGTATTACCATTGCCAGGTATGTAATGTATAGGCAGAATGAAAAACCTTTTGATTGCCAGATTATTCATGACATTAAATGAAGCGGAAACTTTGGTGACCAAAAGATGAAATGTGGTGATCAAACAATGGATGATTTGTCTCCATTACAGCATTATTTAATAATAATCTTGTTTGGTCAAAGCTGTCTCAGATATTTTCTTTCTGCATAAAGAGCATATTAACAAACCAGAATTGTTATTGCAGCGACATGGCAAACCTATGTGGTGAAAGAAGAAGGTCAATGGTATAAAGTGCGCAATGATGTACCTATGGAGTATGCAGCTACTGTTACTGTAAATCCACTCACAGCAATCAGGATGCTAGAAGATTTTGTCAAGCTAAACTCAGGTGTTTGTTTTTTATTTACAATTATAGCATTTATAACTCCACCTATTGTTGCAATATCATGACTATCTTGTTTCACTTTCCTTGGCAGTTGGTAAACAAATTAGTTATTGAATACTGTTCGTGCTCTTAACTTTTAAGCAGGTGATGCTATTGTACAGAATGGTGCTAATAGTATTGTTGGCCAGTGCATTATTCAAATAGCAAAAGCTCAAGGTGTCCATAGCATAAATATCATCCGAGACAGGTTCTACTTTTAATTATTTTACTTTATTTCTAATATTTTCATGCAAGACTTGGCCAAAGTTGAAAGAGCTCGAATGATTTCTTCTGCAAACAATCACAGGCCTGGTTCTTCAGAAGTTAAAGAGAAGCTGAAAAAGCTTGGTGCTGATGAGGTTTTTACCGAAAGCCAGCTGGAAATAAAAAATATCAAAGGCCTCCTGGTAATTCTCCTCCTCCCTCCCCCAAATTGTAGTTGGTATTGCTAAATTTACTAGAAATTTTTGCTCTCTTGCTCTTAAGAACACATTTTTAATAAATATTTAGTTTGACCTTTTTGGCCAAGAAAAAATTTTATTCTATTACCATGCATTTGTAGAGGATTCTTCGGCTTTAGTTTAATGTGTTGAATTAAATTATTTTTTGTAAGGGTGATATGCCAGAGCCTGCATTGGGATTCAACTGCGTTGGAGGAAATGCTGCCACTTTGGTTCTCAAGTTTTTAAGGTAAATCTGAAATCACAACCTACTTGAGTCTCTTATTATGAAGAGTAATTGAACAGAACGGACTGTAAAGTACAGCTCATTTCCCATTTTGGTCCAGACAGTTCATCTGTTTACATTTCAGTACCTTAAGTTGTTGTACCATTTTGACTCAATATCATCCACGAGTTGGAGATGGACCAAATCCATGTCAAACTGTCAGTTCTGTTGTGGGATGAGTGATTGCGGTTGGTATTTTCCTGCTGACAAATCAAGTATTTCAAAACACCGTTAATTTGATGTTCGTTCTCTTTGTTGCCATGAAAGCTGGAGGAAGGGACCAAAATGGTTTGTGACTAGGATTATTTTAAGAACCAAATGGTCATTTGGAAATTTCAGTGCGAGTGATGATAAAGGAGTGGCGCCTACCAAAAGTTTAGGCATGTATGCCTATATTTGTTTTAGAGATGTTAAAATGAATCTGGTTGTTTTTGTTTTGGTGTTTAATTAAGGCAAAGTGGAACAATGGTGACATATGGTGGGATGTCCAAGAAACCTATCAATGTATCCACCTCATCTTTTATATTCAAGGTTAGTTGTCTGATTTCCTATTATTTGATTATTTTTTCTGTCAAGTACATATTGAAGGGGAGGAGAGTTCAAATGCATCCATCATGTCTCCATTTTTAAAATTTTTAATAACTCAAAATTTAAAACTAAAATATTAAAATAAAACTATTAGATTTGATCTATATCATATTGTTTATGTATAGATAAAAAAATATAGCATCTGAACATTATTTTATATAACATCAAGAGCTTGCAAGAAATTCACTACAAATGAGTTCAAAATGCCTCTATTACTTAGCCCTCCATCATGTCTCCATTTTTTAAATTTTTAATTACTCAAAATTTAAAACTAAAATATCAAAATAAAACTATTAGATTTGATCTATATCATTTTATTTATGTATAGATAAAAAAATATAGCATTTGAACATTTTTTATATCACATCAAGAACTTGCAAGAAATGTACTACAAATGATTTCTGGATGTTGATTTTTTAACTTATTGGTTCATATAAAATGAAAGTGAAAAATTAAATATTTTTTATGTGCAGGAAAAGAATATAATATAGATCAAATTTAACAGTTTTATTTTGATATTTTAGTTTTAGATTTTGAATTATTAGAAATTTAAAAAGTGGAGGCATGATGGAGGCACAAAAAATGGAGGCATTTGAACCATAGAGAACTTTGCACCCAATATTAGGTATAAACACTTCTTGAAAATATAGTCTCCAACTTAAATTTGATGCATGTATTTTTGGTACATAATATTGGATGCAAATAATGGGTACAGTTATCACTTGTCTTTATTTAAAAAGGATTTATTAGCTTCTAAATTTTAGCATTTACTCTTTAAAATCTTAACCTTGTTGTGGTCCAAAACTGTAGCCCCTTTATGCTAATAGTCCACACTGATCCCAGACTGGTATGGAATGAATTTACATGCTTGTTTAATTTGTTTCTGAAAGGAAGTTTAGTGAAAGAGTCACTTCGTCATCAGTTTTGCATACAAACCCCAAAGAGAGGCAATTTTGCATATAAACAACTAAGAGAGACGAGAACTAAAAGGGACAAAGTTCACTGGCGTAACCCATGCAAAAATGAGAAATTTACAAGATACCTCTCCCGAACAAGGAAAATATCACATATGCCCTGGTTCTTCTTTTCTCTTCAATTGTGTAAATACAAGCAGTGGGATTTTTCATATTTTGGCATCTGGAGGTTACTAGATACAAGTTGATTTTGCTGATTTTTATTCTTTTTGTAGGATCTTTCTCTGAGAGGGTTTTGGCTACAAAAATGGATGGCATCAGATAAGGCAGAAGAGTGCAAAGCTTTGATAGATTTCCTTCTCGGCTTAGTAGCTAGCGGCAAACTCAAATATGAGTATGGACAGAGATTTTATTTTAGCATGATTCAAGTTTTGGTCCTTGAATTGTCAAAATTGCCATTTTGGTCCATAGAAATGATAACTATATGTTTTCGGTCCCATGCATCATAATATATTAACTATGATGTGCAGTTGTGCACTAATGCATGCAATAGTCCTTTTTTTTTTTGCTTTTCATCCAACACATTTGCATTCCTAGCAGGGGCGGACCTAGGCATAGGCAAGCCTAGGCCCATGTCCAGGTTTAATTGACAAAAAATGTTATAATCCTTTGATTTTTAACTATAATTTCAATAGATATAGTTTGATAATTTGAATGTGTCTAGGCTTAAGTCTATTAAAATGCCAATACATATTTACTTATATAACTGTGTCCATCCTTGTTTGACATGTTGGATCCCCCACTGATTCTAGGATTAAACTTTTATGACATCAGTGATCCTTAGAATTTGTTAAATGATTACATGGGAACTTTGAAATAGTTGGGAATTCAAATGAGAAAAAAAAATCCAAAGGAATAGTTTCTGAAATTTACTATTGAACTGCAGGATGGAGCTGAGTCCGCTCAGTGATTTCCAGGGTGCGCTAGATAAGGCTCTTGGCAAGTTAGGTAGCCACCCCAAACAAGTCATTCGGTTTTAACTTCCCTTTTTTTTTTTTTTTTTTTTTTTAACTCGTTCAGTATACTGCTGTAAACTTTTCATTAGAATAAATATGTCTTTCTTTTTTTTATAAATATATAAGTAAATTAGGGTGCTGCAAGGAGTAGTTTGCGATAAAATAGGGTAAATTCCTCAGTGGTTGATTTGTGCCCAACGATGCCCCAATGAGTAGTTTGCAGTGACTGAGCCAGAAGAAGAGATGAATTCAATCTCTACTCTCCTCTCCTCTCCTCCGTGATTGGAATGAGAAAAGAAGTAAAGACGCAACTGCCCTCGTTTCTTCTTCTTCTTCTTCCTACGTTCTTACAACGAGTCACTGAAATAGTAAAATAAACTCTCACTTTCTCTTCCATAAACTTAGAACTGTGTTTTAATTTAGGGTTTCAATTTAGTATTTATTAAAAATTTACAAATTATATGTGTAATTTTTAGTAAAATTGAAACCCTAAGAGAGTGGCATAAATAATAAATTGAATGAAAATTTAGAATATTTAAGAACTGAATGGAATGAATTATTCATTGTTTCTTATTTATTTTGATCATAATACTTCAATTCCAAATCATCTTCAACTCTGTTGAATTCTACTAAAATTTTACAAAAAAATCATATTGATCAGAGTGATAGGAATTTTTGGAACATGCCCCATCTAGACTCTAGTCATCTACCATCTTCCAGTGACTCAGCAATGTCGGTTCACTGGAAAATGCATTTCAGTGCGACACCATACCTTTCCAACTTTTGTTTCCGCCTCAGAGAATCCAAATTCCATGAAAAGCGAGAGAGAGCGTGAGAGTGAGACAGACAAGTTTTACAAAATGGACCTCCATCTTTTGTAATTCTACCTGCCCTTTTCTTCTTTCTCGCCCCCTCCTCTCTTTCTTAATTTCTTTCTCCGTCACCGTCACCGTCACCGTCAGGACTCATCGGCACATAAAGTATTGAAATCATTCGCTCCGCTCGGACTCCGGACTACAGACTCCAGTTCCATTTTTGTTTTATTTATTTTCAAATTACAAAGCTCTCCAGTCGACCCTCTCTCCTCTGCGTCTCCCTCTCCTCTCCTCTCCTCGAACGAAGAATCCCGGAGAGAGAGAGAATGGACGACTACGCCAGGGAGATGATGGAGCTCAAGACGCTCGTCACGCGCACTCTCGAGAAGAAAGGGGTGCTCGCCAAGATTAGGGTTTCTTCCTTCTCTCTATTTCTTCACCCTTTTTCTTATTTTCTTCCTGCTTTCCGTAATTTAGGTTCTCTGAGAACATATAACTTTCCCCTTAAGATGGATCCTTCTTCAAATGTGCTCTTGGTCCCATTAGATGCAATCTCAAGTGGTCACGCTTTTGCGATCTGACCCATTTTTGGTGTAATTTTCTTTCCGATTTCTTCCGGATTAAAGAATACTTGTTGTTTTTAGCTCCATTTGCTAGTACTTGTAGCACACGTTTATTGTGGAAGTACCTTTTTTTTTTGTCTGCCCTTGAGGCATTTTTAAATCTGGCATTCTGTTTCATTGAAGGATTAAATCAAAATCAGGGCTTGTGGGAAAATTAAATTGTCATATTCCAATTTTTAGAGGTTCTGAAATGTGGTTTGATTGCTTCATGAAACAAATTGAAATGTTCAGTACCACACTGAATACTTTGTAGGTTCTGAAACAACACTTGATGCTCTCCAAATCAACCATCTAATACTAGACTACTTTGTTGTAGTACTACATCATAAAAGAAAATTTCCTAAATATGTGTATCTCTAATTCTTTACATTAGAGAGCTCATCAGGAAGAGAAAAATTTAGCGCCATTGGGTTTTTCATGAAGATAATGTAAATATAAAAAATTATATTCAGGTAAATTTATTTTACTGCGTATTACGACAATTAAGCAGTCTAGTATTAGATAGTCAATTTGGATGGCATCAAGTGATGACTCGAAATCTACAAAGTATTCAGTCTGGTGCTGAATTTTCCATTAGTATCAATGTTCGCATAATGTAACTTCGGCAGACCGCTTAGCCCATCTAATTTGATCCGTGGTAGTAGTTTTGGCCGACCACCCCCATTTGAGCTCTCTGTTTGTTTAATTGGTTTTCTGTAGCTCAGTTAGGGCTGTTTGTTACCTAACTACCTGTTTAAGATGGGTCCCAGCTGAAATTCTGAATAAAAAGTATGGAATCGACAAAGAGGTCTTGTCTGTATTGGTTGGTGTAGCATAATGACCAAATAAAATCATTAGGACTTCAATCATCCTCTATTAAATTTTATTATTGGTTCTGGTGCCATATAAAAAAGATACTACTAGCTTCAGTGATTTGTATGTGAAATTATGATGTAATTTAGGCGGAGCTGAGAGCAAGTGTATTTGAGGCAATAGAAGAAGAGGATAGAGTTGTAGAAAATGATGAGGGAACAAATCCTGCTTTGCTTGGCTGCTGTAATGACCGAGCCAAGCAGCTTCATGCCTCTCCTTCAGGTTTTTACTATTTATACATTTGTCTCCTTTGATATATATTCTATCTGATTTATTGCAAACCACATTCCAAGAATTTAACTGTACTTGCAAATGTACCCTGAAAATTTCAGCACATAGTGCTAAAGTTTTGGCTTATTGAAAAGTAACATGTTCCTTCTGTTAAATCTTCACATTGTCATTATTTATACCTATGCAGAGGCTGATCTTTTTATATTATCAGACTATGATTATAACAATGCCAAAACTTCATGTCGATTGCTGGGTTTTCCAAAACTTGTTGCAAAAGAGTTCAATTAAAATAAAGAAGTGGGGGCAATTTACTCTTTCACTTCACCATCACTTAAAATGTTGATCGTCATTTGCATGTGACCCATTTTTTTTTTTTGCGTATATGCAGTTTGACCTGTTGTGTAGATGAATACAACAATAACAACAAAGCCTTTTATCCCAATTAAATTTGGGTAGGCTAGAAATGAAACCCACTCCAAATAATAGAGATGAGATATCTCAAATATCGAAAATCAATGATAGTAGTAGTGATAATGATACTGATAGTAATGATGATGATAATAATGAAAATGATTATGATGATGGCAATAATGTCAATGATGATGATGATAATAATATACTAATAATATTTGTTTAATTGAAATAAAATTATCTTCATAGCATTATTCGCATGAAGTTTCTCTTTGGACTTTAAGAAGCATTAAAATTGTTCCATGTTTTTCCGTCCTTCATGTTTAATTGGGAAAGAGGGTTAATATCACCATATTTTCAAAACAAAAGATCAGCAAAAATTAGCACGTCTCAACATGTGCAAACTACTTATTTATGCCTGTGAAGACGAAATAATAATAAAGAAATGATGGGCCTTACACTATTTTTTTTCCATGTGTAGCATTTAATATTCTTAAGTCTGTGGTACAGTTTTATTGAATTGGTACATCTTGCAGGTAGGCTACTGACAGCACTTGTTTGTGAGTACTTGGAATGGGCCCAGCTAAATCATACTTTAAAAGTGTACCTCCCTGAGTGCAATTTGGTAATTTTTTGTTATTTCATTTCATTTTTGGTAGGGTAACCTAATTTGTTTCAAATTGTGTCAACTAAGAAAGGATTGCTCTTTATTGATCCTGTGTAACACTTATGCTGATCAGCCCAAGGATTTCTGGAAATCAGAGTTAAGGGAACTATCCACCAAAAGTGATGGTACCAGGACCGCTGAAAATGGGCCCGTGCTGCTTGATGTTCTTGAAGGATTTCTCAAATATGAGGTTTCTTTTTTCTACCTTCTACTTCTCTTTCCCTATGTCTTTTATCTTTTAAACAGTATGCTTGTGTCTTAAGATAATTGATTAGATTTGTATAATATGCCAAGAAATGGCAAAACATCATGCATATTAAGATGAGAAATATATCTATATGCCACTCCAGAACATGGATAAAATACCGATACTCCACCTCTTTGATTATCACTAGAAGCACAAATTTACTCTTCTCGTCTTTGTTACTTGTTTGAAGATTAAAATTGCGTACTTGTTAGTTAGTATCTTTTGAAGCAAATAGGTTAGGTGTGCAAAATATCTTTCTTTGTTTTAGAAGTGAATGTGATTTTGTATTTTTTTATTGTACCTTCTTTTTTGGGTTCTAGTATATTTGGCACTCTTGACCAGTGATATACCGTATTACTAAGCCATACACAAGCAATCTTTTATGTTCCCATACATTTGCTTTTAGTTTGTGGCTTAAAAAATATCTAAATACTGTGTGCCAGAGGATGGCGGCTGGGAGGAGAATTGTAAATGATACTGATTCTGTTTCTAGCTCCAGTACTGAATCTTCTAGAAATATCAGGAGGCCTCCTTCTTCCACTGCTGTCAGCGGTTTGCCACCTCTTGGAAGGTATGTAATTGTGGTCTGTTGTTTACCTAATGTATAGTAACAAGGGCACTCTTGGTTTCTCTGTTGATAAAAAAATGTAGTGGGTTCCCTACAATATCCTATTACAGAAAACACCCAGCAACAAGTAGTCTTCATTACCTTTGGAGAAGCTGAAATTGAGATTCAAAATATGGTTCTTGCTCATATAGGACTTGTACACTCCTGATATGATTCATGTGATTTTTGGAAATTTCTTTTGTTTTCTTAAACTGATGTTTTCATTTTCTTTTTCTAGGCAAATTCCAGGTTCACAAACATCAGGTAGCTTCCTTCTTTCTTCACAATGGTTGTTTTTAGATTCATATTAAGTTGAAACCTGGTTGTGTATTAACACAAGCATGACATGTTTTATATGATTAATGGTTCAGACCAGGTGCCTAGTATTAGAATTTTTCATTCCAGTGCATGATACAATTGATATTTTACCCCTCCTAGATAATATTTGTTGCTTATTATATTCTCTTTTTCTATTTCTTTTGACAAGAGAATTAATTTTGAACTGGTTAACTGTTATGTTGTACTTTTAGATAGGAGGATGAGAAAAGATGATTACAACTGGAGATACGAGTCTGATGAGATTTCAGAGGATGTGAGTCGAGCTTCTAATGCCCTAGAAAATGTTCATCTGGACCGCAAGGCCCGTAACCTAACTTCCTCTTGGAGGTCAGATTTCTCATCTTTTCTTCTCCCTAGTCCCTACTTCATCCCATGTGCAGTAAATTCAAGCAGTCTTTTTGTTAATAGTTTTGAATAGTATATATGGTATATTGCATGTGGTTTCTCAAAAGTACCAATGTCTCTCACCCCTTCTCTGTTTTCATTGGTTATCTTTGTAGTGGCTCAACTCTTAAGGTTTCTTTTTATAAAAGACTGGGGACCATAATTCATGAACTTTTCTTTCATCATCATCTATCATCACCATTCACCACCACCATCATCGTTACTTCCAAAATTTATTGTTTGTATATTTATTTATTTGTCTTTTAGTTGTTTTGAATTTTTTTTTTCCTGAAAATTTTGTTATGTGTGCATACATACAGGCATGCAGGTGATGGTATAATGGAGGATGAAGGAAAGCTCGACAGCCGTCGTTAATTGACGACGGCTAGTACAATATTACCTTTCCTGGGCTTATTATCTGTAATTTGTTAGAGTTCGTTGTTTGCAATTTTGAGTTTGTATTAGTAATAATAGTGTGCGTGTTTGTCCATTGTAACATTGTGCTGCATTAGACTGTGGTCTTGATTTATTATTATTTTTTGGTTACATATTCAACTGAGGTGGGGTTCTAAGTTCTAACTGATTGGAATTTATTTTGTATGCTTACTCTGTGTTTAATTCGTGAAATTTAATTAGTTCGGTTGCCTACTCAATGTTGCATCACTAGACGTGACTTGGTTTTGTTTTTAAAGTTGCTTGGAAATTCTATGTTTTCTATTAATTCCATTTGTGAGGAAAAAGGGGATGAGTGGGAGGGGGCCCACATGCTTGCTCTTGCAAGTTTACTCCCTGGTCACAAGATCTCCCCAACCAAAGCGCTCACCTAATTCCAATTCCAATTCCGATTCCGATTCCAATTCCATTTCCATTTCCATTTCCATTTCCTCCGCGAGGCGTGAGACACGTCGCAGATATGTGCTTTCTTTCATTCGCTATGTTTTGTCGCAGTCTTACTTACATAGAAAATTTTGGTTCAAAAATTCGAACCTCGCATGTCTGTCTTTACTCTGTATTGGTTCCTTTCCTTTCGAAATTCGAAATTCGAAATTCGAATTACATATCCCACGTATCACTTGGAAGTATTTATATCATTGGGCCCCTACAGCCATACTTTGCACTTCCCCCACTACAGCCATATTTATTCTTTCATTTCCAATCTTCTCAGCTCTCACGAGTTTAGTACTCTAGCTTGGGTGTCCGTGTCACTTCTAACTGGAGCATGGCATGGAGATATGTATGCATGATCTGCAATTCTGCATAGCTTTTACTTTTACTACAGGAACAAAATAATGAAAAGTGCGAAGGTTCATATTTGTAATTTTTAACTCCTCTTCTGCTTGTTCATACAAATAATTTACTTGCATTCTCCATTGGATACCTAGTTTCTTTCTTTTGATCCCTCTCACTTGAAAAATCTTACTATTAGTAGGGGCTTGGACCAACTTCTACTGCTTTCTTTGGCGAGTGTTGTCTAATTTTATTTTTTTTATTTTTCGAGGGGGTGCTCCAGGGAAGGGGGGTGGGGTTCACAGTACGTACAGATGTTACAGAATTATAGCAGTTAATGCAACTTGTTTCTTAACTCAGAAAGGAAACAAAAAAAAAGAAGGCAAACTGACTTCACAATGCACCCATCTTGCATTACAACTTTACAAGGGCTCTTTTATTTTTCATAACAACCCTTAGAAACTTATTATGAAAGTTTCCCTTCATTTTCCATCTCTTGAGTTTTCTTTTACGAAAATGGAATTGTTTTCAAAACCATCGAGAATAAATGTTCTATTTTCATCAAAAAAAAAAACATATGTTCTATCACACACCTTGAAAGATGTTCCATCCTACAGAGCCTTTTGTTACTTTAGTTGTTAGGTACAAATGATGCTCCTATTACTTCATTAAGCACGCGCATTTTTTTTTTTTTTTTAGTAAAATCATTAGCCTTTTCTTTGGAACTAATAATGCTCTTCCTAATTCAGTAGGCGTAAATATACTACTTTTTAAGATTCAGTTCATTCAGTTACTGGAAGCCCAACTTATATATATTGTTCACCTATGGTAAAGTATTATTTTTTTCTACCTTTGCTGCATTGCACTCAATTAAATGGGTTGGTAAGCTGTAAGAAGAAAAAATCACATAAACTATATGTGCACCTTTAGTCCTTTACCAGTATGAAATATTCTCAGAGAAAAGTAGATGAAGGATCAAACATGTAAATGACAAATTATATAGGGACCGATCTCTATGGAATGAGAACTTCCTGTATACTTATTTTACCACAAGCTGAGACACTGAGCTGATGATGGTTAGTGGCAACCAGTCTGACCTAACGGTCTTTCCTCTTAACTTCTCTTCGTTCTCCTTTTCTCTTTCCATCTCTACCAGTCCAAGTTCTTTCATGCTCCCATGATTTGTCACGTGAGCATCACATGACGCTACTTCTGTTCTCTCTGTTTTCCCACTAAATGAAACTTAGTCGAGGCATGGTTCTTTGTGCAATTAGGTATGTATACTTACAATTCAGCTCTGTTTATATTACTTCTGGTTACGTTAATTTTGCTAATATTTACTGAAATTCCTTAGGTAACAAGGTCATATCATGTGTTTTCTTTTTCAAATGCAAAGAAAATGCTAAAGTTTTTAGTTATATTATGTTATCATCGCTCGATAACAAAAGTTTTTTCAGTAAACAAAAGTTCTATTGTCTGTGACGACTGAATGGTTTTATATTTTAGTTTAGATAAAGGCACATAGATATTTTTATTTTGACCAAACTTTACAATTTCCTTACTAAAGTATGCTTCTGATCTCTAGAATTTGATGCATACTTTATTACTGAACTTGCAAAGCCCAACTTCCATAGGAGGCATTAAAATTATTTCTCTTTATTTAAAAAAAAATTGTTTGCACTACATAGTCCTGCATTAAAATATCCTCCTCTTTATTTATTAAAAAGCTATTAAAATTTAAAAAATTCTCCTCTTATATGGCGGAGTTAAAACAAAGGGTATTTTCTAATTCAAAAAAAAAAAAAATCAAAGGTTATTTTCTATAATTAGTACCTATTGACATTCATCATCGTTATTCTCTTCTTCTTTTTTTTTCCTTTTGGCAGGTTCAAGATATAAATCAGACTACTCGTTGATGGTAGTCGGTAGATGTTCAACTTCTCCACAAAATAAATTGTAGGAGAACCGTGTCAGCTATTTTTTCTAGAAGACCAGAACCGAATAGTAATGCAAAAACATTAACAAACCTATAATAATCAAGTCAAAGCAATATCATGTCAGAAGATGCAGAGAAGAACGTTGTGGCCAAGCCTGTGGCATCTCGGCCTTTCTTCAAAAACCAACCAGTCTCCATTTCTGTTTCTCCCGTCACTATTAAACCAAAGAGCATCAGATTCAAACCCAAACCAAACCAATTTTGTGCTCCTACCATGGTATGAGTTTTATACATGTTACTTCTGATACCAAATTATCTTTCTTTTACTGGTAAAACTCTTTTGATATTTGGGACATCTTCTAACTTATATATAACCTTGCACATTTTGTACTTGCATTTCTTCATTTCATTTTATGTTAATTAAAATCCAAACGGTGTAAAGGGAAACAAACTCCAAGTACCATTTGACAAATATGTCAAATTTTCTTCTTCTTTTTTCCATAGGGATTTTATTACATTTTTAAATTTGATGATTGTTTGCTTAATGTAATGTAATTTTTTTTTTAGGATGAGGTGTCAGAATCAATCAATGCTGGTTTTTCTGACAAAACATCATCAAAAGAAGGGTCAAATCCGTCAATTTTGTATAAGCCAACACCTAAGCTTGTTTCAAGAAGAAGTGCATTGCTCTTCGCAAATCCGGTATGCAGTATCTGATATCATATTAGAAAAAAAAAACAAATATAAATCCTACATACGTGACAACACCCAAGGTAAGTTAAATTCTGGTATTGCACATTGTGATATTACTTGTCTGTACTTCATTTCACTACTCTCTTATTTACTTTATTTGTACGGTCTTGGTGTGTGCTGCCAGGATATCAGAAGCATTATATAATAAGCAAACTATAAACAGATTGTTGCAATTAGGACTAATTTTTAAACTAACAAACAGGAAACTACCACATCAACTCACCACCAAACAACAGATCAACCAGGCTCATCTCGAAACCTTGATTTGGATCAGCCAAACTACAGCCTCCAAATGCAGCCCACACCAAAGTACTACTCAAATCCATCCTCACAGCCTCATACTGCCAACACGAGCCAAGTCACCAACCCTTCAGGATTTGTGACTCGAAGCACAGATCAGGAGATGAGCCACCAAACAACAAATAGCGGATCAGCTGACCGGCCGTCATATGATGGGTATAATTGGAGGAAGTATGGACAGAAGCAAGTAAAGGGAAGTGAATTTCCCAGGAGTTACTACAAGTGCACTCACCCCAATTGTCCCGTCAAGAAAAAGGTATCTATCAATGTTCCAATGCTGATACCTGTCACAACTGGTTCAGTTTGTACGTTGCATGGTGATTACAGTTCATTCAGTTTCCCAACACCCTTATAGGTACCTAGAATGGTACTGGTACCTGGACATTTTTCTGTTCTAACACAGCCATAATGATCTTCAAAGGTTAATTATCAGTGCTGGCGTAATGATCTTGTTTAGAAGAAACATCTATCTAAGTCACTATAGGCAGAACAAACATCCTACTATGCTAATCAATGTTAGTACTTGGTACAGCTACTGAGGTCTTACTTTGTTAACCATGTATCCCATGTTCATCAGTCATTGTTAAAAGCTGGTGCTGTGGTGCATACTGAAATACATGGATGACCAATTATTGGTAGGTATTTTGACTCACAAGTCATGATGTCATCTTAAAAACTACATAAGACTCAGAATTTCAAGTACAAAACATATGCTTATAGGTGGAAAGAACGCTTGATGGACAAATAGCAGAGATAGTTTACAAAGGAGAACACAACCACCCAAAACCGCAACCTGCAAAACGGCAACAACAAAATAGTGCCATCTCGGTTAATTCTGCTTTTGATGGAAATGTAATTGGTATGGGAAGTGGGAGTGCTTTTGAGCCCAGGATGGATGGCCAGGATGAGTTCAGTTTGCCCAGCTTTAGTAGTTGCTACCAGGGGCAGAATGGTAATTTTGCCAGTGTCTCTGAATTTGGTGGCGTATCAGATAGTGCTGATTTTGATCGACCTGATTTTAAGAGAAGGTATAGTAGAACTCTCCGAATAAGTAAAGGCTAAATTAATCTTAACATACCTGAATTAAAAGTGTTCTTCTTTTATTTTATTTTTGGATATCAGGAGGAGGGATGGTCAAATAAGTGGTGGAACTGCAATTGGTGGAGGTGGTGATGCTGCAACTCCAGTCCAAGCTCCCATGGAAACAGATGTAGCAGGAGATGGTTTCCACTGGAGAAAATATGGGCAGAAAGTTGTAAAAGGGAACCCTTATCCCAGGTACATTACTTCTACATTACCTCATACCGTTTTCTGTACCAGTCATAAGTCATGACCAGTACATGTGTGCTGATGGTACTACAACAACAATAGAAACTTGATCTGTAAAAAAATTAAGATTACAGGGAAATGATTCTTGTGTTTCGTATTAGTTCATTTTATGTCTTTTGTCTCTAATGATTTTTGTGTTCTTTATGTTTATTTAAGTAAAACTAACAGTAGTCATCTGGTTTACTAATAACTCAAAAAGAAAAGAAGGGAACAATTAAGCAGCAGCCAAGAAGACCTTTTTATTGATGTTACTATTTCATTGATTTATGAAATTATGATCTTACTTTTTCTTCAATTCAGGAGTTACTATCGATGCACAAGCCCCAAATGCAATGTGCGAAAGTATGTAGAGAAGGCATTGGATGAGCCGGGATCTTTTGTGAGTACATATGAAGGAAGGCACAATCATGAAGCTCCTTGTAGTACTAGAAAGACCAGCTCTGCTATCTTATAATTTTAATTTTTAAAAATTGATCGTAGCTAGATGAGAAGAAGTTTGAATATGCTGTTTCTAACATTTGACTGGTAGAGTTACTACCAGAGAAGAGAACTTAGAGAAGGTTCTCTAAACAGAAAAATGAAGTAGCCTTTGTTGTCTAGTCTAAGTAGTCCTGTGTCAAATACTTACTGATGCTAAACATAGAACACTTGATGAGCTGTGCTTTGCTGCTTATTTAATAATCATAATTTGCAATGAATTGTTGGATCATTTCTGGAACTGGAACTAGTTAGTTGTGGTGCAGATGATTTTGAATAAATTTGTTCTCAGTTGAGATGGAACAAAAATTGTCCATCTCCATTAGTGCATAATGTGCATAATGTAGATTAGATACGCTAGTTAAGTGGTGGCTTTCGTATAAGCTGGGCTTTCTAAATTTTATTAGGTGTCGTTGGATTGGCCGATGGGGTGGGGACCACGCAATAATTAATTGTTTTGTGTATTTATTTTTTAATAGATAGAGCCCAGCACCAGCAGGCAGCGCAGCCCAGCACCGACGGGCAATCTTTGTGAAAATACCCGCCCTCTCTCTTAAATTCTTTTCCCAAATTACATCCAAATTTCCAATGCATTCTGGCCCCTCAAGAATAATAAATGCCTCCTATTCTATTCTATTTACAATTCATTTATTCATTCAAGTATTCATAATGATCCTTTTAAATTTTAAAAATAGGACTGGATGTAGTCTTTGGCTCTTTGTCAGAGGTCAACTGATCATTTTGAATTTTAAAAATAATATTTTTAGATTAAATTTTTGTTTATCTGATTTTTCTGAATTTAATTTTTCAACCTTCTGAATTGTTTGATTATTTTTATTAAAAAAACTTATTTAATACCGTAAATAATGAAAAAAAATACACAAAAATTTCAAAATACAAAGTCCTGAATAGGAAATATTTCTATTCTTCATTGATTTAATTATCTATTATTTTATATTTTTATATTTTATTATTTTTAATATATAAAAACATTTATTTTGATTATTTTTTATTAGATAAGTATTTAGGTTGAATTATTAATTTTTTATTAAATATCTGATTAGTAAATAAATTTGAACATGATAAATTATTATAATGTGATTACTGACTAAAAATCTACATTCGTCGTGCATGGATGCATAATGCATGATGCTTCTTTTTTAGAATTAGGACAAACACCTGTGTGCCGTAATGTGCTGCAGTAGTGCAGTCTGAGAGTTGGCTGCTGCTCATACAGATACAGCCATACTTGTTAATTACAAGACAAGGGTTGTTGGGGCCCAAAAGGACCACTTTTTGAAACAGAAAAGTCCAGAAGGACCATTTTGGAAATTGGTTTTAAAATATAAAATGGTGAAAGAAAAGAAGGGGCATTCCGTAAAATTAGGCGCGACCGAAGTCCGAAAGAACGAATCCAATCGAGAGAGAAGAGGGCCGACCGACACGCCGACACACATCAACTCTATTTGTCTCTATTATATTTATATCATCTTTCATCTATTGGATTCGGAGGTTTGCAGGATTCGGATCCGCTGAAACAGAATTCACAGAGCACGTGATAATCCAGTTGGCACGAGAGCCTGTTTTTGTTGTTTTTTTATAGAGTGGGTCCCGCCTGTCAGCGGTGCAGTCAAATTAAAAGGTTAATTAGTTAGTTGTAATAATAAGTACTCTATGTTACTATGTAGCAAAGCATGCATGTTAGATGTAGATTGTAGGCTCTTTTCTCTCCACTTACTTCCCCAAAGCCTTCCCCTTTCCCTTTCCCTTTCCCTTTCCCTTTCTCACACTCCACCTCTCCACTGCCCCTCTCCTCTCCTCGCCTCTCCATCGCTCGCTCAGTTCAATTGAACAACCGCAATGCATCGCATCGCCATCTCCTTTCTCCTTCTGCCCCTCCTCCTCTCCGCCTCCGCCTCCTCCTCCTCCTCCTCCACCGCTCACAACCACATCCACATTGCCCGGATCCACTCCTCAGTCACCATCCACGCCACCGCCAAAGACGCCCCCGCCCCGGAAAAGCCCGCCCCCGCCCCCGCCAAAGACGCCCCCGCCCCAGAGAAGGCTTCCCCCGCCCCTGCTGCCACCGCACACCCCCCAGCCGCCGCCGCGTCTCCTCCTCCTCCTCCCGCCAACCTCACCTCCGTAATGGCCAAGAAAAGTTGCAAGAGTTTCGCAGATCTGCTGCTCTCCAATCCAGATGCCGCTTCCACCTTCCAGTCCTCTGTCGACGGCGGCATCACCATCTTCTGCCCCTCCGACTCCGCCATCAAATCCTTCATGCCCAAGTTCAAGAACCTCACCTCCGAAGCCAAGCTCTCCATGCTCCTCTTTCACGCCGTCCCCGTCTACTACTCCCTCACCGATCTCAAATCCAGCAACGGCGTCATGAACACTCTCGCCACTGACGGCACTGCCAAGAACTTCAACTTCACTGTGCAGAATGACGGAGATCACATCACGCTCAAGACTTCTGCTGACTCCCCCGCCAAGATCACCGGCACCGTCTACGACAAGGAGCCCGTCTCAATTTTCTCAGTTGACAGTGTGTTGCGGCCTGAGGAACTGTTTGCGCCCGTGCAGGCACCAGCCCCGGCTCCTGATTCGGTTGCAGATGCCCCTAAGCCAGCCAAGGGGAAGAAGGCCAAAAAGCATCAACCGGTGGCCGATGCGCCGGGACCTGATGCTGATGATACTGCGGATCAGAAAGCGGCTGATGATAATGACGGATTCAGGGTTGCAGCGACACGGTGGTTTAGCACGGCAACCTTGATGATAATGATTGCCGCCTTGTTGGTCTAGAGGATTTAATTCTAGTTCTGGACTTCTAGTCACGGTGGATTGGAATGCATGCATGCATTGGATTGTGGATGTGGAATGAATAAACAATAGCGATGGAGGGTTTTGAATCTTTTTCTTTCTTCTTTGTTTATTTAATTATTTATTTTAGTTTCTTTTTGGGATGAAGATGTTTTATTTATTTGTGGGCTGTGGCACGAACCTTGATTGATCATCTGATTGTAAGTTTGATGTGTGGGTTTTAAGATGTGCTTTTTGTTAGTGTCATTGTGTTTTTTGTTAGTGATGGCTTGTGACAAACTTCAAGGTTAATTAGGCCAAATGAGATTGCTTCCAAAGTTCCAAATTGTGAATTGAGAAGATACAATGCGCTGTGCGCTTTATGTATCAGAAATTTGTATCAAAGATGCAGAGGCCAGCATGCTTCTCAGTCACTTCTATGGTTAATTGGTTATGGTACAAAATAGAAATAGCATCACCATTTTTATTAGTTGGACTGCTCATCATTTATTTGTTAACTATAATAATATATTTGTTAAACAAAAAAGCATAACTATTAATGATTAAATTTGAAATCTTTTTTATGCATTTGTATATAACAAAATTTAACTTTATCATTCAACAACTATATACATTTAAAAAGAGGTTAAATATTTATCCCATAGTTTCATTCATATTATATAACGCAATTTAATTAATTTCTGGGAAAAGAAAACCGCAATTTAATTAAAGAGATTGCGTACAAACTATCCTATCCGCTATCCTAACCAGTAACCAAGTCCAGGAGACCAGGGCCAGAGTGGAGTACTGGAGTGTGGACCACCATTTCATTTCTCTTTTACTTTTTTTTTTCCCTTTTTTCTTTTCCGTTTCTGTTTCATTCAGATTCAGCTTAAATGCTTTAATGGAGATTGGAGGCGGTCAATTTGAATTAGGAAAAATTGAATATGTATTTATGAAAATTTGACTAATTGAAAATGTTTTCATCATTTTTTTAAATTTGGATAATTGAAAGCTAATTTGACTTGTTATTTACCCCAAAGATAAATTATCTTTGTTAAACCAACATTAAAATTCAATAACTAACTACCCTCTCATCTATTTTTCTCCTCCTCCTTTTCTATTCTGTCCATTTTTCATGGGCGATTATTTTTTTATTTTTCTTTCACTTATGTATCATAAATCCAAAATTAAATCTCTCTGCCTGTCAACCCCTCTCTCCTTCCTTCCATCCCTCCCATCTTTATTTCGTGTTTGTTTTTTCATAATGCTAATCAGATGTGATGTGACAATCTTTTTGGTGTTGTTTATTTATTATCAGAACAACATTTTCTTTGAAATTACTAATATATGTGTTTTCTCAATATATTTTTATAATGGTGTTGTATTATAATGTCACAAATATAAAAAGGTAGAAGAGTCCCATGGATTAATAACAAAGAAGAAATGAATTAGACGAAAGAGTTAGTCTCATCATATAAATTTTTTGTTAAATTTTAATATTAATTTATTGAAGATAATTCATCATATGAATAAATAACAAGTTAAAGTGAATTTTTAACGAGTAAATACCTAAATTTGAAGAATTAATGGAAAATTTTCTAATTAGTCAAAATTTCCACGAGCACGTACCAATTTCCCCTTTAAATTAACCACACAAAACTTATGGAACTAAAGCTGTACCAACTAATTGACCACCTTTCTTTGTCTTTGCTTCTTTGGTGTTTTAATTTTGTCTGATAGGTTGGAAACTTGAGCGCACTGAACTTATTTTAAAAATTAAATCAGGAAATGTCGTTTTCCTCATTTTTCTTTTAAATTGGAAATTACTCGCCCAATCAATTCCTCAACTTTCCGAAGAAAAATGGTGCAAGTTATCTCGGATGTCAGGGCAGCCTATGGCTGCAAGAAATATTCGAAGTTCGTAGTTCGTTCGTTTTCGATTCAAAAAAAGTTTGAAAAAAGTTCGTTCGATTCTAGTTTGAAATTAATTTTAAATCAAACTGATTCGATTCGAAATTATATCGAATCAAACTCAAACCATGGTGAGTTCATTTGAAATGTGTTCGCGAACTATTTTTGTTTGAATTTGTATTAATTATTTGATTGTTTGAGACTTTGAGTAGTATGAATTTATATGAAATTTATTATTTTTTGTTGAATGAACTTTTAGTTTTGTATGAATTTGTATTATATTGATATTTTTTATATTTTATTTTGTTATTTTGATATGAATTGTGGAATTTGTTCACCTAATAATTCTATTTCAAACTATTAACGAATCGAACCGAACAGTTCAAACTTTTAACGAATCGAATTTCGAACTATGATTTGAGTTTGAAACTATCTATCTATTTCGAATCAAACTAGTTCGAAATAGATTTCAAATCAAACTCGAACACACATTAGTTCGTTCGTGTTCGATTCGTTTCAACCCTAGAGCACCATGGGTGCAGGGATGGGGACTAGAATGTTTGGCTTCAATGTTCCCTAGAGAACGTATTAAGTATATAATTTTAAATATTCTTTAATATTTTTAAAGTATGTATTAAGTATATATTTTTTTTAAAGATTTAATAATAATATATATATATAGTAAAGATACGTGAGCTTAACTCAAAAAGTATATCAAATCATCTCGAAATTTTAATTTATCAGTCTCATTAAATTCTTTATATGAAAATCTATTGGGATGCAAAAATTTGGAGTGTTTTGAGTTTTTTAAGTCATGGTTTTTAATTTTTGAAAATCAGCTCTAAAAAATAATAATAATATATTTAATATTTGAACAACATTTTTAAAAATTTAAAACGATGACTTAAAAAGCTCAAAACACTCCAAATTTTTGCATCCCACGAGATTTTCATATAAAGAATTTAATGAAGATGACAAATTAAAATTTTGACATGATTTGATTTATTTTTTGAGTTAAGTTCACGGAAGGCCTCCGTGAGCTTAAGCTCACGGTATCTTTACTCTCTCTCTATATATATATATATTGGTCCTATTAAAATTATATATTGATTGTTCAGTTATTAATTGTATGTTGATTTTTAAGCTATTATTTTAGTAAGCTTCAAGTTGATAAAATCAAATATTATAATATGTTTATCTTTCATTTAATATTATAATATTATTTTATTCTTTGTCAAATTCACTAATTTCTTGATTTAAAAATATTTTCTATTAAAATATCGTATTTGATGTATCTAATTTACTTCTCTTTTTTGACAATTAAGTTCAATTTCTGCTAGATTGTCTAACACATAATTTTATGTTAGTACCAAAAACATTCTTAAAAATCCTTCAAGTCATCAATATAATTTGACTACCAATATATTTGCTAATTAATTATATATTTTGTAATATTTTCATCTAAAATTATATATATTTTATTTTATTTCTAAATCATAAGGTTGATAACGCACAATTATATTAATTGGACTTTTAAATTTAGTGCAATTGACATGAATAAGTAGTATGTTAAAAGAAATTATGCTATGAAATTTGATTTCTTGTTGCATTCCATTGCATCACACTAAATTTTATGCAACATGAAAATTTTACATGAATGATTATAATTATAAAAATAAAACTAAAGAAATATTGATAATATTATTATTATTGCTAATAAAGAATATCCAGTTTAAATTTTCTACTTTATTACATTTTATATTAATTTATATTATTTATAATATTATTATTTTTTTATATCAGTATTATTTTCTGTTATTTATTTAATTAATTTATGATACATAGTATTGTATTTCAGTATTTGTGTATATAATGAATGAACGGAGTAGGTAGTAGCAAAGTGCCAATATAGCATACTGCATACAGCCCCTCATTAATCGTTAAGGCCCACGGCCCACTGCCCACGGCCCACGGCCCAGAAAAGAAAACTAAAGAAATCAGCAAAATTGACTGCAAAAGACCCCTTCTAAATAAAATAAATAAACTAAAGTATAAAAAGTAAATAAAACTGGTCCTTGCCAAAAAGCAAGATGAACACCCAGCTGAGAATTCTAGCTAGTAGCTATATTTTTTTGTGATCATTTTTGTCTACTTTGTACGGCTGAAGGTAATAAATTAATAAATTTGATATTTAATCCATGTGTCGGTTCTTCGTTGATTTTTGTTTCACAATATTTACTGAAAATTGAATCAACAAATAAGTACTTGAGAGTAATTAGTTAATTCAAAAGGACTCCCAGTACCTGATGAACAAATAAGATGGATAGCTAGTTGAGTCCTTTAGTCAAGTTATAATTAATGATTTGGCAGGGGAAAACTTGTTTTGAGAAGAGGAGTGCGCAATTTGATTCATTTTGGCATTTGATATTTATTCATCCTAACCATTTTGGCTTCCTAATAGTTGATTTTCTTTGTTTTAATGATGAAATTATTACATGTTCATGGAGAACTTTAAAATATTTCTACTGCTAGAGTGGTTCTACATTAGTTTTTCTTTTCTTTTCGGTATATTGAGTAATATATAGGAATATTTTTTTTTTTTATCATACCAATGGTTCATTTTATATCATTGACACGAAATTAGTACAAATATAATATACAATACAATGCTCGTGTTTGTTGGAGTTGCTTTGACACTTGACAGACTCATAGTTGGGCTACTAGTAAATCTCGCAACGTCTGTAATAAGACAGGTGTGTATTATTTGCGAAGAATTTTTCACGTGGAGATTCACAAAGAAATCTAAATGGTTCGATTTAATTCTGAATGGCTGTGATCCTGTGGAGAAATCTAAATATAAATTTTAATGTATGAAATATTTATTATTATTAAAATAAAATTGTTAATAATTAACTAGTATTTTGTCCTACATTACTATGATGATGTATTTTTTAAAAATATAAAAAAATATATTTTGATGAGAAAATAAAAATAAAAATAAAAATAATTTAACAATTAATATAAATTTTTGACGAATACATAATTAAGTTTCTAACTCTGTACCAATTCTCTCTCTCTTTTTTTTCTTTTCTAGCTTCCTCCACAGCCCACTCAAATCCGAATCCGAATCAGAATCCGAATCTCAATCGAAATCCATCAATGAATCCGGACAAACGCCGTCGCGACGACGATCGCATCCTCACCTACGCCGACACCACCCTGCTCCGCTCCGACCTGGCCATCCTCCGCGGGCCCCACTACCTCAACGACCGCCTCATCCACTTCTTCTTCGCCCGCCTGGCCGCATCCCACAAGGAAATCGACGACGACATCCTCCTCGCCCCGCCCTCCCTCGCCTATCTCATCGCCAACTTCCCTGATCCCGACCCCGCCTCCCTCTCCGACCTCGTCGCTCCCCTCCACCTCCCCCGCAAGGCTCTGCTGATCTTCCCCGTTAACGACAACCCTGACGTCACCCTCGCCGAGGGCGGCTTCCACTGGAGCCTCCTCGTCTGCCATATGCCTTCCTGTCAGTTCGTGCACCACGACAGCACCATCAGCCGCCTCAACTCACAACACGCGCGTATGCTCAGTTCCAGACTCCGCATCCTTCTCGGCCCCACCGGCGCCAACTTCCAGTAATTCTGATTTCTTCTTTCCTTTCCTTTCATTTCATTTCAATTATATTATTTGCTTGCTTCGTTCAGATTCAGAAATATTGAAATTAATTAATTAGGTATCAAGAGGGGCCCACGCCTCGACAAACCAATGGCTATGATTGCGGCCTTTATGTAATGGCTATAGCAAGATGTGTGTGTGAATGGTATTCTAAAGTGAAGAACAATCCATCAACGGATACCCAAGACAAATGGTTTGGTTTCTTAAGCGACCAGTTGAACGGGGATAAGGTGCCCCAATTGCGAGGTGAATTGCTGTCACTTGTTCTCAGCTTGACACTACAAAACGACTCTAATTAAGAACTAAGCTTATCAAGTTAGTCTTTTATTTCTTCATTCCTTTTTGTTTTTATTTTCTTTTATGCGTGTTTTACTCTCTGTACAATTCAAATTGCTGTCACTTGTTCTCAGCTTGACACTACAAAACGACTCTAATTAAGAACTAAGCTTATCAAGTTAGTCTTTTATTTCTTCATTCCTTTTTGTTTTTATTTTCTTTTATGCGTGTTTTACTCTCTGTACAATTCAAACGTACCAATCTGGAATAAGATTCAAATATATCTATGTACTTTCAGTATTTATGGCTTGAGGTAATATTGTAATCTGCTATTTTGGTCTTTGTTTAAAAGCAAGTATTGCGCCATGCTTTATGGAACATGCTAGCTTACTGTAGTCATCAAGTTCTGTACCGGTACAGACTGAGCTGCCTGATACACCTCAAGGATGATGCCTCCAAATATTTTTCGTACAAGTTTTGTAGCTATAAACTTTATATATGCTTCTTACTCCTGAATCATACAAACTTGTCAGTGTACTATATGATAAATAGGGTGGGGATCCATTGACAATGGGTTATTTTGACAACTTTGACAATGAACTTGTAAAAAAATAGTAAAAGAAATCTTAAAAATAGAAAAAAGTTTATATTTGTGTTCTTCTATATATAGATTGATGGTCATTCAAATTTCATTCAATTTTATTATCGTTTGATAGTCCATCAAAGACTATTAAATTGGAACCGTTGCAACTTGCATAAAAATTTGATGGTCTTTGATGGACTATCAAACGATAATGAAATTGCATGAAATTTGAATGACCCTCAATTCATAGGTAGAAAAACACACCTATAAAAACTTTCCCATTTTTAAGATTTTTTTTGTATTTATTTAGAGGTTCATTGTCAAGGTTGTCAAAATAACCCATTTTCAACCGATCCCCTCTCTAATAAATAAATTAGCTGTTGAGTAATGCATTATAATTCTTAACATATAATAACATATTTGCTGGTTTTGACAAGTAAACTTAGCTGTCAATATATGTAATTAGAGCATTATTTTAAACTTATAAACACACAATTTATATTCTCAAAATCGTAGTGCTGTCAAATTCAGGTTCTTAAATCTCTTGGTCGGACAACACCTTACCTGGTTTCCCCGCCAGCATGATGTGGGACCTCATATCTAGGTACCAAACTATATTAACAGACGCTGTACTTGAGCTTCCAAGTTTAAGCTTAAGCTGTCATTTTCTTGTAGCTTACCTTTTCAAACCTTTTAATTCGTGCGTCACTGCATTATCAGCCTCACTTAATCAAGCAATTTCCAGGTTGGCACCTAGCTGTTGCTTAGTTGTTCACTAGTTTATAGAAGATCCCCAGAAGACTTTGAGATCAAACTCTAGGTCAACACAGGTGATCCTGAGCTTGATTAGCATGCAGAAAAGCTCACTTTTACACTTTCCCATTTGGGCCCCACCTTCTCCTATACATCACCCCCAAACTATCCTCCCTCTTCCTTCTCATAACGCACAGAATCTCTCTCTCTCTCTCTCTATCTTTTGATAAGCTTGGCAGAAGATCTCTCTCTCTCTCTGATGGTAAGTTGCTATGCTCCAAGCTATGAATTCCTTAGCAAGGATAAAGGTAATCCTTGCCCTAGGAGGGGTCATATCAAGTTTAGGATTTTCCAAGAATTGATCAGCACCATTAAATCCTTAATTGGCAGTGTGTGTAAAAGAATACTCAAAGAAAAGAGGGTTAAATCCTAATCCGTTTGTCAGCTCCCCTTTTCCAGGTTATGGCTGACTGCAAATCCACTTGATATACTTACTACATATAACCATGGAGACAGTTATCTTTTTGTTTTTTTGGAAAGAAGATGGCTACATCTGTACATTTATGGTATGGTTTATGTCCGGTGGTATTTGTGGTTGGCCGGAAATGCTTTTCTCTATTGCTCTTTTTTTATTGCAGCAGAAGGGAGAACATTGTAGTATCAATTAGACCTTATCTTGTGTGAGTTGTCTTTAGATTTACCAAGTTCAATAAGTTTTAGCCGCCTCTTCTTTGTTTGTATTAGTTTCTCTTTAGAGATTTATGAGTAAGAGTAGCATGCCTCTGATGATTGCTTTTTTGTTTTTTCTGGGAAGCAACAGAGAGGGTTTTTTGTTAAAAGCCCCTGAAGGTCATGTTATATTATATGAAGTGTGATGTGTGTTTGTATTGGACTGCATTGTTAAATAAATGTTTCCGCTTCCTGTCTCTACTGTGGTGTATTGAATTATATCTGCTGTTAGAAAATGTTGTTGCTTGCCGTCTTTATGTTTTTCTTCGATAGTGAAATTAATCTTATAAACTGGTGATGCTTAAATTATGAATGTGCAGTGTGCTATTCAGAGTTATATATTTAATGCATGGGAACTCAGAATTATAATAGCTCATGAAAGAAGTATGCAGCTTTGTGTTCGTGTCTGTGTACTAAATTAGCATCACATGGCAATTTTCGTGTTGTTTCAGCGAAATAGTTTCTGTATTGCACATTTCTACTTGTTGTTTTTCTTTTTTCTCAGAGCAATTTTAAGTTTTAGTTTCGAATTATTATAGTTGAAAGTTCTGAATCTTTGATTGTGCATGATAACAGTACCAGTTGTCAGCATGGTTATGATGCCAAAACCAGAGTACTCTGTAACATTAAACATTTCATGTTGAACAAGTGCCCGTCCAAATGCAACGACCCGAGGACCAAGTACTTTCGTATGAACTATGAATGAAAAACAAAATTAAACACGGTTGCGTGCGCATGTGATTAGCGCGGCTGAATCCAGGACCAGCTGTGATGGTCAAATTTCAAATATATACTCTTTTGGGTTTCCTTTATTATAATATAATGTATGTACAGTCGTTGTTTGTATGTTCTAGCCTGTCATTAAGTTTATTCTGTGCTGTAGGAAGGAAGGGAAGCTTACTAACATGTCTGCAAACTGCAATAACTTATCTATCACTAGCTCAACGCCTGGGGCTGGGGCTGGACCTCGACAGACGCAAACTCCCTCCGCTGCCGCTATTCATTCATTCACGGAATCACGGTCATCGGTCCCTCTCCAGTCTCTACAACCGTATCACCAAAGCCCCTGAGACTTCTTTAATCACCAATGCAGTTGCAGTGCTCTTGTATTTACAAAAATTCAAGTATCACACAAAAAAAATAAAAAACAAAGATAAGAGGCTTCGAACAGAACAAATATACTGAAATAGGAATTCTCGAGTTCTTGAAATTTAATATTTCCTCAGCAGAAAATTAATTAAAACAGAAGCAAGCACCATGCACAGCACATCGAGAAAAGCAGTTACTATTTGTATTTGGTATCAGACCTTTTTTAGTCAGATTTTGCTCTTGAGATTTCCAAACAAGGAATGACGGCCCTCGGCAACGACTTGGCCAGTGGCTTTATTCCTGAGTAGCACGTGGGTGCCGGAGTAGGCTCCTCTGTGGCCCAGCGCCCTGGATCTGATCTCCAATTCATCCCCGAGCTTGGCCGGGGAGAGGAAAGCGATGTTCATGTCCACGGAGACCATGGCACCGCAGCCCTGGGAATTGACTGCGGCAAACCCGACCTCGTCCACCAAATTCGCAATGGCCCCAGGCGCCAGCGCCCCACGGCCGTCCTGCTCGATCAATCAATTCTTCTTCAATCCCAATCGCAATTCAGATATAGTATGGTACAAGAAGGCAACCAAGTACTAGTATAGAATAGAATAGAATAGATACTTGGATTATAATATTAATTAAATTGGACCCAACTCCCAAGTGCAGTGTGTACCGTGAGGCGAGGGGGCACAGTGAAGGAGCAGCAGAGGAAGCCCGGCTGGATGCGGTCCACGCGGATGCCTCTGACGGCGAAGCCCTCGTAGAAGCTGGCATCCTCACCTGCCCGGTGGGCCCGCACTGGCAGCGCCTCCACCGCCTGCGCATCCTCCTCTCCCACTCGAAGCGCCGCCAGAGCTCTCTCCATTCTTCCTTCCCTTTCTAGCTTTCTCTTTTCTCCGAGATTAGATTGACAGATCAGATTCAGACGAGTCAGCTCAGCCTCAGCCAAATCCCAAACGCCAATTAGCTGCTCTTCTAATTGAGTTACTGTTGGGTTTCCTATTTTCTTCTACATATCATGCAGCAGCATAGATTAAAATCATTTAATTTATTTCTCTCTTTTTCTTTTAACTTTAATCGGATGTTTGCAAAAATATATATTAATAATTAATGCGCATTTAGTTTCTACTTTTTATTTCATCGCTCAAGTGCTCAGCGGATGATTTTTTTTCTATTTACTTAAATCTAATTTCTAAAATGTCCAGTCATTTTTTTATTACTTTAATATTGATGTTGGGTAGAATTATCATATATGCTTGATTATCCAATTCAATCAATATTAATTATTTCATTAGTTATATTAAAATTTTAAATTTTTTTCGCGGGTTATTGTCCTACTTGTTAATATTAATACTATTTAATGTGTAATTTTAGACATTTAACTTTTATGTTATATTTGTTATGATATTTTCAAACTGATAAAATTAACTTAATTAAAAATAACGGATGGTTGAAAGCGTACACCCTATCATATAGTAAAAAGGTATCGATCTCTCAGAAACTAATTTAAAGTATCGATATTAGACAAATTCTCTAAGCCAAATAGTAAAATTTGATTCGGGTTTAAACTAAAAGTGACCCAGACAAAAAAATAAGGTTTAATCAAGATAAAAAAAGGTTTAATCAAGATATTTTATTGCTAAAAGGGAATTTAGGGTTTACTTTAATCAAGTCAAAATTTTCGCATTATTCATGATTAAGTATTTCTAATTAATTACTCTAAAAATAGTTCATAATAAATCTCATATATCTTAGACTTCACGGTTAAGTTCTTGACCTAGAGTTAGATACCCCTTTCGGGTTTAAGTACCATCAGATTTTGGTTATGAATCTAAATAATTCTCTCAAATTAATATGCAGATCCTAATATTGATTTATATTTCATAAATCTATGCTATTTAGGGTTTCTAATCATAAAAGATTATTAATAAAACACTACAATTCAATAAAGTTTTTTTAGGGTTTCTAATAAAGCTTCTCTCCATTATCATAAAAAACAAATATCAAATCTACCATTGCACCTAAGAGATTGTTGTTAAATTGTGTATCATATTTCAGATGAGGTTTAATCTCACAATATATTTTTTAGCATAATTTAGATTTAATTTTAGTTTAAAGTTGCATAAGTTTTTGGTACTGTCATAGTTATATATTTTAAGTAATTCAAGAAGAAACATAATTTAGATATCAATCGAAAAGATTCAAAGGAAAAGAAGCAAAGTGCACATTGAACATTCTCAAGTCAGACCAAATCGCAACAATTAATTCGGACCGAATCGCAATAATTCTAAGTCTCCAGCCAGGAATTCAGATCGAAGACTAAGTGTTTGATCCAAAACACACCAAATTCGGACCGAGCCAGAAGGAACTGGGACCAAATTCCATGCACAGTTAAGTGTATCAAAGGCCAATCAGACCTAATTCTCTATGATTCAAATCGAATTTAAAAACGCCAGTTTTAGATGAAATCGATTTTCTTTATTTGAGTTGCTTTTAGAAGTGCTCTAGGGGACTTAGGGTTAATGATACTGGATGAAATTTAATCAGTTTTAAGAGAGAGAGAAGGCATTTTCTTAGAGAAGGAGGGAGAAGAAAGTTTAAGAAGAGAACAAAACTGAGAGTAACTTTATCCAATCTCTTGATTTTTTTATGTTCATGGTGTATTTATGTGAGAGTAAACTCATTTTAGGGTTAGGCACATAACACTTAAAAATTGTTATATTTAATCATAGTTGTTGTTTGTGTTTATTTGCTAATTTTTGAGAATTTCTTTTATGATTGAATATGATTGTGCTGAAATTGAAATTGCTTATATTTGTACTAGTACTTCGCTTATCATTAGAAGCCCTAAATATTGTAGATTCATAAACTATAAATAATTTATAAGATAACACATATTTTAAGAGAATTGTTATGGTAAAATCTAATAGTAGTAGGAGTCAAAAGCGATATTTAATCTAAATTAAGAACTTAATTTTGAAGTCTAGATTAGATGAGAATTTTTTGAACTTTTAGAGTAGTTAATTAGAAATATTTAATTATGAATAATTAATCTTTAATCATTTAGAATTACACGCACTTAATGGATTTTGACCAATAGAATTAAGAATTTAATCGTGAAGTTTGACTTAATTAGACTACAATGTTAAATTCTAATTCGGAACTTAGCATTATTTTGGATGGTAACTCTCACAAAATTAGTAATAAAAAATAATAATAAGTATGATTAACACAAAAAGTGACTAGTGATGCTAAAGCCCTAATTTTCTTTTATATTGAAGAAACCCTTATTTTCAATTCATATCTTTTTTAGTTTAGAATTACTTTAGTTTGATAATCTAGTTTTTAGAAATTATCAATATTAGTAATTACAATAGGACTCGACACCTACATACTACACAATAAATCGTACGCCTATAGTTTTCTCTTATATAAATGAGGAGTAAATTATTATTGTTGTATTAATATATTTTTTATTTATTATTTTTCAAAACATATTTGAATGTAACAAGTTTTCTTGAGATATTTTGCAAGATCCTAATATGAATAAGTAATTGATCAAGTTAGATGCTGGAAGAAGTCTTCAAGCCTTATTTGAAGACTTAGGATCAACATATGTAAGATATAATTAAACAAATTTAAGTTTATGAATAAATAAATAAATATGGGAAAAAATTATATCGATGTGAACCGTTATAATGGTTCTCAAACGTTATAATGGGTTTAACTTGACAAACTCATTTGTTTCTAAGACAGAAAGATTCACCAAATTCACAGAGTTATCATTGGGTAAAATTTAGAAAATATTGAACGACTTAAATCGTTCAACACTTCCTTGAAATGTTGTAATGCTTATGAAGAGAGTTAGACTTATCAGAAACTCAGTTATTCTTCACAAATAAAATCAAAACGTTATTAACATTTTGTAAAACGTTCAATGATATAACATTTTGTAAAATAGTTATAACATATAATGTTTTAAAAATGAATGGTTATAACGATTCATTTCATAAAAAGTTTTATAAAATATTACCAACGATATAAAATGATATATCAATTCATTTCATTCATTTCTAAATCATTATAACATTTCATAAAAAGTTATGATGAGGGATATTCTTATCAAATTCTAATTAAAATTCAATAATGGTTCAAGTACCGTTGTAACGATTTATTGTGTAAAAAATCTAATTGTATAATTGTCATGTGCTCTATTTAAGGGGATTATTTTAGAACTGAAAACTATTGAAACTCACATAATCTCAAAGCACTATTGAGCATCTAATATTCTTCCCTTGCAAACACATTCAAGAAAATTTTTAAGTTTTTGAATAAGCTAAATCAATGGAAGATCTTGATTATAATTTTTGAGCATCTAGTACTCCTTTCATCTCTGAGTGTTTGGCTCAATTCATTTAGAGTTTTTTTCACCATTTTCTTGAGCCTTTAATTGCTCACTCGCTCTCTTTATTTTATTTGATTGTTTTTAGTTTTTTTGTACTCATTCTTGTAGAGAAGTTAAAGTTTTAACTTATAAAATACTTTTAGGGTATTTAATAAATTGGTGCTTTATTAATGAAAGCGGATCCCGAAGTCGTAGATTTTTATAACCAAACTCCGTTAAAACTCTTATGTTCTTTAGATTTTAGCACTTACATTCTTTTAGTTTTCAAGATTCTCAATTTGATAAATTTTATATTTTTTGTGAAAAGTTTTTAGTTTATTATTTTACATTAATTATCTTTGTAATAATTAATATTTAATCAATTCTCATTGCATATTTACATTCTTGCACATCTTATTTTACTTTGTTTTTGAGCACTCTTGCATTAACTTTTTCTTAGTCACTCCTTATATTTTTATAGTTAAATAGTTGTCTTACCAACCGGTTGCTCATTTGACTTGACCAAGTTTATATTATTAATTGATACCATTACTAATCCTTATATTCTAGTTCTACAATTAGTTTGCAAAATCTACATCAAATGTATCAGAAAAAACTAGATGTACCATAGAATTCCTGTATTTTAATTTCCTCCACCAACCATTTTGCCTTGTCGAGTTCTGAAACTGTTTTTGCTGGGCCTTTATAAATTCTTATCCAATTTCAACTCTCTGTTCAAATTTTGACAAAAGGCTGTGCATAAATGCCCAAGTTACGATCAATGGCCGGGCCTGGGCCCTGGGCTCGCGTATTAAGTTTACAATCAAAATCGAAAGCCCAAGTTACAAGTTATGAATCTCTTCTCTTAGACTTGGGCGCTTAGCTACGCGTAAACATCATGTGCCCTGCGAGTTTCATCTATCATAAACTCTCACATACATTAAAAATGATCAAAATTTAAATTTATGCAACATCAAATAGTTTTGAAGTTGTATAAAAAATAAATATCTAAAAATAACACCCAGATCTAAAAATACATAAAAGATACATCCGAATATTTGAAAGGATTTTCTTTCCGCCCCCGGAAAGGATATTTTTATTGTGTGTTGGTCTACTAGTGTTCTGCTTATTTTTTACTTTTAAGTATTTCCCAGAAAAATTAGAACAGTTGAAAATTGAAAAAAAAAAAAAGCACTTAAATTTGTACAAAGTGAGATGTAATTAAAAAAAATATGGAGGATATCGATCCCATTCTGCCATTGAGGATGGAATGGAGAGGAAACGGGGTGAGAGAAGGAACAAAAGCGCGCATTGATAGCAACAGTAGAGAAGGCGCAGAATGCAAGGTGGCAAATATACCAGTAGTCCAGACTCCAGTCCAGTATACATCATGATCATACATTATTACATGAAATCAATACCAATATATTTATTTTTATACTTCTCCTGGCTCCTAGCCTCTAACTCATAATTTATGGGCCAATCAGTCTGCTCTCTCTCTCTCTCTCTCTCCAATTTCTGCTTTCTTAATTGATATGGATCAATCTCCACTAGGATTTGTTTGTCCAGCGTGCAGCTTACATCCGCAGATTCCAAGACAGGTAGAGGCAGAGCGCTTTGCCGATTTCTCTCTTTTCTCTTTCTCTTTCTCTCTCTCTCTCTCTCTCTTAATTATATATCCTCATGGTCACCTGACCTGACCTGACCTACTAGCTAATCATAGATTATGTCTTTTTTGCTGTGGGCTCTTCTTTATATATATCTTATGACGCCCCAATTTCTCACTTCTATTATCACAGCTTCTGCAATTATTTGATCATACGATTCGACGCTACCAAGTACTAGAATATGTTCTTTTAGTTCTAAAATAAATAAATATTAAACACTTACTTACTGCCTGTGCCAGGTCATCAGCAAGTTACTAGGGTTCCTTTACTTGTGCTTGTGCTTGTGCTTGTTCTTGTGCTGCAAGCCTGCAATACACATCATCTTTTTCCTAGCATACATAGCCTAAGCAAAGCTAGATTCTACTTTCTAGAGAGGCAATCATAAAGAGAGAGAGAGAGAGAGAGAGAGAGCGCTCTTCTCGGAAATACCACCAATTCCCCTCCCCTGCTTCAAATAATACGTCGTCGTACCAAAATACCCACAACAATTCCTTCTCAGACTTCTCATCAATTATCAAACTTAGATAAAATAAAACAAAAAGAATCCCTTATACCCAAAATGGAATGCTACACGCTTGTTAAACAAGGAAAATAAGAATAATCCTAGGAAGAATCCCTCCAAATAAACATCACGTCAAGCGACTTTTCTCAATGCCATCATGTGTTGTTATGCATTCATTCGATCGCACACAAAATCAACTTTTTAAACTTTTTTCTCTTTTTTGTTATTGTTAGCGTTGCCTTATTTTGCCTTCCTGGCTTTATTTGGTAGAAAATGCACTTTGCGGGAATTCATTCATTGGTACTTTATAGAAAAATGTTGACAGTGAAAATATTTAATTGGATATAATTCCAGAGAGATAGCACTTCAAATCAACACATTATATATTGTCCCCAAAGCTTAATGTGAGCCATACATGCATATATATATATATATATATATATATATATATATATATATACTAGCTATATATCCGTGCGTTGCAGCAGATTTTTTTATTTAAACATTAAAATATTATAAGATAAAAAATTCACATTGATGAAATTTTCTACACAGTATGAGTTAATGATTCATGGTAAGAAAAGTGAATTATTCCAATATATATTATCACCATTAATTTCTTATCAAATATGCACAAGATTGCTAAATAAAAAAATTATATTATGGAAATAACATTATAGATGAGAAAGAAATGGAGAGAAAAAAGATCAATGAACGCGATTACATACGTTCAATCAACCAAAAATAAATATTATCCGTCTAATTAAGGGATAAAATTGATATAACATAAAAAATATTATGACAAAAAATGAATCTCCAATTCTTAGATGCTATAGATATATATTCTCAACTTCTTTTTCTTCGGCGAAATCAACACCGGAATATTGTTCTTGTGTCATTCCGCCTTCTATAATTTTGCTTTTTGTGCAGGCACCAATATTCAGAGTACTTTATTTTTATGGACATTAATTAATTGAATACATCCTGAAGGAATCTTTCCATGCACAGTTGCGTCCTTATCCGTTGCATACCAAAATTGGCAAGAAAAGGACTCCTCTACATGACCCATAACATAACCTACTTTCGGTGCTCCAACTTTTGTTTTTTGGCAAATCTAACAAAGTTTTCCTTGTTTCAATAACTTAAATTTTTAGTACAAGATCGATCAATTCCCAACATAGTCAAAGTTACTCTAGAAAGAACAACAAAAGAAGAAGAAATGAAACGAATAAAAAAAAAGCAAACAATTACAAGGGAGAGAACTAGATGGTATCTTAAAATGAAAAACTAAATAAAAGTCAAGTCTCATCTTTTTATAACGTTTTCTTTTCCCTTTTTTTGGTTATCGGTTGTTGGTTTTCCTTCCAGCATAAAAATTAACCAACGGTTAGAGTTGATCTGACGAGCATCTAGAAAACATGCATCTGCTGTTAACCTCAACCATCAAAGGGATAATCTAGTGTCTATAAAATTCAAATTAACGGTTGAGGTTTAATAAACCAAAGTGAAAAAGTATTAGATGCTCGTCAGAGCAGCTCCATTTCTCTACTCATTAATCCTTACAAGTTACAACATGGAGCCGTTCACAATACTTTGCCATGAAGAAGACCCGACACCCGTCCAGTAGTCTCTCCCCGATTCCAACGCGAAAGAACTTCCCGTTCCGAGCCCGTTCACCGTCCCACTTGAATTACTATTCTGCACCTCACCGCCCAGTTGTTGCACCCGTAGGCCTCCATCCACGCTAGCCTTGCAAGAAGAACTGCCTCCTTGCCCCATCAAGTTATCACTTCCAGAAACCACACCTCTAGCATCTCCACTCTCAACTGTACCGCCACCAGCTCCACTCGCACTTGCTGTCCCATCAAATGCCGGCAGGACCATCTCCTGTCCTGTTCCGGAACCAACAGGGCCCACCCCATTTGCATTACCACCGCTAGCACCATAGCCATAGTAGAAACCCTGAAACACACCTCCTATGGAATTGGCAGCTCCACTGTTAGTCGCATTGCCATTATTCTCCACAAAACCTCCACCCCTTAAGATATCCAGAAATCCAGTAGCGTTAGCATAACCATCCGGCAACGCAGGGAAGACACTTGGCTTGGTGAGATTGCATGCAAAAGCAAGAGACAAATCGCTTGGATCGAACGCTATGCCGGAATGTTGTGATACCGGGCCTGGCAGAAGAGGGGAGAACAAAGGATTAGGGTTGGGGTTGGAATTAGGGTTTGTATTGGAGGCAATGCCTTGGGGGTTCTCTTGAATTTTCTTTGGAGTTGGTGAAGAGTTACGAGGAGAAGGGGATGCGCGTTTGTTTTTGCGGCAACCTCCGCCAACAGGAACATTGCGAAGAGACCCACCTTGAGTCCAATACCGGCGGCAGCCTTTGCAGAAATACCTGTATAACAATCAAAGAGATACAATTATAAATTTTGTATGGTAATGGCCCAACAGTGGCTTAAATATTAGGATACATGTGAAGTGTAATTTAGAAATTATATATAAACCGTCCAAAAAAATAATTTTGAAATTATATTCCCATGTATATATAATATATATATATACATATATATATATATATATATATATATATATTGCTGAAAAGATATTGATTGACATATACTTCTATCATATTATTGGAAACCTATTGTTTTTCTAGACTCAAAAGTATTCCCAACAAAAAAAGAAAATACTCTCTGCCAAAACAATTGAATCAATTTGCAATCTAATATAGAAATATTTAGTATCAAAACTCTCTGCTTTTCTACGACCAGTTAATGCAGTGGATGCATATAGAACAAAATATGTCAAAGAACAATCACAGACGTATTTCATTCATACGGTATAAACAAGAAAAGTATTCACATAAGGCAATATTACAAAATTGAAGTGTTTATATAACAACAAACATCAAAAGTATTCACATAAGGTAATCTTACAAAGTTGAAACTTGAAACTTCTACAAGAAATAATTGTTCAACAATAAACACAGATGCACTAAAGGAAAATTAGAAAATTAGTGACTAACTTCGAACTCATAACTAAGAGCAATATGCTGGTTAATTACATCAAACATACCTTGGCTGTGACAGGCTGTAGTTGTTATAGTAGCAAAATTTGGTATTGGTCGAATCGCACCGAGGGCACTTGAGTGCTTGATCGGGGTGGGGCCTAGGCTTTTTGGTTGTTCATTTAGAGGTTGTTGGGGCTGCTGATTTTGCTGGTGTTGGTTTTCAGGGATTTGATTTTGTGCGATCTGGTGGTGCAAGAAGTGGTTTGGTGGCGGCCGAGTATTCGAATTAGAGAACACCTCCTCCAACGGGTGACTAACCATCAGCTGGAAAAGAGACAGAAAACGAGAGAGATTAGAGTTCTGATTCACAATTTGTACTTTTCAGCAAATAAGAATTTTCCTAGCAAGACGTTCATTACAAATAAATTGTGGCTCCTTGAATCATCAACGACAAGTTTCATATAACAATGTCATGTCTTCCCCAATTCCAGATTCTATTAAACACTATAGTTGCAAATTTTTCATATCTTATTTTATTTTTTCATTTACAAATGTATCAAAATTCAAACTACATATTATTAGCTCGATCCTTAGTTAAAGTGAACCTTCACTGGCAAGAAAAGATTTCCACTGATATGTTTTCTTAACATCATAATACTTTATATGAATAAACATTGGGAAGAAGCCCCCTAAATATTTAATGAATTGAAAGTTTGAAACTTTGCAAGAGTTTGACAGCCGTGTGCTCATAAAAACTGAAAACAAATAATATGAAAAACATTTTGAAAACTGTCCATCTTTCAAACTGATAATTTTCCTTCCGAAACTAAATTAGATTAGCAATAAAAATGTGACAGACGTGCAAATGAAAGTACAAGCAAAACCATGAACGCATATAGTTGGTAGTTATTTGTTCAAAGTTGAATGGAAATTATGAGTTTAAAACCATTAAAAGTCGACACATGTAACGAAGACCTTGAAAAGCTACAAAATAATTAAGCTTAAAAGGTTAGAAGATTAATGCACGGATCTATAATAAAGGATGAAGGGAAACGAAATTAAAAAATCTTTTTATAAAATAATCTCACCAGAGATTAGGGGGAAAAAACCCTAGGATATTTTCTCTTTCTTGGGCAAGGAAAACTAATTATCTATCATTATTTTAAGGCGCTCAGGGATTTGGGTTCTGTTAAAATAAAAAAAAAAATTACGACGAGAAACAAGGGGGAAAATATTGCATATTCTGTAAGGAATACGTCGAACTTGCGCATGTATAAATTCATATGTACAAACATAACCAAAATAAAAAAGAAATACTTTACCTTAAATCCGCCAGGGGAAAAAACACACCAGAAAATATAGAAGTTATCAATCAGGAAGTAGTGAGTTGGGGGTTAGATCATATACACAGATCTTGAAAGAACATAAAAAAAATGAAAATTGAAAATCAGAAAGTTGCGATCTAAACATTTGTAGTACAGAAAATCCTTCAAAATCACACTTCTAATGGTAATCCGTGGTTAGAAGGCAAATTACCAAAAGAGAGAGAGAGAGAGAGAGAGAAGAAAATTAATCAGTGAAAGAAGACTTCTTTACTAATTAGAAAAGATCAAAGAATGCAATTTTGGGCCTGTTGTTTGCGTATTTTCTACCGTATACATATGCATTTGCTTTTACCTGGTGATGTACACCTGAGATCTCCATCCATACAACACCCCAAAGCTTCACAGAGAGAGAGAGAGAGAGAGAGAGAGGAACTGAGTTCACACCTCAACCTTTCAATAAATGAGAGAGAGAGAGAGAAATGATGATTATAAGTTCCGTACTGGACTGGAGGCTAGTGCATTGTGAATTGTGAATAGTGAATTGTGATGGGTTCTACTTCTACAGACTTGTGGCATGAAAGCGAACTGCACGCATCTTCATCTTCCCCACTCTGTCGCAACTCGCAACGGCCTCTTCACCCCTTTCCTCTCCATTTTATCTTTATTCCCCACCCCCAATTAAGACCTTTCATTCAATGTAACAAGACCTTGTAGTACTGGATAATTCCATTCCACAAAGACTGCAGAAGTACAAACGACAGTAAGGTCCCACATTCTCACTTGGACTGGAGCGCCACTAAGTGAAGAAGTTACGTTTGATTGTGCATTTGTGCCTTCTTCAGCATTTCATTAATTTTATTGCTGCGATGGGGAAGGGAGTACGTGAGCCTGGTGCAATGAACCGACTCAATATGAGACTAGGATTATATATGTGGCGTCGAAGGTAAAATAAAGCAATCTATTACATGAATAAAATAAAACAACTAATTGCTTTATTTGATCATTTCCATGATGTTGTACGCAGTAAATGATTGCACAAAGTACAGTATGGTCTATGAGACAATTTGCTATTTGGTTTATTTCGTTCATTGCGCATTATTGCTATAGTTGAAAAAAAAACACATCATGTCAAAGTTCAAACTAGTGTATTAAAATTATTCGCAACTCGTGGTAGAACTATGGCTTATTCGGGGCATGGATTAGTACGGATTTTACCTCGGATCGGAGCGGATCAAGATGAGAACACTGATTTGAGGGGTTAGATTTGATTCATCCGGATTTTTGTAAAACACTAAATTTAAACTTACCAAATTGGCATAAATTCAAAAGGAAGTTATTACTTTTTTCGGTTGTTTGACTCACAAGAGTAGCACAAAAAAAGAAAAAAGAAAAGAAAAGAAAAGAAACGTTCTGACCATGAAGCATGCTTCTGTTCGTGGTGCTCCCTCAGTCACTAAACAATTAATCTACATTAACTAATACAAATTTCCGATCGTACGTGTAACGCATGCCATCATTAATACTGATTAAATTGAAATCAGATATCATATTGTTTTTCTTTTTCCTTTTGAAAAACGGAGCAATTCGTTGGTTAACTAATAAAAAATATCAACACATTAAATATTCCCACATAAGAAAATATATATTCTAATTTTACAACAAAACACGACATTCTTTCCTTAATGAATCTTTATAAATATAAGACAAGACAAAATATACCAATACACCCCTTCTATGTCACTAAAAGAGTTGTATATTCTGATTTTAATTCATTGAGAAGTTTCTCACATTCAATATAAAACTCAGGATAAAGTCGGCGTTGAATGAAACTAGAAAAGCAGTTCCATTTCAGTGAAATTTCTTCCCTCCCTATAAATCAAACTTCATTCATTTTCTGATGAAAGCGAATATCGAAGCACTCATCGATTTCATTGAAAATTATAGGAGTATTTCAAGCGCACATCTAAGTTTTTCGGTGCATTCCAAATTTAGACTACATCTTAAATTATAACCATTAATTTACAAAGGACAAAAAAATAAAATCATTTTATCAAATTAAGAACATTATTAATCAAAAAAGAAAAAAAAAAAGAAGAAGCAGAATTTCAATAATCATGTCTCTTTCTCTCTTCGACTCTCCCTCTTTCCTTAATTCTCTGATCTTTGAACATTAGACTTAGTTTGTTTCATTTCACCTATGATAATATATTCATCTGACTAAGCTATAACACATAAAACATTACTTGTCCTCACCAAATTTTACTTGGTGTATATTTTTACATATATATTTTTTTAATTGTCTTTGCGTATATCTGCTTAACCAAATAAAAAAAGATGCGAAAATGCATGAGCTCATATGCTGGCGGTGAGAGGAGATCTGCGCAGCAGAATTTCACTGAGTCAAAAACAAATGCATAGATATTACTTAGACGGAGAGAAAGAAGGGAATGAGAGAGTGGAAGATGAAGAAGAATAAGGGGGAACATTAATATGACTGGAGGCCTTTTACTTCTATCCATTTATTTACTAATACAAATTGACTGTAATATTCTTTCCAGAACTAATAAAGGAAACTATCTAAATCTTTGATGATTCAATTCCAGTCGTAGAATGCACGTTGAAATATTTGTGTATAAACTAGAAAAACTCAAATGATAAAGGTACAATTTTTCAATTAATAAAGATCCTAATTAATACCAAATAGCTGGTTCCATAGAACCCCAAGTAACCTACATATCTACTACATCCAAATAATTATTACTAGTCCGAAATCCATACTAAAGTATATATTAAACTGAAATAAAACAGTGAATTCTGTGAACTGACATCACAAAAAAATTCAAAATTAATATTAAAAGCACAAAATCAGACAAGATCAAATGCATTACCTACTATATCTTCTCTTAGACACAAAAGAGGAATGGTTAACTCTTCCGAGTCTTTTGCCATCTGGCCCATTCCACTCAGGAAGGATTCAGACTTTGAGCTAAAGGGTAGGGAAGATAAAAAAATATATTATTTTTTCAGAGGACAAAACAAATATATTTTATTTTTCTTAAAATATACATAATTATAAAAATATACTTACAATAAAATGTCATGGGAGTAGCTGCCCCTAGAGGTATGTAGATCCGTCCTGATTCCACCTAATATAGTTCCCAGACCAATGCGTGAGTTGGTTGACAAATTTGACCCAGTCAAACTGATTAATTATTACAACGGACGGGTTAATTATTTTTTATAAAAATTTAAATCCAACTCAGATATATTGGATTAAAAAAAAATTAGCTAACCCACCCGAAATCTAACCCAACTCATTTTTTTTTACATATGGATTTTTGTAGGTTTTTACAGGTTATATGGGTTAAATGGGTTGGCATTTTTATTCAAAATATATTATATAATTTTTATTAATATTAGATAATATATATTTTATTACTGATTCAAATATAAAAAACTATAAATATATAAAATAATAATAATAATTTTATATTAATTATGAATAATGAATTAAAAAATTAAATGTTTGTCATACTTTATAAAAATCATTAATATTATAAACAAAGTGATATATGACATTAAAAAAATAAAAATTTAACAAAAATTACATGATAATAACTAAAATATAATGTAGAATTTCAACTCTTAAATGATTATTTTATTGATTACTAATAAATTGCATATACGATATTTAAATATATATATATATATATATAATTATATGATTGGGTTTGGATTAGTTAAAATTGGGTTAGTTAAAATCACAATTCATATCTAATCTGATAATTTCTTAACCCGACAAAAAACAAATCGGATGGGATGAATTGAACAGGGTTAGAGGATTGACAAATTTGTTGTACACCCTACTAATTACTAATAAGTGCATTATGTTGTATTTAATAAGATTAAGTACCCACTTCTTTTAGTTTGTTATTTGCTTCTAGAACCGTAGTACCCTACTGTTAATTAATTTCTGTCACATCTAAAAAAAGCAATATATATAATCTTGTTGATTTTGATTTATCTCCAGATCAGCAGGGAAGAAAGGCCTTGTCCAGGCGAACAAGCTTCTTATTCTTTTTTCAGCAACATGACATTGTAGATTCTGGTTATTATTTCATTTTATTGTTTTGTGGGTAAAGGACAAGGCACAGAATCTACGGTTGGTTCTTCACAGGCGTACATTCATTCCTTCATTTCCTACTTCCTAGGCGGCTAGGCCTCATTATCACTGCATTGGATTTGGATGTTATCATGTTATCATGCTATCATGCTAGCCCTGCCAGCTGTGCTACTGCGATACCATCATATCACATACATACCATACCAGTACCAGCGCTCTCTCATCTTTCCTTATTGATTCTCTGTGGCACAAAATCGCATGTGTTTGTAATGCGCAACTGTTCCATTCAAAGTATGACAATCACAGTAATAAATTCACGGTTTGGAAAATGTTATGCGAGGTCAAAAAATTTATGATTAGAATATAATATGAGTATATTTCAAAAATAATTATTTTATATAATATATATAATATCATTTAAAAAAATTTATAATATATTTTATCCGCTAATAATTCACAAATAGATTTTTTTTTTTTTGAAAAATCAAACACATTATATATTGAATAAATGTTTAATTCATGAAACACTCGATTATGCATAAAAAAAAACTAAATTATTCATGAAGTTATTTGTTAATAATTCACGAATTTTGTTATTACGGTTCTATTACATAATGGTGGTATCCTTTCGCAATAATTTATTTTAACAATCTTGACAACCAATTTATATAAATTTTATAGAAAACATTAAAATACAAATATCAATATATTCTTAAAAATTAAAAGATTGATTATGTTTTAGCTTAATACAGTATGAGTATCATTTAATATTTCATCAAAAACTATTACATTTAAACCGTTAAAACTATCATATAATTTTGATGACCTTTGATGAATTATCAAATGAAATTCAATTTTTTCCAAATTTAAAACACAATTAATCCACGAGTTTAAGAATATATTTTAAAATATATATATTTTCAATATTTTTCTAAAAATTTATATAAAATTAGTTGGTTAAGATTGGGTCGGTTTGACTTCCACCAAATTTAGACTAGGTCGAGATTGGTTCTGTGAGTATGAATGGGTCTCAAAATTTTGTTGGATTGACAGAAATTTTACAACTTAAAGGAGTTAATTGGGCGGATAGTGTCGGATTTGGGTTGGATGAGATCGGATTGGAAGGAAGTCTGTCGAGTCATGGGTCGGGTAGGTTTGAGTCGAGCTATGTGTCGAGACACCTAATATTAACTGTATTTCACCTCTAATGTTAAGTGAATTTGACTCTAAGAAAATAGAATCACATTGAGTTTTAGCTCCAGAGAGATTGGTGTGTCAATGTGAAGTTAACTAGGAAGGTGGCAACTTATAACAAAATTCGTATGTACTATATTCGTGGGTAAGTCAAATATGATCATGATCATATCTTATAGATGATTCTGTCTGACATCCTCTAAATGTTCTTGATAAGAAGTCAATATTTTTCCCAATACGTTTTCATCATCTCATCAAAAACATCCCTCATTACTAAATACATTCTTGATTGCTCTCACATAGTGTTTTAAAAAAACTCATCTCACCCATGGCCGCGACCCGTCCTGACCCAACCCGTGCTCAAACCCGCCAGACCCGTTACTCGTTAGAACCGGCGGGTCTAGCACCGGCGCGGGCAAATTTTTTTGAAAAAAACCTGTGCTAGACCCGTCCCGACCCGATCCGACTCATCCAACCCGTCCTAACTCGTGCCCGACCCGAGAAACTCGGGAATCAAATCCGTCCGACCCATCCCAAAACCGCTGAAATTCAAAAATATTCAAAAATATTCGAAAAAAATAAAAAAATAATTCAAATTTTTTTCCTATAAAGATCACCTCATTTCATCTCATATGCTCACACAAACAACTTCACTCTATCTCTATTCTCAATTCTCCAAACCAAACTCTCCCTCGTTAATTCGTTAATCGTTAGATATTAGTAATTCTCTAATTATATTATTATAGTAATTTTGTTACATTATCCAGAAAAAAAATTAAAAATATTTATATTAGTGTTATTTGGTTATTATTGTCAATTTAGCATTCGTTATATTATATGTCGTTAATTCGTTTTAAAGTTTCGGGCATTTGACATCCTCGATTATTGGAAGAGGAATGAAATTGCAAATCCAACTCTCGTCATGATGGCACGTGATATATTTATCGTGCCCGTGTCAACCGTCCCTTCTGAATCATGTTTTAGTTCAGCAAATAGTATACTAACATATAAACATAGCAGATTGGGTGCAAAGACATTCGAACGACTCGTATACTTGAAAGATTGGTTTGATGTAGAAACAATGTAATCAACATGCACCCGTAGAACAATCATTCGGTGAATTTATGACTGAAGCGGATGGAGACTCAGATGGCAGAAGCGGATGGAGACTCAGATGGTATGCCAGAAAATGATTTATGGTATATGAACTCGAATTTTTATATGGTATTTTTAAACACTTATATTATTTATTTTTTTCTCATTTTTATTATTTTTCTAGCATTTACAATCCTTATTTGATTTTTTTTCAATAAACTTTACTAACAGAAAAAAAATTAGAACTCCACCTATGTATTACATAGCCGATACCAAGCCCGGAATAAAGGAGGAGGGTAACTTTATTTTTAACCTATTTATTTAAATTTTTATGATATTTATTTTTTTTCTCAATTTTTTCTAGCATTTATTTTAATTTTTTTAAAGTTTTATCATTTTATTCCAATTCTTTAAGATTTTATTTAATTTTTTTACTTAAATTATTTTATTTAAAATTTTATTTCAATTTATTTTAAGTCGTATCATTTAAGATTATATTTAATTTTTAAATAAATATTTTCGGATTTTTACAAATTTTTAGAATTTATTTGATTTTTTATTATTTTTGAACTTTGAACAAAAATGACAAAAAAATAAAATAATTTTTTGGTAGTAGTTATATATTTTAAATATTTTTAATAATTATTTTTTAATTTTTCGGAATTTTTGAGAATTTTTGAATTTTTCGGAATTTTAGAAAGAAAAAAATGGACCCGCCGACCCGTCCCACCTGACCCGACCCGCCCCGCCCTTGGACGACTGACCCGACCCGCCGACCCGTCTGACCCGACGTGTCTAGGACGGATCGTGGTCAAACCCCCCAAAATGGACCCATCCTAACCCGTTCCGTGAAAACCCGTTGACCCGTCCCGCCAAAATTCGTCGACCCACCATAACCCGACCCGTCCCGATTTTAATATACTACTCTCACATCCTACATTTAATTATTTATTTATAAGTAAAATAATGTACGTAATATAATGTATGAAAAAAATATATAAATTGTTCGGACGGGGGTGAACCGCGCGGGATACGTAAGCGACCGCATGAATCAGCTCATCGGGTGCTAATCATGGTTGACTCAAAACACCTCTGAAATATCACTCCAAGAACAAAGTATGCATACTAAGTATTTCGTACCACTGCAAGTACTGTAATCTGCTATTGGGATTGTATACTCCCGTGATGGATACTAATCAATGAAAATGAACGTCAACCCACTCGTCAATGTAACTCTATCAGTGAATCCCCCTCTTCTTACCAGCTATCCTCGAGGCAAGCTCAAAAGTTTGATTTTATCTCTATGAATTATTACTTTTACTTGAGAAAAAATAATTTTTTTCTTATAAAAATTAATATCTGTCCTTGATAGGTTTATGTTAGCATTACTAGTTATATTTTTACCTACTTATGCAATATTAATCTGAATGTATTATTACTAACACATTATGACTTCAGAGGCTAATGATAGATTTGTGTTTCCGAAGGCCCAAATATCATAGTATCTCGTTAAGCATACCTCGAGTCAAACGTTCTTGACCTCGAGGTTATTCCGACGATTCATCTTAAGATAAATAACCACGAGATCAAGATCATCCTGCTACTCTTTTTTGAGTTTAATTGTCCTCATAACCGCTCATTACTATGAATAACGGTTATAATTAGCCATAATCTCGATAATCGCGCACTACAATGAATAGCGGTTACCACTGGTCACAACCTAAAATAATATAACTAAATAAGGCAAGTCTACCGACTTATCTTAATATGCAGATGCTACTTTTAGTAGTGTCCATTAATATCATGTGAGAACCGACCATGATTCACACGCCTTCCTTCCCTTATATATGGTCTCGCCTAGGACGGGGGAAGGGATTCAGTTTTGACACACGCACAAGAGCTTATAGATCAGAGTAGCTCCCGTACCCCCTTTACACACACTGATACTTACACATCATCAAGTTTTTATTTTGACACGGTATGCCCTCCTAAAATAGAACGTATCAGTCCTTATCTAATGTGAGTTCTAAAAAGTCATTAAAGAAAAAGACAGATGAGAGCTCGGTAATTGGTAGATTCAGTAGCACAGTGAATAAACCAAGTTGAGGTGAGCAGGGCCTCACAAAAAAGTTCGGGCTCGTAGTTCAGTTTGGACTCGAGCTAATCTGACTCGAGTTTATTTGGCTCGAGCTAATCTGACTCGATAGTTAAATGAGTTGAGTTTGAGTTGGATTTGGTCCGACTCATAAATCGACTCGGCTCGAATAAAAATGGTTTATATATTTTTTCTTGTTAAACTCTAATCCGATAATTTATCTCTCATCATCTCATTATTTCAGTGACTTAACGACTTTTCATACTCGCTCGTGATTTGTTGGTCCATCCATTCAAATTAGTACAACAAATATTTTATTGAAAATATAATTTGTTGATATATTAATTGTGTACAAACTCATATACCATTTTTTGTAGATATATCGAATTTACATTTATAGATATACTAAATAGAAATATCAATCAAGTCAACGTATATGTATTAGCTTTGATGGCAGTAGCAGATGGAGTTTGCTTGTTTAATCTTAATCAGTCACGATTCGAAGGAATTGAACGAACAAGCGGATGGATGTTGGATGTTGGATGTTGTATTGATCCATGTCAAAGTCATGGATGGCCTCATTTGTAATTGTAATTGTAATTGTAGCCAAGAGGAGTAGTGTGTCTGTGTGTGGCGGTGGTGCCCACCTCCCCGTCCAATCCGAGAGCTCTGTCGGCAATGTGATAGACTGATAGGTGGTGCGCGGGCCCCATCTATGCCACGCCCAGATGCTCCCCATACTGACAAACGTGACACATGGGACCTACACTAGCACTCTTTCGTGAATCGTGAATCGTGATTCATCCTTTGTTATTGTGGGATATTTTTCGCCCTCATCCCGGTCCTTCAAAAGTCCATACAATTGTACTTGTTAATTTTAAAAGTTCCATAAATCATACTTCGGCTTAATATTCATTCTTAACTATGTTGCTTATCTGCGTTACTTTTCAAATATTTAATTCAGCAAGGAATGCGCTAATGCCTTTTTGGGATTCATTGGATAATGAAAGTTACTTCTAACTGTATTGATTGCATGATCATCTATTTTTATACTTTTCTTTACTTGTATGTTTGGATTGCTCAAAAATAGCGGAATAATTATTGTTTTTGAATAAAAATAGAACTGTATTCAAACATAAATTTGTTGTTTGAAAATAGTGATTTTTAGGTGAGTGCAAGTATAATCAAAATATGTTATTATTTTCAATAATAAAAATATTATTTTAATTATATTTTAAGAGTAATAATTATTTCTAATGATGTAAATATGAGAATAACAACTATTTTAATTTTTACTCGAAACAACAAAATAATGATTATTATCAATATTTTAAAACAACGACTTTGTATTTAAATTGTGAGTTACTATTCCAATTTTTAGAACAAAGAGTTATTTTCTATTATTATACATCCAAACATACAGCATGCGGGTAATAATTAATAATACAAACAACACAATATGTCCTCCTTTTGTTATTTAATCGTTATAGTAACAAAGAGGTTTGGACGCGAGAACTATACATAGTGCAACAAAAACAACGCAATATGATTAATTTATCACCTGATTAAAGTTTTATCTTGAACAATTAATAATTAATAAATACAGTTAGTGGATCGTTAGAGCATCCATACTTTTGCATGATTAATTGTAAAGACGAGGATGTTCTCAAACTACTTGCAAATAAATTACAAATGCTGGTCTGATATCTTATAACAATTTACCAATAAAAAATATATTATAAATTATTAAGTGCTCTCCATGTCTAAAATTATAATTATAAATGTCATATCAGTTTTAGTTAGTCATTTGTAAGTGGGACGGAGATGCAATTACTACTATTAAATGAGAGATCAATTCATTTTAATAAAAATAATTATATTAAAAAAGATGTTTAGCTGATATCGTTGGATGATTCGGTGACTCCGGAAAAAATGCCAAATTGAAAGAAATAAGAGTGTAATTAAGATGACATTGGAAAATACTAATGATGCACAGCCGAGTTGTGTGGGTGCATGTGAGGAGCGGCGTATGAAATTTCGTCAGGTATGGGTGCTTTGATATTGATGGAATATTTGGGATTCCGTGCCAACAAATTGGTGGATGGTGGATGGTGTGGGTGGCTGTCTAACGTTAAAAATGATAACCAAAATGATCGCTCACGTTAATTATTTCGTTAAGAGTAACGAGTGATTTTTTTTGTATTAACTGTTTCGTTTTATAAACAAAATATTATATCGTTGCGTTGAACAAAACAGTTGAAACGTGCGAAACGATCAAAAATTTTTGACCGTTTAACAAACAAGTTTTGGACAATTTCAATCAGAATAAATATTGCTAGAAACATAAAAAATTATAATGATTCTAAAAATAAAATATTACAGTTGATATTGCTGCCAGCCCAAATGTATAACGATTCATCAAAAAAAAAAACTTACATATTACAATCATAAAAGCACACACTGACACACATTAACACATACCAAAAAAAATTACATATTACAACCATAAAAGACCAAAGTAAATGACTGAAACAGAAAATCAAATATCAGTGATCGCAAGATCTTTTCTCAGCCAGAACTCAATCTAATTATCTAAGCTATATTACCAAGTAAGTGACTGAAACAAAGAGTCAAATACCAGCAACTCGGATCTCAAGCTCTTTTCTAGTCATATACCAATCTCAACCAAAGCTAAATTTGTAAACATGTAAAATCTCTAACATCATCGAAAATCACAGCTTGAGATATAGGAGCTAAGGAGCAATGAGGCTACAACGACTCAATTATAAGGCAAAACCAACAAGCCAACAATTATAAGGCAACAAGACAATAAGCCAGCAAGTCAATAACTAACAAGGCAACAAGCCAGCAACCAACAACCAAACTAAGTAACAAATAACAAACCAACAAGGCAACAAGGCAACAAACCAACAAAATCATAGAAAGAGTTATACTGACATACAATTTTATGTTCCACTGCCACATGCACCATCACTCAATGCCTCATCATCACTGGACCATAATGTATCACCAAATTCTCCATCATTTTCTGGCACGGAAGATAGACAAACAATATGAGTTACACTGAGAACAGTGAAAGCAACTAGCAAAAACAAAACAGAACACATAATGGCAACTGCTCATATTTAATTATATTTCTCACATACCAACATACTGCCAGTTACTAAATGCCCAATTAAGTTAAAAAAAATTTACTCATCGTCAGAAATATTAGGCTCAGATATAATAAAATCTGAATCAGTCATCCTCACACTGTCACACAAATAAGACCAGCAAAATCACACACAATAAGAGAAAAAACAGCAAGAGCAGGACTTGCTTAGAGAGAGAGAGACAAACGGTAAGAGAAAAAAATCGAAGAGTGAATCAGACACAAAAAAAATTATCTTTCTGGCTATGTCTCTCTCTCTCTCTTTTTCTTTCTTTCGACTTTGTTCTTTCCTTCAACAACACAGGTTACACAATATATAAGCAACAATTTGATCACCTGGTTTCTGCTTGGTAGCGTTGACGGCGCCTCCATCAACAACCCGTCAACTATCTCTCAGTCCGGTTGGTCTGTTCCTTCACCTTTCCCTTAGCTCTAGGCATCCGTACTGGAAACTGTGACAGATCGTCGAAGGGAGGCACCAGTCACACGCTTGGCCAGGACTTACGCACCAATGACAAAGGAATGTTGAAAGATCGAGTCATTTCTTAGCACTTATAAGAGAGAGAGAGAGGAGATTGGCTGATCGAGACAGCCAAAGAGTGGGTCGAAGGTGTCAGAGAAGATCTGCTGAGCGAGAAAGAGAGAGAGTAGGTTGAGTGCGAGAGAGGAGAGCGACTGAGCGAGACAGAAGAGATCAAGAGATTAGGGTTTGGTTTCTGCGACAAGAAAAGAGGAGAGCGAGTGACGGAAAAGACGAGAGTGAGGGTATTAGATGAGTGAGAGACGCGTGCAGGTGCTGCGGTATTAGGTGGGTTAGGGTTTTCTCCAGTTTTTGTACACTGAAATCGACAGAATAGCAGCCGAGTAGAATTCTAAACGAAACTAACAAAATTGGCGAAATAAAACAGGACGATTTTGTTGATCGTTCCGTTCTGTGAACGAAACGTATGTTATTTTCGTTTATCGTTTCGTCACTGAAACGACAATGAAATATTTAACTTTTCGATTTTTTTAGCCACGAAACGGAACGGTCAAATGATCAAACGGGATCTTTTGACAGCCCTAGGTGTGAAAGGTGGAGGTGGAAGCGGGTCCCACAAATGTGAGGCGCCGATTAAGAAAGGTTTGCTTTTGGATTGGGGGTTCTCTTGATCTTTATCTGTCAGTCTCAGTCTCAGTCTCAGTCGCCTCAACCGAAGATTATGCGCGCGGTCATGCTGTCATGCCATCATGCCATCATGCACCTTCCCTGCGCGACTTTTACGCATCTCCACACCACAATTTTCATATTTTATAGTTATTATATTAAGGTTGTCTGACCTCTGTTATTATGGTCTAAGTTGCAGAATATTTCCTCCTAGTACATCATATATTATATCATAAAATTTATGGCTGCTTTGTTGCGTTGGCATATATTGTCGCTGTCTTTTTTCTTCTTCTTCATTTCATTTTTTTTTTTTGCATTTTTATATATGTTGAGTTGGAACTTGGAGAATTCTTATTTTTTTTTTGCTTTGGATTTGTATTAAGATTTGTGAAGTGATAATTAAACCCCCTTTAAAATATGTTGAGTGCGCGGCAGAGATGGAACTTGGAAGCCACCATCTGATTTGTTAAAAAGAGCATTGCATACTTCCCAATTCCCATATAATAACTTTTGTAATTTGCCTTGTATTTATATATCACAATTCTGCGAATTTGCAACTCAGATAATTGTCGCATGCATCTCCAATAAAGTAATGATTCAATAAATAAATCATTACAAGTACATTTTGTATAAGGTACCTGGTTAATTACAAATAAATTTTGAATGTTTTTTGTTGGAATTAATTATTATTAATTACAATATGTATGGGATTATATGTAATAAATATATTATATAATGGACTGTCAAATTATACCCATAATGAAGTGATCAAATTCTGTATCGGGTTTATTATATGTCATGAGAAGTGGGGCCTTTAATGTGTAGAATGCGTATTAATGACTTTATGATTTAGTGATGGTCTCGAATTATATAAAGTCGATAATAATACAATTATGCTATTGGTCCCTGGAGAACACAACCATAGACAATGACTTTCGATTAAACGAACCCGTTAAGAGAGAATCGGATCCGATATGGACTCGTTAAGGTATAATCGCACTGTTATATGGACGTCCATATATATGCAGGGATACAGTTGGTTTTGGACATCTCTCATTTCCCCACTTTCTGGCACCCTTTCATTTCCAACAGATCCAGATCTCTCTCTCTTAACACTGTTCCAGAAGAGAAGAAACTGTCTGACGCCGGTCCTCTCAATCACTCCATCGGATTAGAGGAAGATCGCTGGAAGGCTAAAGGAGTTTGGTGATCAACGGGGTTGTGTCTCTCTGAAAACTGACAGCATGGATCAAGGTAACTTAATTTATGTTTAGGGTTCACTAGAGGATCATGGCCATAACAGTAAAATTCTAACATTTTCACTCTGTTCTTAGGAAAATATACAAACTATTCAGAAAATATAATAGTTAAATATGTTCTTGCTTCTTAATCACAATAATTAGGTACTTACATTAAAAAAATAATGAACGGAAAACAATCTTCTCCCCCCCCCTTTTTTTTTTCTGTTTTGCCTTCTGGTTTCCTCAAAACTTGAGAGCAGAAATGTGAGTCAGCGAGTGGCATAAAATTTCATAGCCATTAGCATGGCACTGATGAGATAAAATTAAGTTCCCAAATGTAGAAATTCCTTAGGTTTACGTTAAAAGTTCTTAGTCTCAATTATTTCGATCCTAATTAATTTGTTAGTTGTTATTTCTGGATTTTTGAATTTGAGCAGTTATTAAGAATCCAAATCAAAGCATGTCCATCGGTTTAAATATCTCTAGATGAGGACTGGCATTCAAATCAAATACATAGCTTGCTCATAAGGAATCCATTCACATCATCTCCTTTATACCAAAAGAAATAAAAATAAAATAAAACTACGATTTTCATTTGTTCTTCATCCAAACGTGAAACAGCTCAACCATATCAACAGAAGTCGTGTCCCCGTTTTAGAACGACATACTATATATATATATATATATTGGAGGCTAAAAAAACTTTCAAATAATTGAAGTGTGAAAGATGTCAATCGAACGACTAATTTGTGTTGGAGACATGCACGCTCCAATTGATCTCCCTATCTAATCACTAGTCGTGATTAGCAAATTATACATGAAAACAAAAATAGTATTGTGTTGCAATGGCAGTGCACTTTACGAGGATGTTTCCCCTTGCCGAGACTTGTTTCTCATAATTCCAAAAAGTGCACTGCCGAGAAGGCGAGAACTAACAAATAAACACACAACGAGGAGCTCGATCAGAAACAAAAAGAGCAAAAGCAAGATATATATAATATGTAACAGTTTCTGGGTGTTCCTTGTAAAACGAGATGCGCGTGCTTTGACGGTAGAACTTGGAAGCCAGACTTTTCATATTTTTCATGCACACAGATATACTTATTTTTTTAAGCTCGTATCATAACAAGTGGCCCGTGGCTCCATGATTGTTAGGTAACGCTTCACACAACATGCAATTACTACAATCCAAACAGCAACGATTTCATCAAATTCACATAGTACAAAGAATATAAATTCAGATTTCACTAATAAAACATCACATAATTTCATCAAATTTAGTATCAAAAACAAATACAGCGCCATAATTTCATCAAATCTAGTAGCATAACAAATGAAAATTTAGACCTTGTCTGACCAGCTACTAACCTACCTAGAGAGCAGAAGAGAAAAACCAATTAATTCATGCATGATTTCTCCAAAAAGGCGTGTTTCTTTTGCTAAATTCTATTTTTCTACTAGTGATTGCATCTAGCTTGAAGAATCATATTGGTGATTTATCCTCTCAAATTTAGAACATTGAGCCTTGAAAGCAAAATTTTAGAGCTTGAGTCGAATGTATAAAATTATGAGTTTAAATTCTAAAATTTTAAAAAATTAAAATTTTTTGTCAAATACACTTTTAGACAAGATATGAATATTAAAATTATAAGTATAAACTTCAGAAATAAAAATAGAATACTAAAATTCATCTGTGCTTTAACACTAGTACAAAAATGAGATTTAGCAAAACCTCAAACTTTTGCACAAAATCCAAATAAGTCTAGCTAAATTTCTTAGCAAGGCCTCTCTACATCTTGCTGTATGTGGTCTAAAAAGGTGCTATCGAAAAACTAATTTGTGATGTGGGTGGAGATAAAAAAGGTGTATTGCAAAGTAGCAACACCTCTTGTCTTGAGCTATTGTCAAACCAACTGATTTTGCTTATTAATGTTCTAATATTTGATACCATTTTGCGACATGGCTATTGACAATTTAAAATTAATCATAATAAAACTGAATACAAATAAATTCAAATTATATTAGAATTAATTCATCATTTATAGGTTTTACAAGATATACTATACTACAATTACACAAAAGATATATGTACAACTTTACATGAATACCCACATTTGTTATTCTTGCCTCCAACTAGCCTTTTGAAGAATTTTACGCTCATCTCTCTTCGACAAACTTAGTAAGCATTGTCTTCAACAACTCTGGACTCAAATTTAAGCTTTCCATCACATCTTATGAAGTCCCATAGTCTATAGCAGATGTCTAACTTCTAACATTTTAACTACCACATCACGGTCCTTCCTTCGTGCTGCCAGTTCTCTCTGATCGCTGAACCGAGCACGATCCTTTGATCCCCCTTGCTACTTTATTTGCAAGCACGTCCAGTGACTGGAGCCCTCCCTTCATTCCTCTCTTCACAACCGCCCAGCAACCTCAACAAGGTGTTCACAACTTGGCCAGGCTGCGTGGAGGCACCCCTCTCCTTGAACCTTCTTCATTTTTTCGGTAACCTCTTTCCTATTCGGCTGTGCGGGCCTTGTTCTGGGACTGAGCCCCGTGCCCCCTAATTGCTATTGCTATTGCTATTTGCTGTCTTGACTTTGAGTTGTTGCCTCTGTCAGTTAATTTGACCAATGTTGGTTGTTGTCCCTTGAATTTTCATCTCTGACATTAGGCCTTGCCTTGTGCGATCCTACCTTGTGTTGCCCTTTTCTTGGTGCTGGTCAGTGCTGTCATCGTGCCTCTATATGTTAGTTTCTTGAATTAGTGTGTTGATCTATCAATTGATTTCTGCCGGTTTGATTAGTGCCTTGTACAATTTGTTTTGTGCGCCTTGATACATTGGTACCACTCGGTACTAGTGAAGTGAGGCCTCTTGTGTGATCATGTCTTGTGATGCCCTCAAATTGAGCCATGTACTTTGATGTTTGGCAATCATATCATGTTCTTGTTTTATCTCTTGTGGTGCTTGCTATGTTGGTACTGGCAATTATCCCTTGCTTAGTGTATGCCATTGCCCCCTTGTGGCGATTTGGGTATGGGAACCCCTATCCAGGGCTGAAATGTGAAATTTAATAAAGTTCAGGGCTAAATTATATCTCATGATAATGACCTCTTGGAGGGGTATATGCACAAAATTAAGGATTTACAGACAATTGAAACTAAAATATGAATCGGAAGATAAATTAATCTAAGCTAAGTAGGCCGAAATGTTAAAAGTATAATTAATTCATTAGCCGGTGCCATACATAAAAATGTGCGTAATTAATAATTAATTAATACTTAAAAAGAAATATGAAAAATGATTATATGATCTATCTTTATTTATAAATTGAACAAAGAGATGTGTCACCAAATTGGATTCAAAGAAATGAGTCGCAAAGAGATATTCCTCAACATGCACATAAGTCAAACATATTTGTCAATAATAATAACAAGTTCTCAAATGATCTGAGGACACGAATTCAAGAATTAAAAAATGACTACCACTCCCATTTTGTGCAAAGTAGTGATAAAAAATATTTAAAGACATTTTGTAGTTATTATTGTAAGTTAGCTCATATTTCTATTGAATGCAAGTTTAGAAAGGGGAGTAATAAAACAAAAGTTGCTTGGGTTCCTAAGACAAAAGAGTAAGGACTTATTTGTATACTCCCTATATCTCTATTAGCCATATATTAAGGGGAGATTTAATTAATATTTGTCACATGAAGAAATGTTTGAATCTCAAAATTAGCCGTGTTTTGTAGACAATTAAATTTTAGTACTTTCATATCTTGATTTTAGATTTTATATACTTTGTATATTATGTTTGATATTTGAATGCATGCATGACATTTTATGTTTTATATTTTGATATATTCTTATGCTTATATGTGATGCTTGTGTATCATAACATATGAATTTGCATGTTATTTTGATTTCTATTCCTTATTTGTAATATTATTTGATTGAGTGGGAGAATGCATATTTTGAAGGAGAGCTTTTGTCAAAATTTCTTACTTTTCTCCAATTTCCAAAGCAAGAGGAGAAATTATTTGGCAATTTTGAGAAATTCATAAAGGGATTATGCATTCTCAAATTTCAATTATATATTTATGTAGTTATTTTATAAATCGTCAAAAGCGGGAGATTATTTTTGTAAATAATTCTCAAAATTATATATAATTATATTTGCCGATTTACAAAATAATCACATAAGAATTTAATGGTTTCTTTGAGTATATGAAATGCAGATTTACAACATCAGCGGAAGAATATATATATATATATATGAAAATCTCAAGAAGGACTTATGTTATATTAAAATTGTAAGAAATAAAGTTAACTAAAGCAATCTTGAGATTAAACTGAGTAAAATAGAAGCAATATGCTCTAATCGTTGCAACGGTTAGAATAACCGTTGTAACTGATTAATCCATTTGTGTACATTTTTTTGTCCAAAAGCTCCAGAATAAATCCCTCTTACATTCGTTGCAACGGATCATTCATACATTGCAATGGTTAATCTCGCTAGGGTTAGCATTATCTAACCATTGTAACAGTTATCTAACCGTTGCAACGAATCTTACCAATTTCTTGCCAGATTTGCTGCACACTTATATATATCAATTTCTTCCTCTCCAAACTTAATGATTTTGAAAAGAAAAACCTGGCTTAGCCCTAGCTGTCATCTGTGAGCACCTGAGAAAGCCATATTCTCTTGAGATGATTGATAGATTGCTCTGATATACCTATATAAAGTGAGATCGAGAGCTCTTTTAGCATGTTATTTATTTGTTTCTCTTTCATGAGTTTTGAGGTGTTGTCCTCACTTTTCATTGGCCGATGGCTGTCCATTCACTTGGTGTAAGGGACCGAAGGTTAACAATTATAAGAATAATTATGGTGTTTAGTGACTTAGCGCGATCGACTGTTGTAATTGCGGGTCCCGAAGACGTAGGCAATTGATAGCCGAATTTTGATAAATCTCATGTCTTCTTTCTCTCTTTTTAATTATTTATTTACTGTTATTGTGGTAGAATTATCATTAGGTCCCTTAAAAATAACATATATTTACGTACGTATGTATGTATATTATCATCAGCCATAATTTGATCAGTCTTGTACATAATCATGACAATTAATATATAATAAATTATTTTTTGGGAACTTTCAAAATGTACGCGCATGATTACGAGTAATATCTGACCTTAAATTTTGTTAATGTTGATTTTAAAATTTCAAAGTATATATTTTTACGATCGTCGTGTGTATTATTGTATCATTGGTAAAATTGGAAGGATGTATGTTGGATAATTTTATTAAATAAAATAATAACAGGTCAATTATATATTTTTTGTCCATTCACCAGATAATATGAATACTGGTCAATACTAAAAAATTAATAACGATTTTAAATAATAAAATTAGATAAATAATATAAGTTTAGAAGTGGTATGGGATCGATTGTGATGATGCACTGAAGTAAAAGTGCCATCGCTTGTCCACGTACGAGGTTTCTGCGGTGTATGCATTAATTAGTAGAGACTTAAATGAGGTTACTAAAGACCGCGTGGCCGTTGTGACTGTTTCTGACCGAGATCTGAAACCGACGATTCGGATTTGGTCACGTATCAACTTAAAATTGAATTAATCAAATTTAACGAGGCATTGACACGCACACGCTGTTGCATTTCGAATTAATTACCGATTTTCTGTGATCTCAAATTGTGGCGCCACATATACAACTTATTGAATAAATAAAATATTGAGTCGTTTATTCTTATTTATTTAACGATATATCAAGATCATTCATAGTCAACCACTAACACATCAGCATGGTTCAGATTTGTCATACAGAGGTATAACCACACAAGATCAGAGGAAAGGAATAGAAGCAATAGAAGAGGGCGGGGCCCACCGGACGACACGCCCAACTCTCCCACCAGCTCTTGTCGTTTCCTTATTTCTGAGTTCCTTCTCCTCTATACATTTATTACATTATACTAGAGTATTGAACACGGTCCGGTCCGGGCGGCCGGTCCAAGCCGTCTACGGCCCCGCACGGATTCACGGTCCACGATCCCGCACGGTCCGCACGGTCCGGTCGGTCCGGCCAAGGCGGTCCAAAAAAACCCGAATCCGTCCCACCGTTGGCCCGGGCCGGACGGTCCGGACGATCCCCCATGTCCGGTCCGATCAATTTTTTTTTTTTTTATAAATTGGAAAAAATAATAATTTATCATATTTTTAATAATAATTTTTAACTAATTCGAATTATTATTTTTAATTGTTTAAAAATCTAATAGTACTAAAAAAATTAAAAAAATTGCAAAACAATAAAATTTCAGAAAATTATAATTTTAGAAATACAATGAAATTTTTTTATGAACATGCTTAATTAAAAATGAAGTGAGTTATTATATTTTGATGTTATCTAGAACATGTTTTTTTACTACACCAATAATTATTGTTATTTTCATTTTATTTAAAACTACACATAATAGTTATTATATTTTGATGTTATCTAGAACATTTTTTTTACTACACCAATAATTATTGTTATTTTCATTTTATTTAAAACTACACATAAAACACTAATTGTTATTTTCATTTTTACACGGTCCGGTCGGGGTCCGTCCGAACGGTCCGATCCACTGGCCCCGCACGGTCCACGGTCCGGTCGGTCCGATCCACGGTCGGCACGGGACGGGCCGGTCGGCACGGTCCATTTTCGGGTGAAGGGACCGACCAGACCGTTGGACCGGGACCGTGATAAGACGGCTCGGTCCCACGGCCCGGCGATCGGTCCGGTCGGCCGATCCACGCCACGGTCGGCCTCGGACGGATCGGACCGTCGGGTCCATTTCAATACTCTACATTATACTGCCTACAGCCTACTGCTGTATATAATAGAATATAACATTCTAGCATAGTATAGTAGCATGTCATATCTTCCTCTAAGTCCCAACAAGTAAATAAAAATAATAATAAAAGAAGAGATAAAACCTAGTGTTCAAAAAAAACCCGCGGGTCACATCCGACCCGCTGTACTCGTGACCGCGATCCAATCCACCCTGATCCGTGACTGAACCCCTTGGATTCGTGACCGTTAGAACTGACGGATCTAGAACGGGTGCGGGAAATTTTTTTAAAAAAAAACTCATCTTGGATCAATCCGTTTTGGACCCGTCCCGACCTGACTCGACCCGTCCAACCAGCACAAATCCGCCCCCGATCCGTCCCAACCCAACCCGGAAACCTGAGAATATAACCCGTCCGACCCGTTAAACCTGACCCATTACCAGCCAAAATTCAAAAAAAAAATCCGAAAAAAATTCACCCTTCAAATTTTTTCAATAAATATCACCCCATTTTATCTCATATCCTCACAAATTTTTTTTATAATTATTTCCTTTTAAATTTTTTGTACATTCTATAAATTAGTTGTATTTTTAATTTGTAATAATTAGTTTTTTTTTATATTTTAACATTCTTTAAAAAAAATATATTTTTTTAGCAATATCAAATGTCATCTCCCAATCGCTCTCATGTCGAAAAAATGGCACATCAATTGAGCGTTGAATTTTTTTATGAACATTTAAATGATCAAACTCCTAACCCTCTGCACTCATACTATGAACAAAATTTTAACTCTCTGCATCCGCATTATCAACAAATTTCACAACAATATTATCCATCACAACTGCTAGTTGATCTTAATTACAACCCGCAAATCACTTCCTTTAATGCCGGACAAGGTTCAACCTCATATCTCTCAAGTTTCTAATATAACACCTAGTGCTGGACTTCCACCGTTACATCCAACGAGTATAAGATGTTCCATACCAACACCCGACTCAAGCGTCCCGGAATCACCGGTGAAATGTGAAAATGACAAGAGAAGGAAGAGAACTCTCTCAACTTATGATACACCTTGGTGACGCTATTACAAACAAACTTTAGGTCCCAACGGTGTTCTAATAAATACACGATGCAAGGTAAGTAATTGTAAAATTTCGTACAATTATGTAATAAGTTAATTTAAAAATATACCGATAAATACATAATAAAAAATGAAGAACCCTAAAAAGACCCGATACCCATATGTTACAAAGTTATTTGAACTCGGACGGTACTAGAACACTTGTCAAATATAATGAAAAAAATGTTAAGTGAGTTTACTTGATACATAGTAAAAAAAGAATAACTAATAAATATGACATATTATATCGATTTTGTCGACTGATAATTAAGGGTTGTGGTCAACCATTATACAAAAGGTTTTATCATAAAAAAATGATATCCGAGTTAAAAAATAATATGTTGAATGAAAAAGCGAATTATTGATCATATTTACAGTTGCAACAAATAAAATATTAATTACATCTGATATGTGGACCACTGGTAAATATGGTCTTAGTTATAGTTGTGTTACCGCCCATTATATTGATCATGATTGGATTTTGTAAAAAAAGTCTTAAGTTTTCAAACCATGGATTATCCGCACACCGCACAAATTATTTATCAATATATTATAAATGTATTGCATGAGTATAATTTGAAAAGACATTTAGAGAACAAAATATTTTCAATTTTTTTATAATGCAAGCAACAATATTAATCTATTGATTATTTTACATGTGCCCTAAAACCCAATTATGGATGGTAGGATGTGTTCATCAAAAATATGCATGTCATATTCTTAGTTTAACTGTTAAGATAGATTTGAAGACAACCGCCGTTAATAATTTAATTTATAAAATTAAAGATGGTCTTCATCATATTTATTCGAATAATACAAGAAAATAAGATTTTCATGACTTATGTACACGATTAAATTTGAGTAAGTTAAGAGTACCGTGGGACATAGATACACGTTGAAATTCAACGTATAGAATGTTACAACGTGTCCTTCCATACAAACATTCTATAAGTGAAAGCCTACGTAACTCACCCGAGAGATTACACTTATCATGCTCCGCGGGAGAATGGGACAACTCGAACAACTTCGAACATTTATAGAAGTCTTCTTTAATACAATCATCCAACTATCATCCTCATACACACCATCCGCGCATCAGTTGCTTCAACATCTCTATTTGATCTCCAAGGTTAGTTTTCTTTTGTCTTTATATTTATTTCGTTATAAATTTTAATTTATTTCATTACTAATTTGTTTTATTTTTTCAAGGTGTATCATGACTTGAAGGATATAGAACTTCATCGAATCACGGAGGATGTGCACGATGACTCTCTTCTTTCATCGATTATAGAAGCCATGAGAGATAAATTCCTCGAAATATTAGGACGAAGTCCCTCTCATTATAAGTATCGCCAATTGTCTTCATCTTTCATTCAAAAAGAAGTATACCATAAAATTACTTGAACAATATAAAAAGAATCTAAATTTATCACATATCAGGGAGGAACAACGTGTGACGTCTGCATTGGAAGAAATGTTCAACCTATACAACATCCAACTTCATGTGAACCAAATGAATCAATCATCTTCTTCGAATCCTCATAACATTAGGTATTAAAATCTAACATATTTATAATATCAGAACTCGTTATATTATTGTGAGACTTATATTTTTATATTTTTTGAATCATAATAGAAGTAATAGTCGGTCTGTATTATTACGAGACTTAAAGGAAGATGACAACTCGTAAATGCAAATAAACATGAATAAATTAGTTAGCTATTGTTTAGGAAGCATGAAACCCGACGACATTGAAATCCTTGATTATTGGAAGAGAAATGAAATTGCATATCCAACTCTTATCATGATGGCACGCGACATATTTGTCGTGCCCGTATCAACCGTCCCTTCTGAATCCTATTTTAGTTTAGCAAACAAGATACTAACAGATAAATGCGGTAGATTTAGTGCAAAAACTTTCGAGAGACACGTATGCTTGAAAGATTAGTTTGATGCAGAACAAAGTAATCAACATGCACCCGTTGAAGCACCATCATCCAGTGAATTTATGATAGAAGCGGATGAAGACTCAGATGATATTCCAGAAAATGATCTATGATATATGAACCCCAACTTGTAGATGGTATTTCTAAAACTTTTTTTATTTATTTTTATTTTTAATATTTTCTAGCATTTATATTGTTTTATTTTTTATTTTTTTCGATATATATTACTAACAAAAAAAAATTAGAAATTCGTCTATGTATTACATAGACGGTCCTAAGCCCGAAATAAAGAAGGAGGGTAAGTTGATTTCTAACTCATTTATTTTAATTTTTTATAATTTTTAAATTTTTTTCTCAATTTATTTTAAGTTATATCATTTTATTCGAATTCTTTAAGATTTTATTTGAATTTCTACTTAATTTTTTTTATTCGTAAAAAATATTTTTGATCAAGAATATAAATGATTATATATTTTTTATAATTATTTTCGGATTTTTGCAATTTTTGAGAATTTATTTGAAATTTTTTTATTACTTTTGAATTTTGAAAAAAAAATCAAAATAATTTTTTTGGTCAAGAATATAAATAATTATATATTTTTAAATTTTTCGAAAATTTTGAGAATTTATTTGAATTTTATTGGGTTGTTTTTAAATTTTGAGGAAAAAAACGCCGACCCGACGGGTCTAAGACAGGTCACAGCCAAATCTCCAAAATAGACTCGTCGTAATCCGTTCCGTGCAAATCTATTGACACGTCCCGTCAAAACCCACCGACCCATGCAAACCCCATCTCGACCCGACCCGTTTTTAAAACACTAATAAAACCTTATCTCTTCTGACTTTTCTGTGTGTGGGAGAGAGAGATGGGATTGTATGACGAATATCTGTAGTTAAAAGAGTTTGACAACGTGACGCAAATAGAACTGATTTTGGTTCGTGTCTTTGTCAATTGTCAGGTGGCCGCCGTCGTTCTGTAGCTAACATCTCTTTCCTTTTGTTTTTTCCATCAACATCATCTTTATTACTACTATTATTATTTGTGCTGGTGTTATTAGTGTATAAGATTATAAGAAAATAAATAATATATATATATAATATTATATTTTATATGTGTGTGTATGGAAGAATGTAAATCTATTTACAAGTTAACTAGATTGATGGTGCATGGAAAAATGAAATCGCACCTTGACATGTGTGCGCGATTGATTGTGGAATTTGAATTCGGATAAATTTATTTTTATTTTTCGGAGAGCAAGTACATGATGTCATGTATAGAATCTAATTATATATGGAATTCACATGGCGTAAGTATTGAAAAGGGATTCACATCCGCTGTCATAATGGTGATGGCAGGATCCTGCCATCAAGTCAATGGCAGGTGTGGCCCACAAAATAAAAAAAAAACCCCACCCCCTCTTATTTTGTGGGCCCCACCTGCCATTGACTCAATGGTAGGGCCTTGCCATCACTAGTATGGTAGTGGATCCAAACACCCATTGAAAAGGGGTAGCTCCTGATCGGTTCGATCAAAACCCGACTGGTATTTGATAGAATGTGCATGTATGAAATGAATGTGTTAGAGGTCATAGCATAGTGAGAGTAAGCATGTCCTATGGAATAATGAAAAAAAAAAGAGGAGAAGATAATATGTTGTTTAATATGGTAATAAATTTTATAGTGAGAATAAAAATACTATGATCATTTAACAATAGGATTGCATTTATTTTTTGTATTTTTTTAGACAAAGATCAAATAAATTTAATATGCACTTCAAATATATGGATCAACGGTTAATGCAACCCACATACAAGCACAGAAAGAATTAATGGAGGAAAATATTAATTATCTCTCTTTCAGATATGTGGTGTTATATTGTGAAGCAAAATCACATTTTTGGGCCAAAAGACCCATATTTCTTTTGTCTCTTTTGATGTGTGGCTTGTAGCAACCAAGAAAAAGGTGAGCAAAAGAGGAAAACATGGGAGAAGAAAAAGAGAAAGTGCAAAACATAAGTTTCCAACCGAAAAGAGAGGAGAAAAGAGGAAAATTGCTCTTGATATTAGGGTTTGTGTAAATACCTTAGATTTTTTTATTCTTTCTTGATTTCTTATTAAAATCCACTCAAACTAGCAAGGAGAGAGTGTGTATGGAAGAGAAGAAGATTGATAACTTGATAATCTTCTTGTACTGTAAGACAATCTTCATATAGTGAAATTTGTACCATTCGTTCCCGTTGTTTTTTCCTTTTCGGGTTTTCACGTAAAAATCTTGTTGTCTCTTTATTTTCTGTGTTTGATTGTTGTTGTGTTTGCTTTGATTCTCAAATCTGCTTTCTAATTATCTCGAGATCTGACTTAGATGCGGGATTGTCCTTTTTGTAGATGTAATTGTCCTATTTAGAGCAACCCGGGTTTTCTTTGCGTCCTGATAAGTCTGGATTAGTGTGTGTCCAATACGTGTTCGACGAAATAACTCATTATTACTTCCGCTGCCCCCACTCGCCAACAATCTGTATCTCCATCTAACATTGCTGGATAATCATAATGGAGTATGAATTTTATCCTTAACCTCATTCAACTTGAAAATAAAATTTCAACATCAAGGATCAAAAGATAGATCTCCAAGCATAAAAACATACCTAGTGATCCACAATTTCAAAATGACCTTCAAATATTCAATAATTTGGTAATTTGATTGTTCTTACCTCCTTAATTTTTCCAGGATTTGTTTGGCCTAAAAAAAAGTCAAACCTCCTGTCGAAATGTGAAAGTGATAAATAAGAAAATATTACAGTTACTGACAATTCCTAATAATTACAACAATATTGAGCAAATTACTAAACCACGACAACAACACCACTTTCAAACGCGAATAAATTGGGATAAATTAGAAATAAAACTCAATCCGACAAATTAAGTTTTCAAATGTAAAAAATAGTAATAGTTACACTGACATTGATAATAATAATAGTACTAATAATAGTGAAGGGATCGGTTGACAATGGATTATTTTGACAACCTTGACAATGAATCTTTAAATAAATATAAAAAAATTATAGATGTGTTCTTATACCTATAGATTGATGGTCATTCAAATTTCATGCAATTTCATTATCGTTTGATAGTCCAACAAAGACAATCAATTTTTCATATAATTTACAACAGTTCCAATTTAACGATCTTTGATGGACTAACAAAATATAATAAAATTACATGCAATTTGAATGACTATCAATCCATAGGTAGAAGAACATATTTATAAACTTTTTTCCATTTTTAAGATTTTTTTTATATTTATTTAGAGGTTCATTGTCAAGATTAACAAAATAACCCATTATTAACTGATCCCCTCTCCTAATAATAATACATATTCATAATAATACGAATAATACATATATCCATAATAATAATAATAATAATATAATGCTAATAATACTACTATTAATAATAATAATAATCTTAATAACAATAATTACACTAAATCTATACTATGAAACATATATTCATAAATTCTAAAATTTTAAATCTTAAAACCTTAGAATCTAAAAAACTGAAAATATAATAACGTAAAGTCTATAACTCTACTGCTAAACTCTAAATCCTAGATTATGATTCTGATATGTGAATCATTATCTTTCATGCACTCTTATTCAAAACAAATTCTTTAGGTATACTTCATTTCTTCAAATATCTTTTTATTGTTTTCTTTTATGTCAGTCTTAGTCGACCTCTACCTCTTCTTTTATTTTCGTAATGATTTAGAATATCCAGTATATGTGATTCAAGAGTCATTCATTGGATATAATCAAACCATCACAAACGGTGTTGGACTAAATTCTCTTGAATTAGTGTTACCTAAGTTTATCTCATACATCATTATTTCTAATTCAATCTCTTCTTACAACCACATATCCAACGCAACATTCATATTTTAGTTACACTCATTTTCTAAATATGATATCTTGTTGTACCTAGCATTTTACATCATATATCATCGCAAATAACCTTCATTTTGGATTGTTCGCTCCTTAGTAACATGTTCACTGCTGTGACCAGATCCACTTATAAAACAAAATTCGTTACCTATATATAAAACATTTCAAATGATTTAATTGAACTTAAAAATTATCCAAAACAATAACCATCGAAAATTTGTTACCTGTAGGGTCTTTTTGGGGGAGCGGGGGCTAGCTTTTTTTTTTTAAAAAAATGATAGTTAGAGGGGTTAGTCCGGTTCAGTCTAAGGGTTAGAACAAACCAAGTTAAAATAGGCTAAGGGTGAATTAGATCATCGTTGTTATAACTATTTAACAATGGTTTTTATAAAGAACCGTTGCTAAACTCTAATTTCTTTTTTGTTGTCATTACATATTTAATGGTTTTCAATATTTTTTTATGACACTCCTCTTTACTAACGGTTTAATAATCTTTGTTAAACTTAGTCAACAACCGTTATCAAAGATGTTTTCACTCATAGTGCCGATTAGACACATGTTTGACTCCGATTCGGACCAATCCGGTTGTGAGCACGAATTTGTCTGTGGCGGATTGGACCGTCCGGTACGCATGCATGAAGTAATTGTTCAAGGCGTTGTTTGTCTTGTAAATCTAAAAATTATTGTTGTGACTTTCTGTTCAAATTTGACGGTCGATGTGAATTTGAATAGGTATCATATATAGGATAGACAGCTCTAGAGAAGTCTTGATCCCTCATTACGAGCGTCTCATGATGCGAACATGTACTCAAAAAAAGAAACAAAAAACACATAATTCTAAGCTGACTTGACTTGAGAACCAATCAATATATCATATTCATATCATATGCCAACTAAATAGGAACTTGTATTAATTCCTGTGTCTGTGTGGCGGAAGGCCCGTAAAAATTGGGCATTTCTTTGTCAGCCCAAATTTATTCCTATAGTATGAATTATAATACAACCCCCAAGGCCCAAACTCATCATTTCCCCATCGATCACTCATGGGTCATGGCATCATGCACAGTTGCACACACACAGCCGGACCGCTGCTTTTATTATCATTACCATTTACCAGTATACTGATCACTACCAGATACTCACTGAGATCGATGTTCGCTTCTATTATGTCTTCTCCATAATATTAATAGGCTCATGTGAGAGCTTAGTTCGACGCCATTAGAAATTTGTTGGCTTTGCGAATTTCTCGTTGACTCTTTAATTAATTCATCCTGATCCAGTCTTGCAAAGTCCTTTTCTTTATAATTCTGTACCACACCTTCAAGTCAACTCTCGTCTAGCTAGTAGCCTTGTACCCACAATTTATTACTCTTTTTATTTCTGAATAGAATATGAAAAAAGTACAAGGATCGGAGTTTTTCTTCTATTTTTCTGCGATGCTACATTTATATATAGTCCGAATTAAAAAAGAATATTAATTTATTAAGAAAAAAAAATTAAGTTCATGAAGGAGGAATCCACACTGCAGTTAAGCAAACATCAACGGAGCACAAATCTCAATACCATTCTCTTTTCCCAAGTCCAAGTTTACAATAACAAGGGAGGTCTTCAAATTAATATATAAGAAATTAAAGAAATAAAACAGGAATGACAGTAGTATTTATTTATTTATTTTGATCAATAATTTTTTTATGGCTGTATGATTATCATTCTACAGCTAGCACGCGTACTAAATTATCGTTAATAATTGCAACTTAATTAGCCACCATGCACATGCGTATATGTGAAAGATGGATAGATTTAGAGAAATAAAAGGAGAGAGGGAATCACTCGGCAGCTGTTGCCAAGTTTGAGAGAGAATTAAAGAGAGCAATGGAGACTTCAGACCTTCTGATTATTCTTCTACTCTCTCTCTTGCCGGTGACAAAAGCTCAAATGCCAGGTGATCTTTTATACATTTCTTATGTATTGGATCTGCATGTTGTTCTATAACATGTTCATCAAAAGGCTATTTGACTCGGTTCAATGAAACTTTTTTCTCTGTCCTCAGCAACCAAAGGTTGTAATTAGATTGAAATGTATCTTGCAACAAAAATAGAAAAAAATATTTTCTTCAGAAACATCTTTTTTTTTCAAAAAAGTTACTCTCTGATACACGCAAAATGATAATAAACAAAAAAGGGAAAAAAAACTTGGAACTCTGCTCTCCTATTCACTGTTCTGGTAATTTGACTCTTAGTTACGAAATTACGACTCAAGGTTTTGTCAATATTGATTGTGGTGGAAGCAATGCGCACACAGATGATATCGGTCTTCAGTGGACCCCAGACAGCAGCTACTTGTTTGGGCAAAGTGCCAATACTTCATCCGTCAACAGCAACAAAACACAATACAAGACCGTTCGCTTCTTCCCAGCAGATGACAGAAAGTACTGCTATACACTGAATGTAACTACAGGCCTCCGGTACCTGGTCAGAGCAACCTTCCTTTATGGAAACTTTGACAACACCAATGTGTACCCCAAATTTATCATTTCTCTGGGCGCGACGCTTTGGGACCTCATCATAATCAATGATGCTCGAACAGCTGTGGTGAGTGAGATGTTGGTGCTGGCTCCGTCTTCATCTCTCAGTGTTTGCTTGTTGAATGCTTCATCAGGTGTGCGCTTTATATCTACAATTGAGCTCAGACAGTTTAATGGATCTATGTACACCAGTTATTACGAGACTCAATACTTCATGTTCCTGGCTGCTAGAGTCAACTTTGGGGCGTTAAGTAATGCTTCAATAAGGTATATATGTTCATAATCCATTGAATAACTACAAAGATCTCAAATAGGCAAATTTTTAATTTCAGCAATACTGTGCAGTATCCATCATGTTTCTTTGATATAATTTTCTTTTTCTTATTTTTTTTTGCTTCCAAGGTATCCAGACGACCCATTTGACAGGATTTGGGAGTCTGATGCCATCAAAAGAGCAGATTACTTGGTTGACGTAGCACCTGGTACTGAAAAGGTTTCAACCACAAAACCAATATTTGCTGATCTTGATGAAAGGCCACCGGTGAAAGTCATGCAAACTGCCGTTGTCGGAAATAACGGGACCTTATCATACCGCATGAACCTACGCCTCTTTCCAGGAAATGCTTGGGCATTTACATATATGGCAGAAATTGAAGAGCTGAGTGCCAATGAAACCAGACAGTTCAAAGTTGAACTGCCTTGGGGCCCGCCCATCAATGAAGCAATCTTAAATGTGCAAGAAAATGCCAACGGGAATTATCGGCTTTATGAGCCAGGGTTCATTAATGTGTCCTTACCTTATATCGCTTCTCTGTTGTTTAGAAAAACCAATGATTCGACGCGGGGGCCTATTCTGAATGCTTTTGAGGTTTTCAAATATGTGCTGATCAATTTTGGATCGCTTGATGGTGAGCCTGCAAGTTACAAGATAACAATATTCATTGCCCTTTTATTGAGCTAAAAAACACTTAAAAAGCATCACAACAATTCTCATTTTTCTTAATATGTTCTCATTTGAGTTTCAGCAACTGCAATGACTAGCCTTGTAGCAATATATCCGCAAGCTATGTGGGCCCAAGAAGGTGGTGACCCATGTTCACCCGCTTCGTGGACTTGGGTTAAATGCAATTCAGATAGCCAACCGCAGATAATTTCAATGTATGAACTATCATTTTGATATTGTATGCTCTCTCTAATGTCCTTAATTATATATTTCTATAATTTTTTCGTTTGCTTAATTAGAAGCTCCTTGCAGAATTTAGAGCTTTAATTAGCCAAAACAATGTGACATGACAAATATGATATTCTTTTTTTTTTTACTAAATCCCAAATTAATCCCCTTTCTTGATATCATTTTTCTGATTTGCAACAGAGATCTGTCAGGGAAGAATTTAACTGGGACTATCCCTGTCCAGCTCACAAGCTTGACAGGCTTGGTCGAGTTGTAAGATTGAATCATTTTCTCACCTTCTTCTTTTACTTTTACTTTTACTTTTCTCTAGAAAGAATTAACATCCTTCTTTCTTTTTCTATATTTTCCGAAAAATTGAAGTTAATCTTGTCCAACTGACAAGCTTAACTGGCTTCCGAACTTCATTATCCAAATCCATTTATATGTATATTTTCAGATCACATGATTTAAACTTGTAATGCAGATACCTCAATGACAACTCATTTATTGGTCCAATACCTGACTTTGGTGGCTGCCCAAATTTACAAATTATGTAAGAGCAGTCTTTTATATTTTGTTTGCTGATAAGGCCCTGAGGTAGTTTACTTAGATTCATATTATCATACGTCTCCTTGCTCTCTGTTACAGTCACCTTGAAAATAACGAGCTTACTGGTTCACTGCCTGTATCCTTGGCCAACCTCCCAAATCTGAAGGACTTGTAAGTTATCTTTCGAATTTAGCAACTTGAACTCGTACATCTTCAATTACAGTTGAATATTAAGTAGCAAACAAATTATTGGATACGTTCACGGCTTGACTTTCTTCAATTTATTATATATATTCAATTACTTAATTTATAGTGAGTTGCAGTAATAATGGTAAATACACAAATCACAAAATGCACGTCACTTGTAGGTATGTACAGAACAACAAGTTGTCTGGAGTAATACCTAATGGACTTCTTATGAAAAATGCTTTCAAGTATGTACTTCTTTCTTTTTACTTCTTCTTCATTTGCAGGAACATTTTTTTTCACATTTTGTCTTTGCAAAAGGATACAAAGGAAGAGCTACACAGAATATTATTAACATATCTACTCATACATTTCACAGCTATTCAGGAAATCTTGGTCTTTATCCAAGCAAAGAAGCAAAAAAAAATTTAGTAATAATAGTCATTCCTACAGTAGGTGTTCTGTCGCTGCTGTTATTTCTTGCAGCATACTATTTTTGCCAATGCAAGAAAAAAAGGAATAAGAAAAGGTATGGTTTTGATGCAACGATGCAAAATTTCTCCTGTTGTTTATAGTATTTAACTTAGAACTTATGCTTAGATTGAGTTTAAATAAGTCCGCATGTCAGACCTAATTTTAGCTGTAACAGACCCAGACCATACCATATGGCCTTTTGCTACATTCTGGTTTATTTTGTCTTCATTCGTTATTAATTAGATTTCATTCCATGATATAGAGGTATCGAACATTCTCTGCTATTGAGATATTTACTGTGGGATTTTTATCTGAATTATTTCATTTATTAATTCACAAGCAGGTAAATTTGGGCATTTGCCAACTGGACAGTCAAATTTACTGAACGAACTAGATGTAGAACCTGCACATAGATTTGAGTTATCAGAAATTGAGGACGCAACGGAGAATTTTAAGAAGGTACTTGGAAAGGGCGGCTTTGGCTCAGTATATTATGGCAAACTAAATGATGGTACTGAGATTGCTGTCAAGGTTCACAACTCTGAGTCCAACCAAGGGATTCGTGAGTTCATAAATGAGGTATATACATATATGAACATTTAATACCAGTTGATGTGTACAAGTACTGGTACAACTTTTCTGGTCACCGGAGGATAAGAAATAGACAAAAGAAACATTCACATCGCTACTGATCCTGAATAACTGTTGCTATGTAAGAAAATTATAATGCCTGAAGCCCTACAACACACTCACACTCGGAGAAAATTTTGAAAAAGAAAATGACAAAATCCAGCTGCAAAATTATTAATTAAGCTTATATTTAGCTTGTTTTCAATCTTATGGGTTGACAAAATCCAGAAGAATTCCTTATTTTTTTCACTTATGGGTTGAAAAATTACTAGTTTTTAATATCTCTCTCTCTCTTCCTGCAGATAGCATTACTATCAAGGATACATCATAGAAACCTGGTGAAGTTTTTAGGATACAGTCAGCAAGAGAATAATAATATACTTGTTTATGAATTCTTGCATGAGGGCACCTTAACCGGACATCTGCGTGGTATATCATATTGCGATTTTTTTGGCATTGCTATATGTATGCATAGTTAAGGACTATAATTATTCTTGTTTTGACAAAATAAAGACATATATTATTAGGATATCCCGAGAAGAAGATTACTAGTTGGGTCAAACGAATGGAGATAGCCGAAGATGCAGCCAAAGGTTCGGTTCCTGAATTAAGTTAATGCTTTGGTGGAGAAGAATTTATGAGAAATTCCCTTGGTCACAACTATTGCATTTATGGAGTTATACTGTTCTTTCTTTCTCTTTGGATCATTTTTCTCTTCATTCAGGTATAGAGTATCTTCACTCTGGTTGCTCACCAGCAATAATACACAGAGATTTAAAGAGCAGCAATATATTATTAGACAAGGATATGAACGCCAAGGTCTCTGATTTTGGCCTATCTAAACTCATGGCCGATGGTTCATATATTTCAAGCATGGTTAAAGGAACACTAGGCTATTTAGATCCCGAGTAAGCTTTATTTTTTTTTTTTACTCACATATACCATATGCCATTTTATTCCAAAATTTTGTTTATGGTCAACAAGTCATTTGCCTTGTCAAGTACTCTAAAAGTTTCAAAATGGACCGACGACAGTATATATATATATATATGATCATCTTAATTAAATTCTTTATATGAAAATCTCGTGGGATTCAAAAATTTGGAGTGTTTTGAGTTTTTTAAGTCATCGTTTTTAATTTTTAAAAATGATGTTCAAATATTAAATATATTATTATTATTTTTTTAGAGCTGATTTTCAAAAATTAAAAATCATGACTTAAAAAACTCAAAACACTCCAAATTTTTGCATCCAAATAGATTTTCATATAAAAAATTTAATGAGAATGATAAATTAAAATTTTGAGATGATTTGATATACGTTTTGAGTTAACCTCGCGGTATCTTTACTATATATATATATATATATATATATATATATATATATATATATATATATATATATATATGAAGGTTAAAATACAACTCATTGTACGAATGCACCCATGCACCGCGTTAAAATCTCAAAATTCAAGTTAAAAATGATTGATCCAAACCGTTTAATTTATTCTTCATATCAAATTCTTGTAGAAAATTAAATTTTATATTTTTAATTTTTTTTTTGTTTTTTTGGTCAAGAGAAAGTTAATTTAAGAAATTTGGATCGTTCAATAGTGATGATTTTCTTCCATTCAAAAAAATAGCAAAAAACTTTCAAAAAATATATAATTTAATTTTCTACAAGATTTTAATACGGAGAATATATTGAACGGTTCGAATTGATCATTTTTAACTTGAAATTCAAGATTTTGACACGATGCACCGATGCATTCGTGCAACGCGTTGTATTTTAACCTTCCTATATATATATATAGAGAGAGAGAGAGAGAGACTATTGTGAAAACATTTGCATTTCCGCCAATATGAAAACACATCAAAAAATATATTTTAAAATCTTAAAAATTTTAATTTATGGTTTTCATTAAATTCTTCGTATAAAAATCTTGTGGAATATAAAAATTTGGAGTATTTTGATTTTTTTAAGTTACTCTCTTGAATTTTTTAAAAAATAACCCTAAAAATAATAATAAATATTTAATGTTTGTGTTATTTTTTTCAAAAATTCAAAAGAGTGGCATAAAAAACTCAAAATACTTCAAGTTTTTTTATCCTACAAAGTTTTTTATATGAAGAATTTAGTGAAAATCATAAATTAATTTTTTTTAGATTTTAAAATATTTTTTTGACGTGTTTGCATATCGGCTGAAATACAAACGTTTTCACAATAGTCTATCTCTCTCTCTCTCTCTATATATATATATATATATATATAGTTATGCTATGGTTAGTCGTGAAGTACAAAATGTTTTTATACTTCACGTCGTATCTTCCATTTTTAAATTCAAAACACGATCCGACGTTAAAAGTATTATCCATATTAAAATATGTTTGGAGACCAAATTTTACATTTTTTAGAAAAAAAAATCTATTTTTTGAGAATTAAAAAAATCATAAACTCAATGCATTTGTATCCCTAAAAAAATAAAAAATAGTTTCTAAAAAATATAAAATTTGGTCTCCAATCATATTTCAATATGGAAAACACTTTTAACGGTTGAATTGGTGTTTTAAATTCTAAAATGGGAGATACGACGTGAAGTACAAAAACGTTTTGTGCTTCACGACTAACCGTAGCATAACTCATATATATATGTATGTATATATATATATAGAGAGAGAGAGATAAACTATTGTGAAAACGTTTGCATTTCAGTTGATATGCAAACACATCAGAAAATATATTTTAAAATCTCAAAAAAATTAATTTATGATTTCAATTAAATTTTTCATATGAAAACCTTGTAGGATACAAAAATTTAGAGCATTTTGAGTTTTTTAAGCCACTCTTTTTTAAAAAATTTTTTTTAAAAACAACAAAAACATTGAATATTAATTATTATTTTTAGGGCTATTTTTTCAAAAATTCAGAAGAGTAGCTTAAAAAACTCAAAATACTTCAATTTTTTGTATTCCATAAGATTTTCATATGAAGAATTTAATGAAAATTATAAAATAATTTTTTAAAGATTTTAAAATATATTTTTTGATGCGTTTGCATATCGACTATAATACAAACGTTTTCACACTCTCTCTCTCTATATATATATAAAGTAAAGATACCGTGAGGTTAAACTCACGAGAGGCCTTCCGTGAGCTTAACTCAAAAAGTATATCAAATCATCTTCAAATTTTAATTTATCATCCTCATTGAATTCTTTATATGAAAATCTTATGGGATACAAAAATTTGGAGTGTTTTGAGCTTTTTAAGTCACCGTTTTTAATTTTTTTAAATGATGTTCAAGTATTGAATATATTATTATTATTTTTAGAACTGATTTTCAAAAATTAAAAATCATAACTTAGAAAGCTCAAAACACTCTAAAATTTTGCATCCCATAAGATTTTCATATAAAAAATTTAATGAGCATGATAAATTAAAAATTTGAAGACGATTTGATATATAATGAGCACCTCCGTGTTTAATATGTTATCTTTACTATATATATATATATGCGTGGTTGTGTCTGTTTGTCTTGATTTTTCTGGCAATGGTTTGTGAAAGGTGTGTTCCTGATTTATCAAATATCCATTACTAATTTGCATGTTTTTGAAATTGGATAGGTACTATTCTACTCAGCAATTCACCGTCAAGACTGATATATTTAGTTTTGGTGTTATCCTCCTTGAATTGATTTCGGGTTACAGTCCCATATCAGATAAGCATTTTGGCGCCGATTTTCATTATATAGTTGAATGGGTAAGTTTCCTCATTTACCAGTGTGTTTTACTCTCAATTCCATATTTTTTTTTAATGGGAAACAAGCAGAGATTCTGCCTGTTTACTAAGAAACAAAACACAGGATATACACATGACATCAAGTAACAGGCTGTCTTGTACAATATGGTGATAGTTAATCAAAGAATTGCAAAACATTATTCCAAGTCAAAAACAAATTTCATTTATTTTATTTTTACCAGGCGAAGGAGCACATAGAAAGTGGCAATATACACGCAATAATAGATGAGTCACTGGATGCTACCTATGATATACTATCAGTATGGAAAATCACCGAGGTTGCGTTGATGTGTGTAAAACCAAGAGGAATGGAGAGGCCATCGATTTCAGAGGTATTGAAGGAGATCCAAGAGGCTATTTTGATTGAGCAGAAGGCACCAACAAGCAGAGTCGAATCAATCGATATATTTGCGAGGAAACCCTTAGGATCCGCTCCAAACTTTAGCATATCCAGCTCGGCCTTGTACGCTGAATCACTTGTACGACCCAGCCTTAGGTAAAATTAACAAACACTTGGGAAGAATCAAGCTCTCTGTTTGCTCTAGTTCGCACATGCGCGCAGAGAGCGCTTTTGTTCTCTCATGTTCTTTGCATTTACATGTACTAATTTTACAAACAGGCGAGTTAGTCAACTCTATTTGGCAGTAATAAACTGTTTGCATCTTATTGCTATTTCTGGTTGAGTATGCAAGATGTTTGATATAATGTCTCTCAAACCATCTTGTGCTATTAAGTCAGTTGAAACAAGTCGGACTGAATTGGTGTGTGTACTAGTACTGGTACAGGTCATATTTTTCTGGTACAAGTCAGTTTTATGGTACAGGGGTAATAGATAATATGGTATGCAGCTGGCCTGCTGATCCTTGTACAGATCTGATTTTCTGCTTTTCTAGTACATATCAGTACCTAACATTGGTACACCCTCCCAAACTGCTACCCCACCGTAACACCAAGAGACCAATGCAATATCTGCTGTCATTCCAATTCAACGTGTTTCACATGATTATTCAAGCTAAAATATGTTTATAATTTTTACTCATTATTCTGTTTGTCTGAAAAGAAAAAAGAAATTACCAAATTTGTATGATATTCATCATCTTTACATGATCATATGGTTTCATACTTTGCTGTTGTTTCCTTAGTTTATACCAGTCATTTCTCATAGGACATGATACCCAACACCCCCACACACATCTGATTGTAGTGTACCGGCTAAAAACATGTGAATGTTATGGAGCATTGTAGAAATCTTGGTTTGGGTACCAGCAAAAGTATGCCGGCACTTCATCCTTTCAAAAAAAAATGAAATAAATTGGGAACAAAAAGACCCAACTATATTACAGGCAAACCCTTTTAGAAGAGCCTTGAAGCGGTTATTTTATTTGATACCCTTCTCTTCCAATTCTAGCCATTAATTCCTCCTAAAAAAATTAAAAAGTGCTTGAAAATACACAAAAGCCTTTACCACTAGAAAAAAAAAATAATACCCATTGAAGGAAAATGTTGAATAATGCCACATGCTTGCTTACACAAACCAGCAGTGAAAACAGCGAAAAATTCACTATTTGGTTTCATGTTGCCATATGTCAATCCAGCTAATGCATTTCATTAATTAGATAATGCATCTAATATTAGCTCATTTTTCCCAATAAGCAGTAGTGCAGTGATAAACCTATTTTAGCACAATAATTTACAGAGCTAGCTTTGATGTATAAAAGTTCATTCATCTTACTGACATTTATACCAAATATCAATGCATGGAAGTCAAACAGAAAAAAAAAATAGTGCCATTGCCTTACTAATGCAATAAATAAGTTATAATGAGTTATACGTCATGCAAGGGAAATAATATGGTCATCACTGTCTATCCCATTCAATGTGAGGTCTGATTTAGAAAATTAATAAGTAAAATAAATAAAGTTGACAAGAAGTGTACCTGTATCATTGTGGTGATCTGTCCTGGACCCTGGTACCAATTAATCAATTTTAGAATGGCAAAATCCTCATGTCATTACTGAAATAAAAAATTATTAAAAGTGCATACCTCAAAGTTTTTGGAAACCCAAGATACATCCTCCCATGTTTTTAGTTCCAAATCTTTATATGACTCTGGAGCTTGAATGGAATCAACATGCTGAACAATTCTCAAGCTACCTGCGAATTTTTGTCACAATTTACCCATCTTGTCACAAGCTTTGATCCTTTTCAATGCAAATTTGTAAGCAAAGCTATACTTTAACCAGTAAAGGTCCTTTTCGAAAGATAATGCAAATGCAAAAAAAAATTCCATGACAGAAAAATATACAGGCTTTTTTAACAATATAATACACTAATCCATTTTGATTGCAGCATATGTCTACTTTTTTTGCAAAGAGTGGTGTTTTTATAAGTAAAAAAGAAACAGAACAAATCAATTTGAGAAGGTAAACATTGCACTATACTTGTTATGAAGGCCTCCTCCCAATATTTTCTCTGAGACCATGATGGAGCAACCTCTCTTAGGGGGATCCCTTTGTCAGAACATACCCTATCAAGCAAAAACATTCTATCTTAAAATATTGAAATAGATACACCAGTATGATTGGCACAGACCTTTTTTGTTTACTGGTAACTCGATTAGATCACATGGAGAAACAATGGGAACAAAATAAATGAAACAAAACGAACATATGTGCTTCATATTAATGAAACAAACAACAAGTAAAACAACTGTCACTACTCATCACATGCCTGTTACAGGCTATTAACCTAATATTATCTTCCATGGTTTCATTCAAGATATGATAAGCTGCATAGGGTGTGTGTGTGGGGGGGGGGGGGGGGGGGGTTGAGCAGCATACTCAATAACTAGTTGACGTACAATTCCAGGAAGTACACCATGTTTTATGGGGGCTGTTTGTACTTCTATCCCATTGCTTGATGATGCATTTTGAATAGTAGATCTGTCAGCCACCTAAATTTTCATAAAGAAAGATTTTAATATTTATGTCTACATCAAACTTCTCGAAATGCAAGGGATTTCCACTTGGAGGTAACAGACCAAAAGTAACCAATAAACTGAGCTTTTTCGCTATGGTCTATGCAATAAAAAACAAGGAGCTGAGTATCCTCCAGTTATCTCATACAACTTGCAAAATGAATGAAGACTTCATTTATGTGGCATCATCCTAGTGTTCTATGCCTCTGTATGTATATTTTTGCTTTACAGAATGTGTACATAGATATTCTGAGGATCCACAACAGAACATATAAAGCAGCAATACTGATATGTGGTTCCTAAACATAGTATAATATGAGTATGTAGGCACAAAGATGCTTTTCATTTCCAAAATTTTGCATCAGAAATAACGGAGCATAAAACAAAAATAAATAATGCTCAGAACCAAGAAGCAGCCAAACAAATTAGGGGGGTCAAAAGAATGAACACGGACCTTACAGACAACAAAAAAGTTAGTTACTGAACCCTCAAGCAATTCATCTCCATTGTTCGTCAATAGTAACTCAGTTGCATCAGGCGGCCTCATATTTTCTAACCCTTTTCTCAGCCTATCATTCAGGAAATTACTAATACTTCTGAGGTTATAAATAAAGAAAGATATAGTAATGGAATAAAAAGTAAATAAAATAAAGAGAGCAATAACGAAACGAGCCACCTAACCTAACCCAATCAGAATATTTGGCAGAAGCGAGATCCCTACCAGGCCCAGCCACTGCCAAGCGGGCCCCAGCAGAACCGAAAACGGGGGGCGCGTAAAAGCCGATATGGAGGAAAACATGGAAGGAGGAGCCGGCAGCAGCGTGGTTGGTTCTGACGAGGGCTGTGAGCGCCAACTCATCCGTGAGACCACACTGGGCCCGGCGGTGACAAGCAAGACGGAGTCCGAGCTCCAAAGAGAGGCCGAGTGATGGGGCAACTGATGAGAAATGGGAAGGGGGCGGAGGGGGCGCGGGGCCGAGTAGATGAGGGCGGGTGAGAGAGAGAATGCGGAGAGATTGGGAGAGGCGGGAGAGATGGCGGTGCCAGAAAAGGACGCAGGATGAGGATGCAGTGTGGTGAGTGCGAGTGGTGGTGTAGGCACCGGAGGTGGACTGGAGGAAGGAGGAGACGGAAGGGACATCTCCAGTTTGAGGCACGCCGTTGATCAGCAGCAATGCCATTCTTTTTTTTTTCTTTTTTTTTTCTCCGATTTTGCACGTTTATTAAAGTACCAATTATATTTTGTCTGAGATCTTCTGTTTCCATTCTCGTCCCCTCGTCCTATCCGTCCTTGAGGACCGCCTCATCGCCCTTGCAGTAAATCATGTTTGATATTGAACCTTTAAAAGGGTTTGAGAACGAGATGTTAGGATATACTTGGATATTATGTGCTTTTAGATACCATACTTCTTGTTTTTCTAAATATTTACATTATATTTACGCTAAATTGCTTTTAAATTAACTAGTACAGTGCCCACGTCATACATACGGCGGATTTACTTAAAATGATAAAATAACACAAATTGAATCAAATTTTATTCTTTATTATAATTCATTATTTAAACTTTTTCCCCTAATAAGTGAAAGAGGTGCTATCATAATTTGGCTACATTGTTCCTTTCTTTGTCAATTTCCTACTTTCTTGTACTCTTGTATATTCAATAGTCTAACATTACCGGAGAGGTCATGGTTTTGTATTCTAAAGCTCAAATTATCACATTGAATTTATTTATTTTTTTGTCATGGAAGCCCCATTTGAAATTCTAACAAGAGAGGTGTAGTTTGGGAAATGATATATTTTCTCTCATTTATCAAGTTTGGGTTTACAAATGAATCTCCATTAAATAACTTTCAGTTTCAAGGCACCAAGGGGATTATACATAGTTGTTATGTCAGATAATTTTTGGTGGAGTTCTGGCATTGTTTTTAAAATATCTACAGATAAAAGAATTATGTCACAATGTTACATACTGACAGAGCAAATGCAGGATTTTGGTTGAGGGGGGCAATTATCGGATTGTAATAGTTTATCGGGTTCAAATTCATTAACTAATTGGATACTAAATAAAAAATTAATAAGTTAATATATATTCTTATCTAATAAAAAATTTATTAAAATAATAATATTTTATATATTAAAAATAACAATAAAATAAAGCTTAAAGTAATAGATAATCAAGTTGATGAAGAAAGTTTCTTCTACGGAACTTTATATTTTGATATCTTTGTATAATTATTTCATTATGCATGATATTAAAAAAAATTCTCAATAAAATTAATCAGACAATCCAGGGGGCAAAAATTCAAGGGGGGGTAAATTATCGAAAACATTACCGAAAAGTACTATTTTTCAAAATTCATGGGGGTAGCTGCCCCCCGGTGTACACCAGATCCGCCCCTGATGCACAAGCAAGACCATACAAACTTTAAAGATTTAAAGAAAACTACAAGACCTCATCTTCTAATATAAAATGTGGTTACCTTGAAAAGATTTCTGTACAGAATCATCTTCAAATAAACTGAACATATCAGCAATTGATGCATCAATTTTTTGTGCATAAATTGGAGCCCTTCTCCAATAAAAGAGATTTTTCTATAGAGTTCTTCGTGTTCCTTTCCAGCCTGGCCATGAAGAAGAGACAAACAGGTAGAAAATTGATAGTTTCTATTGCGTACCATATTGGTTTTACAAGCATGTACCAAATTTCTTATTTTATAGCACTTGCAAAATAGCTTATGTTTTATGATTCAATTGCCAAACTCCATCAATAGTGGATTTGGAAAAAAAAATCCCATATTTTTCTTTCAATAAATAAACATCATTCTATTAATTATGTTCAAGCACAAACTTCTAATGTGAGACCAGCTCCCAAAATGAATATTAAGCTAAAAAAATAAGTTTTTTGTGCATGAGTTTATAGAAAATAATAGTATATTGATATCCTAATCTGAAGATATGAGACAGAAAAAAGGAGTGGTACAGTCTGGATATTTTAAGATAGCAAAGTTTCACTTACGATAATCAAACTTTTAACTATTTTGCACAATATATAGTCATTTGGGTAATTCTCTATGCATATTGTAGGCAGGGGCGGATCCACCATTCCCCGGGGGGGGCAGCGGCCCCCCCTGGATTTTGAAAAACAGTGCTTTTCGGTAATATTTTCGGTAGTTTGCCCCCCCTGGAAATTTTTTTGGCCCCCCCCCCCCTGGATTGTCGATTAATTTTATTGAGAAAAAAATATTTAATATCATATATAATGAAATAATTATGCAAAGATATCAAAATATAAAATTTTACGAGACGAAAATTTTCTTCATCAACTTCATTATCTATTAGTTTGAGCTTTATTTTATTATTATTTTTAATATATAAAATGTTATTATTCTAATAAATTTTTTATTAGGTAAGAATATATATTAAATTATTATTTTTTTATTTAGTACCCGATTAGTTAATGAATTTAAACCCGATAAGCTATTACAATCCGATATTTGCCCCCCCTGACTAAAATCCTGCATCCGCCCATGATTGTAGGAGCATTTAAAAGTCTCTTTTCATATTATTTTTTGTACTTTTCTGTTTAATATGACATGTTAAAGAGAACCCAAAAGCTCGAAAAATGGTTAGATTAAACATGAGTTACTTACAGTGGCACGTACGCTTCTTTCTTAAGGAACCTAACTCACTGTCAAGCTGCTACATCAGCTAGCTCTAGGCAACGAGGGGATGGACTATAACTACTTTGTGCTACTGCTATCATACCAGTATCCCTCATGCCCCAAAAGCTTAATTTAGAATTTCTACTGTTTCAAATACATTAATGATAATCTATCATTAATAGTTTCCTAAACAATGCATTTAAAATAAATAGTAATTAGCATATTTTCTTTTTATTTTATTTTTCTCATTGTGTTTCCTCAATAATCCTCTTAATTGGTGCTTGACCCAGCATAGCTCTATTATTGTCGATGGCCTGTACACGAAAATTTGGATAACGAATTAGTGTCATTGATCCTCTACTTCTAACAATTCAAAAGAAATTGAATTGAAAACAATACCAAAAGAGACTAACTAAGAAAATTAAATTCAAAAGAGACTGAATTAAGTAACATGGTTCAGTGTTCTATAAAATCTCAAAACTGAAACTGAGCATTTCAAACCCTATATGAAAAAACATGCAATACATCCTTGATCCAGATGGATTTTTGTGAAGAAAAGAGAGTGTTTGTAATAATAATAATAATAATAATAATAATAATAATAATAATATTAATTTCTAGTTGCAAGGTTGTCACACCGGATCCGAGCAAGTGCCCTGCAAAAGTCAAGGACAAGAGTTACAATACGAAATAACTAACTCGTTATTAACCCATACAATGCAAAGAAAAAATAACAAATAAATATGATGTTCATTCAAAGATATGGTAAGGAATTATAATTTGATAAAAGCAGTGAATACACATGTTCCTGCATCAACAGCAGGAAAATCTACATCTATATCTCTCATTGTACTAATAAAGTTGGATCCATTATCAATAATATCTATTCCAAGGGTATAAAAATAAAGATTTATCAACATGGACCATTTGAAGAATATTAATATTCATAATTATATTAAGCACATAAAAGTGATATTCAAATTGCATATTATGAAGAATAAAAATTGAAGCAAATCACTATTTGAGCATTGAGAAAAAAGAATAAAAAAAAAGTCAGCAAAAATTCCATAATTAATAGCAGTAGAACTGTAGAAGCAATATTTGCAAAAGTATTTACATGTGTTTTTTTTTTTGAAATATAGTACCTCCCATCAAAGTATAACTCCAAAACATGTGTATTTTTGAAGAAAAAAAAATTACATTTGAGTTACAGTGTTCAACTTTTGTACAGCTCATGTGTAACAAAACAAGTAGCAATTCCATTTCAGGACCCGATAAAGTCTAAGATAAGTTACAAATTCATAAAGTTCATGGCTCATACATAGAATGCAAGATGGAAAAACTAATTAAGTCTGCAATACTGCATAGTTCTCTGTGTTAATTTCATTATGTTGGAACACAACAAATTAAGAGAAAAAGAAAAAGAAAAAGAGAGTCAATGTTGGCAGCTTCAGCGCTCATGAGGAGCCGTGTATCCACTAATCTATCCACCAATCAAATTGATTTTATCATTTTATGGACCAGTACTAATACTATATTTTCCCACTTTAATTTGAATGGCGGATTATTGATGCATGCATCCATCCACCAAATTATTCATTTCATTGGACCAATATGACGTACATCGCCTTCATTTAGTGAACAATCATTACTAACTTCTCAAATTGCTCATCTTCATTTAATGACTTTGGTAAGTGCTAAGTGGTAAACGTACATTACATTTATGGCGTCATTTTTTTATTTAATCCCAACTACTCAATTCAATTCGAACGGGCCCTCAATGTATATCAGCCAGGGAAAGTAAACTTTTTAGATGAACTGAATGTTTTATGGTCAATTTTTTATTTTTAGAAAATTATTTTTTAATCGCGCAAAATCACAAGAGTCGTTGTTCTTTACGATCAACTAGGAAGGACCGAGATTTTCTATTTTTCCCCTCTTAGGATTGTGAAAATATAACGCTCCAATTTCTTTAGGAACCTAATAAAATCTGATCCCTCCAATTTTTTTTTTGTAGAGTTTTATAATTGCTTAATTTATTATATTTCTCTAGAGTTTTGTAAATGTATACTACTGGATGAAAATTGAACACATCAACGAGTGTGGATTACAACATTGGTGTCACATGCACATTTTGTGTCAACGATGGTATCAATCTTGATGGCTTTAAGAGTCAAATTTATATCGAATTGAGATTACTTCTAGTCATTTCAATCTGAGTATTAGAGCAATAATCAATACAACACAATCAAATTTGGGTCCTTATTTCTATACATTATTTTGGATGAATTCTGAGAAAAATTGAATAACGATAAAAATAGATCATGTATCAGTGGGTGGGTTTCGCACATTATAGCTAATTCTAGATTTATAACCAATTACAAGCCTTGTTTGTTATGATCCACTTCCAGGAAGTATCATCACCGGATCGAGTTACAACATGTATGATGTTTACAATAGAAATAAACTCATCGAGGAGGTATATCTTTTATTTTTAATATCTATACAAATAAGATGTCACTAAAGATTCAATATGTATATACACACACATAGTAGGGATAATGGGATGAAATTATTTATGATGTTGAATTAATTGTGAAAAGGCTAACTAAATATCAATGTTACAAACCTCAATTAACTGAGCTTCCATTCGATCATCTACTTGTTGTATGTTCCTTCAGAAGGTTGGATCTGAGTGCTTACATAAATCTGTATTGCACTTTGGAGTATTTCACAAACACATGTTTGATCATTTTTGAAGTTTCTACAACTGAAGAGATTGATCCATGTACCACGGTACACTTCTCAGACGGGATCCAATGAAGATCAACAAGGACAGGAGGAAGAAAATAAAAATTTCAATGATAATAGATGAAATAGAAGGTCAAATCAGAAGATTTATGAGTCAATCACAAAGTCGAACATGAACGTGGGCGTGGGAGGAAGCGATAAAAATTATGTTAGATAATTGATGTAATATATTTTAATTAATTAATATTATATACCTTATTTGTTATATATTTTCTAATTAATTAGCATAGTACTTCTTTTATGATACTTTTTTGTTATTTAGTGAAGTTTTTTCATTATTATAATTAAAAATTTCAACAAAAAATAATTGAAAAACAATTGTGAATAACTAAATTATATAAATTTTATCAATTATCAATTTTAAAAATATCTATCATATAAATTATACAAATTTAATTTTAAAAAAATAGAGGAATATGGACCAAAATTTTATCTCAGTTCTTAAGATTCTTTTTAGGGCCCGAAATATTATCTCGGTCCTTAAGGAAGAAACTCGGACCCTTCTAGTCAATTGAATTAAAAAAGAAAAGACAGTGATGTGACTTTGCGATAAAAAAAAATACTTTTGTAAACATAATTTTTTTTCTAAACTTAAAGAATATTTTTATGGGTTATATTTTATAATCGTGGCCTGGGTAATTGTCTAATTGGGTTGTTGAACGGGAGGTCGTAGGTCATAGAGAATGATAAGATATGAATGATGGGGGACCAATAAGGCAATAATATAGAGGCAACGACTAACGAGGCAGGTGGATTAGCTAGTCAACTGGTCAAATCATATATGTAACATGCTTATTTTAGTCCTCATTCAATAGTTCTAGTTATACCTCATCAATTTGAATCAGTTCAATGTTGATGTCTTTCATATGAAATGTTACATTTTGTAAATTGGATGAAAATCCTTATAATATTTAAAATTGAAGATCTATCTATCAATACAATAAACAGAAATCTAGTGAGAACAATAATTAGAAACAATATTATACAGAAAGCTAGTGAGAACAATAATTAGATAATATATATTGAAAAATAGTAAAAAATCTTATTAATATGAATTTTTTATTTTATAATATTTTAATGTTTAAATAAAAAAAGTCTGCTCTAATAGGCGGGTATATAAGTAGTAACTAAGTTGTGCTCGTGATCGGAAGATGCGTTTTAGTTTTGTGTTCAGAGATATACAGCTAAGCCTAAGCTAGCACAGGGATGAGGGATGTGATATAAAAAAATAATAATAATAATAAGGTTGCGCTGGAGATATGTATGTACACAGTACATATATGTCTCTATCATGAGAGCTGGAGCGCACACGCTTCAACATTTGAAGATCAAAATGAATCAGTCTCACAGATCAGAAAAAACCAGGACTCTGGACTCTGGAGTCTGCTTGGGTTGACCTGTTGACCTGTTGACCCACAGCGCACATGTAACATTAACATGTGGATTGAATTAATAAAATTCCAGCACAATTATCCAATTAATTAATTAATATTTTATGACATGTTGGGAGTAGAAAGTGGGCAGGCGTACCTTTTGCATTTCGTTAATATGATCAACCAACGCCAACGGTGTCCCTGTCACGGCGTGTCGGCAAAACAGAATTATTAATTATTAATTATTAATTTTTTTAATAATTATTACTTATTACTATTGGTATTAGTACTGGTACTATTGTATAGAGGACTAGGAGAGCAGTTTTTTTGGTAAATGAAATTAAAAAAAAAATGATATGAATATTCTGTTTTTTTTTACGATAATAGTTTGGATTGGATTTAAAACTCGGATTCAGATGCTGTTAGCATTGGCTGATCATATTAATGAAATGCAAAACGTACGCCTGCTAAATATTTTTTTACGTTTGCTTGTTTATTTATAGTAAAAAAATAGCATGAAGTTTGGATCGAGTTTTAAGTTCGATTCCAGATAATTTATTTATATATTATCATACACTCAGTAGTCTTCTTCTTCTTTTTCCTTCAGTCATTTCTTCAAAAAATTAATTATTACTGTTGTAAGAGTTTTCAACTACAAGTATGTCTTTCGACAAATCCAATCCAGATCTGTATTTAGCACTTTTTTCTCATCTATATTGTATATTTTTATTTTTATTTGGACTATTAATTTTTACTGTGACATTAAAATACATTAACAGTAGGGTTTATCGTTCATATTGTAGAGACAACTACGTTGTTGATCAATTTGTATCATGAAAGTCAAATCTTGAACACTTCAACCGGCACGGGGTTACGTTATACGTGACACGTGCATATTTTCTACCGACGAGATAATCAGTATTCATGTCTTGAAAAGACATATTTATATTGGTTTAAAATTGTTTCCTAATCATTTCAACATCACCATTAGTACACAAATCAATATTGTCCAACTAGGTTTGGGTCATTTTTTATAGTTTATTTGGAGTAGTTTTTGAGAAAATTTGGGGAATGATTAAAACGACAGATCTTTTTTATAGTTGGGAGAGGTCATACGAGATGCTTCCATCTCTGCTAACAGCCATATAAAATTCTATAAATGGCACCAAATACTTCATAGAGACGGTGCCCTCAATAAAATTTTATATTAAAATATTTAATCGTGTTGTATGGGTATTTGGTCCATAAATTACAGCATGATCTAACCTACGGTCGGTCTTAACTATCGATGCTTGATTTTTATCGGGTCAATATGCTGGTAAACTATTTATGATATGTGCTTATGATGCGGATCAACAACTACTACCACTTACATCTACTGTGGCAGAAGGCAAGAAAAGTGCAACTAACTAGGGTTGGTTCATGTAGTGGTTGCGTAACGAGATTATCGGTCCTGATAAAATTACCATTATCTCATATCAACATCTAGGTATAAGGACAGTTTTTGAGAGACCATATTTTAAATGATAGGAATCAGCAGACAAAGTTGTTCACCATTTTTGTATTCAACACATTACACAAAATATATATAAGGATTGTCATATAAAAATAGTAAAGGCTCTTTTCAAACAAGCTGTAAGACATAAGAAGCCATGAAAGTATGAGAAATTTATGAAAAAATTAATAATATTACGCCGACATCCCATAAGTTCATAAGAAAGATAGAAATTATTCAAAAAAATATCTCAATGAATGTTGCATCTGTGCCAACAGAATAAGTATCTAACAGAAGAACACGTAATAATAAAAATCACAATAACCAAACGGCTGCATTTGTACCAACTGAACAAGTGTAACATGTAATGCCTATGAGCTCTCTTCTTATACTCACCTAGCAATATCAAAGAGCATCCAAACTGTTGATGGCACAACACGACTTATGGTTGATAAGAGTACAGTAAACTATGGTTCTGTGATTTTGTTCAATATTTTGCATACTCTTTCATTTTCAGTGAATTTATTATCCATTAATACCATCATACTTCAACTAAAATATATTATTACTTTTGATATTTCCATGGTGATCTTCCAAAAAAGATAACAGACCAGGAGACTTGAGATTGGCACATGGCGAAATGGACTTTGGTACTTGATCATGAGGAAATGAACTCAGCATTAATATATATGATAGAGAGGGTAGGCGTAAGAGGATCTGAGATGATTACTGAAAAGGTATTGATACTCGATTACCAGCGGGATGAGGCATCCTTCCTTTAATGTTTTGATCAAGTTATATCATAGTTTATGTGAAAAGATTGATAAATCGAAACTTATATGTGATGCATGTGAGTTTGGCAAACTTATTAGAAATTCTTATGTTAATTCTGGTCATATGAGTTCTTGTGTTTTTTATCTGATTCATTCTGATATTTGGAGACCTTGTTCCATGAACTCTATGAATGGTTATAGATATTTTATTACTTTCATTGATTTTTTTCTCGTGTTACTTGGGTATATTTGATGAAAAATAAGAGTGAGATGTTTAATTACTTCAAAGATTTTTATAGGTCTATTCAGACTCAATATGTGGCAGTAGTGAAGGTGTTGAGGTCTGATAATGGGACAAAGTTTACCAATGCAATATTTGAAGAATACTTATCAGTTCAAGGAAATATATTATCAAACTACATATCCATACACACCGGCTCAGAATGGAATAACAGAAAGAAAGAACGGACATCTCCTAGAGGTAGCTAGAAACATGAGCTCTCCATGAATGTCTCAAAATAGTTGTGAAGGCAAGCGATTTTAACAACTGCTCAATTGATCAATATGATGTCTTCCAGAGTATTAGAGTGGAAGTCTTCGTATGAGATGTTGAAGGGAAATAATGGTGGGATCCTTCCATTAAAGGTATTTAGTTATATATATTTTGTGAAAGATAACAGACCATCTGTAGGAAAGCTTGATCTTAGAGTCGTGAAGTGTGTGTTTGTGGGATATTCGGCTACTCTGAAGGGATATGTTTGTTGGAGCCCAGTAAAGAAATGGTTGTTTGTGAGCATGAATGTACATTTTTTTAGAGTTCGAACCATATTATACATAAAAGGTGTCTTCACCCTTTGGTGACTCAGTTGATACTGCAGATATAAGATGAGAGGGAGATAATGATGAGATGTTGGTAAATGTGAGATCAATTTCTTTGTCAATTCATTTATCGATTGATGAGCAAGAAAATGATGAAGAAGAGGAAAAACATGTATGTGTTGGGACTCGAACTCGGGGAGGTGAGATATGTGTATGAAAGGAGGAAAAACTAGAATGAAGGACTGGTGTCTATAGTGTCACTTATGTTGTCTAGTCTGGAACTGAATTTGAAACTCAATCCAGACCAATAAAGCTAAAAAATGAATTAATCTTATCAGTTCCTTATTTTTTTATTTACTAAAATAAAAAAAAATCTGTAATAATCATAATGTGTTCAATATTTCAGATTTTCCGAGAGAAAATCATAATAATATATTCCAAGCAACCCTGCAAACTGTTGAACATATGAATGAACTCAATTAGAAGCGAATCTAATAATAATCTATACTATTATATAAAGCATCTAAGAATTGAAGGGTCCATTTTTTGTCATGGTAAATTTTTATTATACTCATTTTATCCCTCAATTAGACGGATAATATTTATTGTTGGTTGATCGAACGTATGTGATCGCATCCATTGATCCCCTCTTTCTCTCCATTTCTTTCCCTTATATACTATTATTTCCATAATTTTTATTTTTTTATTTAGCAACCTTGTGCATATTTGATAAGAAATTAATGGTGAAAATATATGTTAGAATAATTTACTTTTCTTGCCATAAAAATCATGAATCATTAACTCATATTGTGCAAAAATCTCATCTAAGATTAAATATAGTCTTTATTATTTGTTTTCTCTATAATTTGGTGAATTTATAATTTAATATTAAATAAATATGAATTTTTTTATTTTATAATATTTTAATGTTTAAATAAAAAATTCTACTGTAACTTGCGGTATATAGCTAGTAGTAATAGTAGAGCTTACAAGTATGACAGACTGCGAATGTGAATCCGAGCTTTGTCTCCGTCTCCGATGCAGAATAAGAAAGTATCAACTACCAAACAGGTTTTTTATAATATAATATTCCCGCTGCGCTAACGCTAGTTCTAAACTTCTAATATAATAATTATATTCACCCGCCCTATCATGATGGGCCTTGTGTGCGTCATAGAAATACTTGGAAAAAAAATGTGGGAGCAAAATAAAACGTTCTCACTTCTCAGAGAGAGAAAGAGAGAGAGAGAGAGAGAGAGAGAGAGAGAGAGGGACATGGGCACTTCACGGCTTGTGTTAATTCTTCTAGTCTTTCTAGTGCCGATGACAACAGCTCAAGTGCCAGGTAATAGAATCATCATTTATGTCCTATTTCAGGACATTTTTCTTTGTTTTTTTTGTTCTTGTTATTCTTTTTTCGGTGTATCTTTCGTTTCCAAAAAGTGGAAATCTCAACTCTCCAAGTGTAGTTTCTGAAAGGTTTATTAATTGGCTCAGGTTATGATTTCTTTTATTTTCCTAAAGCAAGAAAGCTGGTCTCATGTTTTCTTCTGCTCTTCTACTGCCTAATTCTCTTGTAGACCCCCTATTCAATTCCCCATTCCTCCTTTCAAAGCAATTCCCTTAAATGTTCTGAAATTTATTTACTGAATTCTGCATTTAAATGAAACGGTATTTAAATTAGAACATCTATTCTCGATGAAGGAGGAATTCCATTAATTGTTTTCATAAGATTCAGTTTACCAGACATCTGTAAACAGTATGGAAAAAGCAGATGCGCAGTCAATTTTCTGCTATACTCTGTTCTGCTAATTTGGTTCTTAGTCATGCATGATGATATTGGAACTCTAGGTTTCATTAATATCGATTGTGGCGGAACCAGCACACACAGCGATGACATCGGCCTTCAATGGACCCCTGACAGCAACTACCCTTTCGGGCAGCGCGGCAACTCTTCATTTGTAAACAACAACAAAACACAGTACAACACTGTTCGTTTCTTCCCCAACGACAACAGGAAGTACTGCTATACTCTGAATGTAACCACCGGCCTCCGCTACCTTGTCAGAGCATCCTTCCTGTATGGAAATTTCGACGGCACCAACGTGTACCCCAAGTTTGTCATTTCTCTGGACACGACATATTGGGACACGATCGAAATCAGTGACGCCACCACGCCGATGGTCAGTGAGATGGTGCTGTTGGCTGCATCTCCTTCTCTCAGTGTTTGTTTGTACAACACTTCGTCAGGTGTGCGGTTCATATCGACTATCGAGCTCAGGACTTTCAATGGGACTATGTATAGTACCTCTTATGAGAGACAGTACTTCATGTTCATGGGTGGTAGAGTAAACTTCGGGACAACCAGTGATGCTTCAATAAGGTAATAACATAATTTTTCTTAGTATTTAATTTTTTTCTCTAATTGACTTGTTTTCCTTTGATAATTTCGTAAAATGTTAATTTTATTTATACAAATTTGTTGGATGTAATCCGAATCCATCTTAACAAAAAGATGAATTTTTTTTTTTCATTTAGATCCATAGAACTTCAAAAGTAGGTTATATGCCCCTCCAAAAGTAAAAATCTCACAAATATATTTTTTTAATTTGGAGATTATTAGCCTTGAAGTTCGACCTATGGCATAATCATTAATAAAATCAGTTACCTCATAATTTGTTCTTCTTCTTTTTCTTTAGGTACCCTGACGACCCATTTGACAGGATTTGGGAGTCTGATGCCATAAAAAAACCAAATTACCTAGTTGATGTTGCACCTGGTACTGAAAAGATTTCAACCAAAAAACTGGTATATTCCGATTATGGTGAGAGACCCCCAATGAAGGTCCTGCAAACTGCTGTTGTTGGAAACAACGGGACACTAACATACCGCATGAACCTAGATAATTTTCCAGGATTTGCATGGGCATATACATACATGGCAGAAATTGAAGACTTGGGCAAAAACGAATCAAGAAAGTTTAAAGTGGTGCTTCCATATGGCCCACCCGTCAATGACGCCGTTGTTAATGTGCAGGAAAATGCCAATGGGAATTACCGGCTTTACGAGCCGGGGTTTGATAATGTCTCCTTGCCTTACATTGCAAGACTCAATTTTCAAAAAACCAATGACTCCACGCGGGGGCCTATTTTGAATGCATTTGAGATTTTAAAGTATGTGCTCATCAATCCTGGATCTATTGACGGTATGATATCGTATTCTTTCCTTGAGCTGAAAAGTTCCTACAGAGTGTTATATTAAGTTTGCAAAAATTTCTAACTATTCCTAATTTTGAGTTTCAGCGAGTGCAATGGCTAGTCTTGTAGCAAGTCACCAGCAAGCTCTGTGGGCCCGAGAAGGTGGTGACCCATGTTTACCCGCATCATGGTCTTGGGTTGAATGCAATTTGGATAGCCAACCAAAAGTGAAATCAATGTATGAGATAATCTGCTACATAACCTTCTTCCTCTGTCCATTTTGTATGCATTTTCATTGCTAACCGTGTGGGTTCATAGATGTTTGTTTTCACGACTGATTCCCATGCTAACCCTCCTATTTTTCAATTTTTTTTTTGTTCCAATTTAATACAGATATCTGTCAGGGAAAAATTTAACTGGAAACATTCCTCAGGAACTGACAATCTTAACAGGCTTGGTTAAACTGTAAGCATTCTTCTACATTTTATTTATGGAAGTCCCCCCTTTATCGAAACTTTTGCATCTTTTTTTTTTCTTTTTATTTGTTGACAGTTGCACTAAAACTTCATAAAGTCCTTTTGCATATCACAGACATAATTCAGAGAACCATTTCTGTGATTCATTTTTACAATCTACCTTTTATTCTCTCAGCTCTCTAATTTTTAGCTTATATATGCAGATACCTTGATGGAAACTCGCTTGTTGGCTCAATACCTGATTTTAGTGGGTGCCTGAATTTAGAAATTATGTAAGAGAGCAGTCTTTCAAGTTTTATTTGGCAAATAAAACCATAAATGCATTTTATTTAGATTTACATGTAAGTTTTGTTCTTTGTTTCAGCCACCTTGAAAATAATAGGCTTACTGGTTCACTACCTTCATCCTTGGCCAACCTCCCAAATCTGAAGGAAGTGTAAGTTCTCTTTCTAATTAGCAATTTTAACTCATATATATATATATATATATATATTATATATATATATGGGGAGAGAGGGAGAGTTGTTATGTCTATTTTTAGTAAGCTTTTTTTTACAAATTTTATTATTTTAGGGCTATCTTTCAAAAACTTAAGGTCAAAATATTATCAGTTCAAATTTTAATATTTTATGCAATTAATGTTCTCTAACTTCTATTATGTGGCAATAGGTTAGGTTGGAATAAACAAAGAATATTTCCAATTTCTGCAAAAAAAAATGAAAATTAAGCAATTGAATCAATGATATTATCTAGAAGTGAGTTGCCAAAGAAGGGACAAAAAAGAAACAAGTTATGTTTACAATCTTATATGTATAATGCATAACATTTTTTCAGGTATGTACAGAACAATAACTTGTCTGGCGTAATACCGAAAGGCCTTCTTCGGAAAAATGTTATTTTCAAGTATGTACACTTTTACTACTCCTGCAGTTATGGCTAGTTCTTTTGTTTTATTATAAGAGGGAAACAGAACTGTGTGCCAATTAGCTAACATTTCTACTTCTCATGTACTCATAGCTATTCAGGAAACCCAGCTCTCCACCCCAGCAAAGAAGCAAAGAAGAATCTTATAATAATCTTATGTACAATAGGTGTTGCATTGCTGTTTTTATCTCTTGGGGGATGCTATTTCATGAGTAAATACAAGCAAAAGGGGAGAAGGAGAGGTATAATTTTACAGAAAATGCAAAGTTTAGTTTGTCATTATTAGTGCTCAATCGCATATTTATGGTAAAATTAATGGCTGTTTAGCATAGGAATCTTTGAATTTAGTAGCTTTCTTTGTTTGAGACAAAGATGGAGGTTATGTCTCTTGACGTTAAGCACCTGCAAGGGACCCTCAAGTCTCAACTGGGTTTTGAACTTGTGATGACCTACAAGAACAAACATTGTTTTGGGATTTTATGTTCTATGACATCTCCCTGATGTTCATTTTTTGTATTTACTCTTTTGAGTTTTATTTCAGTACTACTTTATTTAATTCATTTCAGGTAAAATTGGACGTTTGCCGATTTCCCAGTTAAATTTACTGAGTGAATTAGATAGTGAACCAGCACATAGATTTGAGTTGTCAGAAATTGAGGATGCAACTGAAAATTTTGACAAGGTGATAGGAAAGGGTGGCTTCGGCTCAGTTTATTATGGGAAATTAAAAGATGGTTGTGAGATTGCGGTCAAGGTTCAAAATATTGAATCCAATCAAGGGGTTCGTGAGTTCATAAATGAGGTATATTTATGTTGAGATTGTATACTAGTTTTATGTGTGCAATTACTGATACAATATTACAAAACTCTGATATCTGGCATACTCTCTCTCTCACATTAGGTAACTTTATTGTCAAGGATTCATCATAAGCACCTGGTGAAATTTTTAGGATATAGTCAACATGAGGACAGTAATATACTTGTTTATGAATTCATGCATGAGGGCACTTTAGCTGAGCACCTGCAAGGTATATCATGTATTTCACAATATAATTCATATTTTTCATGCAAGTATGTTTTTATAGATTATCGTTCCCTGTAGTTTTGCTAAATATTCATTAAAATTGTTATCAGGACCTCAAGAGAAGAAGATTACTAGTTGGGTCAAAAGAATGGAGATAGCAGAAGATGCTGCTAAAGGTTTGGTTCCTAAATAAGTTGTTAGTTTGGAGAAGAGGAACTGCAACTAACAAATTGGTTCCTCTGAACTTATTCTTATTCAATCTCTATGAAACCTATTATATAGACGTACAATGAAGTAAAATAGGAAAGAATACAATTAGAAAGAAATTAATCAAAAATCTCTAATTGATACTAAATAAATCCCTAATTGATACTAATCAATACTTTCTATATTTCAACACTCCCCTCAAGATTGGCAAAAAATATCTATCAAGCACATCTTGTCACATAACATCATTAAATCTATTGAGCTAAGTCCTTTGATGAGATCGTCTGCTACTTAATTTTCTGTAACTACATGACTCAACTCCAATAGCTCACTTCTTCAGCTTTTTCTTTATGAAGAATCTGTCGATCTCCACATGCTGTACAGGATTGTTAGCAATGTTGATCACTGATTTGTTATCACACCACAACTTTATTTTTTCTCCGTGATTCACCTTGAGATCTTCTAATAATCTCTTCAACCACAACATCTCAGCAACTCCTAATGTCATAGCCTTGTACTCAGCTTCTGGCGTTGATCTCACAACAACTAGCTGCTTCTTGCTCTGCTAGGAGACCAAGTTGCCCCCTATGAACATGCACTAGCCAGATGTGGACCTCCTGTCATCTTGACAACTAGCCCAGTCAAAATCACAATAACCCTCAATGTTCATGTGCTCATTCTTTCTGAAAATCAGACTCTTTTCGGGTGCACTTTTCAGATACCTCAGAATGTGATATACCGCGTCCATATGGCCCTTCCTAGGATCATGCATGTAGCGGCTCACCACGCTCACTGCAAATGAGATATCAGGACGAGTGTGACACAAATAGATCAATCTGCTTACTAATCTCTGGTACCTCTCACGATCAACTTGTTCTCCTGCATTGCACCTATCTTGGTCTTCACATCAATTGGAGAAACTGCAGGCCTGCAACCTAACATGCCCGTCTTTGTGAGCAAATCTAGAATATACTTTCTCTGGGATAGAACAATCTCTTCCGCTCCACGAGCTATCTCAATCCCAAGGAAGTATTTAAGTTGTCATAAATCTTTTACCTCAATTTCCTTCCCCAATCTTGCCTTCAACTGTGCAATCTTTCCTTCATCATCACCAATAATGATCATATCGTCGACATATACAACCAACATAATGATGTGACCATCGTGTTGTCGAGAAAATACCGTGTGGTCTGCATTGATTTGCTGGTAGCAGGCTTATCATAACCTTTCTGAACCTATCAAACCAAGCCCGAAGGGATCGCTTTAGCCCATAGAGCGACTTCTTGAGCCTGCATATCTTACCCACTGTTTGGGTCATGCCAAAGCCCGGGGGAATCTCCAGTAAACCTCCTCCATCAAATCCCCGTGGAGAAATGTATTTTTCATATCGAGTTGGTGTAGCTTTCACCTACCATTCACGACCATTGAAATCAAATCCCCTGTGCTCATCTTCGCCACCGGTGCAAATGTCTCATCATAGTCGATGCCATACATCTGACTGTACCCTTTGGCCACCAATCGTGCCTTGTACCGCTTGACCTTCCATTATGGGTTCTGCTTCACTGTAAAGACTCACTTGCATCCAACTACCTTCTTGCCCGATGGTAGTGACACAAGCTCCCATGTTTTATTTTTATCAAGAGCTCCAAGTTCTTCTAATATAGTAGCTTTTCACTTTGGATCCTCTTTAGTATCCTGCCAACACTTAGGTAAAGTGACAAAGACCAAAGATGCAATGAATGCTCTATGTGTAGAGGATATGTTAGAGTATGAGACAAAATGAGCGATATCATGTGGAAAACCATAACGATCAGGAGGAATTCCCGCATTGCTGCGAGATGTCCTTCTTAATGACATGGGAGAAGGAGGAGAAGGAAGAGGAATCATATCACCTGTATATTCTGAGTCCGAAGACGGTGTCTCAGAGTCGAGATAAACGGAGACAATGGACTTGACGACACGAGTGACACTATAAGCATTGGTCTTTCATTCGCTTCTTCCTCCTTTCATACACATATCTCACTCTGAGTTTGAGTCCCAACACATACAGGCTCTTCATCTTCTTCATCATTTTATTGCTCCTCAATCGATTAAGGAATTGACAAAAGAATCGATCCCACATTTACTAACATTTCACCATTCTCCCCCTCTTGTCTTATACCTGTAGAATCAACTGAGTTACCAAAGGATGAAGACACCTCTTGTGTATAATAAGCCTGCTACCTAGCAAATCAATGCAAACCACATGATATTTTCACAAAAATGTACATCCATGCTACCACCAAAGAATTCTCAAAAATGTATATCCATGCTCACAAACAACCGCTTCTTTACTGGGCTCCAACAAACATATCACTTCTGAGTAGCCGAATATCCCACAAACACACACTTCACGGCTCTGGGATCAAGCTTCCCTACATATGGTCTATTATCCTTCACAAAACACACACAACCAAACACTTTTAATGGAAGGATCCCACCATTATCTCCCTTCAACATCTCACACGGAGACTTCCACTCTAATACTCTTGAAGACATCCTATTGATCAATTGAGCGATCGTCAAAATTGTTTCATTTCATAATGCTTGTTTTAGGACATTCATGGAGATCATTATGCTTCTAATTACCTCTAGGAGATGTCTTTTTTTTCTTTCTACTACATTCTGAACCAGTGTGTATGGACATATAGTCTAATGATGTATTTCTTGAGCTGATAAGTATTCTCTAAATATTCTATTGGTATACTTTGTCCCATTATCAGATCTTAATACTTTTACTATTGTCCCATATTGAGTCTGAATAGACCTATGGAAATATTTGAAGCAATCAAACACCCCACTCTTATTTTTCATCAAATACACCCAAGTAATACGAGAAAAATAATCAATGAAGGTAACGAAATATCTATAACCATTCATAAAATTCATGGAACAAAGTCCCCAAATATCAGAATGAATCATATCAAAACCACAAGAACTCCTATTGACAAGAACTAACATAAAAACTTATAGTAAGTTTATCAAACTCACATGCATCAACATATAAGTTTTGATTTATCAGCCTTTTCAAACAAACTAGGATACAACCTACTCAAAACATTAAAGGAAGGATGTCTCATCCGCTAGTGATCGAGCATCAATACCTTCTTAGCACTCATCTCGGATCCTCCTACTCCTACCCTCTCTACCATAGATATCAATGTTGAGTTCATTCCCTCACGATCCAAGTACCACAGTCCACTACGCCATGTGTCAGTCCCAAGTCTCTATCCCATTCTCTTCTCCTGGAAGATCACCTTGGGAATATCAAAAGTAATAACACATTTTAGTTGGAGTATGATGACACTAATGGATAATAAATTTACTGGAAACGAAGGAGCATGCAAAACATTAGACAAAGTCACATAACCATAGTTTACTGTACCCTTACCAACCACAGGCTGTGTTGTGCCGCAGCAGTTTAGATGCTCTCGCATCGTTGCCAGATTAGTATAAGAAGAGAACTCACGAGCATTACTTGTTACATTTCGAGATGCACCAGAATCTACAATTCATTCTGGTGATTTAATGGTGGATATAGAGGCAAGAGCATGTGTGTTATCAATATATTTGGTCGAATGAGCATAAGTAGCAGTGTTATCCAGGGGAAGGATAAAGTGGATGTCTCCTCACTTACACTCTTCTTATCTCTATTATCTGCTGCTATTTGTTTCCGCCTAAGTATCTCAAAAAATATCTTGTCCTCTTCAGTAAATACCACTCCAGCTTCTCATTCTCCTTCTGCTACCATCCAGCTTCTCATTCTCCTTCTGCTACCATCAGATTTACCCGATAGTCTCCTCTTCCACCTTTTCGACCCTCACGGCCATGGCCTCCAGTCTGTCCACGCCCACCTATCTCTCTTTCTTTGGATGGCTTAGGACAAGCTTTGCTCAAATGACCCACTTCTCCGCAGTTGTAGCATTTTCGAGTCTCTCCTTAAACCCCTGTCATACCTGAGTTCGAAATTATCAATGCCGAGCGTATCCCTATATCTCCTTTAGCCTCTGAATGCAACTTCATGCGACTCTCCTCCTGCATCATAGCCGCAATAGCCTCGTCTAGTGATGGGATCCTCGCCTGAGCCAGTAACATCGCACTTCTCTGCTCAAAAGCCGGATTCAATCTCCTCAGAAAGTGCATAGTTCTTCTCTGCGCATCTCGCTCTCCTCTCTTGCACTCCGGATCTTTGTAGCATGCTATCGGCGAGAAGTAGTCATAGTCTCCCCACAATCGCTCAGATCTGTGGCATACTCTTGGATTGATTTATCTCCTTGTACTACTGCTTCTATCTCGTGCTCGATCTGAAACACCCTCGTGTTGTTCTTAGCACCTGCATGGATTCTTTTCAACTTAGCCCATATGTCCTTCACACTCTGAATGTCATCCACCGTGACAGCAATCGGCGCAACCATAGAGTTGAGGAGCCATGTATACAACAACATGTGTGTGGTCTTCCACTCATTCCACCCAATAATGTCTTGTTTTGGTTTCTCATTCTCTCCTGTCAGAAATCCCTCCAGATTTCTCCCGGTTAGAGCACCTTTGATCCGACGCGACCAAGTCAGATATGTGGCCAGTCCATCAAGTTTTAGATCCACTAGGTGGGAGATCTAACTTCACTGATTGTGGATGCGTCGAGACCTCGACTCCTTTCGACATTCTCATCAGCTCGAACAATGTCTTCACATCCGATGAATCTAGCTTCGCAATAACCTTCTCCATTGGTCCACCTTGTTCATCCATCAATATCACTCGTGTTATATCCTCACCCTTCAATTTATCAACGTCTTCTCATACAACTTACAACATCCTCTTTTTTTCTTTTTTTTTACATAATCGTGATCGTGTACCGTCTACACAAGCCCTAAACTTGAGAAAACAAAACAAAAAAAATAAGCAAAAGAAGGAATATATGAAGGAGATAGAAAAAACAGAGGAAGCACACGACAGCTGAAAGAGAGTCAGAGCTTGGCGGCAACGGCAACGGCGTGGAGGGCGGCAGCAGAGGCGATGGCCTAGAGGGGCGGCGGCCGACAGAGGTGCGCAGTTGCGGTACTGTAGTACGTGGTTACTGTAGCTCGTTTTTTTTTTGCTAACCCTAGCTCTGATATCAAGTTGAAATCTGAACTTATTCTTATTCAATCACTGTGAAGCCTATTATATAGGCGTACAATAGGTAAAATAGAAAAGAATACAATTGAAAAGAAATCAATCAAAAATCTCTAATTAATACTAATCAAATCCGTAATTGATACTAATCAATATTTTCTATATTTCAACATCCTTTAGACACAATATGCACTTGATAGAATTATGATATTATTTCTAATTTGGCATCATTATTATTATTATTATTATTATTGTAATGCAGGTATAGAGTACCTTCACACAGGTTGTTCGCCAGAAATAATACACAGAGATCTAAAGAGCAGTAATATATTATTAGACAAGAATATGAGAGCTAAGGTTTCTGATTTGGGTCTCTCAAAACTCATGGCCGAAGGTACCTATGTGTCAAGTATGATAAAAGGAACATTTGGCTATTTAGATCCTGAGTAAGTGGAACTATCTATTTATTTTCTTCTATATAAATTCTTTCTCAATAAGTCATTTACCTTGTTAAGTGCAGTGCGATAAGCAAAATTAATAGGTACTATATATGCTCACTGGCAATATGGGCAAGTAGTGTTTTGTGTATTCAAATATCTGCTGCTAAATTACACGTTTTGAAAATGGATAGGTACTATGCCACTCAACAATTCACTGTGAAGACCGACATATTTAGTTTTGGGATTATCCTTCTTGAATTGATATCGGGCTGTGGTCCCATATCAAGGGAGCAGTTTGGTGATGATTTCCAATATATAGCTGAATGGGTTAGTGTCTCCTGTATCATTGCCAACTGTAATTTTTTTTTTCTTAATTCTATTATTTGGGCCAGTTGCTTCAATCAAAACCGAATGTCATAATTGTAATTCAGCAACTTCTTACCAGTAACTTGATAGTACTAATGAAACTTATCCTTTCACTTGTTAAACAAAGAACCTTTTGACAGAATCTACCAAAATAGTTACTGAGTTTGGTACAAGACTAATATTGTAAGGTACACACTGCTATGCTCCATGATCATCAAGCCGAGCTTTTATGTACAGTATAACAGTAGAAATCAAAATTACAAAAACCATATGCTAATGAAAAGCTTTTTTTTTTAATACTCAGGCAAGAGATAATATAGAAAACGGCAACATACATGCTATAATAGACAAGTCCCTGGAACCTACCTATAACATACAATCAGTATGGAAAATCACTGAAGTTGCATTGTTGTGTGTAAAACAAAGAGGATTGGAGAGGCCATCAATTTCAGAAGTATTGAAGGAAATACAGGAGGCAATTCTGATCGAGCAAAAGGCATCGACAAGCAGAGTTGAATCAATTGATATATTTGCTAGAAACTCCCAAGGTTCCTCTTCACAATTCGACATACCTAACTCAGCCTTATATACTGAATCATTTTTACAGCCTACCCTTAGGTAGGCTTGAAATTAACAATTACCTGAGGCCTGAGTAGAAACAAGCTTCATTTGCGACCTGAATATATTTGTAGCTGTCTCTTCAGTTTTGTTTCCTGTAAAGATCGAATATGATTTGTTTTTTCTATATACTTATGTTAAAATTTTATTTACTGAACTTGGCATAATTAATTAAAATATTAATTGTGTCGATTGAATTTAACTTTTTCTGTTTCTGATTTCTTGGCTTTTTCCACATAAGTGTGACTCGGATTTAGATGTAATAATAAACATAATCAGAACAATTAAAACAGCAGCTTGTTTATTTATGTCAATAATTAAATGCAATAATCCACTTCCATCCCACCTGATTTGCATAAATTAAAGAATAGAAAATTCAAATTTCATAACAAGTAGCCAGCCAAATTTGTCATAACGCAAGCGAGAAATAGGAAAATTATGTATTATAAAATTTTAACCATAAGAGATGGATAGACTGAGAAAAAGAGAGATGACGTGGCTTTCTAAAATTGTAACTTTTTATTCTTGTAATTCTCAGAAAAGACAAGGATATCTTTTCGTAGAAAGAATGTGGGCTGATATTTGACCCTCTTGATGGGCTTCAGGACGCCTCTCCTCTCTGGAATGAAATGAAAGAACCGGCAAGCTAGTGTTTTAATATATATTTTTTTTTCATATAAGGTCTAGAAGTATGAATTTATAGTTATGCTATTTTTGTCATGACAAATGCTTCGGTGAGTATGAGCCCCTGATGTGATATTTTCAAACTAATAAAATTAACCTAATACACACAAAGAGGAAGCATTCGCAAGCGCACGACCTACCGCTCATTGAGCACATAGTATTTAAGTGACAAAGTGTCGATCCCAGTTGTCCAATGTTGTGATATTTTCAGACTCGATTAAACTACCGAAATAGACAATTTCTTTAAGCTAGAGACGTAAAATCTGAAAAGGTTTCTAAACTAAATAATTCTCTAAAATTAACAAGTAAATTGAACTAAGTTTGGATTACTTCAAGGTTAAGAGAGTCTAGGGTTTCAAAGATCACCATCAACTTGAGTTTTAATCGTACTATTTATGTATTTTAACGCTAATTTATGAGGGTTACCATCTAATTTAGTACCAAGTTCCTGGTTAGGGTTTGGCACGTATTTCAATTAGGGCAAACTTCACTAAGTTAAGTCCATCGTTCTTCCTAATTAAAACCCGTTAAGTTTCGGTAATTCTAAACCTTTCAAAGATTAATTATTCACTAAGTTAGGTCCATCTAATTAATACTCTAAATGTTCGTAAAAGTCCCAACTAACCTAGACTTCACTGTTAGGTCCATCACCTAGGGTTAGATACCGCTTTTGGAGGTCTGAGAACCATCGATTTTGGTTAGAAACCTAAACAATTCTCTAAGATACATGTGCAAATCTAATATCGTTTGTGTGTTATGAATCTATGCTATCTAGGGTTTTTAATCCCGACGGATTACTAATACAAACATAAAACAATTCAATCCATGCACAAGAATACAATCACAAAAGCAATTCATAAAATAAAGCAATTAAAACAACAATAAGTACGATTAAACTTCAAGTTTCAAGTTACATGCCTAAACCCTAGAGAGACGACTACTCTTCCATGGAAGAGAAAGAATCACAGATAAAAGCAATGAAAAACGTAAAGAAAATCATCAAGAGAATAAGAGTTACACCCAGCTTTTTGATTTCTCCTTCTTTTGCCTTCTTCTCTCTCCAAATCTCTCAAAGAAACTCCAAAAAACTTCTCTTCAATCGTCCTAGGGTATGGTTATGGACTTTTGGAGGCGTTCTCTTCGTTTAAAATCGAATCCGGAGCCTTCGGGGCGAAGAGATGCTTTCGTGGGCGAAACAGAACCGCTCTTTACGCCCGAAAAGAAAAGATTTTGACCCAAAAAGTTCACGCGTTTTCTTGACAGAGAGCTCTTTTCGACCCGAAAAGATAACTTTTTGGGTCAAAAGGTTCATGCAGTTTTTCTCCAGCAAGATCTTCATTGTTCTAGTTGCGCCTAACTTACTCCATCTTCATCCAAATATTCCCAAAATGCTCCAAAAGTCCTAAAATCAAAGAAACCATGGCAGTATCTCGAACTTTGTGCAATATCCAAACTAAATCAACTAATTGAACTAAAAAGTGCATAAAAAAGGGTAAAATGGTATAGTTTTAGATACCAAATCCTATCAGAATATATATGTGATTTTGGCTTATCAAACTCCCCAAGCTTAAACCTTGCTTGCCCTCAAGCAAGTTTTAAACCTAGACAAAAGGACGGTATCTAAACTAACCTAGTCTAAAATAAATCCTAACCTATATGCTAAAGATCATGGGTTTTTCTCGAAAAAGAGATGATAAATCTTAAGACAAATATTTTCAAATTTGTTCACCATTATACAAATTTCGGGAAAAGCCTTGGGAATTCTCGTTATTTCCGATTTCACACATGACGTTTTACTCAAGGATATTTATATTAGACATCAACTTTCAATGTTATGCTCTAAAATCTTTCCTAGATGATATGCACCCAAATTTTTCCTTCCCCTCACAAATGAAATAAAATCTAGAAAATCCACAAGAAAAGAAAAAATACAATGATAATCCCGAACCTCGCGCGGGTTTTATTTTTTTTTTTTTTTTTTTTTTTTTATAGCTAAAAAGCTTTATCGAGAAACCCTTAATGCGCACATGAGGTCGTCTCGTGCCATATGGGGTTAGGGAGTTCCATATACCGCCTTAGCACATTTGAGACTTAAAGTGACTTTATTTGAATCATCATTTTTTTTTTATTTGCGAATGACATGGCATGTGTACTCTTAACCGTGGTGCTTCCTAGTAAATTTGGACCTTCTAATGATTTATATATATATTCAGATCCTTTTGATTTTTATAAAAGATTTTTCAAAAGCACCGGTCGACACCCGCCATAATCACTCTTATCAGTTAAAATTTTCCATTTAAGTAGTCAAACAAATTGGATTTCGAAGATTTGATAAAAATTTGTGGGAGGACGTCAATTTCTAGGCATTTATCATTCAAGAAACTTCTCAAAGCATTTTTTTTTTCAATTTCAAACACCCTTTTCATTCACCATATGTTACGTTAGAAAAATTTGTATATTCCCTAATCAATTTCCCAAATTTCCGATAAGGCTACTCTTTTGCCCGTATTTTCCTTAAGATTTTTCAAAACTTTTACAAAATTACCCACTAAAATGTAAATATGCAAATAAAGAAACTAAATGCAATTCTAAATGCATGCAGATACAATTTCAATCCCCCCCAAGCTTAAACAAAAAAGACCTGACCTCACCGCTCGAAATGAAAATAAAAAGAGAGGAAAGAGATAACTCACAATGTGCCGAAGATGCTAGCCATTGTGAGACCAAATCGAGAGTCCTCAATCCTCTGGAGCACGGCTAGGGGAACCTTGCCGTGGGGTCGGACTAGTCGGCTCGTCGCGTGGTCGGGGTGGGATTAAGACCTCCGGAAAATGGCCATTCTGAACGTGCCAATTGTACATGCGGCGAGTGTAGAACCATGTCTCGTATTGGCGTTGCTCCATCGAGTCCATGCGTCGTGACATCTTTTGCAATTGCTCGAGGATCAATGCATTGATGGGAATTCGGGGAGACGCTCGGGGCGCTAGGTTCGACAGTGGGGCGGGGAGGCGAGGCGGCGGCGTGGTGGACGTCGCTATGGGGATCGGCCACAGCGGCGTGAGATGAGAGGGGGGGCGGCAGGTCGTTGGTGTGGGGTTGTGAGGGTACGGATGTGGCGGGGCGCAAGGAGAGAGGGGGTGCGGGTGCGATGCGCCTAGAGGAGCAAATCCGGCGGGGGCGTTGGGCACGGTGCGGGCGAGTAAGTCTCATCCGGGCCTAGGAACTCATAGCGAAGGGATGAAAGAAGCGGCTTGAGTTCGACTTCCGAGTCTTAGACGGTGCGTCGGCTTCAGCAGAGAATATTTCTTCATCATTCATCATCTTTCCAAATTTTTCTGCTACACAAGCATCAATCTCATCAATCCTGCAAATATTTTGATCATTGGAAGGAAATTTTAGAGTTTTATTAGCATAAAATTTGACTTCTTCCTCCCCTACTCTAATGATGATTTTTCCATCACGTGCATCAATTAAAGCACCGGCTGTCCTCAAAAATGGACGACCCAACAACAAAGGTATTAGGTTGTCCTCTTCCATGTCAATCACCATAAAATCAATTGGGATAAAGAATTTACCGACTTGAATTGGAACATCCTCAATCACACCCAATGGTAGTCTAATGATCCCTATCTCGCCAATTGTAATGATATTCGAGTTGGTTTAAGTTCATAGATACCAATTTTCTTAAAAATTGACTTAGGCATCAAGCTCACACTTGCGCCTAAGTCACAAAGGGCCCGGTAAGTGTTGGCACTTCCTATTGAACATGGTATTGTAAAACTACCAGGGTCCTTGAGTTTAGGGGCAACTTATTCATAACAAGCGCACTCACCTCCCTGGCCAAAGTCACCGTCCGGACATCCTCTAATTCCCTACGGTTTGTCAATATCTCTTTGAAAAACTTAGCGTAGGTTGGCATTTGAGTCACAACATCGGTAAAAGGTATATTGACATTCAATTGTTTAAGCAATTCCACAAATTTACCGTATTGTTTTTTTAGTTTTGAATCGCCAACCTTTCGGGAAAAGGGACAAACCTATGTGGAGGTATGTACTGGGTACATCCTCCTTTACCTGTTTTGTAGAGTTTGAACCTTTGCCTTCAAGTTCATCATTCGTCTTTTCCCTTCCTTCTCTTGCGTTTGTTTAGGTGGTTGCTCCGCCTTCTTCCGCCGGCATCGACGGACCTCCATACTCCTTTCCGCCGCAGAGGTGATTGCTTTGGCTTGCTCCCCGGGGTTTTGTTGTGTTTAGGCGGGAGTCGACCTTGTTGGCGGGTCGTGGCGCAGAACTTGTTGTGCAATTTGATTTTCCAGATTCTTCAACCTTTGATTAATTTCTTCGAACTTATCATCATTCTTCTGATTTGTAATAGTTTGATTTTCGATGAAGTTCTCAATCAAGCGTTCAAGGTTGGACTTTGGTGGTCGAGAAGTGTCGGTTCGTATTGTCTCCGTCCAAAACCTTGATCGAGCGGCCTTGACTCTGATTTTGCTGCTCTTGATCATTTCTCCACGAGAAATTTGGGTGGTTCCGCCATCCCGGGTTATATGTGTTGGAATAGGGATTGTTTTGTGGTCTAAAATTGTTGTTTAGCATGTTTGCTTGCTCAACGCTCCCTTCTTCCATCCCGGTAAATGCAATTAACCGTAAGATGGCTCGGTGCATCCACAAAGTTGCGCAAGGGAAAAATCGATCAACGTATGAGGCATTTGCCGAATCTTGCCTCTTGTTTTGGCGGATCTCGGACTTGATCCGACGGTTCTCGCTTGAAGCGCTTCGACCATTGCTTGCGTACTTGGTGATTTGATCGGCCTCAAATCTACCGGACACGTGGGCTTTTGTTGGTTCTCTTTCGTTGACCATGGACTTGGTCGAGCGCCATCTCCTCGATTAGGTGTATGCCTCACCAATCCTCCCGTTCATGAGACTCCCACCCGCCGCGCATCAATTGTCATTTCGGTATTGTTGGTCAACCCCTCATAGAAAGTCCGTAAGAGACGCCATTTCTCAAAACCATGATGAGGACACGTCCGTAGCAGCTCTTGATAGCGGTCCCAAGCATCGCTCAGAGACTCCCCCTCTTTCTGCCCAAAGTTAGTGATTTGATTTCTAAGGGCCACGGTCTTAGAAGGAGGGAAGTACTTAGAAAGAAACACCGCTGACATTTGGGCCCATGTAGCTACCGCGGTTGGTGTCAAAGACCTGAGCCACCCTTTTGCTCGATCCCTAAGAGAAAATGGAAAGAGCCGAAGCTTGATTGCATCAGGTGTGACTCCATTCATCTTCAAGGTGTTGCAAAATTCTTCAAAGTTAGCAAGGTGCTGATTTGGGTCTTCGTGGGCTAAGCCGGCAAATTGATTTTGAGAGACCATGTTGATTAGGGCCGGCTTGAGTTCGAAGTCATTTGTCGCCACTACGCCGACACGGTGTATGTGCCCATGTTAAGTTCACCCGCCGGGTGCAATGAAGTCCTCGAGAAGGCGGTTGTCTTCATCATTAGTCGCCATGTTGATCACGTCTCCAAAATCTAGACGTTCGTGTCAAGGTCGGCAAGAATGGGAGCGACACGTCTAAGCCTTGATCTCTCGATAGACTAGCAACGGTGGGTCGCTAGCCGTTGTTTAACCCGCAAGAAAAGAACAAGATAAAGGTAAAAAGAGAATAATAATAAGAATAAAAGAAATGTCTAGTCTTTAATACTATGGATCAATCGATATTTAAAAACAATTCTTCAAGCAACGCGCCAAAAAGCTTGTTGTGATATTTTCAAACTAATAAAATTAACCTAATACACACAAGAGGAAGCCGCAAGCGCACGACCTACCGTGTAGTATTTAGGTGTCGATCCCACGTAGATCGATTAAACTACCGAAATAGACAATTTCTTTAAGCTAGACCGTAAAATCTCGAAAAGGTTTCTAAACTAAATAATTCTCTAAAATTAACAAGTAAATTGAACTAAGTTTGGATTACTTCAAGGTTAAGAGAGTCTAGTGGTTTCAAAGATCACCATCCACTTGAGTTTTAATCGTACTATTTATGTATTTTAACGCTAATTTATGAGGGTTACCATCTAATTTAGTACCAAGTTCCCGGTTAGTGGTTTGGCACATAAGTATTTCAATTAGGGCAAACTTCACTGTTAAGTCCATCGTTCTTCCTAATTAAAACCCGTTAAGTTCGGTAATTCTAAACCTTTCAAAGATTAATTATTCACTGTTAGGTCCATCTAATTAATACTCTAAATGTTCGTAAAAGTCCCAACTAACCTAGACTTCACTGCTAGGTCCATCACCTAGGGTTAGATACCGCTTTTGGAGGTCTGAGAACCATCGATTTTGGTTAGAAACCTAAACAATTCTCTAAGATACATGTGCAAATCTAATATCGTTTGCATGTGTTATGAATCTATGCTATCTAGGGTTTTTAATCCCAGACGGATTACTAATACAAACATAAAACAATTCAATCCATGCACAGTAATACAATCACAAAAGCAATTCATAAAATAAAGCAATTAAAACAACAATAAGTACGATTAAACTTCAAGTTTCAAGTTACATGCCTAAACCCTAGAGAGACGACTACTCTTCCATGGAAGAGAAAGAATCACAGATAAAAGCAATGAAAAACAGAAAGAAAATCATCAAGAGAATAAGAGTTACACCCAGTTTTTGATTTCTCCTTCTTTTGCCTTCTTCTCTCTCCAAATCTCTCAAAGAAACTCCAAAAAACTTCTCTTCAATCTGTCCTAGGGCGGTTATGGACTTTTGGAGGCGTTCTCTTCTGTTTAAAATCGAATCTGGAGCCTTCTGGGGCGAAGAGATGCTTTCAGGGGCGAAACAGAACCGCTCTTTACGCCCGAAAAGAAAAGATTTTGACCCAAAAAGTTCACGCGGTTTCTTGACAGAGAGCTCTTTTCGACCCGAAAAGATAACTTTTTGGGTCAAAAGGTTCATGCAGTTTTTCTCCAGCAAGATCTTCATTGTTCTAGTTGCGCCTAACTTACTCCATCTTCATCCAAATATTCCCAAAATGCTCCAAAAGTCCTAAAATCAAAGAAACCATGGCAGTATCTCGAACTTTGTGCAATATCCAAACTAAATCAACTAATTGAACTAAAAAGTGCATAAAAAAGAGTAAAATGGTATAGTTTTAGATACCAAATCCTATCAGAATATATATGTGATTTTGGCTTATCATCCAACTTAAAATGAAGAAGAACAGAAACCATGATCAGATCCCATTTTATTCATCAAGTTAACTACAACTCAAGAAAAGCCAAACAGACAAACGTTAAGAATTAGGATTGAAGGCACATACGTACTACTACAAAAAAAAAGGATTGGAGGAACCTACATTAATAGATAGACCTTTATTCATCAAAGTGATTTAACCTAATCGTCAGACTTGATATAGTATATTTTTGCGAACATCCCCTTCAATTTGTCATTCGAGGTGAGATTCTCCAGCAACCAGTCCTCAGCCACCAACAGATGAGCATCACCATCGCCCTCAATCAAGCCCCGTTTGAACCCAGCACCGCCAGCTTCAGCTTCCGGTGAGAATACCAATTTTGAGAGCTTATCCTTTTTCCCTTGCACATCATACTTCTCCATCTCACCCGTACCAGTTGTGATCAAGTTGTATGTGTAAACAACCCTCTCTTGACCAATGCGAAAGGCACGGCTTATCGCCTGTTTCCCCACCGCAGGATTCCAGACAACATCCAACATGATGACTCTCGAGGCACCAGTGAGACTGATGCCCTCTGAACAAGCTTTTGTGGATGCAAGCAAAACCCTGGCCTTGTTACTCTTGTCATTGAAACTGTTAATGAAGCGTTGGCGCTCATTTGTCAGGATTTTTCCATAAATATGAAGCACCTCAGTTCCCTCAGTCCACTGAAAGATCCTCATGAGTTGCTCCTTAATCAGGTTCAACGGTTCAATGTATTGGCTGAAGATCAGCACTTTTTCTTTTAATGGATCCATCTTTAACAGTCGGACAAATTCTACAACAAACTTTGTCTTCACCCCAGAATAGGGATCACACCTAAGGTTCTCTAGTAGATCCATGTTTAGAAGAGAGGCCTCTCTTTCTGTGATTTTGGTTATTGTGGTTAGCAGAAAGGGATGGATCGATGCAATAGAGGTCTTGTACTCACTGTCAAATGTGCCGCTGTTCTTTACAAGACCTAGGTTCTGAATAGCTTCTCTTTGTACCGGCTCAGGGTTTAGCATTATGACACACTCTCTCAATCCTGGCAGAGACTTCAGGATATCTCCTGCATGCACATGCACGAATGGTTTTAAAACTGATCGGACCTCATCGGCATTTTCATCTGTTACGTTTTTAGTTGGTTTGCTCCAAATATCTTTTGTCAGCTTCTTTTTTTTAATTGCTCTCTCGGGCATCTCTGATGGCACAGCGAACCTTTGTGCGAATCGAGGTCTCACGAGGCAGAGGGTGTTGTGAAGCTCCAAGAAGGTATTCTGAAAGGGGGTCCCAGAGAGGATGATTCGCTTCTCTGTTTTCACTTCGTTAAAAGCCTTCCATAGCCTACTACGGTCATTTCTTGGAGTGTGACCCTCATCCAATACTATCAAACCAGGCTTTGTTAGGAGCACATCTCTCTCTTTGGAATCCGCACTCGACTTGCCCAAGACATACTCTCTGAACAAATCATAGCTCATACCTAACACACTATTCTCCTTCACCCAGGAGCAAAGCTTGATAGTTCGTGCCAGTTGCATGGTCCGAGGCTCTCTACGCACCATCTCAAGGATTGCTGCATTCTCCTTTCCAGTAAAATCCTCAGAGTTCATGTTGTGAAATGGGAGATCAAAATCCCATTTCTTGAACTCTGTCTCCCAGGTCTGCATGATGCTGGCAGGGGCAAAAATAACTGGGTTGCAATTGGGAAACGCTTTTACATAGCTCTGAATGAACACAATTGCTAACCGGGTCTTACCCGTGCCTGGTGCATGAGAGATGACACAACCACCAAGATCGTCAGATTGGGTGGCCTGTCGCTTCAGATTACCAAGTTCAATGCCACCAGCTAGATTTCGCCACATGAACTCAAAAGCCTCTCTTTGGTGAGGGTACATGGTGTCAAATACACCTGGGATGAGATCCCAGACAGTGCCTGTTGTTTGGCAGGATGGTCCACATTGCTCATGTTTCTTATGAAAATCACCATAGTTCAATAGGTTACATGTATTTATCCTAGTTGGACCTAGAGGAGCATTCCTTCCTTTTGGTGCCTTCAGAAAAGAAACAAGAAATTGCGTAATTAAGAGAGAGGCTATTCATTAAAACTATATAAGGTGATTGTCACAATCAGGTTGTTTTTGTTGATCAGTTCATTTTTAACCAATTGGCTGTTGTTACTTGCTGATATCAAATCTGAACTAGGCAGCACATTACTTTCTTTATTTTGTCAAATGGCAAACTTAATTCATGATTAAAACTTGGTTTTCAGCTCGTTCCATTTAGAAACTACAAAAAAAATTGGAAAGGAATTTTAGTTTAACTCTTAAAACTCCTGAATTTTCCATACAAACCATTATTGACTAGTACCAAACTAACTGTTGATGCTTTATGTGGACAAAATAACAAAATAATACTACAAAATTCGCATAACAAAAAGAGCAAATAACAGACTTACAAAATCAGGCAAGATATGTCGTATTTCAGTTTCCACATAAGAGCAATTCCTACACAAGTAACCAATTTGTTCATCAAGATACATCACATGTTTTCCATCTGCACAATAGTTACTAGTCGTAATGTAGGCTGCATCTCTTTCTTCTTCCTGATAAAAAAATGGAATCGTGCATGACAAAAATAAAACATTAAACATTCAATTACAAAATTATTTCTCCAATTATGAAGCTGGTAATGTAGCTTGATACATGATTAATTTTTTTTATGAGGATAGTGTTGACTATCTATCAATCCTAATTAAAATAGTGATATATATTGTGGGTGATGTGAGAAAAGCAAAAAAAAAAAAAAAAACATGTGGCAGTTGTTTATAGATACCACACACGACACGGTACAAATAAAATAAAAAAGCCCCATAATATGTTAATTTTCTCTCAGTATCAAAATAAATTTTTAGATATGAGATTGTTTGGTTTGTTACAGCTAGAGATACATAACTTGTTGTTGGGTGACTCCTCATTCAGTCCATGTCAGTTTGGCCTTTGTTGGATCAGTTCAGCAGAGGAGGATCAGATCAGAATTCTGTTGAAGTGCAGGGTTCATTTTGTAAAAGAGAGAAACAGTAGCTGTTCTTTTTTTTTTTTTTTGTATCTAGGTTGTATCCATCTATCTCACAAGATCTGTACACATTCAGTTGATAGAAAGCATAGAAAGAAAGAAAGTGTTGAAGACTGCTACATCCTTTCTTCTGTAGTTCATCTCTCTTTGTATTTATCATTTGGCATCTCTCTTGTTGCTTGTATTAGTTAATAGGTGTCTGTGTAGACTTTCTAAGTACTAAGAACTCGCTATTCATCAATTGAAGTACTTATGATATCAGTGCTTGGTGTGCTTATTTTAAGGTTGTTTCTATACCTTGCTTCCTGTTGAATTGGTGTTTTCTTATTGTTGCCAGTACTGGTACGAATCTGGTTCTCTATTGCATAGTAGTTGTTTAAGAGGGGTTTTTACTGGTATTTTCTGGTACAAGAAACCCATCACTTGTCAATGATCTTGAAAGTGTTTCTGAAAGTACATTTATTATTTATTTTTTTAGTTATACAGGCAAAATATGATTGCAGCATATTATTATCACCAACTGAACAACAAATTAAACCAGGGCAGGTTCATTCAGAGCTAAGTGAAAGTACCTGAGTAGGGTTGTAAGTGCCAACCTCCTCGTAAGCAAGTGCATTGTCAAAGTCCTGCCATGCCTCATCCACGAAATTTTCAAACTCAGATTTCTCCGCCATTTGCTCATTGTCACTCCAATCAAACACCAAAGGAAGCTCCTGCGGGGAGTTTCTATGGACCTCAGACTCAGAGCCTTCTAGAGCCTCCTCAGCCCCCTGATCCATTATGGTCATGAGATAATCCAAAAGATCCTTCTTTGTTGGCTGTTTCTCTTGCTTCTTCTTTGCACGTCTTAATCCACCAACCCGCTTTTCCCTCTCAACCCGCTTCTCCTTTTCACACATTTTCTCATTTAATTCATCAGAGGAAGATACCAATAACTCCACAGGTGAGGCCCAGTTGTCTTTGTTTAGTGACTGAACTCGGCTGCAACCTTCCCCGTGCAACCGGTGCCTTCTGATTTTCTTCTCTCTCTTTAGTATGGGAACCTCCTCACTATCTTCTGAGAAAGCCACACCATCTGCAGCTTCCACCACATCTTTTTCCTTCCTTGCTTCTTTATTTAACAGTGGGGCCCAATCATCAGTGCCAAAAGCCCGAACCGAATTGCTTGTCATGCTCCCATCCTCATACCTTTTTCTGTTCTCTGCCAATTCAGCCCCCTCATCACTTTCAAAAAAACTTGATTTTGTGTCAGAATTTGAATAATCATCTGAATCTGAACCCAAATCATTCTCTTCATGCTTCGTCTCCTCACTCTCGCTCAATCCCGAAATCGAATCTGAATCAGAAATGTCAGTATCCATAGGCGAATTGAAATGGTCCTTTACATTTCCAAAACAATGAGTATACATGACCCTCTCCCTGTCTTGGTTTCGGAATGATCGGGTTCGCCATGCTATGCATGGCACTGGCACATTTTGTCTTTTGCATTTTTTCACTTCTTTGCATTTCCTCACAGAAAAACCAGACTTCTTTATGCTCCCATTAGAACTTTCTGCTGTCACCAACTCTACCTTTTGTTTCCCCTTCTTTATTACTTTTTTTATTTCTTCATTTCCAGATTCAACCTCAATGTTCTTTTCCACCACATCATTAATCTTCGGGGACATTGATTCTTCATCAGAATCACTCAATGAAATTGTAATTACATCTTTTGATCTCTTTTTCTCATTGTCTTGTGTGATCCCTCTATTTCTCACACCAACCTTGGCACGAGCTTCTATCTCCTCCTCTGGTGATAAAATTTCGAGAATTTCCACATCATCTGACAGCTTGTTGGAACCAGATCTTGATCGATCAAAACCATTTAGAGTGCCTTCACTTGTGGCACACAACTGATAATTTCTTCTTGTGGAACCCCCTCCTTGAAGATTTGATTCCTCATCTGTGTCTCTTGGAGGTTGTGAGAGTTGCTTAAGGGAATGCTTGCTATGAGTAGACACCATTACAGTTCCTTAATGTTGTTTCTTGGATGGCGAATGCAGCAGCAGTTGAGAGAAGAGAGAAGAGATGAATGAGAGGTAGGAATCAGGAGCAGGGGAGAGACAGAGCCTGGTCCGAGAAAAGAAACTCTCCTTTCTCTCTCTAAAGTATATCTAATAAAGAATAAATAAAGGATCATCTATCTCTTCTCGGGTGGGTCCCAACCTTCATTGACAGAGCAGTTGGGTCATCTGGTGCGCCGCATCTACTGGGCTTCTTTTAGTTTTCGAACCTGCCAAGTCCGAGTTTAAAAGGAGAGAGAATGCGCCAGAAAGAATCAAAGATATCTTCGCATCAGAAGTTGAGAACAGAGTCCCAAGCTCAAAAGGGGAAATAGTACTCATCTCAACCAGCTCTCTGCCCCCTTTCTTTTCACAATTCCATTTCTGGACCATTCTTCTCTTTTCTCCTCCTCTTTCACCCCCCCTTTTGCTCCTCTTTTACTAATGAGGCTCACACTGCACTGTGAGAATCCCTGTCCTCAAGATGAGATCACTTGATCAGACGGTACGAAAAATTGATTATCACCTTCTTGACTCGAAACAAAATAAGGCATGACATTTTCTTAGATGTGGGAAGGAGAGAGAGGACAGTTCTCCTAAGAATCTATTCGAAATAGAATTTATTCGTCAAAGATGATTACAAGCATCTACGAATTATATCGTTTTAATTTGATACCCAAAATGTGCAATTTCATGTCTTTTTCTCTCCTCATACTAGCTTTCCTTAATCACATGATCCAAATTGATTTAGTTTTTTTTTGCCTCAAGCAAAATATAATTGTTGAAACTAAGTAGTATTAGGGACAAATAATTAGCCTCAGAGGCCCTTAACGGGTTTAGTTAATCATAGACTAATTTAGGAATTAAAGGGAGCAACTAAATTTGGTATATAAAGTTACTCAACCTTTATTCCTTTTATAGAAAGTTACCGTTATTTTTCCAACAGCTCTTTTTTCCTTTTGGCTATATAATGCCCACTGTACAAAGAAATCAGAAGAATGAAATATAACTTTTCTCATTCATCTTCTCTGTTTCACTTTACAAAAATTATCATGGTATCAGAGCGGGATTAAATTTTGACTCAAGGCAGAAAAGGAAACCAGCAGCAGTACTAGCAACTGCAAATCAGTAAAATTCAGCATACCAATAGTGCTGATTTTTTACTAGAAAAAGCCAGAAAAGCCTGAAAAACAGCAATGTCACAAAATCATGAAAAACTTACAGGGGTAATGCTAAATGGCAAGAATTACCACGTGTGGGCAAGACAAGTCATCTTTGCCTTAAGCGGCCGAGAAAAGAGTGAACACATCGACTCAGAGGACAAGGCACCCAAACAATCAGTTCCACCAACCGAACCAGAAAAAAGGGCATTAGCAAGATGGAAAGTAAGCGATCATACAGTCATCACTTGGCTACTCGCAACAATGGAACCACAGGTATCTGACATACTTTCATACAAAGATACCGCATTAGAAATTTGGCAAAGGGCTGAAAAAGCGTACGGCCACAAGAAAAATTATGCCCATATTTACCAAATTCAAAGAGAAATGCAACAAGCAAAACAAAGAAGGTCAACCAAACCATGAATCTATTTGGATTTCTCCAAAAGAAAAAAGATGAAATTAGAATTTATAGACCTCGTACCACCGATCTTGCTTTGAAATCCAAAAACGAGAAGAACGGGATGAGGTTTTCCAATTTCTTGCCGGCCTTGACTCAACATATGAGGCGAAGGTCGCAAATATTGCTCCTAGCCGAACTTCCATCCCCAGATGAAGTGGCTTCAATGGTGCAAGGAGAAGAAACAAGAAGAGAGGTAATGGGATCACAAGCTCTCGAAAATCCAGAGGCAAAAGGGTTTGCTGCCATGGCAAGGCCCTACCCTAATTTCCGACCGGAGGTAAGAGGAGACCAAGAAGTCGAGAAATGCGAGCATTGCAAAAGAGAGGGGCACCGCAAGGAGTCTTGTTGGTTCCTCAACCCTCACCTTCGGCCGAAATGGCACAAAAATATAAATGGAAATATAAGACCAAACAATTTGTTACGGTTGCAAATGGTGATAAAATGGAAATCCTTGGAGAAGGCTCAATAAATATATTCACAAAAATAATTCAAAATGTCTTGTACATAAAAGATTGCTCATCAAATCTATTATCTATTAGTAAAATCACAAAAGAGTTGAATTGTGAACTTATTTTTTTGACAAAAAATGTGATTTTTCAGGATCGGATAACAAAGATTATGATTGGTGAAGGATTTCTAGAAAACGGGCTTTATTTTTTAAATGAAAAAAAATTCAATCTCAACATAACCAAAAATGAAGAATTAAGCACACTTTGGCATAGAAGAATTGGGCATCCCTCCGACAAGATTTTAAAGAGTCTTTTTAATTTTTCAAAATTAGACAATAATAATTGTGAGACATGTAAGCTAGGAAAACATACTAGGTTACCTTTTAATTTATCAAGTTGTAAAAGTAAAAAACCATTTGATTTGGTTCATTCGGATGTATGGGGTCCCGCACCAATTAACTCTTTTAATGGATACAAATATTTTGTTATCTTTATTGATGATTTCTCTAAAATAACTTGGTTATATTTACTAAAAAATAAAAGTGAAGTATTTTCACAATTTCTCGATTTTTATAACTTCATAGAAAACCAATATGAAGCAAAAATTAAAACATTTAGATCCGATAACGGAACGGAATTTGTAAATCAAAATTTTTCAACCTTATTTAAGGAAAAAGGAATTTTACATCAAACATCATGTGTTTATACACCCCAACAAAACGGTGTTTCCGAAAGAAAAAATAGACACTTACTTGAAATGACTCGAGTACTTTTATTTCAAAATAATGTACCTAAAACTTATTGGTCGGATGCCGTTCTTACCGCAACATATTTAATAAATCGATTGCCTAGTGTTAATTTGAATTATAAGAGCCCATTAGAAATTCTTTATCAAAGAAAAATTAATCTTGAGCATTTAAAAATATTTGGTTGCACATGTTATGTACATAAAAATAAACAAGACAAGTTAGATTATACCTCAATTAAGACTATTTTCTTGGGTTACTCATCACAAAAAAAGGGATATAAATGTTATGATCCTAAAAACAAAAGACTATATATTTCTAGGGATGTAACATTTTTAGAAAATGAGCCATATTACAAAGAAAAAAATCATGAGGAATTTATTAGAGAAGCCTTCAAGGAAATCACATTACCCCAATTCAATCCATCAATAGAAGAGGTAAGACCAATAGAACTTGAAATTACACCCGAAAATGAAAATGAAAGTGAAAATGAGGAGGAAATAGAAGAAATTTCCTCAAATGAAGAAGATCAAAATATAGAAGAAACAACATTGAGAAGGTCGAGTCGAACAAGAAACCCTTCAACAAGACTAAGAGATTATGTAACTTGCAAGGTACAATATCCTATACAAGATTTTATTTCTTATGATAATATCTCCTCCAACCATAAAATGTTTTTGACCTCAATTCAAAAAAAACAAGAGCCAAATAATTATTTTGAAGCTATTAAAAATCCGGTTTGGACCAAAGCCATGAAAGAAGAGTTAAAAGCTCTTGAAAAAAAATGAAACTTGGGTAATTGTACAATTACCACAAAATAAAAAACCCGTAGGATGTAGATGGATATATAAAATTAAGTATAATAGTGATGGTACCATAGAACGGTACAAGGCTCGCTTGGTGGCCAAAGGATACACACAAACCTACGGTATAGACTATTATGAGACTTTTGCACCCGTTGCAAAAATGAATACCGTACGAATTTTATTTTCAATTGCGGTAAACCAAAATTGGAAACTATACCAAATGGATGTCAAGAATGCCTTTCTTCAAGGAACTCTTGAAGAAGAGGTGTACATGAATTTACCACCCGGTCATGAAAAAGAGAATGATCAAAGATTAGTTTGCAAGTTGAAGAAGTCAATTTATGGATTAAAGCAATCTCCAAGAGCATGGTATGGAAAACTAAGCTCTTATTTAATTTCTTGTAATTTTAAAATTAGTAATGCCGACCATTCCTTATTTGTTAAAATTATAGGAACTAACACCACTATTGTATTAGTATATGTTGATGATCTTATAATTACCGGGAACAACCAAGAAGAAATTAAAATGATAAAATTTCAACTAAAACAAAAATTTGACATCAAAGATTTAGGCTATTTAAAATATTTTTTAGGAATAGAAGTAGCATATTCAAACCAAGGTTTATTTATCTCTCAAAGAAAATACACCTTAGATTTGTTAGAAGAGACTGGGAAATTAGGTAGTAAACCGGCCTCCATACCCATAGATGGAAAATACAAACTAAATACCGAGGATGGAGAATGTTTAGAAGATATAAACCAATTTCAACGACTTGTAGGAAAATTGATTTATCTTACGGTAACTCGTCCGGATATTTCATATTCCGTAAGCCAAATTAGCAAATTCATGCATAGTCCAAGAACACCACATCTTGAGGCCATTAATAGAATATTAAAATATTTAAAAGGAACACCCGGCAAAGGAATTTTCATGAAATGCAATAATTCTAATGAAGTGTGTGGCTATTCCTGCAGATTGGGCCGGAAGCTTCGATAGAAAATCGACAACCGGCTTTTGCACATTTGTAGGCGGAAATCTAGTCACGTGAAAAAGCAAGAAACAAAATGTTGTGGCACGATCAAGTGCCGAAGCAGAATATCGTGCCATGGCATCCTCCGCAAGCGAATTAACATGGATCAAACAACTTCTTTCGGATTTTGGGATTCAAGTTCAAATACCAATGAAAATGTTTTGCGACAACCAATCGGCACGACATATAGCATCCAACCCGGTGTTTCATGAGAGAACCAAACACATCGAGGTTGATTGTCATTTTATTCGAGAAAAGATTCAAGCAAAAGAAATTGAGACTCCTTTTGTGAGAAGCGGAGATCAATTAGCGGATGTATTTACGAAGGGATTAGACCCAAAACCGTTTAAAGAAAATATAGACAAGTTAGGGTTGATTGACATCTATACGCCTAACTTGAGGGGGAGTGTTGAAACTAAGTAGTATTAGGGACAAATAATTAGCCTCAGAGGCCCTTAACGGGTTTAGTTAATCATAGACTAATTTAGGAATTAAAGGGAGCAACTAAATTTGGTATATAAAGTTACTCAACCTTTATTCCTTTTATAGAAAGTTACCGTTATTTTTCCAACAATGACTCTTTTTTCCTTTTGGCTATATAATGCCCACTGTACAAAGAAATCAGAAGAATGAAATATAACTTTTCTCATTCATCTTCTCTGTTTCACTTTACAAAAATTATCAATAATGTATTGAAACAAATATGTAAAAAACTAAAAAAAGGAGAAAATATTTCTCTCCTCAAATCTCCATCTCAAAAAATTCCCCCACCTATCAAACGCATAAATTTTAAAAGTCAATTAACTAATTCTTTTTATTCTTTTCATCCCTTGACAAAAAGCTATTTTGACAATTCATTATCAAGATTGACAAAATAACCCATTGTCAAAGGTTTCCTCCCCTTATCTAAATATTTGGGATAACTTATATAAACATCTAATTTGATTTTAAAAATAGCATATGTGAGCTAGGGTAACTTTGTAAACATCTAATTTGCAAAGTATCCTCTCCAAAAGAAACAACCATTTTTTTTTGTTGTGACTTGGATTCTCTGTTGATGGTTGTTGGACCTTGATAATTCTGACAGGAATCTTGAAATTGGGCTCGTGGATTCAAGAACTGGATTTGGACAAGTCGACAAACTCAGAACATATCACTGCCCAATGGGCAATTGAAAGTAGTTGAACGAGGCCCAGTAGTCCAATTCCCTCTCCTTCAATTGCCTCTCGTCGTTTCTATTTCCCCAAAACCAGCTCAATCGAATGTTGCGCGTACAGGGTGTGGAAGCTAGGATTCTCGGAGCTGGCTTGTGGAGGAGCCAATCTCACACGGTGGCTTGAGAACTGATTTGGGCGGAGGTAATTTGTCATTGTTGTTGAGATAGCGAAGAACGGTTCTGACTGGTGGCGGAGCAGCTGTGTCATAGTTCTCGGTACTGTTCGTGGCGCTGAGGTGGCAATATCGAAACCAGGTAGTTTTGACCCACCGAGTTGTCGCTGCTGTGATCTTGAAACTGGTAAGTTTTCTTGAATCGGTGAGGGTTAGATGCCGATCAACATGCAAAGTCGATGTTTTGTGTCTTCTTGTAGGAATATGAGGTGCTGAATAGCCAGAGGCGCACAAGGTCGGTGGCTCTGATACCAATTATCACACTCCTAATTAGAATTAAATTATGGTTTAGGGAAATTGGTTGGAATTATTTGATGGAAATGAGATTTTGGTGTACTTTTGGGTATTTGGGGTATTTGGGGATAATTAGGATACTAGAAATGATAAGCCAGTGGTAAAAACCAAAAAAAGAGAGAATTAATCAATCTGTGATTTCATTTTTCAACATAACAAGATTACAATGAGGGATGGGTTTATATAGACAATTATCCCACCTAACTTTCTAATTTTGCTAATTATCCCTACTAATTGCCTATAGTAATATCTCTTATACAAATATTCTGGAGTACGACAGTAAGTTCTTAAGCAATTACTGGTATTGCCAATGCCTTTTCTCTATTGAGTTTTATTTACCTACATTACATAGACTGACTCTGTTTCTGTCCTTCTCTAGTATCATGTTATGAGGATTGCTCTTGGCAATGTTCAGGTGAGTTGCTTCACAGATTCCCTCCTGTTCTTTCTTTGTGTTGTTATCTTGTTTTGCTGTGGTTCATTTTGTTTGAAAATGGGTTCTTGCATATTATGTAGAGAAGGCAAGCATCTTCAGGTGAAAACAGGTTGAAGTATCTCATAATGAAATACTTCCAGGTAGGACAATTTAGAATATCTTTTCTATTTCACATTTGAGCAGTCTGTCTGGTTTATAACAATTATTTGTTGCCAGGCTCCTCTGGATTCATCCTGATATGAATATATTGACTATGTCAAGGAGAAGACTAGGGTTTCCTAGAAGTTGCAGATTTTCTGAAGGTAGGTTGGTGTTGATATTATTTAAAAGAAACTTGGCGCTACTTCTTTTATTCCTATCTTTTCTATTCTACTCTTTTTGATCTGTTGTTCTGTTTCTCCTGCAGTAGCCTGCCTTATAAGGTCCAACAACCTGAGCTAACATGTCAAGGACACTTAGGCAAATGCCATGCTTCTGGTACAAAAAGAAATAACTGTGGGCTTCTGAGCTGGTGTTATTTGACTTTTTTTTTTCTTTTTTCCTGTTGTTGCAGGGTTCCAGTTGTCAGTTTAGGCTAATTGGATATAGGATAACTGCAATGATGGATGGCTAATTGTTGACGGAATTCTGTGCTGATCTGTTCTATGTGGTACTACTGACACCTGTATCGAGCACTTACGCTAGCTCAGTAGCTCTGGATGGCAACAGGGTGTGAACCTTGCAACTGAAGCTGAGGTATCCTTGAATGATATCTGGCGATTTTGCCCGTTTCTCATCTTTTCACTCTCAAATTTCTTATGTTAAATGCCAAATTTAATACTTTTGCATTCCTTGGATAGGTCATGTTTTGTAGCATATTGTTCATTATGATTTATATATATTTTATAAGGAATGTGTAAAATATCCTCCTTTCTTATATCTTTAAAGAATCATCTTGTAGACATTGTATTTCATTAAAGTTTTGAGGATCCGTCCGATTTCTTTTAATTACCAAAAATTATATTCATAACTAAATCTCTAGAAAAGTGTCAGCAAACGTTTCTAAATATGCATGTTTTGAGAATCCTTTCATGTTAGACTACCAATTTGTGTCTTACCGTTTTTTTTTAATTTAAGGTTACTGTTACTGTGTGATTTATGACAAGAGAAATTATTTAATATTATGAATTTGCCACATGAACTCCATCTTTTGTTCCTAACAAGTAACAAGTCATCTAATTAGTCAATTTTTCAAAAAAAAAACATTATTTAGTTTGCTTATGAAAAAAAAAGTAAGTTCTTTAATTTTTTTTTCTTGCGATTAACATCTTTCATCGACAACTTCTCAGCTATGAGTTAAACAAATATAAAAATATCTGATCAATAATATAATACAACCATAAAGGCTTCAGGACCATTCATTTTGGCTTCGCATGCATTGCGATTGCAATTTATAGGACAAACACAAGCTGTCTTACAGTGTGAGGAAAATCTGAGTTGAACTTTTCTACTGAGCTTTATGCTTTCATATTCTCCCTTTTTATTGATATTTTATTTCTGCTCAGCAAGATATTTTTTTTTTTGGTAAATTGGGAGGCGACAATGAATAAGACAATAAAGTCTTTAGTATGATTAGAGTACAAATGATGATTAATTTTACCACTATGAAGAGATAAAGATTCAATTTCTACAAAAGGTATCTAAACAGAATAAATGCCAGTATTTGCAAAAGTCCTTAATGTATAAAAAAGCTCGCACTCGTAGCAGTACGTATTTTATGATAATTGAGCAAAAAGAAAAATGGAAAGGCAGTGAAGCTTTAGCAGTTATCCCTTTTGCACCGCCCCCGCCACCACGATACCACAATAACTTTTTATGTATTATTTCCCTTGTTATTCACAAAATCATCATGATTATTTAATTAGAGAAGTGATCATTGCACCATTTATCTGCATCCCACATTTGCAAATCATGTTAAGTATAATTCTTTTTTTTACAAGTTTATGGTCTCTAACCTAAATTTTTTTTTTTGAGGGAAAAACTCTTAACGTAAATTATAAAAGTTATATTTTAAAAAGTTTGTATTTAACGTTGTGTACAAATAAATAAGCATGCAGAACTTTATGTACGATAATATTTTCTTATTTAATTAATCATTTTTCAATAACTCATAAGACAACAAAATTAATTGTAAAGTATTCACAAAATACATAGACTTTTATCGATCAACGCTCTCTGGACTCCCACTCGCACCATGGTTTCTTGATGAAATTTGCTAATTTAACCGCTAGTTGCTCATCTTCTACAAGTCAAAAATTTTACTTATTAGAAATTATGGTTATATTTTTGTGTAAATAAACCAACATTATAAAAAGTTAACATTTTAAATTTAAAATCAAATAAGAAGAAAACAATTATGGAACGATGTTTAAAAATTATTACAAAAAATAGTATATTTTGGTAAAGATATATAATTTTAATGAGATCAAGTTGTCAAACTTCATAAGAATACGTCCTTCAAAACTTATTCTAATTATTTTATGTAAACAACTTTATAATAGTTTTCACCAAATTTCTGAAAATAAAAGTAGGAAAACATATATTTGTATGATTGAGTTGAATCATTTACTTACATTTAATTCTTATTGATGTTTATAAAAAAGAAATGGCTTATTGCAGATGATCGATGAATAATTGCCTATCACAAGAAACTCCGCAAAATTAATCTAGTCTCGATGACGTGTCTAATGAAACTTATTAAAAAATATAAAAACTCTTAGAAAATTATACATATATGCCTACTAAATAAAATATCAATAACTAATTTTGTTACACTTATCATCTTCTCGATGAATTTGCTAATTAAATAATTAGTTCCCCACCTTTCTCGACATAGACAATGTTCGGTAATGAGATATTATCATGATACTTGCTCTTTTATGAAGGAACTTAAGAACATTTACAATGTCACTGTAAAATATTACCAACATTATGAAAATAACAATATTAAATTTAAACAAAAGTATGAAAAAATAATTATGGAGCAATATATAAATTTATCATACAAGTTTGATAAATTTGTGTGATGGCATATAATGGATGGGTTTCTTACGTCAGAATCTGTTATGAACCTGATGGCTCTAAGATCCCTATTGTACCGGGTCCAGTGACGGTTTCTACCCCAATTCAGACGCCTCTCATTTCAGCCCCTACACCTCAGCAAAATCCTCAGCCGATCCCTCCTCCTTGGTACCACCATTCAATTTCGCCCCATCCTCCTACCATACACAAACTGGTACATACTTCATTTGATACCAACGGAGCTCCTACACCCTCTAAACAGACCCTTACATATATACCTCATTTCTTTCATACTTACAACACCCTCCCCATCAGTTGCCCCCCTCTTAACTAGGCCTGCTAATGGGTGGTCTTTTACCCAAAACCTAACATGGTCCATTTAGAGCATTCGCATCGGTGTCGATTGTCAAAATTAAAATTTTACGTCACGTCATCAAATTGACAATTCATTTTAAAAGAATGACATCCCTGAATAGAATGAAATTGTTAAAATGACACTTTCGTAATTAATTTTCTGCTTCTGCGCTGACGTGGCTTGTCAAATGGACTATCAAATGACTGTCAAATTTAGACAATTGCCTAATTTTGCTTAGTCTCTGCATCCCTGAAATTCAAATGACAATTGTCAAATGAGATTTGACAGTCAATTTGACAATGGGATGCGGATGCTCTTATGAAAGCAGATTTCTTAAGCCCAGATCCAACCCATACCAAAGTGATAATTATCCAACTCATACCCAACCTCATCGTCAACATGGGTCATTATAGTGTCAGCACATCCTACCTCTGAGCCTGACCCAGAACCCTTGATGATTCCCCCTCTGCAATCTCAGGTTCCTCGATCCAGCCTACGCTTAAAATGTCAAACTCTATTGTTCGTTGCCAACAGGCGTCGCATGGCTGCTGAGTCAGGTAACATTTCTTCACTATCTTTTCCTTTTAGCTCTCTGCTGACTCTGATGTTCAGAGTTTACTCTCTTAATAGAGTTTGTCTACATCCTCACATTCTGACAAAGCTGAAATGGCTATAGCAAATTTTAAACAAGAAGATCTTAATCAATTTACAAATTTTAACTCTATTTTGTTTGATACTTTGTCACATGTTGATACTGATTCCTTGGGAAAAAATTAATTCTTTATGAAAATTCTGAATTGGAACATTAGAAGGTTAGGGCTCCCTGAGAAACATCAATATCTTAAAGAATTTATGTCTAAAGAACATTTTGATCTATTGTGTATTCAAAAAACTAAAAAAAAATCTCAACGGTTTTTGAAGTCTATTTCCCTTAAATTTTCTGAATGACAATTTTATCCCTTCAGTGGGTGCCGCTGGGATAGTTTATTAGAAATTAATACTAGTTATTGTCAATTGCTGAATTGACAACTTAGTTCTTATAGTTTGACTGCTTATATATAGAATAAGAAGATAAGATTATTTGAGCTTGCACTACCATTTATGGTCCCACTATTATTCATCTTAAACCTATTTTTTGGGCTGAACTTACTAGTATAAGTTCTAGCTGGTTGGATTGTAGGCGGTGATTTTAATGTTATTAGATGTAGAGAGGAAAAATGAGGGGTGTCTTTTGATTTATGAAATACTAAAGCTTTTAATTCATGGATTAATAATCATTATTTAATTGATCTTAAATGCCCTAATTGGCATTTTACTTGGGCCAGGGGTAAAAGCACTCAAATGACCTGTCTAAATAGTTTTTTTTTTTAATTAGATTTGGTTAACTTTATTTTCAAATTCTATTACTTATAGTTATTCTTGGATTATGTCCGATCACTCTCCCTTTTGTTTAGATAATGACCTTTCTTTTCTTTTTTAAACCCCTCAATTTAAATTTGAATCTTATTGGCTTAACAAAGAAGGTTTCACTGAATTAATTGTTAAATGGTGGAATAGTTTCCAACCTGGTCCTACTACCATGTGGAAATAAAAGTTGCTTCAGTTAAAAATAAAATTAAAAGGCTAGTTTGTTAATTTTAAGAGGGATATTAGGATTAAAAAAATGACACTTTCTAATTCTATTTCTCATTTTGAAATATTACTTGAGCATAGAGATTTGTCTGAAGATGAATATGAATCTTTTTTCTCTGCTAAAAATAACTTAGGAAATATTTATAGAGATGAAGTTATCTACTGGCAACAGCGCGCTAGGCTTCAATGGCTTAATAAGGGTGAGTCAATACCAATTTTTTTCACACGATAGGTTCTTCAAGGAAACAATCTAACATTGTTACTTCTTTAAATTTTAATAGTGATGAAGTTAGAGATCCTGCTACTCTTAATGATCATATATTACAGTACTATAAATCTTTTTTGGGTTCTAAAGAAAAATTTTGGTCCACTTTTTGTATGAGGTTTGGGATGACACGAAGAAGGCTACTGCTTTAAAGAACCTTTCTCTTACCACCTCTTTCACTGAACAAGAAATTCATGATGCGATTTTTTCCATGAATTCTAATAAGACCCCTGGACCTGATGAATTTTCTATCCTTTTTTTTATCAAAAATTCTAGGATCTTATTAAAATTGATATCCTTCAAATGTTTACTGTTTTTTAATCATCAATTTGATTTGTGTAAACTTAATAGGGCTATCATCCATTTAGTTCCTAAAGTTATAGATATTGCTTCTAATAAAGATTATTGTCCTATTAGTCTTTTAAATTATAGCTTCAAAATATTATTAAAGTGCTTACAACTAGATTTCATCCTGTCCTTAACCGATTAATTGGCATGAATCAACATGCCTTTCTTAAAGGTAAAAATATAATGGACAATGTCATTGCGGCTCATGAGATTTTACATTCTATTAAACAAACTAAACAACCTGGCCTTCTTTTGAAACTTAATTTTGAGAAGACATTCAATAATGTTGACTGAAATTAGTTACTATCTATATTTAGACAGTGAGAGTTTGATCCTAAATGGGTTAAATAGATGGAGTCCATTCTTTGGGGCAATCATAGACTCATAGTGTTGTTCTAGTTAATGGTACCCCTAGGGTTTATTTTGAATGTAGGAGGGGGTTCGACAGGGAGATCGTCTATCTCCATATTTATTTATTTTAGTTGTTGAGGGTCTCAATAAAATTGTCTAAAGGGGTGGCTTTAGGCCATTTTGAAGGGTTGGGACCCCTATACTTATCTCTCGAAAGATTTTTAAACTTACAATATATTGATGACACTCTTTTGTTTATTAAGGTTGATTATTATATGGTCGATAAAATTAAATGGGCTTTATGAGCCTTTGAAGGTTTATCAGTTTAGAAATTAATTTTAATAAGTCTGAGTTGATTGCTCTTAATATTGACCCTGCTCGAGCCTATAATTTTTTTAGACAACTCAATTGTAAACTAGGTTTCTTATCTTTGAAATATTTAGGGTTAACCCTTCATTGGAAATAACCCTCTCATGCTGATTGACAAAAATTAATCAATAAAATTGCTCAAAAATTGCCTATTTGGAAAGATAAGCTCCTCTCTTTGGGGGGTCGACTAGTTTTACTAAATTCTATGATTTCTACCATCCCTCTATATTACATTACCATGTATAAGATTCCTGCTTGGGTTCTTTAAAAAATTGATCAAATTAGAAAATACTTTTTATGGGCTGGATCTGATATTACTAAATGTAAATATCATTTGATTAAATGGGCAACTGTCTGTAGACCTAAGGAACATGAGGGTTGGGGTATTTTAAATTTAGAATATATGAACATAGCCTTTTTTTGCAAATGGGTTTGGAAATATCGATTTCTCAATGAGCACAGGCTTTGACAATCTATTATTAAATATAAATATCCTCACCATAATACTGCTCAATTTTCTGCCTACTAGAAGGTCATTTCCTCGGTATCCTCTCTTCTACTTTTGGGTGCTAAAAGAATTATGGGTAATGGTCAATCTATAAAATTTTAGTTGGATACCTGGTATAATGATTTTCTTTTAAGTGCAGTTTGAAATGAGGGTAATATTAACATTCACCTCACCCGCGGGGTGAGTCTTTCTATGAGGCGGAAAAAAAATCACTTTACTTCATTCTTTGCACTTTACTACTGAATTTGATTCCGCCATTTGATCTTGAGAAGCTACTGGTCTATACATTATTAAATCTATGTATACCTTCCTATATTTTGGAGGAATTCACACTCCTACCTCTCACTCAGTTTGGTCCCTTAAAATTTCTCTTAAACACAAGTTATTATTATGGCTGACATTACACAATAAGATCCTTACCAAGGTCAACTTAAGGAAAAAAGGTTGGACAGGAGAAGTTACTTGCTCTTTTTGTACAAATTCTAAATCAGTTAATCATTTATTTTTTATATGTTCTTTTATTGCTCCCTTTTGGAGGCTTGTCTTGAATCATCACCCTCAGGCCACCTTTTGGATAATTCTTCATTGCTGTCTTTTTGGCATTCTTGTTTAAAGTTACCAACATTTTAATTTTGGGGCACTCTTTTGGCAGTTAGTTTGTGGATATTATGGCTAGAACACAATAAAAAGGTGTTTACTACATCCTCTAATCCCAGGGCTACTAGTGCTTATTTTCTTATATTACAACTCTTTCAATTTTGCACAAGCTCTTCTTCTAACTTGGAACAAATTCTGGTAGTAGAGGTGGAACCCGATAATGCACCGGCTGGTGGCCCTGGTTGGCAGCCGCCACAGGCTCTTGCTTCTGCTGGTACCATTACCTCTCCGATGAGGATTGATCAAGGCCCTTCAGCCTTGCCAGATGTGGATGAAGATTTATTAGACTACTAGTTAGTTCTAGTTAACTGGTGCCATTACCTCTCCGATGATGAATATTAGCATTGCTCAGTAATGAATATTAGCGTTCCTCTACTAACTCATCCTTTGTGGGTGTCTAGATTTGTATTTTTCTATTGTTACTTTTGCCTTTCTGGTTTATTACTCTTAAACCAATTATTGTATAAATTATTATTTTCGAAAAGTAATGGAATCTGGCATCACTCTTGTGATGCTTTTTCTTCTTCTTTTTTTTTACAATAAAACAAACAAATGTATTGTATTTTTATGTGTGTTTTAGTGAAAGTAAAAAGATTTTATATCATTTATAATTAATATTCACTAACTTGAGTAATTAAAAAAAATAGATGCATAAATGAAAGCAATCATGAAGTTGACGGAAGATAATATTTATTTTTAAAATAAGAATACAATAAATAGACATACGTTAATGATTGTTTCTATGAATATAGTCGGACTTTACTATATTTAAGTAGTAGTTATCCGTTCTATTCGTGTATACTAGAAAATCAGCTAAATTATCATTGATGGATCTCATTATGATTGTCGTGATTTATCTGTAATTTGATTTTTTTGTGTGCGATATACAACAAAAGATTTTAATTATGATAAACATATTTTACAGTTAATTAACTAATTACAAATTAAAAATTAATTAATAAAAGCAACGATAGTAGAAGTGACAAAAATAGAAAAAATAATATAGGAAATACATTTTCAAAATCTTTTTTTTAATATATTTTTCTTTAATCACTAGCTAAGCTTGTTTTAAAAAAATTGATAAGAAGGAAATATAGAGGTGTGGTGTACATGTCTCATGTCATTTGATAGTAATTATATGAGAGTTATCTTTTCTCGATTCCACGCTGATAATCTAAGGTTTAGGCAGCGCAGAAATAATTTACAACAGAGAGGATACTATCCCTAATTTTTTTTTTCAAATATAGAAGAAGTTTTTTTAAAAGAGTATGCTTGGTTTAAAAAATGTGATAATATGGTCTACCCTGAAAATATTGTAAAAATATGTCTTTAAAATTATATTTGTACTATAAAAATTATAGAAATATACTTCATTTTCAAAATAATTATAATATTATACATGCCTGAAATTTTTTTGCCCGTCCCTATTCTAAATAATGCAAGAAATATCAATACCAAATCTAAATGAGAAAGTTCAAAGAATCGCACAATAACCATTCAACATAGATTTAGCAATACTACACAATAATGAGAACAACAAGAATATGCTAAAAGCAAGTACTTACATTTTTGGGGCTCATTCCATTAATGACGTGTCGATATATTAGACAATAAAATGTCAAGAACAAAGTTGAACATGACTCTAGAAATCTAGCAAAGAGAAAACTCAAATCAAACACTACAAACACTCCGGGCTCTAAAGAGAAAAAAAAAATTGAGAGATCACACTCAATTCCTTGAATAATAAGTCTTGAACAAGTATTCTTGAGAAGAATTTGAGGTTTTAACTTTGAGATTTAAGCTCTAGACAATAAGAGTCCTCAAGAAAAGATTTAGAATAGCTAAGGTTTTTTGTGTAATTTATGTATTTTGAGAATTGGGAGCAACTTCTTTTTATAGGCTTCATCCGTTGATCATAATGGTTCAGCAAGCAAAATCACTAGTTCACTGCTAATGACTCTTAAGTCGTTATAACAATTTAGAAAGAATATATTAATTTTTCAGTATTGCCTCTGAGCTTATATATTACAGAGGTCTTGTAACAGTTTGTGAGCTATTATAATTGTTTGTATCATTGAAATGTTTCTCAACTCATTACGCAATGATATAATGTCAAATTTGTGAAGCTTCGTGACTTAAGCCAAGTTTCTGAGATATCTAAGGCGTAAGTCACAAATATATAAGTATGAGATGATTTTATCAAGAATATGTATTCAAAATTTATTAAAACTAAAAATAAAGTAATTCTAAACTAATTAAGACTACTTCTAGGCTTTAAATTTCTTCAGTTTTGATCGACAGATACATCTCACAAATAATCCTTGTAAAATTTAAATTTATTATTTTATAAATCAATAAATTAAAGAAATTGTTTAGTAAAACACTCACACCACAAATCAAGGGAGAAATAAACTCCGTTGTGTTACCATGAAAGGATGGATAAGCTGCGCACAATATAGAAACAATAAGCCATCTGCACATGGGATTAAAAAAAGAAGCCATCATAATCGGATTGGGTTGGATTTCTCAAATCCTGGTTTAATTAGTTAAATCAAAGCTTCCTGTTGATTGGTTGATTGAATGAATGATTGATTGATAGATCGATAAATTGATTTTCTGCAAAATAGATCTTGAAAGAGAGAAATTACTTCTCGGGCTACCAACAAACACCAAGGCCCAACCCAAGGGCAAGGGTGCACATGAAATCATTAGAGAAAAATTAAAAAAAAAATGCATTACTAAAAGAAGAGCTTCTTACATCATTAGTTTCCTTTCCTTACAGTGAAAGTATATAATATAAACAAAAGCTCTAAGCAAGCAATCAAAGCATGCAGGCGCAGGGGCCCCGGCCCAGCCCCATCCCACTAAGCGCAAGCAAACTAATTCATGCTTAACGCCTACGCTGAACTGCTGAAGAATGAATAATCTGTTGTTGGAATGAAAAGAGACCACTTTTATCATGTGTAATTTAATATGTAATGTAATCTAATGTGTTTGCCTCTAAACAAACAAATGAATCAGTGTCCGCAACTTTTTACATATATTTTTCAAAATGTTTATGTCTATATTAATTATATTATATTATATTAGATTAGTAGTTAGCTACTAGCTAAAGAGATCAAGTACAAGTAGCCGCGCGCACTCAAAAAAGCTGAACAACAAGAATCATTGAGTCCACCAAACCAACACCAACACCACCACCAGGCACCAAATTTAGTTTCTCTGCGGCCATGGCAAACCACTACAAAATGTGGCAGGTCAGAGTTCTTATACTAAATTACGAACCCATCACCCATGCCATGCAAATGCACTGATGCAAATATGCAACCAAGAATGTATTGTCGTCTCTCGTCTCTGGTCTCCAATCAAAAAAATAAGCGCCTACCCCAACCCATAGAAAGAAATCCGAAGAGTGAGAGTTAAGACTTAAGACCGAGTCTGAGACAGTGGTCCAGGCAATAAATTGATTGACTGGCGTCGTAAAACCACGGAACCTAGGCGTATGAAATATGATGTGGGAGTGGGACCCGGGCTCTGACCTGACCATCCCTCGCCTCTCAACTCTCAAGTCTCATCTGATGAAGGGGTCATGATCTCCATCTACCTAATATATTATTATTATTATATAAATTCTTCCCTTCAACGTTCATTAATTGCCATCTCCCTGCGTGCCTCCGCTTTTTCTTTTCCACGACCCCCCCCCCCCACCCCCTTCCCTTTTTCTCTCCTTTTTCCTTCTTTTTTTGCTCCTTGCACCTGGTCTATATGCCCTTCAACGCACTTTTATTTTATTTTATTTTTATTAAGCGAAACGAAAGCGATGATCCGGCTGCATTCGACAAAGAAATTCATTCACTCTTTTCCCTGCCACTCGCTTTTCTCTTCTTGCTTTTCTCTTTTGCTTCCACACAATGACACTCACTAACCAGACCAGACCAGAGCAGTGCAGACTGTGCGAGGCCCAGGCAGCGCGCTTTTGAGTTCTGATCCAGCTGTGCAGTGCTCACCCCTCTGTCTCCCCAAAACCACAGCTTAGCTTAGGTCATATACTCATATTAGTTAGAGACCACACACACACTCGACTCCCTCTTCTTTCTTACTTCCTTTTCCTTCAACCCTTTTTTGACGACTGTTGCCGCCTGCTCAAAACGCATGATTCCGATACATTTAATATAGCCATACCCACGCTCGCTTGATCGCTGCTCAGTGATGAGGGAACCAGAGATGGCGACTTTTCTTCCTTCCATTCTTCTCCTGGTTTTTCTTTTGCCATTTGTTGGCGCTCAAATGCCAGGTATCATTTCTTTTCATCAATCTATTGGTACAATACTGGATTTCTTTCAAAATTATCTACTTAAAGGTCAAATATCAATCTGGTACAGTGCTGAAAAGTACTGTACAGCTATTAATATGCCCAATTGTATACAAAAATTTAACTAAAATTTCCCAACTTCTCTGCTGTAGGTTTCATAAGCGTGGACTGTGGTGGTACTGCTTCCTACACTGATGATATCGGCCTCGAGTGGGCACCAGATGACAAATTCCTCTTTGGCCAGCGGGCCAATATCTCAGCACCCAACCCCACCAAACAGCAGTATACCACAGTACGTTACTTCCCAGCAGACAACAGGAAATACTGCTACACCCTCAATGTGCGTACTCGTACCAGATACCTGGTACGAGCCACGTTTCTTTATGGAAACTTTGATAATAGCAATGTTTACCCCAAATTTGACCTCTCTCTTGGTGCCACTCCCTGGAGCACAATTGTGATTTCAGATGCTTACAGTCCCGAGATCGTAGAACTGGTGCTGCTGGCCTCTCAACCAACTCTAAGTGTTTGTGTCTCTAATGCCAGTACTGGATTGCCTTTCATATCTACACTTGAGCTGAGACAGTTCAATGGATCAGTATACTATACCCAGGTTGAGGCCCGTTTTTTTCTTAGTCTAGCTGCCAGAATAAATTTTGGTGCTGAGAGTAATGATTCTATAAGGTACCATATATTTACTATTTTATTTTACAACACTAGTTCAAGTGTACTGCAAAATACTATATTAAAGACTAATGTATAAGATTTGAGGCAAATTACTAACACATAGATATATGATGATCACCAGCAGCACCCAATTTTGTAAAAAAATATTACAAATGTCGCCTTCTCATTTCTCACTAAAAAACTACTAAGATGTAAACAACTTATAACCTGATTTCTTGTAATTTTAGCAGTCATTGATGCAGTTAGATGCTTACTGGTAGCACCCCATACTAAGATTAACCACTGAATGGTAACACCTAAGAAACTAATTATCCATGAACTCGGTTACATCTGGAAGGTACTTTACAAGCTTCTTTTAATAGATTTTATTTTTAAAAAATGTTCCAGGTACCCAGATGACCCATTTGACAGGATATGGCAATCAGATTCTATTAAAAGAGCAAACTACCTAGTTGATGTGGCTCCTGGTACAGAGAAAATTTCAACTACATCCCCTATATATGTAGGTTTTGATGAAATGCCCCCGGAAAAGGTCATGCAAACAGCTGTAATAGGTCAAAATGGAACTCTAACATATCGGCTAGACCTTGAGGGTTTCCCTGCAAATGCATGGGCATTTTCTTACTTGGCTGAAATTGAAGATTTGCCCTCAGATGAAACCAGAAAGTTCAAGTTGTTTGTGCCAGGACGACCTGAGTTCAGCAAACCAACCATAAACGTGCAAGAGAATGCTGGAGGGAAAAACAGGATGTATGAACCGGGTTTTTGGAACATTTCTCTCCCTTTTGTTTTCTCATTTGGGCTTAGAAAAACAAATGATTCATCAAGGGGGCCCATTTTGAATGCCTTGGAGATTTACAAATACATGGATATCAATATCGGCTCTCTGGATGGTAAGTAACTGTTGTCAATATTTAGAAATCACTCGCACTGGGAGTTTCTATACCTACCAATTTATCAATAAATCCCTAAACTACTATGTCCTCATCTATTCATGTAATCACGAGGGTAATTTGGGGAAATATTGAAGAATGAACATGTTTGTAGGGGATTTTATGTCTGGGATATATATCAGTTAGGTGTATATGGGATATTTATAGTCGTATTCATAATTTATTATGGTATAACATGCCGGTTACTGTTGGTTTGATACAATCTTGTGTCAACGAACTAACAACATTGCAAGTTTGTTATGGGTACCTTGAAATGATATCATATATATTTCGACTTTGAAATTATATTCCGCCTTGAAAATTTTGTAGCAACTACCATGGCTGGGTTTGTATCAAACTATCCGCAAGCAGTGTGGGCACAAGAAAGCGGTGATCCATGTCTACCTGCTTCATGGACTTGGGTTGAGTGTAGTGCTAATCCACAACCCCGAATTGTCTCAATGTATGTATCTTTTAATGTCTTGAGATTTCCTTATATTATTCTATGCACCTGCTCAGAAGCATTGTAGATAGTAACCTACTTTTACCTATCTGATTTATTAAAGATCCGTCAATTTTTCTTCCCCTTTTCTATGCACAGTCCAGAAGCTTGGGATGGATGGGTTAGGCATCTATTGGAACAATTGGGAAAGGGAGTAGTACTTAGGCTGTTTTCATGCTTTGTTGGGCTATAAGTGATATATAATATGTTTTGAGATGATATTTTTAAACTTTGACAAGAATTTATTCCTATTGGGTCGCCTTACATTGAGTTCACTTTTTTTTTCCTTTTTTCTTTTGCAGTATGTTGTCTGGGAAGGGTATAACTGGAAGTATTCCTTTTGAGCTCACAAAGCTACCTGCCTTGGTTGAACTGTATGTTATGATTATTCCTTTTTTTTTCTTTTTTCTCTTCTTTCTCATGCTTATATGAATTTAAGTTTGCATAATTACCCCTACAAGTGCATGTTATTTATTTCACACCTGAGATGGTTTCTTTCCCTTAGTTTATTAGTTCATGAAATTTGGTAAGCAACTAATTAGTAAGTAATGATGCACCCTGAGTTGCAATATATAGATATGAGATCTGTAAAAACGAGCAAAAGTCATATGTGCAACCAAAAGGGGTTTGTAGGGGTATATATGAAGAACTATTACATTTCTTATTTATTTCTCTGGCTCTTTTTTTTGGTTATTTAAAGAATAATCAGTTCAATTAAAATTCTGTTTTATGTAGACATCTTGATGGGAACTCATTTTCCGGTCCAATACCTGATTTTGGTGAATGCCAAAAATTGGAGAGCATGTAAGATGCTAAACTTTTTACTTTTTCTCCCATAGATTTTGGGTGAGTGCCTGCTTCCTTAATTAACATGCATGTCAATGTCTCGTGGCAGACATTTGGAGAATAACGAACTTTCTGGTGGATTGCCATCATCTTTTGGCGACCTACCAAATTTAAAGGAATTGTAAGTCTTATTTCTGAAAAGTTCTGGAAGCCTTGCTCCTAGCAAACTTACTTGACTAGCAGTTTTCTTGCTGTCGATTTCTCATTTACAAGTACGTAAATTTGGTAAAAGAAAGTTATGCTGATCTATAGGAATAATAATTACAAAAAAATAAAATAAAAGAACAATTTAAATTGCTGATAATGGAAAGATGAAATTCAGGTTTTTTTAAGGGTTGAAACCACTCTTTAATTATTTTATGCTTGTTGAAATTCAAAATTAAAATGCTTAGTATATTTCCTAGCTTCATGTTGTACATCTTTATCTATTTTACTGTTTTCTTCAATTTTTAACTAATATTCTGATAATGTCCATCAAATAAATGTAGGTACATCCAGAACAACAAGTTGTCTGGTGTAATTCCGCCAGGCCTAATCAAGAAAAACATCATGTTTAAGTATGTTCCTTAGTGTTTTCTTTAGTGCATTTTCTTCCCAACAGATATTTAGTTTAACACAAACTACCTTTTTTTCCGGATGCATGTGCAGCTATACAGGAAATACCAACCTTCTTACAGAAAGCAAAGGAAAGAACACAGCTGTGATTATTCTCTTTACCATAATTGGTGTTGCTTTGCTGATTGTAATAGGTATAGCATGTTGCTTATTTTCACAAAGGAGAAAGGAGGCGAAATCATCGATTGGTAAACTACAGAAACTTCTTTTTATTATTTATTCCGTTTCACCAGCCAGTTCTCTTTTTCTTCATTTTGTTATTTGGCACCCATAAGTCAGCTGGGCTCCTTTTTAAATTTTATGTCAGAAATGGCTTTTGTGAAAATTGCAAAACCACCCATAATTTGTCCCTCTTGTAGAAGACATCCTCAACTTTTTTGTTTTTTTGCAAAACATTCCCCCAATGTGAACTCTGTTTATAGCACAATTCACTTTACATTCCCTAATAACAAGTCTTAGTGTATGCAACACAACTCTATTTGTGAATTACTCTTGTTCTAATTCACTTTTCTTATTTGTGTTTCACTTCTCTAATATCCAAGCCCTTCTATCAAATAAGAAAAGGTTGGAGATGTATAGTGTTCTTAAATGCCCAAATTCATGCAAGAGAAAAATCTACTGAGGGGAAGGGAATACTTATTTGGATGAAACCTCATCCATCTGCATTAGCTTTTTGTTAGTGTAAAAACTGTGACTGTTCTATCTGCAAATATGGAGAAGTATTACTTTTCTTTTGCAAAATGTTCATTAAATGTAATACAAACGAATATGCATAGCTGTAGAAGTCTGGAAATAATAAGAACACTGTATTTTCTATTTTCTTCAGAAAGTAGCTGCAATACTATGATAGTCCCACCACCACCACCAGCAAGAAAGCTTGGCACGTACTTCAGTGAAGTAGCAACAGAGTCAGCACACCGGTTTGCCCTATCAGAGATAGAAGATGCAACTGATAAGTTTGAGAAGAAAATTGGCTCTGGTGGCTTCGGCATTGTGTATTATGGAAAATTGACTGATGGAAGAGAGATTGCTGTGAAGGTGCTTACAAACGAGACATATCAAGGGATTCGAGAGTTCTTAAACGAGGTACTTCTTTGCAACATGCAGCCGCCATTTTTTGGGAGTGGCATAATAATTCCAGGAAGGGCGTAATAAATTAGGTTATATTTGTTTTAATTTGGAGAAAAGAAAAGAAAAGAAAAAGAAATTATTGCTCAGGTTCTTTCTTTGATAAATTATAATTAGTTTTTCATAGATTGTGTGTTTGATCTGCAGTTCTTTTCTTTTGGATCATTAATTTGCTTGTGGTAAATTAACTGGCTTCCAGTCTTTCGAGAAATAAAGTGCCGATATTAGAAAAGCTAAATGATTGCTTAGATTCTGCAATTGTTGTTATCCTAACATTACTGTTGCTGTTATTACCACTCAGTTACTAACCATTATCTTCTTCTTTTTTTAAATATTATTCAGGTGACATTGCTTTCACGAATACATCATAGAAACCTAGTAACATTTTATGGTTATAGTCAACAAGATGGCAAGAACATACTCGTCTATGAATTCCTGCATAATGGCACTCTTAAAGAGCACCTTCGTGGTACACTATTTCATCTTAAACTCATAAGATTCATGTTGTTTATTTTATTTATTATGTTTTCTAATACTTTCAACATGAGTTCTATCCGTGCAGGCTCTTCTCAGGATAAGATCATTAATTGGCTTAAGCGCCTTGAGATTGCCGAGGATGCTGCAAAAGGTGTTTATTTGATGAAGTTTAAGATTCACTTCAAAAAAAAAATCAATATTTGCATGTCTGATTTTTCCATTTTTTGGGAAATAAATTTCTCAGGTATAGAGTATCTTCACGCTGGTTGCTCTCCTACTATAATACATAGAGATTTAAAGAGCAGCAACATACTGCTAGACAAGAAGATGAGAGCTAAGGTCTCTGATTTTGGCCTCTCTAAACCAGCTGCTGATGGGTCCCATGTGTCAAGCATAGTTCGAGGCACAGTTGGATATTTAGATCCTGAGTAAGTTCTCTTTTTGATTGACAGGGTAGTTTTACTTGCGAGCTGGGTTTTTAGTGTAACATATGAATTGATAAACAAAATATCCTCCCTGTACAAGAGATGGTGTGTTACATTCTGCAGTTTTTTTTTTAAAAAAAAAAGGGTTGCAAGATTGTAGATGTATGTGTTATAATTTTGTTTTTCAGGGGCATACCAGATATTAGGCATTTGTGCATGATAGTGCTCATTCATTTTCTGTGTGTGCTTGTTTCTTTTTTCAGATTTCTGCAATCAACCACATAAATATGTTCAATTTCCAGATAGTAAACTATAAGTTCACAAGTAACATCAGAAATATCAACTTATGCAAATAATAATAATAATAATAATAATAAAATGAAACCTATACAGTTTGGCATATGAAAAAGTATGCTAAAAGCCGGGAACGTTGGACACAAATATGAGAAATGTTTGGTGTCATTTTCAGGTTCAATAAATGTTGCAATGTGCAAAAGAACTTTCCTCTTATTTCACTAAATCTATCTAGTTTGCCTTGCACTAACATGCTGTTTATTTTATTATTATTTTTTTGGTAACATACACAGGTACTACATATCTCAGCAGCTTACAGAGAAGAGTGATATATATAGCTTTGGAGTTATTCTGCTAGAGTTGATTTCTGGTCATGAACCGATATCCAATGAGAATTTTGGCATCAACTGCCGCAATATTGTTGCTTGGGTTAGTTGTGATTGTTATTGTAGATTAAATCTTATGCTTTAATTGTTTGAAGAACTTCAGGTAGCCACTGTAAACTGAAATAGATGCCCCATGACATTATGGAGCAATTGAATATACCCCTACAAAACATTGGTTTTCTTAACAAAATTAGAACACCAAAAGCAGTCAATATTACTATGGCTAGAGGGACATTTCATATATTTTCACAATATTAGAGAGGTTACACCTAAAATAATATATTTACTTTTACCGAGTCTCAAAGCAATTAAGTTGAAGTGGTGTGCCCCTTTGGATTTTCTGTTGGTGATCTAGTTAGATATCTAATTTCTGGCATGTTAACTCACTGACCAACACTTGTCCAGGCAAGAGCGCACATAGAGAGTGGCAATATCCATGCCATTATAGATCCGGCGCTGGAAGAAACCTACGACATCCAATCAATTTGGAAAATAGCGGAGACTGCAATACTGTGTGTAAAACCCAAGGGGATACAGAGGCCGTCTATTACAGATGTTTTGAAGGAAATACAAGAGGCTATTTTGATAGAAAAGAGGATACATCCTGATACAGAATTTCCTCTTGGAATGATTTCAAAAAAATCGATGTGCTCTCCTCCGATTAACTTGGATACGGCTGACTCGGAATTGTATGATAATGCTTCATTTGATGATTTGCTTTTGCGGCCTGGTCTCAGATGATTACTCTTTCTAACGGACAGTGTTCATTGATGTTTGTAATGATTTTCTTTTTTGAAGGAATTAGAACTTTACAAGTCTATAGGTTTTACCTATTAAAGGTTTCTTTAGTTTTAAGTAATTAAAGGAAAGGATCAACTAAGGGTGATAAATTTGACAATGTTGATAACGATTTTTGATTTCAAAAGATTTTTTTCTTTAAAAAAGAAAGAAATTATGGACATATTTGAAATACTGAGAAGATGTTCTTTTAATAAATGAAGAAAGAAAGAAAGAAAGAAAGAAATTATGGACACATTTGAAATACTGAGAAGATGTCCTTTAACTAGCACTCCATGCTTCATTTATTAAAAGAACATATAAAATAAAATCACCCATCTGGAGATGAACAGATGATAGATGATAATTAGCACGGGTCTTAAAAAAAGAAGAAGAAAAATGGCTGGACAAGTGCGCGTGATTTGGCTAACCAGTCGCATAAATACATAATTGCATTGAACAAACAGAATACAGACAAAACATCTATTAGCAAGGAGCTCAGTTCATAGCACCTTCTCGGCCTCTCTTCTCTTTTGTTTTTAGGATTGACGCAAGAAATAAAGTGTTTGGATAAATAATTAATTAATATATACACAAAGCATTGTGGTCGATCAATAAACTCAGATGTTTTACTCTCTGCAGGATTATATTTATGGATTTTATGATTCATAGACCATACTGAGAGCACAATATATATATATATATATATATTGCATGGAATATATTTATACTAACAACAGACATGTATTGCAACCATAATAAATTATATAAAGCATCAAAACAAAACGTAAAATTAAACCATGCTAATTCCACCATCCACGTCAGAAAGACTTTGATACATGTCAGGGGCGGATCTTTTTGGATTGTCTCATTATTTTTTGTTGAAAAAAAATATTTAATATCATAAATAATAAAATAATTATGCAAATGTAGCAAATTTTCAAGTCTTCAAGTCTCGTAGAGGAAATTTTTCATCATCGACATGATTATCTATTATTTTAAATTTTATTTTTTATAATTTTTAATATATAAAAATATATTATTTTAATAATTTTTCATTAGATAAAAATATATGTTGAATTATTAATTTTTGTATTTAGTATTGATTAGTTAATGGAATCCGATAAGCTATTACAATCAGATTACTAACCTACCTGACCAAAGTCCTATATCTGCCTCTGACAGATGTAGTTCAGGGATATATATATATAGAGAGAGAGAGAGAGAGATATGGCTTATGGTGTTTTGCAAAGCAAGAAACCGTTATTGCTTCGGGGTGAGATTTCATATCTCGAGATCTCAAATGGTCAATCTAAGTTGCTCAATAATTTTTTCATGTAAAAATCTTGTTGAATATTAAATTTCATGATTTTTTAGTTTTCTAACTATTTTTTAAATTATTTTTAAAAACAGCCCTGAAATAGACTATTTTCTTATGTTAAACATGGTTGTTTTTAAAAATAATTTAAAAAATAGTTAGAAAGCTCAAAAAATCATAAAAATTAATACCCTAAGATATTTTGACATGAAGAAATTATTGAGCAACTTAGATTGACCATTTGAGATCTCAAGTTATGAAATCTCACCCCGAAACAATAATAATTTTTTGCTTTGCAAAGCACCATAAGCCATCTCTCTCTCTCTCTCTCTCTATATATATATATATATATATATATATCCCTGAACTACATTTGTCAGAGGCAGATATAGGACTTTGGACAGGTAGGTTAGTAATCTGATTGCAAAGCACCATAAGCCATCTCTCTCTCTCTCTCTCTCTCTATATATATATATATAGCAAGTTGGACTATGGTGCTATACATAACACGGATCATTTTAATACTATCAATTTTTTTTTAATTTTCTACTATTTTTTAGATAGTTAGAAAATCACTTGATTTAATTATTATGAGGCGTTCAAAAGAAGTGATTATCTAACTATCTAAAAAAATAAAGAAATAAAAAATATATATATTTTTTGGTCACTAACTATATTTTCATATTAAAATTATTTTAAACGGTTCGGATCGACCATTCAAACTTTGAGAATGGAGAAACGATTTATAGCATGAGAGATTTGTGCTAAACATGGCACTATAGCCCAATTATATATAAAAACATCTCTTCTTGTTTGTTTTAATAAAAAAAAATAGCTAGAAAGCTCAAAAATAATAAAATTTGATATCAACACGAGATTTTGATATAAATAAATTATTAAGCCACTTAGATTGATTGTTTAAGTCGTTGATATGTGATATTTGATGCCAAGACAAAACACACATTTGCTTTGCAAAGCATCATAACTCATCTATCTGTTTATATATATAGTTGGATTATGATGCTATGATAACACATATTGACTCTGTGTCATGGATCATTTCTTCATTCTTAAAGTCTAAATTATCAATTCAAACCGCTCAAAATAATTTTCATATGAAAATCTAGTTGGAGACCAAATTTTAATTTTTTTTAAAACTTTTAATATTTTTAGATAGTTAGAAAATTATTTCTTTTAAATGATGCGCAATAATTAAATCAAGTAAATAAAATAGTTAAAAAATTTAAAATATAATTTTTTTCTCCAACTAGATTTTGATATGATTTTTTTTTAGTGGTTTGGATCGACCATTTAAACTCTAAAAATGAAGAAGCGATCTATAACACAGACGTGATCCATTCTATGCATAGCATCATAGCCAACCCTATATAAAAAAATAGTAAAAAAAAATTAAAAAATATAAAATTTGATCTCCAACTAGATTTTCATATAAAAATTCATTTGAGCGATTTGGATCGACCATTTAGACTCTAAAAATGAAGAAACAATCTATAGCACAAACGTAATCCATTCTATGCATGCCACCATAGCCTAACCCTATATAAAAATATATAGTAAAACTAGTATATTTCTAGGTGTACATAGACTTTTGCGCTCTTAACTAAAAAAAAATACCTAATCATCTCTGAATTTCGATTTCTCTCTCTCAATAATTTTTTATATCAAAATCTTATTGGATAACAAAAAATTACTATTTTTTTAGCTTCATAAGTATTTATTTATATTTTTAAAATGAAATTAAAATAATAAAAAAAATATTAATTTTTTGCGTATGAAAATAAGGGGACACCTTTCAAAATATTTGTAACGCCCCGACTGAGATGCTACAGAGACATTATCTTTTGCATCCATCGACGACCAGCAACTTGCTTTGCACATAAAAATAAAAACAAAGGAGAGATAAAAATAAAACTGAGTTGGCTATAAAGCTCAGTAATTGATTATTTAACAATACTTCTCTATAACATGTTTATAAATAAAATAATAACATATGCTCAGGTGCATTTAAAATTGAATAATTTATTTATATTCATCAAACATACATTTGTGTTAACCTTTCATTATGTATTATACAAGTTTAAAAAAAAATAGAAAGTTTTGATTATTTTAACCATTTTAATGATTTTGATAGACTCTAGCGTTAAGTTTTTGAGAAAAAATGGATTTAACGGGTTTTCTGTGATTTAACCGTTTTATCTCACGTTCAACCAGTTAAATTAAAAAAAAACATTTAACGACTGATTTTTTTTCAAATCTTAATAGTTAGTGACTATAAAATTATATTTTCTTTTTATTTTTTAAATATAAATTAATGTCATAATAAAAATATGAAGTAAATTCATTATATAATAATTTAGTATAATTTAAGATTTTTAACTTTTAAGTACTTAATTAATATTATAATTATTATTTTTACTTAATTTAGTTAATTATTAAGCACTAATGATATTAGAATGTATTTCTTAGCCTTTTAAATATGAATTAGTAGGTAAAAAGTAATTGATCGTTTTTTAATTTAACGGCAGTGTAAAATCGTTCACCGTTAATTGGTCACCTCACCGTTAAGAGTTGTGATTTAATATTTTTGGAATGAGACTACAAATGATACAAAACTCAAATAAACTGAATATTATTTAATGTATTTGTGTTAACCTTTCAACTCTATTTGCGTCATAAAATTTTGAGAACACGATGATTATAATGTTAATGAATGGGGATATCATTAAAAATAACTTTGAGTATTTTGCTGATTTTATGTATTGAAATGAAATTATATATGATACTAAATTTGAATAAATTGAATACCGTATTAAAGCTTTTATGTTAATCTTTCAACTTTATTTGTGTCATAATGGTTTGAGAACATAATAATTATAATGTAAATTAATAAGAAACACCTTTCAAATTACCTATGTTTTTTTGTTGATTTTATGTATTGAGATGAAGCAATAAATGATACAAAACTCGAATAAATTGAGTATATTTTTAATTCATTCGTGTTAATCTTTTAACGATATTTGTGTCGTAAAGGTTCTAGAATATAATGATTATAATGTAAAAAAATAGTGACATCATTCAAAATAATTTTATGTATTTATTGATTTTATTTATTGAAATAAGGTTATAAATGATATAAAAACTCAAATAAATTAAGCACCGTTTTAACGTATTTGTGTTAATTTTTAAGAGTCATCAAGGTTCGAGCATATAATGATTATACTATAAGGGTTTGTTTGGATGGTGTAAAGAATAGCGTAAGAATAGAGGAATTAAAAATAACAAATGAGGATAGTGAAAAAATAGTGATTTTTCGGTTAGCGTGAGGATAGTAAAAATGTGATGTTATTCCGAATGATAGAAATATTATTTGGATTGTTTGTTTGAAATAGTAATGGAGAGTTGAGAAGAACGGCAGATATTCCATCTCCAATCTTCAGCACATAATAGCAGAATAGCAGTTATTCTCACTGTGTTCGGAACAACAAATTTGCATTTGGATACACAATTGTTATTCCTATTTTGAGAACAACAGCTATTCTGCTATTCTTGGCCAATACAAACATACCCTAAATGAATAGGGCATATCATTAAAATAAATTTCTGTATTTTAGTTTTTTATGCGTTGAAATGAGACTACAAATGATACAAACTCGAAAAAACTGAATATATCATTTTAATGCATTTTTATTAATTTTCAACTCTATTCGTGTCATGAAGATTCAAAAACACAATGATTAAAATGTTAATGAATGTGAGATATTCCAATATGGTGCGTCGCTAAGAGGGTGACGCCCCAACGAAAATTGACTGGGTTTCATTTCCATAAAGATTGGCTATTTTTGTGCAGGGCTCGCCACACCCACCGTAACCCTCCTCCTTTATTCTAGCTTGGGACAGACCGTGCAGAAACTAGTCCACACAGACGGAGTTGAATGTGAGATATTATTCAAAATAATTTTGTATATTTGTATGATTTTACGCTTTAAAATGTGGCTATAAATGATACAAAACTTGAATAAATTAAATACCATTTTTAATTTATTTGTGTTAATCTTTCAATACTATTTGTATTATAAAGGTTCGAGAACAATTTTATTATAATATAAATAAATAGTTAATATCATTCAAAATAACTTTTATATATGTCAGTGATTATATGTGTTGATATGAAGCTATTGATGATACAACACTCGAATAAATTGAATACCATTTTAATATATTTATTTTAATCTTTCAATGTTATTCGTATAATAAAAATTCGAGAATACAATAATTATGATGTTAACAAATGTGGGACATCATTCAAGATAACTTCATATTATTTGATGATTTTATGTGTTGAAATGATACTACATATGATATAAAACTCGAATAACTGAATAATATTTTAATTCTTTTGTGTTAATATTTCAACGCTATTCATGTAAATGAATAGGGGACACCTTTTAAATTATATTTATGTATTTTTTGTGATTTATATGTTGAAATGAGGTTATAAATGATACAAAACTCGAATAAATCGAGTACCAATTTAATACATAGGTGTTAATCTTTCAACGTTATTTTTGATATAAATGTTTGAAAACACAATAATTATAATATAAATGAACAGGAGGCATCAATCAAAATAATTATGCATTTTGATGATTTTATGTGTTGAAATGAGGCAACAAATGATATAAAACTCGTATAAAATGAATATCATTTTAATGTATCTATGCTAATTTTTCAATGTTATTTGTGTCATAAAAGTTTGAGAACATAATAATTAAAGTGTAAACAAATAAGGGATATAATTTAGAATATCAACGTTCAGGGCGTTACGTTCATTTTTTGATGGTACTGGGATGGTTGCGTCCAGTTTTTAAGTTTTGTGATCCCAGACTCATTTTCGACAGTTTCGTGGCTGTTGTATCTGATTTTCACATTTTGCGCTTCCGCACTCGTTTTTGGCAGTTTTGAGGTCATTGCGTCCAATGTTCAAGTTTTGTACCGCAAAACTCGTTTTAAGTGTTCCCAAGACCGATGCGCTTCCGCACTCGTTTTTGGCAGTTTTGAGGTCATTGCGTCCAATGTTCAAGTTTTGTACCGCAAAACTCGTTTTAAGTGTTCCCAAGACCGATGCGTTCATTTTTCACGTTTTATCCTCCAAAGTTCATTATGAATGATATCAAAAGCATTGTGTCTAGTTTTAAAATTTTGTGCTCCCGAACTCTTTTCCGACGATTTCGAAGTCGTCGTATCCTATTTTCAAACCATCCCATATCTTTCCCCCCTCTTTTTAATTACTTCATCAAAGATCCACCGATCTATACTATCACACCTAACTAACATTGTAGCCCAGATACAACTTTCTGATAATATAATCAGCCGCCATCAATTTTTACTTTGCTATCAAGTTTTTTTAAGGGGTTGAGATAAAAAGAAGCAAAAGCATGCCCTTTCGGCCCAATGAGCCCGACGAGAAAGCCCACTCCAATATAGCCTATTAATTAACAGCAAAAGCAAAAGAAAAGCATTTTTCTAATCTAGCCAACATGCAAACAGCACTAAGAAGAATCACGGTGTTCGCTGGAGTCCACTCAACTGGAGTATATCGTGTAACGAACCACTTGGTAGTCAATGATTAATTATGTAATATGTATTTCAAGAGTGTGAGTTTGTTACACGAAGGACAATAAAATTCTGTACTCATGAAATCAGGTTTAGCCACAAAAGCATTCAGAAGAAGAGAAGCGACGAGAGAGTGCGTTTGGTTCATTCGTTCTCGACCCCTGGTTCCTGCTCGCTTCCTTTCTCCAATTCTCGCTCTCCCTCTCCCTCTCCCTCCCGATCCCTGTTTCTTTTCTCTAATCTAATCTAAACTAATCTAATCGAGCTTTTCGATCGCCTTCATTTCTGCAAATGTAAGCTCCTCGCTCTTCTTCCATCCTTCTTTTCTTCCTTCTATTCGATCGCTCAATATGCTGCATCAGCAGTCTCCGATTGCTTCTTCCATGACTCGGCCGATGCATGCGCCGACACAGGATATATTAATCTTCTTTTTGTCAATTTTCTGGTTCCTTTTTTGATCTGGAATCGCAGTTCCGAGATTTCGCACTTGGATCTGCGGATTTGGGGCTAGAGTCTGAGCCTTGACTTGATTAGGGATCTAATCGGAGCGAGATTATCTGTGCTTCCCTTTTTTAAAATTTTGAACTCCGTTTTTCTAGAACATAAGCAGGTTCCTTGACTTAGGGTTTCATCTAGGGTTTGTAGCTTCGAATTTTAATGAATAGGACCTCTCCCTTTCTACATCATTGTCCTTAATTTACTGTGCAACTGTAGGCAAACATGAAAAATTGTAGTTCTTTACTGTTCTCGCTTTCTTAACTAGACTATTTTATAGTTGTTGTCTAATTTATTTTTTTTATTGTTAAGTGTCATAACCAGCAGTTTTGTTACAACTAAGCTTTTGCAGACGCGCAGATCACAAAATAACCTATTACAAATCTCTACCGAAGCTTATCTTGCAACTACTTGAAATACATCACTAGATATCAAAATCAAAACAATACATCTGTTTCTGACCAATGCAACTAGTTTAATTGTTCCTCAATCCTGTATTAATTGAAAATCATTCTCTTTTTTTTTTCTTTTCTTGAAGGATGACTATGAGTGACGATGGAGATAGGACTTGCCCACTTTGTGCTGAGGAGATGGACCTCACTGACCAGCAACTGAAGCCTTGCAAGTGTGGTTATGAGGTAACTCAGTCAATTTTTATATATTTTTAGAATTTGATCTGATTTCAGTGATGTTTCAGTTAATATGTATGTGTCTGTTCATATTTTATTTCCTCAGATATGTGTGTGGTGCTGGCATCACATTATGGAGATGGCTGAGAAGGAGGAGACAGAGGGGCGGTGCCCTGCATGTCGGACCCCTTATGACAAAGATAGAATTGTCAAGATGGCTGCCAATTGTGAAAGGTTTTTTTTTTTTCTCTTTTCTGTCTAGAGAAATGATTACTCAAAAATTATACTTAGACCATTGAATTACATGTGTCTGTTTCCTTCTGTTTGTTTTCTAGAATGGTAGCTGAGGTAAATGCGGAGAAAAAACAGAAACCTCAGAAGGTGAAAACAAAGACTTCGGCAGATGCAAGAAAGCATCTGAGCAGCGTCAGAGTGATACAGAGAAATCTTGTCTACATAATTGGGCTGCCTAATAATCTTATGGATGAAAGTGTAAGCTACCTCTTGCTTACCTTTTCTTTCTTGCTGTAAGAACATAATGTATAGCACAAAATTATGAAGATGTTCCAAGTGATTAAAAGTTAACCCTGATGAGGTAACCTGTTGTCCAAATTTCAAAAAAATAATGTCAAAAGTGTTGCCTCCTTATCCTAAGTTTAGTTCCTTAGTTTGTGAAACACTGCCCTTAGATATTTTCTTAGATGTTCCATCATTCAATTTGTTATGGTCCATGCCTTTTCTTTTGTGATTGACAGTTACTGGAGAGAAGGGAGTTTTTTGGTCAATATGGAAAGGTGATGAAGGTGTCGATTTCCCGGCCCACTGGTGCAGCTGCACAACAAGCTTTAGCAAACAATACTTTCAGTGTGTATGTAATTAGAGTAATTATTTAATTGTTTGTTTGTATAATTTACTTGATGATATTCATATCTTGTGATTGAGACTAAGTACGCTAATTTTTTTCTGAACAGGTATATTACATATTCAAAAGAGGAAGAGGCCATAAGGTGCATTCAGGCTGTTCATAATTTTGTGTTGGAAGGAAAATCCTTGCGGTAAATGTCTAAAATTCTCTGTTGTGATATCATTTTCTCATTGCAAATGTTGACCTAAGTTCATTTTTTTCTCTACCCATTTACCCTTCCAGAGCATGCTTTGGTACTACTAAATACTGCCACCAATGGTTGAGAAACTTGGTATGGATGCATATATATCTATATATATATATATATATATATTTGCTTTTTGTACTATTTATGATTGTGTAGGGGCATAGTATGATTTATTTTTATTAAATGATGCAGTCATGTAACAATCCGGATTGCCTTTATCTTCATGACATAGGCAGTCAAGAGGATAGTTTCACTAAAGATGAGATAATTTCAGCCTATACAAGGTATTTCACTATATTTACTTATGATTTGACCTTTGTTAACCTACATATGTTGACTCAACTCTGTTTGAACTATTGATGACTTGTTTTAGGAGTAGGGTACCACAAATTGTGCTGAATGCTTCTCTGAGACGCGCGGGAAATATTTTACCTCCCCCAGCTGATGATTTTTCTAGCAACACCTCTGTACCTCCAAAACCACCTCTTAAGAATGATTCGAATGTAATCTTTTTCACTGTTCATTTGTTCTAAGTTGAAGTTAGTGCTAGCAACTTAAACTTCCAGGCCTCGTCCACTCACTTACGAAAACCTGAAAACAATAATGAAATGAACATATTGATCGGTATTGTGAAATCGAACACTTCTATTGTCCAACATTTCAGGTTCAGTACCATTAGCATCTTAAAAGTATTTCATCATGTGAGATGACAAGTTCCTTTAGCCCAGCTAGAGTACTTCTGTGTTTTAAATTTTGTCAACTCATGGTTTCTATATGGTTGTTGAAATATTTCAGTATGTTCCAAGCCAGACAAAATCATCACCTCCTAACAGTAGTGCTGGGAAATCTACTCTGCCTGTTGCTGCTGCTTGGTATTTTTTTTTTCTATTTTCATTTTTCCTTTGTAATATTTTTCTATGGGAGCGGAGTGGGTGCACCTTTCAGTGTGCCATTTGATTGTTCATGCACAAATTAAACCATCTTATTAATGAACTTTAATTAATGACTGTGCCATTGATGAGTGCTGAACTTTAGGAAGGTTGTAAGATTGTGAGATTTTAATGAAGCGAAGTTGGTAGGCCCGTTAGAGTAAATAGTACATTTTTAATGCATTTGATGATGAGAATGTAAGATTTTGCTGCAGTCTCAGTCAAAACTTCCATACATTTTTATAGTGTATAATATTTCATTTTTAATTCTACTTTCATGCTTAGTAAAATAAAAAGATCAAATTTGGTTTTTGTTTAAACTGGAACAAAACTTATCTGTTTTTTTATATTTATTTTGAGTAAAAAAGTTATGATTTTTAATCATATTCAAAATGTTACAGGCCAATATGTTTATAATATATTAATTATTCAACAATTCAATTTTATGACTCTTTAAGAGATTAAAAATTATATAATCAATTTCAAGAGAAAGTAAAAAAGACAAAAACCATAAACACAGTCATTTATCACTATTGGGCTAGCTTTAGTTCACAGAAATCCTGTTTTTCACTAGAGGTACATATTTTTTTTAGTAAACAGAAGTATGACCCTGCATGCTTATTTCATGAGTAGATTCCTTCCTTGCTGGCATTAAATGCACGTTCATCTCTCTGTAGGCATCCTGATGATCTTACTAATCCAACAGTCATAATTTTGAGTGAATAATCACATTGTGCACACACGGGAGTAATCACATTGTACACACATGGGAGTAGTACCAATTTCTGTCCCTTTTTCGACTAATCGACACATATTAACTTTTTTGATGTAGCAGGCGAAAAGCCTACTATAATTTTTCATTAAAGGAAATTGAAGAAGAGTTGATACAGATTAGAAAAAAGAAGAAAAATGAAGATAGAAAGAGATAAGAAATATGAAATACAAGCTTAACCCTAAACCGAAAAGTAAAATAAACTGAAATAAAAAACAAGCTTCATCCGTCCGTCGATCAGCTCGTTAAAATGACACATATTAACTTAAAATGGTACCTTATGGTTTGTGTTATTTGCACCATAGTACTTAGCTTTTTCTTAAGGATCTGTTTGCTAACTTCCTCTAATTTGGCTTTGGGTCACACAGGGGATTACGTAACCTGAATTCCAGGCCAGCAGCTGCTTCAAGTGCAGCACCATTACAAACCCTAACTAAATCAAAATCCGAGGGGCCACCCAGCATAAACACAAAACAACAAACCCTTTCAGCGTGGCATGATGATGTAACTACCACCTCAAGCAGTTCCAAGTTACAAGTTGAGCAGACTAGTAGAAATTCAAAAGCCTATATACCTGTTAATTCAAAAGAGTTAGAGATTGATCTCACTTCTATACCTTCTGCCTGGAATGATGATCCTATTGTGACAACGCCTTCATCCTATGAAGAAAGTAAAAGTGACAGAGTTAGTAGTATGTTCCCTCAATCCAGTCGAAACCCCAGTTTTGAGGCCTCTACGAGTAACCTGGCTAAAGTAAGCTCACCTTCTGGAGCCAAAGAAAGTTCCATACCTGCATCATTGCAATCTTCAGTTGATAGTGATGTTTTTGCTGATTTGGGTACTGATGATCTGACTGCAAGATTGTCTTCAGTTTGTTTAGATACTGATGCCTGTCCAGCTGTGTCAGTATCTGCTCATCCAGCTGATTTGGCATCCAGCTCCACTATTCAGATCTCAAGTCAAGGTGGCCCTATGCCTTCATTAGAAGATGTTGTAGTAGAAAACAAGCTATCCACCAGTGATCAGAGATTAGGCCCATCTGATTCCAATTATAGCACTAGCAGTTGGAACAGTGAAGCAGGGCAAATGAAGTATGATCCACTAGCTTTGAGGGATAACTCCTGTATCTTACCAAATGCGCATCATAGTAGTGAGCTTAGTGGGTCTGGGTTATACAACAACCCTGTCGTTTTCAATAGTTTGGGAGTGCACAATGTTAAGAAGGCTCCAAGTGTAAATAAAGAGGAGAGCAGCATAATTTCAGATATACTTGCACTTGATTTTGACCCATGGGATGGGTCATCATCTATCCCAAACAACCTATCAGCTCCTTGGAGGTGTAAGAACACTGGCCAATCTAGGTTTCTGTTTGCCAGGCATGATGGTCAGGGGGACTTTCTAGAAGGCCCTGTGAGAGAGAGTGAATCTGAGCACAGACTTGGCCTTGGATCCTTGAATTCATATCAAAATGGGCTTGCATATGAGGGTTTCAATGGGTCAAGTAGCTTCGTCAGAAGTGGACCTGGTTTTGGGTCCGACCGGATTGCTGGTTTGTTTTCATCCTCTTGATATTATATTTTTATTTATAAATTACAAGTGCTTTAGAAACCATTTTCAGTTTTGTAATTCTTTTTTGAATCAGAAATTGCGGTTGGTACCACAAATACCAGTTTTGAGCAGTACATTATACCCATAAAACCCAGTGAATCTGCTAAGTGGTTATCTATATCACACAGATGGTGGAAATGATGTCTATTTTTTTTTTTGGCTAAGGACCAAGAACATGAAAAATAAAAAGAAAAGGTAGCTAAAGAGAATTAGTATAGCAGTTATAATGTCCAAAGTTGCCCAGAGCTAACTTATGTGATCTCTAAATTTTGTATGTGTAAATCATGTTTTTATAGTGTTTTATTGTCTTGTAAGTTTTCTTATATTCTTTTAATCTGTCTTTTATTAAACTGAAAGGTAATTCAAGAACAAAGGTATCTGCTCCACCAGGTTTCTCTGCACCGAGTAGAGTCGTTCCTCCTCCTGGCTTCTCCTCTCAGGATAGGTCCTCTAATCATTTTTATGATACTTCTTATTCAGGTCTAGTAAAAAACTTTCCTTTCTGTACATCATATATATGAGTTTCATTATTATCCATCTGGTAATCATTGTTTTATGTGAACCCACAAGCTGCAGTTCGTCCTTTTTTCAATAAAGAAAAATTCTTCCTGAATAGAATGTATTATTAAAAGTCGTTGGGAATATAATTCGTGTTACTTTTATGTTGAATTGAAATATCGATGTTACATTTAGACTGGAAAAGTACATTTATTAGTAACGAGTGCAAATGCCATTTTACACATGGGTGGAGCCAGAAAATTTTTAAATTACAGTGATCACAAAGTATGAATAAAAGTGTAATTAGGAGTCGCGATGGAATATTTTTACATATTTGTGGGTTCAGATATGAATTTCCTTAAGAATATGCTTGTGAACATAAGAATACTGCATGTACTTGTGCACTATGAATAAATAGGAGACTTTGAACCCCATTTAAACCCACCTATATCTGCCATTGATTATTTGAGAGAAAATCTGTAAATCAAACATGCGTATAATAACATATTTTTTTATAAAAGAGCCAACTCTAGTGAAGCCTTGTAGTAATTGGACCTTTGAGAGTAGGCCTCAGGATATGGTCAAGTCTTGTCCTGGTCTTGCTTCTAGCACATTCAGTTGGGACCGTTGTCATTCCTATATAATGAAATGTTATTTGAGTTCTTAACTTTGTCATTTATGAATGAACAGATAACCGTCTACATGACAACATTGTAGCTGGCAACCATTACCAACAAACCAACTTGCCTCGCAATTCATCTGACATAGAATTCATGGACCCAGCCATACTTGCCGTTGGCAAGGGACGCATGGCTGGTTTAAGTGAACCAGTATTAGACCAAAAGCATATACCAGTGTCCTCATACCCGTCCCACTTCAGTGCATCACCTACAAACAGTGACCCAAGAATCCAGCTCCTGATGCAGCAAGCCCTCTCTTCTTCCAACCAGAATCCCAGAATGGTACAAGACCATGTCAGAGACCCATACCACTCGTTGACTGAAGGTTTGAATGGGAATTATGGAGCATCAAGGTTTGTGGCACAAAATTATGCACAGGTTTCTCCACATCAGCAGCAGAGAAGCTCTCACTTAACAAATGGAAGTCAGTGGGATGGATGGAGTGATCTGAGGATGGGGGGGAATGTGGGAATGAACGAAATTTTGCGCAATGAGAGAATTATGCTCAATAGTAATAATCTGTATGCTGGAAATGAAGAGAATAGCTTTCATTTACCAGGGTCTGATTTATATAACAGGACTTTCGGGTTGTGACAGCTCTCCCCACCCCTCCTCACTGACATCTGAATTTGAAACTATCATCATGTACCAAGTGCCTCTACGAATGAAATGGATCTGTTTGGTCTGGAAGGAATTTTGTTTTGATAGTGGACGTGTTCTTTTTATTTTTTGGCTAAATGAAGAGATCCAAGACCCAAAGAGAAGAATGTTATCCTGGCTCTTTCCTTTTTTGGTCATCAGGTCAGCGTCCTTTCTTTCTTTTGCTGATTAGTTTTCTTGTTTTTTTTTCCTTCAGTTTTCAGCCAATTTTCTTCAATCATGCAACCCCTCAATTTGCCTCACTGCAAACAATAATGAGGTGCATACTTTTAGCGATAATGTTTGGTTAGTATATATTACAAGTACAATAAAAACGAAAAGAACTAAAATTTCTAAATAATGTAAAAATTGACCTGATCAAATATAGTTTCTCCTATTGTAGGGTAATTCTGTTGTGGACTTCCTTGACATGTCCTCGCACAATTATTGGTGTGTACTTGTTTGGGGCACAATGTATGCGGGTGGCTGTTTAAATTTTGATCATGTCAACGGTGTGGGTCATATAAAACAAAATGAAAAAAAAAATATTTTGTTGTGTTATTTTTGTTGCCTGAGCTGCTGGTATGGTGCCTTGAACGAAATTGGAAGTTGTTGCATGTAGATTGGATGTGTAGCTTTCTTTTCTTTTCTTTTCAGTTACGGGCTTGTGATTTACATAGCATTGCCTTCCAGTAATTGCCGGCTTCTGCCAATGAGTGGGCCAATAGTTATAATCAGAAATTGCATAGCAAAGACAATTTATAAAATAATTCTTTGAAACTTATTTTTGCAAGTCTAGCGTCAGGCATGTGAAAGTGCCGCGTAATAGCTTTGATCAATTCTTTGATATACTGTTCCAAGTTCTGGATACGATAGTTATGATGAGAATTTCATGAATAGCCAGTGTAATATGTTCTCGGTAAAAGGGTGAAATCTGGAGCAAATTTTATCACGATTATTTTTTTGATACAGCGAACCTTGAGAAATTTCAAGAGATTGAAGGTGAAATATGTTCTTGGTACTCGCTAGCAGGGCAATTTCGACGTAGCACTAAGCATCTTGAGATTATTGTCGACATATTACAATTTACATAGTTGTTAAAAAGATTGCTAATTATGAAATTTGAGTAGAAACATTCATTACTAATTCAGGCACTAGTAATTTGTTAAATGTAAACTCGGCACTTGTTCAATTGACTTTAGAACAACCAGTGACTACCAGTAGCCTGCCAGCGGAGCGCACCTCGGCAACGTGTAAAGTGAAAGCACCAAGTGTTGAATGCTCAAAGTTAAAGTGCTTCACCATTTCACCAATCAAATCATATCAAATTCAAATCACACCTTCGTTTTCCTTCCTCACCTCCTGACTCTCTGTGATCTTATCCAACGCCTCTCTCTCTCGCTCCCAGTCCCAGACAGAGCCAGATGCTACACCACGCCAACACCCCCTCCTCTCACCTCCACTGCTTCCTCCTCCTCCTCCTCCTCCTCCCCCTCCCCCTCTCGCTCCTGCTCTCCCTTCCCCTGCTCCACCACCGCACGCACCCACTCCCTCCTTTCTCTCACTCGCCACGTCACTCTCCCCACCGCCGCCTCCACCACAGCCAACCCCGACGACACCCTCCTCTCTCTCTTAAGAAACCGCCAGACCGATGACGCCTACACCCTCTTCTCCCGCCTTCCTCGCCTCCCCAACTCTGTCTGCCTCTCCCGCCTCCTCGCCCAACTCTCTTTAAATTCTAAGACCAAGCCCGCTTCCCTCTCCCGTGCAAAGGCCCTCGTCCAGCGCCTTGCATCCACCGGTGATTTGCACCGCTTCGACAACAATTCCCTCGGATTGCTCGCCTCTGCGGCCGCCCGGGCTGGCCATGCTGACTTTGCAGCCTCACTCGTGAGGTCTATGCTCAAATCAGATCTGTTGCCTCATGTCAGGGCATGGACGGGCTCCGTATCTGCACTTGCAGAAGGTGATTCCTCCGCTGATGCCTTGAGACTTTTTCATCAGGTCATCCGAAGGATCAGGCGAGAGCTTGAGTCTGACGTGTCCCGGAAGAGCTCAGGTAAATTTTCGTACAATCATCAAAAAAATTCGGTACTACCAGTCCTGTATACTAATCAATAACAGCTCTGTTTTGGTGGCAACAGATCTCCCCAGTTCCTTGCCTGACACTACTGCATTTAACGCTGTCTTAAATGCTTGTACAAACCTCGGTGACATCAAATCATTCTCCCAAATATTTCTAAATGACATGCCTGAGTTCAAAGCCAAGCCTGACATTGTAACCTACAATGTGCTCGTCAAAATGTGTGCAAGAGCTGGCCGAATAGACCTTGTTTTGGCCACTCTAGAGCATGCAATAAATGCCGGGATCAAGCCATGCATGGATACTCTTACCTCAATAGTTGCTGCTTATGTTGGGTTCGGTGATTTGACCACAGCTGAGAGGATTATACAAACCATGCGAGAGGGCCATACCGACCTTTGTCGAGTATTAAGAGAACAAAATATGAAGAATGAGAAAATGAATGGTTCATTATTGGATGATGACTCAAATGCTCTTCTTGAGAGGATGATTGGGAGTGAAGGGGCTTTAGAGAGGCCAGCACCGTTATTGCCTAAGACATACCAACCAAATGCAAGGATCTATAGCACACTCATGAAGGGTTACATGAAAGTAGGACGGTTAGATGATGTTGTTTGGACCATACGAGCTATGAAGCAAGAACCAGACCCTGTGAGCCATCCTGACCATGTCACTTACACAACTGTGATAACTGCCCTTGTAAATGCTGGTTCAATGGAGCAGGCTCATGAGGTGTTCGATGAAATGACACGGGCAAACATCCCAGCCAATCGCTTCACATACAATGTACTCATAAAAGGCTACTGTAAAAAGTTCCAACTCGACATGGCTAAAGAACTCATGCATGAAATGGAGTCAAGGATTGGTTTGTCCCCAGATGTGGTAACGTACAATATCTTAATAAATGGTTGTTTATGTATAGACGATAGTGCTGGTGCATTGTCTTATTACAATGAAATGAGGGAGAAAGGCATTGCACCCAGTAAGGTCAGTTACACGACTCTGATGAAGGCATTTGCTTTCGCAAGTCAACCAAAGCTTGCACACAAGGTATTTGATGAGATGGTGAGCGACCCACGGGTTAAGGTCGACAGAGCAGCTTGGAACATGCTTGTATTTGTATACTGCAAGATGGGTCTAGTAGCTGAGGCCAAAAGAGTGATTGAACAAATGAAAGAGAGTGGCATTATGCCTGACGTGGTAACATATGGAACCCTGGCAGATTGCATAGTTGCAGCACGGAAGCCGGGAGAGGCGTTACTTTTATGGAAGGAAGTTAAGGAGAGGTGTGAAGGTTCACCGCCTTTCAAGCCTGATGAAGGGCTTTTGGTATCCCTGGCTGATGTATGCGTAAGAGCCGGGTTTTTCAGAAGAGCATTGGAAATAGTAGCATGCATGGAGGAACATGGAATTACTCCAAACAAAAGCAAGTACAGGAAAATTTACACACAGCTGCATTCAAGAATGTTCACAAGCCCACATGCTTCTCAAGCAAGAAAGGATAGGAGGAGAGAGAGGGTCAGAGCAGCGGAGGCATTCAAGTTTTGGCTCGGTTTGCCGAACTCGTACTACACTATCGAGTGGACTCTTGATCCCTTTTTAGAGAACGAAACCGATTAAGCACCTTAGGGATTGTCACTATCCATTCCATTCATAGAAGCTTTCTAACACGTTGGTATATTCCTTCTTTTTAAAAAAAAAAAAATCATTTGGGGAACGTCAGGGTAAAACAGAACTATTCGCTATATTTTACTGATTTCATACAATTTTGATGTTATAGAATTTGTAGTGTTGTTTTACTGGCTGTGTTATGAATTGTAATTCTTGTGAGGGTGGTGATACAGTGCCCTTGCAATGCCCCTTCCATTTCATTCACTATCATTTACACATGGGCTCCATAATTTTGCTTTTTTTGGAATCCCTTTTGTCATAGATGATAGGGGCATCATGTTGGGGGCATTGTACTTTCCTTCTTGTAATGTAAAAACAGCAACTATTTTCTAGCTTTACAAATTACATGAAAATAGTGGTGCCATTATTCCGCTTTGTTTACTGGCAGAAATAGAATTGCATGAAATTGATTTTGTTAGCCTAGCTAAAATTCATAATCATCCAGTTGCTATAAATGCCAACATGCATGAGCTGGAGGTACAGATATATTACATTTATTAATTTAAATACAAATTCAAAATTTTGTTTTGCGGTTGTCATTGAACATCAGAAGATGGCACAGTTTTGGAGTACTTGGTACAATCGTATGGCCCTATGTCTTGTGCTTTCCTTTTAACCTGGGGAACAGAAAAATTTAAATGTAACCTCATAATCAAAGAATAAAATATCAGTCAATACCAGAACCATATCGAAGTTACATGCCGGTACCAGTACTGAACATCTTAGCACCATCCTCGGCAAAACTGTCTAGGGTTGCTTAGCCAAAAATTTGATACTTGATACATGCCGAGCCTAATCACTCAGGCAGTGTTTGGCACTCAACTTTCTTCCGGTATAAGATGGAAGAAAAATTGCCAAACACAAGTAGAATAAAGTGGAAGAAGATGGAAGATTTTTCTTTCACCTAAGAGGTGGAAGAAGGGATCTTCCACAAGATCATAATAGTTCTTCCACTTATATTACAAAAATGTCATTTATTTATTATTTTTCTATATTAATTATTTTTTAATGATAACTATAATAACACTACTAATAATAATAGTTATTATATTGTACTTATTATTAACATGATAATAATAATTAGTTTAACTATTACAATACTAATATTGTAATATTAATTATAACAGTATTATAATATTCTTAATAATATTCTGATTGCTATTTCAGTATATTATCGCGTATTTTAATGATATTATCATTGTAGCTTTTATAATATAGTATAGATTTTATTAATTTAATGATGACAAAATTAATATTATAACATTAACTATTATAATAATATAGTAATATCCTTAGTAACATTTTTATTATTATTTCAATATTTCACATGATATTATTAATGTAGTTTTTATTAAAATATTTTAAATTTAATTTCTATAATACTAATTGCAATAGTATTATAGTATTCTTATAATTTATTATTATTTTAGAATATCATCATGATTGTTTCAATAATATTATTATTGTGATTTTTATAACTAATATTTTGAACGTATTACTAAAAATATTTGATCATATGTAGTAAATATACAATAATAGTCACTAACCCGAGAATTAGAATAGTGGCTAAACCATCTTTTAGTTGGGTTAGTAGAATAACCACTAATCTAATGTTTTTGAAGAGCTATTTTCTCATCCAAACATAGAATAACAATAAAAATAGTAGCTAACCCAAAAAGTTGCTACTCTTCACCCATCCAAACACACATCACAACAAGCACTAACTTTAGAAATTGTCAAATTGGAATAGTGTGGAAGAAGAGTTCTTCCGGAAGATTTTCTTTCATCTTATTACAGAAGAAATTGATGATACCAAACACCCCCAGATAAATATTTTCTTTTGTTTTGGAATGTTATATTTTCACTTGTGTGATCAAACAGCATCATTGTGTACTTAAAGATATTTCTGGGAGAAACCATTATTTGACTTACCATCTGTGTATCAAGAACTAACCCTGCCTGAAACCCATTTTTTCATTAGTCCTAAGAATATGTAGAATTGCATGCTATATCAGGTTAATCGTTTGTTCTTAACACATCAAAGTTATCCATGCATGAACAAAGGACGTACCGGTGACCATGGGCTAGGTTCTGGTATGGTCTTTTCTGGTGGTGAGTTTTGCACAGGGCCTGTTTTCTTTACTAAAATTTCCTGCATAACGTAAAAAGACAAGTAAATAAAAGAAGATTCAGCCTCTCAAGCTCAGGTGTAGTTTGTAAAGCACACCAGGCCTCAAACGCAAAAGATTTCCTGCATAATTGTGGTTTGTAAAACACAGACAAACATAGGCCTCAAGTGTAGTTTGTAAAACACAGACAAACGTCAGGTGTAGCAAAAGATTTGGAAAATATATTCAAGAATTTACCTCCCCATAGGCCTCAAGTGCAGCTAACCACTCCTCAGAAAACGGGACCAAGTCCTTCTGAAATTCCTGAATATTTCTACCTTCACTTGACTTCTCAGCACCTTCGTCTTCCCTGGACACCAGATAGTAAAAGTAATCTTAGTTAATTTGGTTAATTGAAGACTACAACATACAGCAACAGTAAGCTTAAACCGAGTTGTTGGTATACATAATTTCTGTGCATCAAAGTACATATTTAATAAAAAAGACCTGAAACTTACACTTTGCTTGTTTTGGGCTGCTCATGCTCAAAAAATTCCTTTTCCCTTATAGTAAGTGAAGATCCTGAATCTAACTTAAACCTTTTCTCAACTGGTTTGTCCTTGCATGGCGAAAAATCAGTTTTGCCCTTTGAGTTTGCAGTGGTGAAACTGAAACCTTGGCAATTTCACTTTGGGCTGGACCATTTACATTCGGATTGTGTCTGGTTGTATGTTTTTCTTTTGACGAGCATGTTTCAGGTGGAATGTGGTTGCATGTGGATGGATTGACAACAGCTTCCCCCTTTTGTCCTTCACAAACCGTATTAGAATACAGTGTGCGCTTCTTGCCATGTGAATCAATCTTAGAGTCGACATCATATGACTTGCTTATAACCACATCTATATCCATAAGAGAACATGTTTCGGACAAAATGGAGTTCTGTGTAAGTAGAGTTACAGTTTCCTCCCCTCCTTGACAGATTATATTCTCTTCCTCCATGTACTTTGCACCATTCGTAGTAACATTTGAACCCACATTATCTGATTTGCATACAACTGCGCTCTTATTTTTAGAGGAACCTGCTTCAATAACAATGGAGTTGCTTGTATGTTGAATTGCATGTGATTTTTCTGCCTTAACAAGCACCCTACTTGAGTTCTTATATTGGTTTTGCATGGGGTTATCATCTGTTGGCAAAGCATTGCTGAACTTGACCAATGTCACAGGCACATCTGCAGGATCGCATGCTTTAGAAGAAACCAAGTTGCATCTCACTTGAGTTACAGCAGGTTCCTTCACTTCTACAGAAACTGTAGTTGATTTTCCTGTTAAACTGATATCCTTTGATTTACCTATTGCAGTATCCTGATCTTTTGAACATGTTTCAGGAGAAAAATGATTGCATGAAATTTGAGATGCAACAGATTTCTCTCTTGGTTCCACTGAAGTTCTTGTAGACTTCTCAGTGTGCTTCTTACCAGTGGTGTTAACCATTGGCCGATCAAATCTCATCCACTGTGGGATCTTAGATTGATGAATGGTTCCTGCCGTGCGTTTTGTTGCATTATCCTGGCCAATAGGAGGTCGCCACATGGAAGGAGCTTTTGGAAGAGAACTAGGTATGCCAGTAAGGGTTTTTTCTTTGCTCTCCTGAGAACTGCAGCCACTTTGAGCTGAAACATTTCCCTGTAAAAGAGAAAACGTCACTAACAATTTACAATAAATATTATCATGCAGGTCATTCTTGTAAACTTTTAACATCTTACATCATACCTGTGCAAAAAATCCTAAGGAAGGAGAAGGCTTACGGAGTGCTGATGGTTTAATAGTAAGTGGTGCATTTGTATTTATTGGTGCCTTTGGAATAGTCTGAGAATTCATCTGGGACTGTAAAACAAAGACAGAGATATTAGATAAAAAGAATAAGATATGAATGAACATAAATGAAATACGTTCATATAATATACAAGTTAATATATGTCACTTACTGCAGCACTATTTTCAGCACCAGTTGAGGATTTAGGTGGAACGACAGGGAACTTTTCCTGAATTGACAAGATGCGTCTTGGACCATTGATATTCTCCCCTTTAATTGTAAACAGAGCATATATATAGAACTCAAAGATGAACGCAAGATAAAATTGAAAGCCAAACAAGACATAGATACCTGCTTTGGCAACACTTTCTTGTTTACTGGTAACTCGTGAAGCTGGAGTAGTGTTCCGCTGTACGAACCTTTGTAACTTTGGTTCTTTACTTGTTGTACTCGTATTTGCAACCCTCTTTTGTGTAAAGAAAAAGGTTAGGGTACACATGCGAAATTAAGTTATCACCAAATCCAGCACAACAATATTTCTTAATTCTGTGCAACATCCAAAAAATATAATAAAAAAATTGAAATGTTGAAGGATATTGAGTTGTAGTTGATGGTCGTAGCAATGTTTTAGTAGAAGGTTCACTTTGCTTCGGCTTCCTAGTAACCTGCTAAGAATGGATGTATAAGTGCAATGCTTTTGTATTCTAGCCTGCAATTCTGGAGAAATTAGATGAAAAACTGATACAAAGATTTAGTGCAAGCTTCCTGACAAGTTTGATATGACCCTAAACTGCCAGCTTAGACAAAGTAATCAGGTATTTTCAAAAAGCATGAACGGGCAAGTAACAACCAACATTTATCACATCTGAAAATAGCACCCTACATAGTTGAATATATTAGCTGATAAATACCCGAATCATTATCATTGGTCTGATGGAAAAGGTGAATTAAATTAAAAACTGATAACTTTTTTCTTCACAAAAGCAATCCAAAGTTGGGCCAACTTCATGATGTTTTGCTCCATTTAATCATTTCTCCTTATTTTGGCGTCTTGGTAATATTTGGTAATGATCCCAAAATAGAAAGTTGATTCCAAATTTCCATTATAGTAAACACAACATGTAAATTTGTAAAAAAAAAGGAAGAAAGAAACATTAAAAAGATTTTCCAACAAACCTCAGTAGCTTTTTTCTCTTGCCTTCTAGACGGCTCTGGAGTAGTGAACAGCTTCCTACCTTTATGACTTCGTAATTCTGATTTCATTTGTGATTTGCTATAGGAGTTCTTCACTGCATCATTCAATATATGTCTATTGCTCAATTTTGTGGACCTATCTGAATCGCCAATGGACCCGCAAATGCAAGACAATTCAGCCGGGTCTAATACACCTGGGCATACAATCAAACAAGTCAAGAGTTGGAATAGGGCAGTTAAGTTAATGAAGGATTGTTTTGCCATCTGAGATGTATTATGTACATTCTCTATTCCGAACAAAGATAAACCATTAAAAAACAGATGTTAAGCTAGGTACACTAGGGAGTTATTACCAATTTGGTTTGGTGCCAATTAGTTCTGGTTTTGGGATGCTATGATAAAGCCAACCAGATTCATATTGTAGCTATATATGTGAAAACAACAGTGACAATTCTCTTGTTTCTTTTTTTTTCTTTTTAAAATTACCTTCTTCAGTGAAGAAAGCTGGGTTCCAAGCTAAGCTTTTCCTAAGATTAAATCCTTTCTTTTTTGTTCTCTTTATTGATTGAGACGCCTTCATTTGAGAGGTTGATAAATCTGAGATATTATCTGGGTATTGGGGAATATTTTCCTTATCTTCCATCTCTTGGATTGATCTCAAGTCTTGTTTCCATGGCATCTTGTCTGAAATTAGTCAATCATGCAAGAAGGCAGCTTGATTTGAATAATTTACCCTTTTACTTTTGTTCACCGTTAAGCACTATGAAGTAAATCAAGGTAATAATTTGCATAACTCAATGAATAAGAAACAAAATCAAACATGTGCAGCAGAGCTAAAGAGAAGTCTTAACGGGTACGAGATATGGTCAAGAAGCCTAAAGCGATTAGAACTTTGAAAACAAAGTGAACTGATTGATTCATCATGCAGCCTGAATCGCCAGTAGATTAAGATTAGTTACCACCCCCTCCACCCCCAAATCACCAGAAAGCAAAGCGACACGGTAAAAAAACTGTTCGCTCAATTGGACTATCCCGGTAGCGAAACCCTAACTTACCAGATCGGATTGCCGAGGGTTCAATCTCTTCTTCCTCCTCCTCCAAAATGGATCGAAGATTGGCCGAAGCGGATTCCATCCTCGGTCGCTCCGCTCTAGCCTCTATCGCTCTCTCTTTCTATGTGATTGTGATCGAATCGGATCACACACGGGCAGGGGCACGGGCACGGCTCGGCGATGCGCACGGATCTAGCTCGCCTCGCCTGTAACTGTGTTACAAGTAACAAGGAGGAGGAGAAGGGGTTAACTTCAAAATTTGAAGCAGCGATCGAGCGGGAGATGGTGATTACTGATCGGATCCGAAGATGACACGTGGACGGCTGGATTACTCTGATCTGAGAAGGGTTAGGTCAGTAACAGCAAGTTCTAATTTCTTGGCTGGGGTAATCGTAAATTCGTACTCCGGTTGAGCGGTCAGTAACAGTAAGAAGGAATAATACATAATATATATATATATATATAGAGTAAATCATTTAAGCTCACAGAAGATATCAAATGATCTTCAAATTTTGATTTTTCACTCTCATTAAATTCTTCATATTGAAATCTTATAGGTATAAAAATTTGGGATGTTTCGAGTTTTCTAAGTCACTTTTTTCAATTTTTGAAAATCAGCATCAAAAATAATAATAAAATATTTAATATTTGTAAATTATTTTCAAAAATTGAAAAGAGTGACTTAAAAATCTCGAAATATTTCAAATTTTTGTACTCCATAAGATTTCAATATGAATAATTTAATGAGATTGAAAAATTAAAATTTGGAGATCATTGATATATTTTTCTAACTAAACTCACGGAGGTCTTCCGTAAGCTTAAGCTCACCGTAGATTTACTTATATATATATATAGTAAAGATAGCGTGAACTTTAAGTTTACTGAAGCCTTCAGTGAGTTTAACTCAAAAAGTATATATAACAAATCATCTCCAAATTTTAATTTATCATGCTAATTAAATTCTTTATTTGAAAATCTCATGGGATGCAAAAAATTTAAGTGTTTGAGTTTTTTAAGTCACCGTTTTTAATTTTTTAAAATGATGTTCAAGTATTAAATATATTATTATTATTTTTAGAGCTGATTTTTAAAAATTAAAAATCATGATTTAAAAATCTCAAAAAACTACAAATTTTTGCATCTATAAGATTTTCATATAAAGAATTTAATGAGCGTGATAAATTAAAATTTGGAGATGATTTGATGTACTTTTTTAGTTAACCTCACGAAAGGCCTCAGTGAGCTTAAAGCTCACGGTATATAAACGAATTAAAAAGTATATTTTAAAATCTTAAAAAATTTAATTTATAATTTTTATTAAATTTTTCATATGAAAACCTCGTGGGATAAAAAAAATTTGGAGTGCTTTGAGTTTTTTAAGCCACTCTTTTGAATTTTAAAAAAAATACTCTAAAAATAATAATAAATATTCAATGTTTGTGTTGTTTTTTTAAAAATTCAAAAGAGTGGCTTAAAAACTCAAAACACTCTAAATTTTTGTATCCCACAAGGTTTTCATATGAATATTTTAATGGAAACCATAAATTAAAATTTTTGATATTTTAAAATATAGTTTTTGATCCGTTTGCATATCGGCTGAAATGCAAACGTTTTCACAATAGTCTATCTCTCTCTATATATATATAAAGTTTGGCTACGGTGTTACGCATTGCACGGACGACTCGTGTGCTATGGATCATTTCTCTGTCTTTAAAGTTTAAATGGTCGATCCGATCGGTCAAAATATTTTTCATATGAAAATCTAGTGATTTGTCGACGGTATGCGCGGGTACGGGCGGGTACACCGCATGCGGGCGGCGGGTAGGGCGGGCACGGTACGGTGGGTGCGAGTAGACGTTTTTTTCAAAACCGTACCCTACCCGTCTCATACCGTGCCGTCGCGCGGTACGGTATGGGGTACTCGGGCAGCCGGATCGGCGGGTCGGGAACGGGACGGGTTGGCGGGTCAAACGTTATAACGGTTTCGAACCATTATAACGATTTATGAAACGTTATAACGATTTACGAACCGTTATAACGATTTATGAAACATTATAATGTTTCGTTATAACAATTTATGAAACGTTATAACGTTTGGGCACGGGCGGCGGTACGCGGCGGCGCGTAAACGAGTACGGCGGGTAAACGAGTTTTTTCCAAAAAAAAACTGACCGGCCCTTCTCAAACCCGTACCCGTTTATCCGCCTATACCCGAGCACGGGTATAGATGCCCGCGGTACGGACACGGTACGGGTACGGGTTGTACCCGGCGGGTTTTAGCAAACCCCTATGAAAATCTAGTTGGAGGCCAAATTTTATATTTTTTACTATTTTTTAAGATAGGTAGAAAATGACTCCTTTTTAATGACTCATAATAATTAAATCAAGTAATTTTCTACCTATTTTAAAAAATAGTAAAAAATTCTAAAAAATATAAAATTTGGTCCCCAACTAGATTTTCATATGAAAAATATTTTGACCGGTCGGATCGACTATTTAAACTTTGAAGACGGAGAAACGGTCTGTAGCACACGGGTCATCCGTGATACGCGTAGCATCATAGCCAAATTCTATATATATATATTAGTATGATATAAAAATTCGTATTTTCACGTGAAAATAAAAAAAATAAAAATGAAGATAATTTAGTAATTAATGTAAATTTCAATCATGAATATAAAATTAATATAACATAAATGTAGAATTGAGAAAAAAATTAAAATTCATAATTAATGGCAATCTAAGAAAAAAATAAAAATAGAGAAATTATACTCCTAAATTATGCAGCATTTCGTATAATAATCAAAATTAAGAGAAAATTATAACTTCAACACAAATGGTCATAGAGATAGTAACATTATTTGACGAATAATTCAATCCGATGACTGATATTAGTTCTAGAAATTCAATAAAAAGTCTAGACCGTTACAAAATCAGAATATGTACTTGTTTAATAAGGAGTAGAGATATTATTTGTGAAACTCGTTACTATCATTATTGATCGGGTGTTTTTATTTTTCTAGGTTGGGATAATTTGAATTTATATTCTCTTCAATTGTACGGAGTAAATTATAACATAAGAATCAGTTTTTAGTAATAATAAGTTTTATTAAATTAATATTATTAAAAATAAGAGTGAGAAACGTAAAATTTTAAATATATGAATGGCGGCGCGCGCGCGCGGGGCGCGCGTTCACATGCGCGTTTGAAACGCGCCACTAGCGATAGCGCGTTTCATTATTTTTACGAAACGCGCCCGCGTCGTGGCGCGTTTCCTTATTTTTACGAAGCGCGCTCATGCGGTGGCGCGTTTACTTCTTATATATACAAAACACGCAAGTGAGATGGAGGCGCTGCGCGGGGTTTGGACAAAACGCGCCACTGGCAGTGGCGCGCTGCCATTCGTATATTTGAAATTTTACGGTTCTCACTCTTATTTTTAATAATATTAATTTAATAATAATTAATAATAATAATAAAAACTGCACAAGAATAGGAAATAAAATTATTGGTCTCAGAGATATCTCATCACTAGCTCAAAATAGCAAATAGGATATTACTTTTTTGTTACTATTTCTTTCCGTTATTGTACCACTGGTACATCTTATAAATGTAATAATTTTTGAATAATATACAAAGAAAAGCTTTCATCACAGAATCTCTCAAATATAGCAATATTTTCCGCATGGTATCAAAGCAGATTTGTTAATTTCTATATCATCATATATCCATATTTTTGATAATCTGATAAATACCAAGTTGCTCACCGTAGGGGAGTCGTATACCAATTGGTATATGACTTCAACCTACAGCAAGGTGGTCAATACCAGATATTCCCACAACCATCCATATCAGCAACAATCCATAACTTGCATGATATCTCAAATACCAGTCAAAATCGTTCTTATTAGTCAAGCATATCAAAAACTATTCTTAACAATTCAAAATACCAGAAAATACAAATAAAACTGTTCTTATCAGTTGAACATACCAAAATCTATTCTCATCAATCCAGAATATAAAAAAAATCAACAAATACCATATCATACCAAAAATATAAAAAAATTCCTTGTCAGTTTTAAAAATCACAAAATACTAGCAATATCCATAGCGTACCAGAAAATAATAGAAAAGCCAACACAAAACTGATATGTCTCAACAACTTAAAAACTAAAAAGAACAAACAGCTCATATCAGAAGAGATAAAACATGGCTGAAAAAGGTCAAAATCCAAGTACTACATTCATCAAAGAAACTTCTGATATGAATGTTTCTCTGAGACTTGCCTCTATGCTACTCAATGGCAAGAATTACCAGTCTTGGACCAAAGCGGCTATAATTTCTCTCAAGGGCTATGTCAATGGTACGAGACTAAAGTTTATCATACCAACCGAAATAGAGGAGTGGGAGATACAAGACAATAGCATCATGTCTTGGCTCCTTCATTCAATGAAGCCCTGTCAGGAGAAGGCATGGGATTGTTCAACTCAGAAGGGCTGGTAGCCGTTGAGATTCAAATTCAAAGACAGAAGAGCGCTGGCGCCAAAGAGAATGGAAAGGAGTTGGGCCGCGAACGTGAAACGAGTGAAGAAGGCCCAATACACTGCGATTGTGACGTTGCTGCGAAGGCCCATAACCCAATACAAGGAAAATGCACAGAAGCTGGCATAGAAGATCCTGTAACTAACTCCACGCAGAGTTAGTTATGGCACAGAGAGACTGTTGAGCTGTGTCTCAGTTTTATTTTACTTTTAACTTTACTTAATTACTGTTGTTAGGGATTAGTATAAAGGGGCGCATGTGCCTTGAGGAGGCTATGTTGAATGTTCTGTAAACACATTAAAAACTCTTATTCTCATTATCATTTCTATGTTCAAAATCCCAAATTTGTGTTCTTCTTTCTTTTGTCCAATTATTCCACCTAAATCGTAATTGGCTCCAAGAGGGTCATTACAATTGGTATCAAAGCACTCGATCAAAATCTGGGAGATTCCATTTCACATTAATTTTTTTTTTTTTATAACCTTGCTTCCATGGTGACTCAAGCTGTTTTTGATCGGGCTATGGCGGAGATCTACGCCAAGTTCGACGAGCTCCGTACAGAGACTGCAGATCGTTTCATTCAGGAGAAGGAAAGTCTAGAACAAAGATTGAAGGCGGAGGCAGATATGGTGCGTGTCCAGGCTGATAAGGACCGTACCGAATTGCTTCAAGGGGTATGTCAGCAATTCAAGACCTCCCAGGATATTAATAGAACTCAAGATCTGGATCTACAAGCGCAACTAACCGATCTAGTAGCTCGGCTTGATCGCGGGGGATATCTCCAAGCAGGTACCGACAGCGGTACCAACCCGGGACCTTCTCAACATGTTTCAACCTTTAAGGCACCAACCCAGCAGCATAACAAAGGGGTCGGATCTGAGGTTGACTCTGATTTTATTCACAGGGATACTAGATTTGTGTTGCCAAGGGCTGATTGCCCAGGGTTTAATGGGAATAACCCGGTAGAATGGTTGCGTAAATGCCAGACATTTTTTGAATTACACCAGGTGCCTTACCAATATCGTAGTCAACTTGCCACCATGCAATTTCACGATATTGCAAGTGAATGGTATGATGGATACCTATTAGACCATGAGCCTCCAGATTGGGAACAGTTGACCAGATTGATAAATTCCAGGTTTAAAAGGTTTAATACCAGAAACACATTGGATGATCTCAAAGCCTTAAACCAGGCTGGAACAGTAGAGGAGTATTGGATACAATTTGAGAGGTTGAGAGCCAGAATGATATTGGAGGGTAGGAAATTTAGTGAAAGAGATTTCATTGATACCTTCATCAGTGGTCTAAAAGGGGAGGTTAAACCTTTGGTTCTAGCTTTCAAACCTAAAACAGTGGATGAGGCTCTTGAATATGCATTGTATGTTGAGTGTGCATCTGATAGCCAATACAAGAAGCTGAAAACCCATACTAAACCATACTCATTGCCAACTCCACAAGTCCCTAAGGTTCAATACCCATCCAAATCCACAGTAACCTACCCTAACAATAGAAATACCCTAATTGATCAAAGAAGAGCATTGGGCCAATGTTTCAAATGTGGAGACAAATATTATTCAGTGCACCAATGCAAGCTGAAAAGCCATATGATTATTGAACAAGGAGTTGAGACAGAAGAGGATATGGCCATGGACCACACTGGATTGGAACACCAAGAGGAAATTGAGCGGAAAGGAAATTTGAGGAGGCCATAGTATCAATGCATGCCACTTCCAAAGAATCCACATACTAATACTATGAGGTTTAAGGGTCAAATTGGGCAACAACAAAGTATTTGCACTCATAGATAGTGGAAGTACACATAATTTTGTGAACCCCACTATTCTCAAGAGCACTCAACATGATTATCACAACTAATCCTATGATTGTTATGGTAGCAAATGGTGAAAGGATGGTGGACCGACTCAATCTGCAAATCTCTGCGATTCGAGAATCCAAGGGTATGAATTTTCGCATGACCTAAGGCTATTGCCGGTGCTTGGGGATATGATGTTATATTAGGGCTAGGCTGGTTAGTTGCTTGATTGGGTCCAATGCAAATAGACCGGTTCAATAAGTGGATTGAATTTCAATTGGAGGGCAAAATGGTCAAACTACAAGTCACTAATGAAAAGGCAGGATTGAAACTTTCTGAACCAGTAGATGTGAAGAAGGAAATGAAGGCCCATAGTGACATGATAGTTGCACACATCTGGCTGTGTGAAGCCTCAACATACACTAAGGATGAGGAAGGAAAGGAAATGCCTCCGATATTATCTAAGGTCTTAAGTGATTATGCCCTTGTTTTTGATAATTCATTTCAAATCCCTCCGTGAAAGGGCTATAGATCATGCAATTCCTTTACTACACAGGTCTAAGAAATTTGTAAATGCGAGACCATATAGATACTCACACTACCAAAATTTGGGACTGGATAAGATCATAGAGGAACTCACGAGAACACAAGTTATACAACCTTGACTAGCCCCTTTGCTTCACTTTGGCATTATTAGTTAAGAAGAAGGATGGAACATGGAGGTTGTGTGTTGATTATAGGCAGTTAAACACCATGACCATTAAGAATAAATATCCTATCCCAATCATAGATGATTTGCTTGATGAATTGAATGGTGCTAAGGTGTTTTCAAAAATTGACTTAAGGGCCGGGTATCACCAAATCAGGATGAGAGAAGAGGATGTTCACAAAACAGCTTTTAGGACCCATGAGGGACACTATGAGTATCTAGTGATGCCCTTTGGACTTACCAATGCCTCAGCCACATTTCAATCCCTAATGAACCAAATACTTAAACCATTCCTTAGAAAATTTGTATTAGTGTTCTTTGATGACATATTGGTCTATAGCTTAGATTTGAACACTCATATGCAAGACCTATCAATGGTTCTAAGGGTCCCTGGGATAACCGATTATCGACCAAGAGAACTAAATGTGACTTTGGATTAACTCAAATTGAGTATCTTGGTCACATCATATCAACCAATGGGGTAGCTGCGATTACAAGAAAATAGGTTGTCATGAGAGATTGGCCTGACAAGTGTGTGAGAGATTTAAGAGGATTCTTGGGCCTCATTTTGGATATTACGAGAAAATTTATTAAGGGATATGGAGTAATCAAGCAAACCCTTGATGAGATCTTTTGAAGAAGAATGCTTATAAATGGAGTCAAGAGGCGGACTCGGCATTCAACACCTTTGAAAAAAGCCATGTGCGGTGCTCCGTTCTAGCTCTTCCCCGATTTCACTAAGGAATTTATTTTGGAGGCGATGCCTCGACAAGGGAGTGGGGGCGTGTTAATGCAAGGAAGGAGGCCATTGGCATTTTTCGAGTAAATCATTAGGGGTCGAAAGGCGGGCATTGTCCACCTTTATGAAAAGGAGTTAGTGGCACTTCTAAAGGCGTGAATAAATGGAGACATTATTTGCAAGGCAAACCCTTTGTTATTAAAACGGATCACATAAGCTTGAAGCATCTATTGGAGCAAAGACTAACACACACAATACTGACATAAAGGTCTTTGTAAATTCTTTGGGATTAGACTATACCATTCAATATAAGAAAGGAGTAGAAAATAAGGTCACTTGATGCTCTCTCTAGACTAACCATAAGGGAAGAAAAGGGGGAAGTTACAAATTGTGTGAATGAATTACGCCAACATGGTTGGAGGAATTAAAGGAAAGCTATACATACGATGAATAGGCCAAGGCGAGTTCTAGATAATGTGGAATCCATTAATAAAAGCAAGGAAGATGGGTCTTGGTGTACATCTTTGGAATTATCGAAGGAAAGGAAGAATTTATGTTGGAGAAGGAATGGGGTGGAGGGCAAGATTGTCCAAACTTTCCATGATACCGATATGGGAGGTCACTCGGCATTCTAGGAACTTATCAAAGGGTAAAGAAATTGTTCTATTGGCAAAGCTCGGACAATCGGTTGGAAATTGTTGAAAAGTGTAATGTGTGTCACTCGATAAAGGAGAGAATGTTCCTTATCCTGGTCTCCTACAACCCATACCAATTCCGGATGGGCCATGGTCATTGATTACGATGGATTTCATTTGTGGATTGCACTAGAAGTTGTGGTAGAGATGTAATCCTGGTAGTTGTGGATAAGTTCACAAAGTTACGCCATATGATAACTTTAACTCGGCCTTTCAAAGCGAGTGAAGTGGCTCGATTGTTCCTGGATAACGTATACAAAGCTGCATGGTCTACCACGAGAAAATAATCACGGATAGGGATCCCTTATTTACCGGTAATTTTTGGATTGAACTAATGAAGCGATTAGGGGTAACATTGCATTTTAGCACAAACCTATCACCCCCAAACCAATGGGGGCAACCGAAAGGCTTAACCATTGCATTGAAAACTATTTGAGATGCATGGTTTTTCAAAAACCTAGAGATTGGTGCAAGTGGATTTCCTTGGCTGAATGGTGGTATAACACCAATTACCATACAACCCTGAAATTAACCCCATTTGAAGCCCTTTATGGATATGCACCACCCCAGTTATCCCTAGGAGCAGTACCTAGGAGTGTGAATCAATCAGTGAATGATATCATGGAGGAGAGGATCAGGACAGCAAGGGTATTAAAGGAACAATTATTGAAGGCCCAACAACGAATGAAGAAGTTTGCTGATAAGAAGAGAAGTGAAAGGAAATTTTCCTTAGGAGATTGGGTATATCTCAAGCTTGACCATACCGACAAGTGTCCTTGCAAGGTAAGGCCACTTTGCACACAAGCTAAAACCCAAATTCTATGGACCATATGAAATTCGAGGAAAATTGGGGAAGTAGCCTATGAACTAAATCGCCTAAGGGATCAATGGTTCACCTGGATTTTTCACGTGTCCCAACTAAAAAGGTGTATAGGAGAAAGTTCGAACCGTAAATCAAACTACCCATAGTCAGTAGTAGAGGAAGAGTCAGGATAGAACCCTTGGCCATTCTAGACAAAAGGATACACGGTAGGAAGAACTCAAAGAAACTCGAGGTGTTGGTTAAATGGTCTAATTTGGACGAGGATGAGGCTACTTGGGAAGATTACATTAAACTTTGTGAACAATTTCCAACCTTTAAGCTTGAGGACAAGCTGTTGTTGAAGGAGGGGCGAGTGTCAGGAGAAGGCATGGGATTGTTCAACTCAGAAGGGCTGGTAGCCGTTGAGATTCAAATTCAAAGACAGAAGAGCGCTGGCGCCAAAGAGAATGGAAAGGAGTTGGGCCGCGAACGTGAAACGAGTGAAGAAGGCCCAATACGCTGCGATTGTGACGTTGCTGCGAAGGCCCATAACCCAATACAAGGAAAATGCACAGAAGCTGGCATAGAAGATCCTGTAACTAACTCCACGCAGAGTTAGTTATGGCACAGAGAGGCTGTTGAGCTGTGTCTCAGTTTTATTTTACTTTTAACTTTACTTAATTACTGTTGTTAGGGATTAGTATAAAGGGGCGCATGTGCCTTGAGGAGGCTATGTTGAATGTTCTGTAAACACATTAAAAACTCTTATTCTCATTATCATTTCTATGTTCAAAATCCCAAATTTGTGTTCTTCTTTCTTTTGTCCAATTATTCCACCTAAATCGTAATTGGCTCCAAGAGGGTCATTACAAGCCCCAAATCGGAGAACAATTCGTTCATAGAACCGACTCATCTCATAGTATGTGGAGCAATTTGCAAAGGAGATTTGGCAAGCAGGATAATTTTGTGCATATCTTCAAAATCAAGCAAGAGATCTCACAAAATAAGCAAGGCAACAAAATGTTCAATCAATTATATGATGATATGCAGAGATAATGGGATGAATTAGACATCCTTCGACCAAATATCACAGATCCAGAACATATTAGAGAAAAAAGAGATCAAGAAAGGGTCTTTCAACTGCTTGTTAACCTGGATGACAGTTACGAGCAACTCCGATCATAAATACTCTTAAGCGCATTTCTCTCGTCCTAGGTAAGGTGGCGTGTGATGGGGGAGTGTGATGAGGCTCCATAACCTAAGAAGGATGACGGAGTGTGATGGGAGCTCCATAACCTAAGAAGGATGACGGAATCGAAAACCAAACACTCGTCGCTATAGGTTTAGAAACCCTAATTTGATAAAAAGAGGGTAGACGAGAGATAAAAAGTGCTCTCATTGCAAGAAAGGAGGGCATAATAAAGATAACTATTGGTTTTTACATCCCTACCTCTGGACTTAAGGGGCACAACAATAAAAAGAAGGAGGAGCAGGGAAGGGCTTCTCAATCCTTTATGTATTTGACCGTATAAGCATCAAATCAGAGAGCTCAAGTAATCAAAGTAGTAGTGGGCCAGCAAATGAGTTAGCAGAGGATCAAATACAAAAGCATGTTTAGAAGTTTTTCAATGTGAAATGCTCAATGAAATAGCGATAAGTATATCTTTAAACTCCTTCAAATTCAATCTACATAATCAAATTATTTTGGATAGCGATGCAACTGACCATATATTTTGTGATAAAATATTATTGAGAATAAATAACCAAATAAGTAAAATCAATATGTAATTATTGTGAATGGCATGAAAACTCAAGTCAATGGTATATGAGAGTTCAATTTATTTTTAAGAAAATTAGAGATGTCTTATATATATAAAAAAAACTCAATTCATTTTCAATTAAAAAAATACTCAAGAATTAGATTGTAATGTAATATTTTCTTTGAAAAATATCACATTTCACGACCGGACGTCTGGAGAAATGATTGGTGAGGGAAAGCTTGAAAATGGACTTTATATTTTGAAATCTCAAGGAATTTTTACGGGTATCAAAAAAATTAAGATTATGAGACTTTGCACAAGAGATTAGGACATCCGTCGGAGAAAGTTAGCATTTTTTAAAATTTCCTTTAAAAAAACATATTAGTTGTGATATTTGTAAGTTAGCCAAGCAAACCAGACTTCCATTTTACTAATCAAATAGTGTTGTACTAAATAATTTCTTTGATTTATCGATTTGCAAAAATAAACTTGAATTTTATAATCTTTTTGTTTGAGTGTTGTGCAAATATTAGAATGTAAAATGGATTAGCGCACAAGAACTAAGACTAATAATGGGATGCCATAGCTTAATCAAGATTATATTAGACTTAGATTTAGTTAGACTCAAACTGGGTTGAATCGGTTAAGGTAAATTGAGCTTAAACAGTAAAAAAAAATAAGAAAAAATAGTTCTGCCCAACAAGCCATTATAACAGTTTATGAGTCGTTATAACAGTTCATCTCAACACTCAAAAATATTCTATGACAAAAAAGATTCTCAAAAGAGCCAGAGCAAAATGTTGGGTTTCTTCATATTCCATACACTTCTATGTCATAAATGTACATCAAGTGAATGTTGTCATTGAGAAGTTATTGAGTCAGCAGCTATAATGGTTCTCTTGAGTCTTGTAATAAATTTGGAGTTTCTAGGAGAGTCTTTTGAGTATTTTTAGATATTATTTATTATGTTTTGATAGCAATAATAGTAGTTAATATTATTTTAATTATCTAAGATCTTTCTAGAGTTGTAAGATAGTTATATAAAGCCTCATAGTTGAATGTAATGCAGTAATTGAGTTATTATGAAAAAGTTTATTTTGAGTTGAGTTTATCTCCTTTTTTATCCATTTATGAGTTGAGAGTATCCTCCAATTGTGATTTTTATCGTTGAATATGTGTGTGTCCTTGAACAATTCATAGCTCGAACACTATCAGATTACCTAGCAGTGTTTCCTAAAATACCATTAGAATTTTTTCAAAATAAAAATAAAAATATAACATGTAAGATTTGGGTTTGTTTGTTTTGTCAAAATCAAAAGAAAAGATAAATTTGATGCTAATTCTATTAGAACTATTTTTCTATGATATTCAACTAAAAAAAGGCTACAAGTGTTACGACCCTATAAATAAAAAGTTATATATCTAGAGATGTGATATTTTTTGAAAATAAACTATATTAAAGAAACCATTGTTCAAGAAAAAAAATTACAATCAAACTCTCATACCAATAACCAAACCAACTAGATATTACCATAATTATATGATTGAATAATTTACATATTAGGGAAGATGATCTCCATGACGATGAGAAGATAAGAGATAAAGAAGATGAAAATTAAGAGGAGAAAGTAGAGACGAGCAAAAGCATCATCATCACAAGGGGAGACTATTACGAAACGAACATCTAGGCCATCACAACGGTCCACGAGACTTAGAGACTTTATCACATACGAAGTGAGCAAGGTAAATGAGGTAAAATAAATATTAAAGATGGAAAACCATTAGATGAGCCAATATCAAAGATTCTAGGAAAATTAATTTATCTTACGACAATCCGATTGGATCTTGCATTTACCATTAGCAAAATAAGTTAATTTATGCATTCTCCTAGATCATCTCATCTAAAGGCAATTAATGGGATCTTGAAGTATTTGAAAGGAGCATCCAGGAAAGGGCTATTTATGATAAATAATAATTTTAATGAAATATGTGGCTATACCGTTGCAAACATGACCAGAAGTTTTGGTCGAAAATCCACCACTGACTATTACATGTTTATAGGCGGATATCTAGCCACATGGAAGAACAAAAAATAAAATGTCATAGCAAAATCAAGTGCCAAGGCCGAGTATCGAGCTATAACGTCAACAATAAGTGAATCTATATGAATAAAACAACTTCTAACCGATTTGCATCTCACATTCACCTATGAAATTTTATGATAATTGCATCTCTAACATTTTGAAAAACAAAACACATCCAAATTGATTGTCACTTCATCCGCGAAAAAATACAAGCCAAAAGATCAAAACACCATTCGTTAAAAGCGAAAATCAATTGGCGGGTGTGCTTACCAAAAACTTGGAACTGACACTGCAACATACGTAGGTTAGGATTGATCGATTTTTACAATCCGAATTTGAGGAGGAGTGTTAAAAATAAGAAATAAAATTATTGGCCACAAAGATATCACATCACTAGCCCAAAATATCAAATAGGATATTACTGTTTTATTACCGTTTCTTTTCGTTATTGTACCAATGGTATATTTTATAAATACCGATTGTACAAAAAATATAATAGTTATTGAATAATATACAAATAAAAGCTTTCATCATAGAATCTCTCAAATATAGCAATATTTTGCACAATGATCTATCGATCTTCATTGCAGAATTAGCCATAAATTAAATAAATATTTCATTTCATTTGAAGTAGATTTTATGACCATGCGATTAGATGATTTAATTATGCTATTATTGACAATAGAAGAACAAACATGTCCCATGATTGTTCCGCGCCTTAGCAGCTTTCTTGCTCCTCTCTTTTAAATTGCAATTTTCTCAACCTCATTTCTAACTATGCTATTCCATTTCATAATTTTGAACATAATAAAATGTTACATTTTACATCTTTTGTTTTCATATATTATGGTTCTGGGGGGTGTTATACTGTTATTTCATGATAATAAAATCCAAGGCCCAACTGCCCAAGCAAGCAGCGTCATATTTATATTCGTATGAGAATTGAGAAGTCTCCCACCCCAGAAACAAACCCTAGTGAGAGGAGCTACTTGCTAGTTGCTAGCCGAGTCAGTCCCGCCTCTCTCTCTCTCTCTCTCTCTTCTGCAAAGCGCAAAGCGCAAACCCTAACTCCCAACCTCACGCGATCACGCTCGCATCGCACCATGTCCCTCTCTCTCCTCGACTCTGATCTTGTGGCGGTGGCCGCGCCTCCTCCCACCGCCGCTTCCATCGCCAAGCTCCTCGCCTCCCCCGAGACATCCGTGCGCAATCGCGGCCTCCGCCTCCTCGCCTCCCTCCTCCCCGCTCTCTCCCCTCTCCCCGTATCCCTTCTCCTCAAGATCTGGAAGGGTCTCTTCTTTTGCTTCTGGCACGCCGACAAGTCCCTCTACCAATCCTCTCTCGCCTCCTCCATCGCCTCTCTTATCTCCTCAAACGCCCCGGATGTCGCCTCTCAGTTCCTCGATGCCAGCCTCCTCACCCTCCGCCGCGAGTGGGCTAACATCGACCACCTCCGCATGGACAAGTTCTACCTCCTGGTGCGTCGGATTTTGAACCATTCTTTTCAGCTTCTCCAATCCAATTCCTGGAACTCTTCTCTTCTATCTCGAGTAATGGAGATTGTAGAGGAGAGAGCTCTAGGGCCTGAGGGTACCAAGGGGTTTAGTTACCATGTCGTGGAGATTTTTCTTGAGGAGCTCGTCAGATTCCTGCCTGTCACAAAAGCAACCCTACATGTGTTGCTCCTGCCATTTCTGCGCATCTTGGAGAACTCTGCTGATCCAATTTTGGTAAATAAGGTGAGAGCTGATGTTTTTACAAAGTTTTTGGTTAATGGAGGGAAGTACTTGGGGTTGAAGGAGGAGTCAGGAGAGATAGAGAAGGGATCTGAGATTGAGAAGTTCGGAATCATCGGCCTAATCATGGACTTTTCTAAGATATTGCTTGATCTGGCCAAGAAGGAAGAGACGGTTCAGGCAAATAAGAAAGTTTTGCATCAATTGAGGGATGGGTTCTTCAAATTGGAGAAGGATTTAGAGAAGTGTGGCATTGAAATTTCTCTACCTGAAATGGAGATTCCAAATGAGGCTATGAAAATTGAAAATGGCGAGGGGTCAGGTGATCAATTGCCAAATAAGAGGAAGCGAGAGAAGGTATTGGTTGAAACAAAAGAGAAGAAAAATAAGGGAAAAAAGAACAAGAAGAAGAAAAAAATTAAAACCAAAGAGAACACTGAGGAGCTGCCTGTCAGAGGGAATAACATTGAACCAGAAGAAAGTACAGATTCTGGCACAAAAGAGGACAAAGAGAATGAGAGAGGTAATGAGAACATGATAACTTTTGACGAGAATGTGATATCAAATCTCCAAAAGCAATTTGAAAAGGCCGCAGCTGAAGCTGGCATGTCGGCTGAGAGCAAATATGAAACCGATACTGGATTGGAAAATGAAAATTCCTTTGAAACAACACCAGTGAACCCTCCAAAGATAACCAAGAAGAGGAAACAAGCGAAAAGCTCCAATAAGATGGAGATGTCGAGTGAGATGGAGTTATGCGGTGAGGATGTCAACACAGGCACAAATGGGGAAAACATTAGCTCAAGTGTGAAGAAGGTTAGATTTTCTATGAAGAATAATTTGGTATGGAAGCCATCAAACCCAATGCCACCTCACAGTTTACGGTTACCTCCTTCGGCTACACCAAAGGGTAGCGCCCTTAAGAAAGGGGTCCCACCAGGACCCGTCAGGGATATATCCTCACCAGTCGCAATGAAAAGGAGAAAACCTAAGGCAAAGTCAGCCAAAATGGTTCTTCTTAAGGGGTCAAAGAGTCCCTCTATGGCTGTTAAGAGGCTCCGTAAGTTGCAGAGTCTCTCAGCTTAAGGTCAGACATTGCTAGTATGGGAACTGGTGTTGGGTTTGTCTGGTACAGCAATGTGGTATCAGTTTGAAGTAGTTTTGCCCCTTTTCTTTTTTAATGTCGTAATTTGTGTTGGTTTTATTTGTATTAGTTAGGTTTTAATGTTTGGTCATGTTGTCTGTTTCATTTTAATTGAATAGATTGGTTCTATTCTGTAGTCCCGATAATCAGTCATTCTTTGTGGGTTTGGGTCTTTGGGATTGCATATTTTTAAAAGTTGCATTCACAACTGGAACTTGTGAGACTTGGGTGTTAGAATCCAGTTGCTGGCCAGAAAAAGGTTATGGCCAGTTATGATAATGCTGGACATAACTGGTACACATCAGTTTGAGGCAGGGAGGCATTTTGCTTACCATTTCCAAGATTTATGTGAAGTAATTTCAAATCCGATTCTGAACACAGAAATGGTAAGAATAATAAGAAGTCTACATATCCGGAAACAGCGAAACAACAAGCTTAAAAAGCTAAAAAAAAGATTGAAATTTTTTACCAGATACCGAAATCTGGGCCTTTGGAACAGATCAGAGCAACACTGGATATGATTCCCTGACGTGAGATGTGTCACAGTGTCAGTCAAGTAAACACGAGATGCACAGATGCAAAAGTCTAGTGCACTGATACCCAAAGTGTGAGCTGTTATTTCCTTAATTAAATTTTGAAGTCAAAAGTCAAGTATTAAGACAATACAGATATAATTCTTTTAATAATATCTTGTAAATGCTAATAGAGAAAGAGGATAGATTTGGAGAATGACGCAGATGCAAAATATTAACAGTATCTTCTCTTCCTACTGGATTCTTTTTGTTTGTTTTTTTGTTAAATTTCAGTTGGTTATGAAAGATTAGAAGTGCAGAGAAACATACAGTTGAGTTTGAAGAGGAGGTTTGTAAGTATAAAATATTTTAAAAGTAATTAATAAATTACTTTTATTTTGTAATCATTGCTTTTCTAAAATAACTTTCGAATAAATATAATTCAAATTTGATAAATTATTCAGCAAAATGTTATCTTTTAGAAAAAAAAATATTATCAATTGTATAACTTTCAATGTAGCGGATATGTTATGAATTTAACAAAGACTTTAACAATTTTAGTTACGATCTATTATGTCATAAAAAATCTATGATATATCTAACGATTCACATTCTCTCTGAAAATTAATTAATGAATGTCAATCAATAATACTTACACGCTTAATAAGGAGTAGAGATAATTCAACGACTAGCAACAATTATATGTGATGGAATCCATACCTGCTGTCATAGAAACTATGATAGAAAAAATACGTGATTAGATGTAGTGGGTTATTATTATTAAGTGAGAATCATAGTCATGGACACTGTTGTACTAAATATATTTTTTTAATTTGTTAATTTATAAAATAATTAACTTATATTTATAAATTTCTTTTGAGATATTTTGTAGGATCCTTTAAAGACTTGGATCATCATCAAGATGGATGCTAGCAACTGCTGAAAGATGCTTTGAAGACATAGGATCATAAAATATAAAGCTTGAAAAGCTTAACTTAAGTTTCTAACTAGAAACATCAAGAAAAACCTTTATGTGTAATAAGCCGTTATAACAGTTTAGGAGCTATTATAATGGCTCATTGAAAATAACTCAAAATTTTTCTAAGTCATAAATGTGTCAAAAGGGTTAAAGCAAATTGTTGGATAATGGCTTGTGAGACGTTGAACAGTTTGATCCGTTGCAACGGCTCATGAGGCATTACAACGGTTATGAAGAAGGCCGATCAAGTCAAGACATTAAATTTTGATTCTTTACTCCTAACAAACAGTTATAATTGCTTGATAACCTTTGATCATCCATTATAACGACTCAGTATATTTTTGAGTCTGACAATAGTATTCTTAGCAGAAATAATTCAAAAAAGCCGTTATAATGACAAATTGGGCGAAAAAACCGTCAGCCTTCTTGATTAATGCTTTATTTAAATAGATGTTACTAAGACTTCAATCTAATCCAATTCTCTCAATCTTTAGCATTCTTTCTTGTAATCCCAAAGAGCACAAAGAACACTTAATACTTCCTTGTTATACACTTCAACATGAATACTCAAGTTCATCAATCCAAATCCTAGTTTGAGTTGAATGTCAATTTCTTGAGCCTAATTGTGCTCACTTTCTTTGAGATTTTTACTCATATTTTTCAGAGTCTTCAGTGTTGTCACTTGTTGTTCTTTTTGACTTGTGTCTCTCTTTTATTTATAACTGGGTTAATTTTCTAACAGGTTACTGAACTTTAATGTTTATTCATATTTGGTCACTGAACTTTCATTTATTCATTTTTAGTCACAGAACTTTGATGTTTATCCATATTTGATCACTCTAATTATTTTTTTCACTAAAAAATAATTGAAAAACTAATGAAAAAGCAAATATAATTTTATTTTATTTATCTATTTTTCATTCCAATTAATTTTGACAACAAATATAATTTTATTTCAATTATTTTTGAATGAAAAAACTAATTGGAGTGATCAAATATAGATAAACATCAAAGTTCAGTGATTAAAAATGGATAAATAGAAGTTCAGTGATCAAATATGACTAATCATCAAAGTTCAGTGACATATCAGAAGATTAACCCCTTATAATTGTAAAGAAGTCAAGTACCAAAGACGTAGAGTCTTAATACCGAACTCTGTTAAAAACCTTGTGTTCTTTACTTTGACCCATTATCTCTACTTTTTTATGCTATATTTCACTTAGTTGATATTAATAAAGATTATTTCTTTTGTACTAGTGTAGTTGAGAAATTAAAATTTATTCTTTTATTTGCATATTTGCTTCTAATTATTTGATTTTCTTATTTTATATCTTCTTTCTACATTTGTAGTTAAGACTTTTTTTATTGTTCTTTCATTATAATTTTGACCTTATGGCTTATTATTTTTATATTATCAAATTGACTTACTTATAAGTTGTAAAATTCTTAATATTTTGATGAATAATCTAAACTACACATTTTATATCAGACACAAAAAAAATATGACAGTGATATTAAAGAAATAAATATCATATCAGATACATTTCTACATGCGATAATGTATGTATGCAGGGGCAGAGTTAGATATTGGGTCTGAGGGAGGGGGGCAAAAATCAAATTTTTTTGGAGGGAACAATTTTTTTTTTAGTATAAACATATTTTTCTAATTTTCTTTCTGAAAATATATATAATCACAGAGGTACTTTTGAAAAAAAATTTCGATTCGGGGGGACGCCGCCCCCCTACCACAAGGTGGCTCTACCATTTATGTATATATACGCACACTACGACTACGTAATAAAGCTTTTATTCATGCTTTTGTTATATTTTATATTAGGGGAGGGATCTCTGTGTATGGATTCAGTGTTCTCTTTAGTCGACAATGGGTTATTCAAATTTCATATCTATAATTTTTTTTTCTCACAGTTAAGATATTCATGGTCTAAGTCATCCCTCTCTATTGATATTGATATTATATATATATAAGATGATATGATATATCTTCTAGATTTTTTTAGTAAATAAATAAAATAAAATATGGGTATTGGTATGAGTACCTCGAGTTTTTGCACGTTGGAGTCATACCCGAGTTTAAAACTCGATAATAGCCCCTTGGACCTAGTTTCAAACTCAGTCTCAGTCCCAATTACGCGAGCCCGAGCCCCCCACCTATTCCCTTTTCCCATCTCTTCCTCTTCTGCCTTCCACTTCATCCAAAAAAACTGAAATTTTTTTAAACACCATTTTCAAATGTTCTCCCTCAATTCAACTCTATTTTCAAAACTAATTGCGTAAACTTCATAATTTACTAAGGAGAGTTGAAAAAACTCATCGATCCATTGATTTGGTAGATTTTTCAAAGGTAAATTTTATTTTTTAATTTTTATTCAAAATTTAGAAATATGTTAGTTTTAATTAGTGATACGTCCTGACTAAGGCTGGCATGTCGTGTCAGTGTAAAACTAGATGATGTGTAAGTACAGAAGTGTGTGCAAAGGGGATATGAGAGCTACTCTGACCTATAAACTCTTGTGCGTGTGTAAAAAGCTGGATCCCTTCCCCTATCCTAGGCAAGGCCTTATATAGGGGAATGACGACATAGGGATTGTGGCCAGTTCATGGCCTAATCTTAGTAAAAGCCAACCCTAAAAGTAATAAGTACCCGTAATGATAAGTCGGTGTGTTTGACCATACATACTTGCCTTGTTTAGTTGTGCTATTTTAGGTTGTGAACAGTTATAATCGTTATTCATAGTAGTGGACGGTTATAAGGGTAATTATACTTAGAGAGAGTAGCAGAACGATCTCGAGCTCATGATCATTTATCTCGAGATCTATCCATTCAAAATGTACTTATGAGCGAAAGAGACTGCCTAGGGCCCTTTATAAATCTTGCGGGCTACGTGTTCGGGCTAGTTGATAAATGAGCTCTAAAAAATACAGTCCTATCATTTGCCTCACAGTCAGAATGTGTTAGTGAATAACACTTTCAGGTTATAGTTATAAAAATATGTGTGGGCAAAGTCGATTAGATACGAGAGAAATTTAGTCCTATCATTTGCCCCCATAACCAAAATGTGTTAGTGAATAATACTTTCGGGTTATAGTTACGAGAATATTTATGGGCAAAAATCGACTAGGTATGAGGGAAATCTAGTTCTGTCATTTGCCCCACAGTCGGAATGTGTTAGTGAATAACACTTTTGAGTTATAGTTACGAGAATATCTTGTCCTATCATTTGCCCCACAGTCGGAATATTTTTTATAGTACTTTTATATGTAAAAATATTTCAATTTTAAGAATTTTGCTATATTGAAATAATTTAAAAGCAAAATGACATTGTTTGCTTTTCTCTATTTGACCAAGCTTTGACTTGCTATTTTGGCTATTATAAAAATCCTAAAAATTCAAATAAAATTCTGAATAATAGCCCGCTATTTTTCTATTATTTTTGTAAGTAATTTCCTACAAAAATAAAGAGAGTTAAAAATAAAAATGAAATTACCTTTGTAATTGAGATAATAATGAAGGGTATTATCTTGATTAAATATGCTCATATAAGACGTTGAGAAGTAACACAAATGATTTTTGCACAAGTAATGCAACATCTAGTATAGTCAGTTGAGACAAGAAAATCTTGACGTACGTCAGAGAATGACTAAGGCTATGACATCAACACAAGTGGAAGAACATCACGGTGTCCAAGGAGGAGATATCATGATGGCCCTGTGTCATGAACAAGTAATTCATGACCAAACAGGCTAGTAAGACTAAACTAATCCGTCGATGAGTTTGTCTTCTAGTCCGGAGGATCGAATCGTTCTGTAGTTGATTCATCCTCCAACAGTGGAATGAATCGTTCAGTAGTAGGTTCTTTCACTGACACACGCCTCAACGTCAAGCTGGCTTAGTGCTTCAGGTTTGACCTTGTGTGCAGTTGTGTTCCTAGGTTTATGGGTCCGCTTAGTGCCTGAAATCCATGATCTAGAAGATCAGAGAGAAGTACCAAGTGGGCCAAATCCGCCCTTCTCCTGATTCACCAACCTCAAGATCAACCGGCTTAGTGCTTCGAGTTGTATTTTGTGTGATTAATTATTGACTATTTAAGATTGAACCGTTCAGTAGTAGGTTTATCTTCTAGATCAACTAAGGTCAAGTCGTTCAGTAGTAGACTCACCTCAAACCCCTCCGTAGGGATTAATCTGATCAGTAGTAAGGTTATCTCTCGAGGCGGTAAAGACTGAACCGATCAGTAGTAGGTTCGTCTTTCACTGGATTAACTTTCTGGCGAATCCAGGGTGCTCTAATGATTCCCGATCATGAGGGCACACGACCACTTGACCATCATTTAACTATACTATTTGCTTCTCTCTTTTAAAGATCCAGAGGTGCCTCGAGGTTAACAGCCCAGGGTAAATAACGGTGGGGGCTTGCGCCCACCGGAATCTACAAGAACTCACAATCACTAAAAAAACCCCTAAATGTGCATTCAAATTGGTCTAAACGGTAGAATTAACCGGCGTTAAACAAATGCACGCTTAGGAGGGATCTCCGTGTCCTTCTTCCGCATCCCATCGCCAACACCACAGGAAGGCGGTGCGGAGCGCGCGAAAAAGGGTCGCACAAATATATATACGGATATTTCGTTTAGTCAGGAATATAGCCACCATCATTGATTGATTTATGACGTCCGAACATACATGGTTCGATAAATATGAATTGAGACAAATTAAGCATTTGATAAGTGATTTAGGACATTTTCATATTTTCACATCGATCTTACTTCCGCAGGTCAATTTAAAATTTATCCATTTCAACTTGTAGTTATATTTTATTGAATTAATTTTAGTTAATTTAATTTATTTAAATATGTGTAATTTAATTGCACAAGTCTTCGACGGATCCCGAGGATATTGATATCTCTGCCGTTGACCCTCTGACTGACGGCCCACCTGACCCAACGCCAGAGTCGACGATTGATGACTTTGACATATTTCAGGGAGATTTCACGTCGTACTCTCAACTGATGAGTCAGATGACCCTCGATCCGAGTGTTGGTACCTTCAGTACCCAATATGAGGCTCCTCGCGTGTCGTCGGATGATACACCTGGTCCGTCCAGTCCACCCGAGTCCCGAGACAAGCACCTGCCGACACAAGACACGAGCGCCTTCACCGTGAAATCCGACCAAAACACACATACAACCCGTCTCTCATTAGAAGAATGTTTCGTCGATGTTGACGTTTTTTTATTCCAGGGATTATAGTTTATATTTTATTTTATTCGAGAGAATATACTTTATTTTCTTTATTTAGGGTTTTAAATTCAATTTTTCTTATTTATGGTTTAAAATTAAGTTATTCTTTTTTTATGATTTGAAATTAAGTTTTTACAAACTTTTAAAATAATAAAACATAATAATTTTTTAAATCATTAAATAAATAAAAATATACAATGAAATAAGTTAATAAATTGCTTCATTTTATTTTAAATAAATAACTCAAATTTTAACTAAATACTAAACTTAACTAAATAAATAAAAAAAATCTGAGATTGAATTTAAAACTTGATCTAGACAACTAAAAATGAGTTTCAAACACAATGGAGACTACAAATACAAAAATGGATGCAATCTTATCTTACCAATTTGTGATTTTTATTTATTTTATTTAACAAAAAAAAGTGTATATGTTCCGAGAAGACTTACTTCTCACGAGGCTCGAGGCAGTTCCTATTTCCTAAATCCTACTAAATCCTCCTGGCTACTGCCTTTTCCCTCTTTTTGGGTGTCATTTCCGAGTTCCGACGATCATCACAATTCACCCCTCTCTCTTTCTCTCCCCCAATCCCCATCAACATCAAATCATCAAATGGCGAATCCCAGCGAAGAAGACCAGGACGACATCTTAATTGCCACGCACCGACGCGATCTCCTCTCTGCCTCCGTCGCCGTCTCCGACCTCGAGCTCGCCTTCCGCATCCAGCTCGAAGAGGCCATCTCCGCCTCCCTCTCCACCTCTAACCCTAACCCTAACCCTACTTCCAGCGCTCCTTCCTCCTCGCTTCATAGAGACCAAGTCTCTGATTGTACCAAGGATGACGATGATCTGGCGCTCGTCCTTCGGCTCCAGGACCAGGAACTGGAGAGGTACCAGACCGAGAAGAAGGATCATGTGATGCAAGAGATGGAGATTCGCAGGTTGACCTACGATGCCAGATTGAGGGAGTACGATGAGAAGTTTGCTCGAGAGATTGATGAGATGACAGAGGAAGACTGGGACGAATACGGGGATAATTTTGAAAAACCCGTCGATCCTAGGCCCACTAAAAACCCCAGTTCCATACCTCTGGAAGTACACTTTTAAATTTATCTTTCTTCTTCTCAAAAGCTTTATCTTATTTAGACATCTAATCTAAGATAATCCATTGCAAATTGAAAGAAAACTATGCAGAACGACATGTAAAGGTGCATTTCTTGTTACTTCTGTTCGAACTGAGTGTTGCTGGTAATTGATTCTTTTTAGGACCAGAATTCTACTAGGTGAAATTTAGGAATCTTAATTGCATCAACAAGTGAGTTTATTCGGTTGTAATATTGGAGGATTCAGCCCTTGGTAGTAATACCAGTGCATAACTAATAATAACATCAAGAATATAATTATCATGCAGGATGAAGAGAAGCCATTTCGGGTTTACTTTAAGGGGATGCAGAGCAACGAAATGGTGAAGGGGTCACTCGTCCAGCTGGCATCGATTGGGGTTGCAATTTGTGACCCAAAGGATAACTTAATCTTGAAGATACAGAAACCGGTACCTGCAGTTGGCATGAGCCGACAGGCCTTGGAAGCCAAGGCACTTATTGAGGGACTTAATGCAGCATTCTCTATAGGAATCAAGAATGTTAACGTCTATTTTGATTACCGCACTTTGTATAACTATGTGATTCTCTTTCTCTCTGAACTGGTTATGGTATTGTTGAGTAACTATTAGTTGTATAGTACCAGGACCATCTATTAGTTGTATATTACACTTTACCTTTGTAAGAATTTATGAGGTTGACCACCATTTTTCTAATTCATATTTGTGAGTTTGCGGTACAAGTTGAGGGCATCAGCTTGTACTAGTACGGACCGGACCCTAACTTTATGGCACCAAAATAGTTTGTTATGCATGCAATCCAAATTGACTTTTTGACTTTTTGTTTATTTTGTTTATTTTGTTTAGAGACTATAACTTGAGTTCAAATTGAGCCTTTGTCTGTCATCAATAATCCTATAAGACAGTGATAAAGCACAAAATGAGTTTTTGAAAGTAGTTTTGAAGATTGAATTGTGCATCATACTCAGGATCCATTCCACTAACATGACATGTAGGTTGCGGGAGTATGGATTCCAAAGCAAAAGAAGGTGGTGAATTTAATAAACCAAGTATCGCTTCACCAGAGAAAATTTGAGAAATGCAAAATCTTTCTCCTGCCACGCTGCAATGTGCGTTTTGCATTCCGTCTAGCGCGTGATGTCATAGACTCTCAAATTTTTCACGGAGGTGAATCATCAACTAGCCGTGTGAAAAACCACATGGAGACCTGCTTGATCTGCCTCGAGTTCACTGAGTCTGACAAGATGTTCTCTATTGAACCATGCATGCATCGCTTTTGCTTCTCTTGCATGAAACAACATGTTGAGGTGAAGTTGCTTCATGGGATGTTACCATTTTGCCCTCATGACGGTTGTAAGATGAAGCTAACCCTAGATGGTGCGAAGAACTTTCTGACCCCAAAACTGTTAGATATTATGGCCCAGAGAATGAAGGAAGAGTCAATACCGCCTTCTCAAAAGGTGTACTGCCCAAACCCTAGGTGCTCTGTGCTGATGTCATTAACTGAGGCTATTAAACCCCCTAATCTCTCTGGAGCATCAACTTCAAAGGGAGTTTCAAATGACTCTTCAGAGTTAAGAAAATGTGTGAAATGTGAGGGGCTATTTTGCATAAAGTGCAAGGTGAAATGGCATGAAGGGATGTCATGTAGTGATTACAAGAGAAGGAACCCGAACCCAAAACCTGAAGATGCAAAGTTGCAGTCACTGGCGCGGCAAAGGCTGTGGCGTCAGTGTGTGAAGTGTAATCACATGATTGAACTAGCTGAAGGGTGCTTTCACATGACCTGCAGGTAAATACCCTTGTAACTTATCTACTTAACATATTAAATTATGGTCTTCTCTAACTTTTTTCTGGTAACAAGAATTACAGCATGCATTTTCAGTACCACCTGCATGGTTCCTGTAACCTGTTCCAAACTCATACTCATGACATCTTTATTAGTTTTCTTATTTCATTGTTTTTTTATCCCTCAAACAAACTTATGCCATTTCAGTCTGGGTCTTTTGCCGCTGCTCGATGAGGTCTTCATTATTATTTTCAAAAAGCCTGGAAGTAGAACACTAATAGAGAAGTTGAAGAACCTGAGGGAAAGAAAAACATTGGTCAAAATAACTGGAGTATTGTGTGGTAATATAACTGTTCCTTTCACTTTATACTACAGATGTGGGTATGAATTCTGTTACACGTGTGGCAAAGAATGGAAGGATAAGAAGGCCACATGCTCGTGTCCCTTGTGGGAAGAAGGTTACATCTGGAATGAGGACTCAGAAGAGGAAGATGATGATTTCTTTGATGATGAGGACTACTATGACGATTACTATGAATATTCTGATGATGATCTTGGCGATGGCTATCATTACCGGCATGACCCTCTGAATTTTCTAAATGGCCTTTAGTAGCAATGACTAAACACTCTTTCTTGGAAAATGGTGTGCTTGGTCTAACTGTTCTTACATCTTTAGTTAGCTGGCTTCTCCATTTCTTTAAGTGTGCAAATTTTGGGCATAAAGGTGTTTTTTGTTGTCTCGGGGGGCTTGAACAACAATTGTCTTGCTAAACCTATGTCGTATGTTGTGATCACTTTCTGTTGAAGTCCGTTGCTAACTACTACTGTTATCATTTTGGCCAAATTCTTGGTAAAAATTGCAAAGATAATCCTTGGTAAATGAAACAAAGTTTCTCATTTTTTTTTTCTTCTTGTGTGTTGAGGTGCGCAACGCTTAGAATTCACCGGGTCCTGAAAAAGTAATCTATTTATAATTGGCATTCTGATATGTTTTCAGCGTGAATTTTTCTAAAATGATAGCAGTGTCAATTTTATATGTCAGGCCTCAGAAATGACAAAACTGTTAACAAAACCTGAGCAGAAAAAAAAAATGTACAGACAGGGAATACTTAAAACTTGTAGTTGTAGCGTACAATATACAAACAACAGCAATCCAATCATGCCTTAAAATCATGGACTTGCTTATTGTTCTATTTGTGAGGGTAAGGACTATGGTCTACGGAGATGTCAATTCTCCTCTCTGAAGAGCTGGACCGTGACAAATGGAATCCGCTGTTATTTTCATGCTTCAGAAGGGTGCTATTTGTCATTCTGCTCAATCTACATGAAAAATAGTTGTTTCAGTTTTTAAGTTTAGCTTTATTTCTACTTCAAATTGGCTGCTTCGATTGTACATATTCCAGCTGTCTAAACTTGTGCTTATGAACTTTGTATTGCTAGAACCTATTCATGTATAGCTTTTGAAATAAAATGAAAGCAGATGACATTGCCACTTCTATAAGAAAAAAAAACATGCAAAGAAAATAGCAGGCATAGCTAAAAACACTAACATGCTAAATATCCATGCAAGAAAGAAGAGCAAAACAAAATAGCAAAAATCCTATACATTGTTCAAAAAAGTTGCACTTGAGGCATTTGATCAACAGATTACATAATTTACTATCTGAAAGTTTGTATATAAAGGCATATTTATAAATGACAAATGACTAAAAGGGAGGGGGGGATTTTCCCAGAGAGCTGTGCTTCAAGCGAAAAAAAGGAGAATTGCACAGCCTCAATACTTTAGGCCCCTAAAGTACGCGAACAAGCGCTGTCTGAAACCTCTTTTTACAGAAATATTTCGGAAACCATCAACATCTCTCCCCTCTTTCTCTATCAGGTTAGTTTAATCCTAATACATAACAGCCTCTTTCCTCTAACCTTTTAGCCCAGCATTCATCTTATAGATGCAAGTATCCGCTGCCTCAGAGAGAGCGCCATGCATTTTTCATCCTATATAAATAACTTCAAATCAGGTTTCATGAACTCTAGCGAAAGCAAAACCCGACAAAAAAGAACAGGAATGTAAGGACCAACAGAGGTCTCACAGAAGTATTTGCAAGCATCACCCGGTAACAATGACCTGTTTCTCACTCTTATCCATGGCCTTTTTGGCGAGTTCATATCCCGCAAAATTCATGGCACCAAGAGGGGCAATCCAGAAGAACCTGGGGATGGCACCTTTGAAGAGCCCAAGTGGGCCCTCCTTACGAAGGATGGAGAAGGCGATCATCTGCATGGATATTGGGATGCCTTGAGGGGCTGTCATCATACGGGTCTTCATCACATCAAATGGGGTCGTTACTACAGCAGCTAAGCCGCCAGATAATGCACCCACTGCCACTGTTTCCCATGGCTCCAACTCCCGACTCAGCACATGCTGTACACCCTGTATAAATAAACAAGAAATCATGCAGATTTGAGTTACTTCAGCAATGTGTAATACCCAACAAAATATCTGATAAGCAATGAAAAAAGATATACATGATTTGAGTTCCTTCAGCGACATTAGTAAGTACTACAAATGGAGGAATTTTGTGCACCTATTGTGCAGTCACACACACACATATATATATAACCTGGTACACAAGTAACATAAAAGAAGTGACCTTCTTGGCCTCGGCATAGAGACACATGCCAGCGACATAGAAGGGGACCTCACGGCAGAGAGTGGCCCCAGTACCTCGAAAGAAACCTCTCAATCCATCCTTTCCCCATGTACCTATTATTGCCTCTCCCACGTTGTCATACAGACCAGCTTGCAACCTTTGCTTCAGAACCTCACACGGGATTCTGACAGCTGTCCCCAGTATTGTGCTAGCAAACGATGCCATTGATTGCACCTGCAGAGAAATTGAGAGAGAATTATTACTGGTGTACCCATGTTTTCTTCCTCAATTAACCAAAAGATGCGCGAATTACCCTTACTTCATCTTATATCTCCATTATTAGAAATTTTAATAGTTCTGGAAAGGAATTAACAGAGCTTACAGTCAATGTTACCATTGTCATGTCAGAGTCTACATCATAATTTGACTTGTCACGGAACAAACTAGATTATCACAATAAAGTTATATGCAGTAGAATAAATGGAGGAACAGAAAAATCACCTGAATTTCAGGAAGATTTGGAGCAACATTAACAAGTACGAGTTTGCTTGCTTCAAATATTCCTGTTCTCAATCCATGACTATAAACCGAAACAAAAGAAAGTGAATAACAGTGCAATTTAATATATAATCAAAAGAAACTTACGAGTGATGTACAGACCTCGAGAATTGACCGAGAATAGCAGGAATCGAGCCACGGTATAGTCCCTGAAGGCCGATTTCAGGAAGCTTGGAAATAAGCTCCGGAAAAGAAAGTGTTGATGCTTGAACTCGTGTCTGCCATACAAATAATGGATTAAGGGGTACAGTTAAGGGACACTTTATTAAAAAGAACAAGAGAAATAACAAAGAACAACAGCAGAAAAATTGCTAAAAATGTGTGTATCATCATGTCCCTATGTTTACATGATTTCAAACATTAACCACACCAGGCATATAGCACAATTACATACCTCTTACAATTTACAATCATGTTGGACATCATTCTATAGCAGCACTAACTAAAAAGCTAGCTATCAGCTATTTACCAACAAAATATTTCGAAGTTATGACAACAATTTATTTTAGCATAGCCAACCTTTTGATTAACAAGCTACTGTAGTTATTTATCACTTTAAAGTACAATGAAAAGTGCAACATCAGTAACCTGCATTAGAGCAGAATTACATTCTTTTATGCCCTTGCAAACTTGAAATTTAAAATATCCAAATGTACATAACAGACTCAATTGATGTGTGCAAATGATAAACACCTTCATAGTGTCGATGGGATGCATGACAGATGTAGAAAGTGCACAGGCAAGACCTCCAGCCAAAGCCGCTTTCAAAACACTACCTGATGGTATCTCCACCGGTGGTGGTACAGCTACAACTGTTGCTGCCTCAAACCATATACTCCTGTACCGTAACAGTTCCATTCCAATTCATCAAGTGTATAAATATTCAATCCATATTTTTCAATTTTCAGTTCTAACAGATCAACTGTGTAAAACTTTCAGCCTATATTTTATAATGTAATATGGTAGTATTGTTTGGTAAAGTATCCTGATCCAAACAACATACAGTTCTAAGACAAGCGAGCCTTGTACCAGAGAAGTAGAGCATTGCACAACAACTGAGAAGAGAGTTCAAGGAAAAAAAAAATAACCTAGGATCTTCCTCCAGCCTCTCAGATGGCAAGAGCAACATGAAATTACGGAAATGCCCATATGAAATGGACCCTTCTTTATCCTGATTCAAGTATCGAATCATGGCTGCCGCATTATCCTCATTTGCCGGCAAACCAGCACTTTTCAGAGAAGTCAGGATCTGATTTTTTTGAAGGGTGCCGGATTTACTGAGGCACAGAGTGGTGTAGGCTCTCAGTATGGTTGCCTCTTTATGCTCCATTAGAGAGAGAAATTGTTTCCAGCCAATTGACTTGGAGAACAGATTGCTCCTGGTACGACGCAACAGGTCCTTTGCATACCGCCTGGGGAGATTTCTTTTTCGCACAGCTACCTCCAAGTCTTCCAGTGTAACCTGTCCATCTCCATCTCTGTCTAATTCTTCGAAAAATCGTCTCCCTTGTATTAATAAATGCCACAGTATTACATTATGTTCATGTAAGACAACTGATGATATCCAACTATTTTATGTTTGCAATTAAACATCATCAGGCATTTCACTACTTTTGCAACTACAATACATCTTTGCCGATAACAGAGCCTTTAACCCCAAATAAATTGGGAGTACACTAGAAATGAAACCCAATCCAAAAATCACCAAAATCATAGATCTCAAAGATAAAAAAAATGATAACAATAGTGAAAATAGTTGGTGCAATGCTAAAAGAAACCATGTTTCCTTAGATTGATCAATTGTCTATAATATAAAACCGAGGTCTGTGATGGTACCATTACCAGGTAACTGTTTCATACAACTGCAAAATCCCTTCTCATCTTTGTTTTCACCAGCTATTCAAATATATACGAAATTACATAGCAAGCAGATCAATCGATACCATTACAAGCAAAGGCATTGAATGAAAGAAGAAGATGAGAAAGGAAAACAAAAAAAAACAAAAACAAAAGAAAGAAAAGAGATGGCACCTTCTGTCTCAGTGTACCGGAAGAAATCTTGAACTGAGAAAAGCTTCTTCTTGTCTGGATGGTCGGCACCAGATTTACCAAGATTTGGTATGAACTCCACTAATTCGGCTAGCGAGACGGCTGAGATAGTTGATCGGAGTCTCTCTACATTAGAAAGAGGTATGTTCAACAGCCCAGTTGCAAAATTTTGAGGAAATCGACTATTTTCTCCCTCTTCTCTCTCATTAGTTGCACGGCCATCTGTCTCATCACCCACTGTAGAGTCTGTAGGTCCTACCAACGTGGCAGCAGGGGCCCCACCAACCCGAGCAAACCGTAGATTTGACATGAAACCATCAAAATCTGCTTTTTTACCATTGACCAGAGCCTTTATTAACCTCAAATGGTTATATTGGGGAGAAGCAGAGTCTTCTGGCTTTGAAAATGGGGATTCGTTGAGACATTTTGAATCATTAACCCTCAGACCATTATCCATATTTTGCAATGTTTGTGAAAAACTATCTATTGCAAGGCAGAGGAGTAGCTCAATTGAAAAAAGATCAAAACCAGGAACTGAATTTGAGTTTGAATTGGAATCCCAGTGTTTTATGCCAAAAGATGCTTTCTTAGAAACTTTTTGACCCATTTGCTTTCTTTCATTCTCGAATTGTTTACCAAAACATTTCTTAACTGATTTAAAAGGGCTCGGAAAAGATTGAACTAGACTATTCACTAAAACCGACCATGTAACTGCGAATTGGAGGCAGTTGATGCATTCTGATCCGTCCCTTTTGACTTCTTCTTTCTCCCTAGCCTCTTTTTTGTTAGAATTCTGAAACAAAGACCCCAGGAAGGATTTGAAGGGGCTCTTAGAGGAGGAGGCAGAGGATGATGACGTGGCAACAGATAAGGCCGACGCGTGGCAAGGTTCTGGATCAGGTCTGTGCCTGAGCTTGACTATGTCGGCCGAGTTGAGCATGTTGGACCAGCTGGAACTGAAAGGAGAGAAAGCGTCCCTCGCTGATTGGAGAAATACTTCGATTGGACCGTGAGGCGTCACCATTTCCGAAGAAAAAAGGAAGAACAGCACTAAGCGATTGGAGAGAGGGAAATCCGCATTGGCCTCTAATCATAGAGGGAGAGAAACCCTAGGGGGGGGGGGGGATGAGACCTTAGTCCTGAGTGAGAGGAGAGGAAGAAAGAAAAGGGAGAGGAGAGGAATAAAGAAAAAATTAAATTCTGAATTTCAGTGAAATTTTATTTATTTTTCGTGGCAGGATAATGATAAATACTCTACGGGTCTTCTGCTGCGCTTTACATGTAGTACTTCTCTGTATCTATTTTAGTACATACTACATAAACATAATTGACCGAGGTAAGTGAAGGCACACATTGAAAGCTATTTCTTTCTATTCATAGGAAATCAAAAGGAGGTCACTGGCCCACAAGACAAAGAACAAAGAGTACTCTGGTAGAGAAGCATTATCCAATACATGATTTGATCGGAAAATTTATAATATTAGAGCACTTAAGTTTAAAAATTTCATATATTATCTCTTTAATCTAGAGAATATATTTGATCAACCGATTGAGACTCACCTACATCAAATCGCTCTAATTAAATTTTCAAGCGAGATATTTTCTTTCAAATTGTCGTTCCATTTTATATGTAATTTAGTTCATTGTGTTCCCCTCATCGTTAGTTTCCCAATGATATATAACATGAAGGTTAATTCTCAAACATGAAGGAGATATCATTGGAGCTTTGGTTCAAATGGGTCAAGTGTATGACCCACGTTTTTTTATTTTCTTTCAAATCTGAATTGATAACAGTTAAAAAATAATTAGATTAGTTAAGATAGTTGGGTATAAATTTTTTTCTTAATAATAATTACGAAAAAAACATCAATTATAATTTTTTAAGATAAGATGGGATGACTTAACTTTTAGTCAATGGTTAACTAACTAACTTTCTGTTTTTCAAGGTGTTTTTGTTTTGAATTATATTCGTTAGGATTTATTCCTTTATTTGACTGACTTTTATATGAAGTCTGAACCACATATGAATTCTAATGTAATTTATCTAGCAGTTACTTTGGCTCCTCAAATATTTGATTCCATTACGTAATTTTTCATTAATTCGATGTATACTGTTCTAGCATATATGTGGTAATCTAGTTTTAGAAAAAAAAAGCAACCCAAAAGATGGAGAAACAGTGAAATGCGGATAAGTAATTAGTACGGGGTTATAAATGCAAATTAATGTATATTATGATTATCTGTTTGTCCTAATTAAGATAGGGATAACACGATGATGATTTGCTGACGTGTCGTAACTGGGACGACCCACATTTACCGGACCCACCAGCGCATAGCATAATTAAAGTTGACGGTCATGGAAGAATAGAAATGTTATGTTATCAGATTATATAACCGTGTTATTTATTAATTGAAGGGCCATTTTGCTGAGTGATTGTAGGTTTGTAACCCGATGGAAAATGGAAAGGAAAAAATAAATTTGCGGTTGTATGTACACTCGTACAGTGTCTGTAGTGAAGGCCCAATAATGGAAGAAAACCTCCGATTTCAATTAATTACATTACATAGACGAAGCCCAGAAATGTCCATTAAATTCCAACTTAGATTTTCATAAATGCCATGCCATGCCATGCCATGCACCGTGGCAGCACGAAGAAAACCGCAGTTTAATTTGTTTGGGGTTGAAACTGGCAACGATCAAATAAATTAAAACACTAATTGAATAATAAAGTGAAACGGGAAACACTAATAGCCTAGAATAAAAATGGTTTGAAAGAGAGAAAACCAAAGTCATGTGATGCGTCTCTGGCGTTGGGCAACAAATGGAGAGAATTTCAAATGGAAACTAAAGTCAGCGCCAGGCCAGGCTCCGTCATCGTCTTCTTCTTCTCTCTCTCTGACTCTCTCAAATTAATTATTGCATCTAAGACAAGGAGGAGGAGCAGTTTGATGCCTTACCTTGATCTAACCAACATTCTATCCATGTAACATGCATCTAGCTAGCCAGCTCTTTCTCTTGCTCCTTCTGCTCTTCTTAATTTCCCCATTGAATATTATTAATTGATTTATTTGATGTCATGTCAGAAACAGACTTTGGTTGATGCATGCGTGATATATATATCCAACTCAACTATCTCCTTTAATTAGCAAAATCCGGCATGGGGAGACATCTCTCATTCTGTGTTGATGTATTTGGCAGTGGCAGTGGCAGTGGCAGCGGCAGCGAACACAATCCTCAGGTGATATATACACTTTGCCCAAATGCATCTCTAGTGTCAGAGCTTGACTTGACTTCTATGCATATTAATTCATGACGGCCTTATATCTGTCAATGTATGTTCTTCAAGCAAGAACATATGTGAAGATTTTAAATTATCATTCCTAAAAGTATATCATTTTGAGTCCACCACCTCCTTTTTTCATATATATGTTTCTATTGCCTTGCACAGCCTTCTTCAGGTCAGAAGCACAAAACCAAGAAGAAATGGACATTTGGGAGGTCCAAGCACCACAGCCCCACCCCTACTCTATTTCCAGTTGACAGAAACTCACCCTCTCCAGTTCTATCACAACCTCCGCCTCCAGTTGAAAGATCTCCATCGACAGTTTCTTTCAAGTCTTCATCTTCACCTCCGGCAGAGAAAACTTCTCCATCTCCAGTTCTCTCACACCGCTCTCCAGCTCCATCCCCACCTCCTGCATCTCCACCTTCTCCGTCTCCCATTCGTATAACACCATATCATGCAACTGAAGCCGAAGAAACCTTCCCAGAGCCTATCAGGGCTGAACCAGTTCAACCAATTACTGTTGCTATAGAAACTGAGGCTCCTGCATCTGTACCTCAATTTACTGAACTGGATGTACCGCAAGAGATCTTACAAGAATACCCCGACGAAGCTGAGGAGATTGTACCAATTGTTGATGTGGGTCAATCTAAAGAAGACATTGCAGCAACCGAGATTCAGGCTGCTTACCGTGGCTACTTGGTATGCAGATTGTTTCCCACAATTTGTTACTATTTTTTTTTAAAAAAAAAAAAATAGAAAGAAAACAAAAAGGTATAACATGAATGATACATACCAAAAGTTTGTGTACATTTTATATACATAGGCAAGGAGAGCTCTCAAGGCACTGAAATCGCTGGTGAGATTGAAGACGCTTGTAGAAAGTGAGATGACCAAGCGCCAGACTGCAATTGCACTGAAATCAATGCAGTCTCTGACGAGGGTTCAGTCCCAGGTGCGTGCCAGAAGGATACAGATGCAGGAAGAGAACCAGGCTTTGCGAAAGCAGCTCAAACTTAAACACGAAAGGGACCTCGAGCGGTTAAAAGTGTGTGCATGACTTGTTAATTCCAAAGTTTTTACCTGAACGGTGTATATGTATTGAAATCTAACAAACTGAAACAAGTGAGTTCATGGTGATTTAATTTGGCAGTTAAGTGGAAATTGGAATCAGAGTTTACAGTCAAAAGAGCAGATTGAGGCGAATTTGTTGCTGAAGCAAGAGGCCGCTATACGAAGGGAGAGATCACTTGCCTATGCTTATTCTCATCAGGTTATACATCTACAATTCTGTTGTCTTTTCTTCTTATTCCTTTAATTTAACAGCTTGCATATATAAAAGTTAATTAAACATGCAATTGCCATCCCAATCGATCAATTTCTTACAAGTTACAGTATCACTTCATATAAAATCTTTATTTCGTAGATTTTCCTTCAATGACATCTCTTTTATTTTTTTTAAAGAAATGGAAAAAAAGGTTGTGTGTGTGTTCTCTCTTTTTAATGGCAGCTAACATGATTTATCATGAAACAAGAATGAAAACCATGCACATTTCTTTCACTAACCCTATGCAGTCTGAAAAAAAAATGTAGAAAAATAACAAAATAAAAAAAAAATCAAAATACCTGTATATTAACAATTTGCTAATTAATTCCAGAAAAACCAATCTAATTAGGAGAAGTATGTTAGCTAATAAAATAAAAAAATAACCAATCATATTGTCCTCTGCTTTTAACTTCATTATTATAAAACAACCATTTTCTATCAAATTAATTTATATATTGATGTTTTGTTCTATTTTAATAGACTCTTTATACTTATATAATGAAAATTTTTAATCTAAAGAAAACCGATATAACAGTGGAAAGCTCCGTCCAGAGCCGTGACAGCTACATTTCTTCTTGACCCGGCCAACACCCAATTGAGCTGGGGCTGGCTTGACCGCTGGATGGCCCCACGACTCAGTGAGTGCAGCAGCTTTAGTCCGACTAAAAGAGATTCAACTCATAGCACCAACAACCCTTTGACACCACAAACTGCCAGAAAATCTTTAAAAACAAGATTTAGCAACCCCAACTTGTCCCCAGAGCGCCCCTCTTCTCCTGCCTCATCCATCATGTCCCGCTCGTCAGTTGCCATCTCAGTCTCCAGCCAAAAAATTTCATCTGTTGGACGTAGAAACAGTTATATGCAAACAACCAAGGCAGCGAGAGCTCGAGCAAGGTTTCTCCAGTCCGGTGCAAACATTGAGAAGGCACAAGAAAATAAGGATGAAAAGGAAAAGAAGGTCCCGGTGAAGAAACGGTCGTCAGTTTCGGTGACAGATAGCAAATCCAATGTGCCTGGGGCCCACCACTTGAGGGGGAGGTGGCAGATTGGTCCACATAGGCCGTCAGATGTTGCATCAGTTAAGAGCATTGCATGATATATATTATTACTACATCATCATCATTTATATAATTAAAATGGATCTTTCTGACATGGTTTCTGATGTATTTGTGATTTATCTTTTTTGAGGATGTAACCTGTGAAGTGTGATTTTGTGAATGGGCTTTTATATACAAAAAACTGGGTTTGGATTTGATCTTATATATTGTAAATAATTTTGAACTTTTGGGATCTGAATGTTGAGGCTTGCAACACTACATATGGACATATGAATATGTTATATAATTATAATTATTTTTATTTTTATTGTTGCGTTTCGTTTCGTTTTTGTATTCATTTGATCTCAATTCGCTTATTGTGGTTGTTGATATATAATAAGGTTTTATGCAAAAGCCACGAATCATACAAAAGTTTTAGCGGAACTATAGTAATTAATCTTTTGTATATATATATATGTGCAATTACAGTAGTTAAAGTTAAACTAATTAAAATACGCCAAATACACTGAGGGAGAATTTCATCGAACACCTTCGTGCACATATTGAATCAGATTTTAGATCACTGCATTTTTGAAGTAAAAAGGACGAAGATGTTCATTTCTCTGAAAACAAAAGTGACACCTTGACCTTAACCTTAATCTTAATCTTAATCTTAATCTTAATCTTAATCTTAATCTTAATCTTAATCTTAAGGGCCTTAGAGCAAAAACTGAAGCTGTTAGAATAACGAGAGTGAGAACAAACTGGCCCGAACAAGCCCAACTTTCTTGGGCCGAACGAAGAACAGTCATCGATTTAAGATAAAATAAATAAATTAATTAATTAATAGCAATGCAATGCAATGCTGATGCTGACGTCACGGCTTACTCTCGCTGCCTCTACTGATCTACTCCGGGAGAGACCGCCTCTAAACCCCCAAATTCCCCCCATTAGCACTTACAGTTCCATCTCGGGCTCGGCTTCAATCTAGGTTCTCTACCCTACCTAGGGTTTTGATCTCCGCTCTCTGCTCTCCACCATCTACCCAGCCTTTTCTAATAGTGAGCCAGCCGTCTCGGCGCCAAATTCAGAATCGGTGCTTGATTTCGCGTCGTGTCGGGGCTCCTATGGATGACACCGACGTGTTCTCCACTTGCAAGGTACTCTTTCTTTCTGCTTCACTAAATTCCCCTCCTTTTTAATTTTCACGATTTTTATGCATTTATTTACATTTTTAAAGTTATATCACGCTGCATTGATCTGTCTTTAATATCTTGATCATGTCTTCTTCCATGTACTTTTAGTTGATATCTATCTGCATTTCAATTTTGTTGTGAGTTTTACAGCTTCTCTTTCTACTTTTCTCTATTGCAGGAGAAATTAACGCATTTTAGACTCAAAGAGCTGAAGGATGTGCTGAATCAGCTGGGCTTGTCGAAGCAAGGGAAGAAACAGGTTGGTTTGCTTCTTTTTCTTACAATCGGAACCGCTATCAGAATTCTACGCCCACAAAGAAAAAAGAAAACAGTATCTGAATTATTTTAAGCAAGTGTATCAGGAAACACCAGATCACATTTGCACCAGACCAGTACCCTAATGCCAGAACAATGTTGTTCTGCTACTGTTTCATACAATATACAGTGTAGACTTCTATGTACTACATTTAATACTGGAATCACTGTGGAATGGAATGGTCCATTTTCTTTATATCTCTGTTGCTCTCCTTTATTTTTTGTTATATATTAGTCCGACTGTTTATTGGTTACCTCCTTTAAAACAGGAACTAACTGATAGGATTCTGGCTTCTCTGTTTCAAGAGCAAGAGATAGGTTCGTTGGGTTTGTTTGTTTTTTTTCTTAAAAGGAATACATTTATGTTGCCATTTAAGGAACTTCAAATGCCATCTATATCTTTGCCAAACGAGTAAAATCTCATTTGCCCCTTTATTACAGTAAATAAATTGATACACCTTTAGTAATTTTTGTTAAAGATAACCAAATTTATCCTTTCTTTCTTCTTGATTTGTTTGGAGATGAACTGTAGTATTGACTTCAGATTCTTCTAGAAATAAATGGGTATGGAGCATTCATCAAGTTCTGTGTGCTTGTAGGAGCATATATAGCATCATTTTATTTTGTCGGGACTTGTAAATTGTGTGATGTTTAAATATTTTTTTTTTTTTTTTTTTTTTTTTTTTTTTTTTTTTTTTTGGGGGGGGGGGGCTGCATGATTCTTAATCATTTTGCAGGGATATATGTGAAGTACCTTTATTCAATTTATTTTGATTTGATCCAACACTATTGCTAGGTACACCGCTAGTTGTCCCTTATATATATCTCTCTTTTGTACAATTCAGGCCCCAGGTCAAACAACTCTGGAAGTATGAGCACTTCTGCCACAAGAATTATTGAAGAAACTTACCGGTAGATCTCTCCCCTCTGTGTCTATTATGGTTGATTGTTTATGAGTTATTGCTGTATTGATTGTTTTCTTATTCATAGGAAAATGTATCCGGACACTAGCGATGCACCAGCAGGAGGTGGTCCAAATAAAGGTGCAAGGATGAAAGAGGAAAATGGAGAGGTTTTGTTTTCAGAAAGAAAAGTTCGATGTCCATGTGACAGTTCACTGTTCACTAATTCCATGGTTAAGGTGTGTTGCAACTTGTGCACAACTGTAATTTGGTCGGAACAACTAGCATAGTGATTGTACTCATTTTGATCACAACACGCTGCTATATTGCTATCAAATTTCAGTGCAATTCTATTCATACGTAAGGAGATAAACCTCCATAATTGTTAATTTCTTTCAGTGTGTTGATGCTCAGTGCAATGTATGGCAACATATTAATTGTGTTATCGTGCCTGAAAATATTGCCGAAGGGAGTGCACCAGTTGTTCCTTCCAACTTCTACTGTGAAATGTGCCGAGTTGCTAGGGCTGATCCGTAAGTATTACCTCTATGGTTCTCTTTTTCCATTTCCTTTTTTTTCCTTCTGTTTATAAAAAATGTATTTCAAGAAACTCTAATTTAATTTTAATTTGTTTCAAGTGCTTTTATATGATAGCAATTTCTGTGCAAGGACCATTTTTTTTTTTGGAAAAAATTCTAGTTCTGGAAGCTCTCTTTTGACGCAGATTTTGGGAAGCAGTCAGATATCCCTTGGCACCAGTTATAGTAGACCAGTGCTTACCTTCTGCAGATGGGTAACTTTTTACTATGATATTTTTATTTCTTAATTTACCTTTTCTTCTGCTTAGGAAAAGGAAAGCAATGAAAAATACTAACTATTTTTCCTGTAAATGGGCTTATATATTTTGTTTGCCACTATACTTATTAACATGAATCGGCTTCCTTTTAGCTCTGTTGTTTTCTTTTAATTCGCTAATATTTTAATGTATACTTTCGTACTTTGTATATTCAGAAAACCAGCTATGCAAATTATAGATAAAGGATTTCATCTTTCGGCAAAAGACAGAGAAATGCTTAGAAAAGACGGTCACGAACTGCAGGTTTTGTCCTTGTCAAATTTGATTTTTTTTCATTCTTTTTATTATTATTTTTTGTTTTCACTCCAACGGCTGCAATTCTGGTAAAATGCTAGTTGTGTGTGTGTTCTGTTGAGGCTGACAATACTGTATCTAGGGTTTGTTTATGCTGTAGGCCAATTATCTATTTTGATGAAACAGGTGGGTATAATCTGAAATTTAATAAAAAAGAACAAGAAGAAGAAAAAGATGAAAAATAAGACATTTCTATCTTGTACCTGTTGAACATGACCCAATTGGTGTTTATTGGGTCGCTGTACCATGATTTATTTCTACTTTCAGGTTTGGTCGCTCCTTCTCAATGACAATGTCCCTTTCAGAATGCACTGGCCCTTATACTCCGAGATGCATGTTAATGGTAGGTCCTATGTACCAGTTAATTACTTGACTTGTATTTGTTACTTTCTAATGTTTGTTTACTGATGCACATGGCAATCGCATTGCAGATACATATATATAGTTTTATAATTCTATTTTAATCAGGTTTACAAATGCGTGTAATGCCTAGGCCGAACCAACAACCTCTTGGTTGCAATGGAAGAGACGACTGCCCTCTGGTCAGTCCTCTCTGAGACAAAATATAACAAAATATTTGATTATTCATGTTGCACATTTTGTTTGTTGTTCTCCTCCTACTTGGCTACACAACTTATCTTTTGGAATTTGAAAAAACATGTTCTGTTCTACATAATCAGCATACCAAATAATAGCACCCACAATTATACATTTTGTATGGGCTGTATCTTTTGGTAAGGCCATAAAATGAAATTATTATCACCGCTAGTGGTTATTTTCTCACTAACTATGATGAGCAATTCAGCAGGGGATGATCAGAACCTTTTGTATTGGTAATGATACAGTATGAAGATCTTTCTTTTGTCTCTTAACCCAATTATTCAATAGAAAACCACATAAATCAGGATTTACATTTACTTTATTCATAGAAGACTCCATTTTCTGTGCATTTCTTTTGGCTCTTTGAACATAGAAAGCACATCAAGTTAAACTGCCAACAATATAACGACAACGACGACGATGACAACAACAACAAAAACAACAAAACTTTTAATCCCAAATAAATTATGGTAGGCTAGAAATGAAACCCAATCTGAAATCATAGAGATCATAGATAAAAAATCAGTGATGGTAATAGTGATAATGATAATGATAGTAATGATGATGATAATAATAACAGTAATAATAATAATACCAGTAGCAATAGTAATAGTAATATAATAATAATAATAATAATACTAATAAAAATAAGGACATCCATAATAATAATAGTAATGTTAATAATAATCATAATAGTCCTAATAAGAAAAGTAGTAAACCTACACTATAAATCGTACTCCTAAATCCGAAATCCTAAACTCTAATAACTTGAATTTTGGATGTGTTGTCCTTTAGTAGCCCAGCAATACATTCGCCAATATTAATCTAGGAGGCATAGAAACAAGTCTGGATCCTAGGGCTATTGGATCATATGTAGCAGCTGATGTAAGTTGCTCATTTCACTATAGGAGGATGAGGTATGGGTCATTTTGGGGTAATAGGGTATTCGGGTACGTGTCAAATCGAATTGTGGGTGAAAAGTCAATTCCCGCAGTTCTTCGCACCTGGCATAGAAGGCTTTCTTTGCTCTATTGCTTTGTCCAACCTTTCGAATCCAAATCGAACTATGCCTTCAGTTGCTTTAGGAAAGACGAAGCTCCGCTCTTTCCATGTAATCCTACCTTTGCTCGCGACTTGATGAAAGAAAAAGGGCTAATATTTATATTTCATTTTTTACTTACAATAAAATTCTCAATAGAACCATAGAAAAGAGACAACCAAAGGGAGGACCTGGAAGTCTAGTACAAAAACCGAAACCTACCTAATTCAACCCCTTATAGATTCCCATACCATACTGGTATTCCCCCAGGAATTGGAAATTCTTGCATTACATAAGGATAAAGTGAGTTCACATCGTAATAGTATAGGTACTTCCATTTTCAATCTACTGTCATCTGTCAATTTTATGTCCTTGCCGATGACACATCTTTCTGAAATGTGGTCTTTAAATTAAAATACCCTTCTCCATTACTCAAAATTTAGATGCTAACCTATGCAAGAGTTGCATCTTTTCTTCCATTCAGAATCTATGTCAAAACACCTGCACTGGGCATCACTGCTGTAGCCAATATAGCGGATTAGTTTTCTTTTGAAAAAAAAGCTTTTATTCTAAAGGAAAAGTTTGTGTACTGAGCGTTTTTTTTAATTACATTATGATGCTTTTTCAATTTTTTTGAAACATATGTTTGTTTGCCATAGTATTTTGATGATAAAAGCAGGTTTATTTAGTTTTGTGTTCCCTTCTTTTTTGGTTTCAAAACATTTTCTCATTCAAAAGTATTTTCATCAGTAAATTATTTTTGTTTCCTAAAAAATAGCTAACATATTGCTTTGAGAAACAAAAGGTTTGTAAGTGTTTCCAACTCCCATTTAAAACAAGCATTTTTAACATATTTTTCTCTGCTTATATATTTCTGATTATTTGGGCAGAAATTTGTGAAAATTTAAATTCAAATGAATTTCTATGCAATTTTTTATAAGCTTTTCCAGGATTTTAAACTTCATTTCAAGCGGGATTTCTGCTCTTATGATATCTTTTTAAAATAAAAAGTTTAAAATAAACAATCAACTCACTTTCTTGAATTTGAAGAAAATAAAATTTTGAAAGATTTTAGGTGTTAATATGCTATCATCAGCATAGCTACTAGCTGTAAATGTATGTTTCATGCAGTTTCAATCTATGTTAAATACTCTTTTCTTATCAAAATCTATGTTAAATAGGTGTGATTCTATATGTTATGTGGAGAATGTCTAGATGTGATTAGACATGGAGGAACTCCAGTGAGGAATAAATCTACTAGTAATAGTTATGCTTGTAGTTCCTCAGCATTTCCCAAATTTTGACGTCTTTTCTCTAAGAAATACCTCCGCTGTTCTACCCTACCTATCTTTACTTAAATCTTTGTATCAACAAATCAATAAAACACCCCTTGAAATCTGCATATCTGATTTCTGATCTACACAATGCAGATGCAAGAGATAACTCTGCATAAACAAGTCTGATTTCTACAAATCTAGTGTCGTGTCAGTAGCTCTAATTTGATATCAGTATTTTTTTTTTCAGATAGGAACATGTTGCAGGGAAGGATATAATAAGATTACTTTATCCAGAGTTGATTCCCGTAAATTTTGCTTAGCCATCAGAATTGCCAGACGCCGGAACCTAAATGAGGTACTCTCCCCCCCCCCCCCACCCCCCACTCACACTCACACACACACAGATACACACACCGGCACACACAGAATTTTAGGCCTAATTGCAATTAACCACCTCAACTTGTCCATTGCATTTTTTTCCTTTCTAGTTACTATATTGTCAAATGCTGTGGACTATAAATCCTTTATAGTAAACAATGTGATTTGGATTGCTTGATTTGAATAAATCTATTGTCTATTCACATTTATTTTTTTTTTTTGACAATATTGAAATTAAGAGAATTTTTTTGTTTTCATGTTATTGTTTGACCTCAGATATGATAGCGTTATGCATTAAGGAGATTTAGATTGATGGTTGTTTTAGGAGTAGAAAAAAATCAAACAAAGAAAAAGTTAAGATATGCAGATTGTGAACATTGTAACAAAATGAAGATGAGGAAATTAAAAGGATTTGTAGGAACTTATCCAAATTATTGACAGGTGTTGAGTATGATACCAAAGGAAGATGAGGGAGAGAAGTATGAGGATGCCTTTGCACGGGTGCGCCGGTGCATTAGTGGTGGAACCACAGCAGGGAATGCTGATGACAGCGACAGTGACATTGAGTTGGTTGCTGACTCTGTCACTGTCAACCTTCGCTGTCCTGTAAGCTATGTTTGAAGTAAAAAAGTGTGTGTCAGTTCATTTTGTTTCCTTGTTTGATGTTTGTTGCTTGTTGTTTTGGCAGATGAGTGGATTGAGGATGAAGGTTGCTGGGAGATTCAAACCATGTGCACATATGGGTTGTTTTGATCTTGAAGCATTTGTTTCTGTCAACGAACGTGCTCGCAAGGTATTTTTATTATAATCTTCTTACATGTATATGTTTGCGGGCATGTCTATCTTTCCTTTCTTTAATGTTTAGATGTACCTACACTTGTTTCGAAAAAAAATACTTTTCATTAAAAGAAACAGCATTACAGACCAGCAGAGATTCTCCTTCCTCATGCCCCTGTAACTTTTGCAAACCAATCCCCTATAACAAACAAAATTATAAAACCTGAAACACACCCCAATAGCAGGCATAATCGAATTGCTGAAGAATTATACTCTCCTAGAAGCAAATTGTTGCTATTTCCCAAAGATCAGATGATTTTCGTATTGGTGTCAGTGCTGGTACCGCTCTGCCCTACTAGCCATTATGTCCTGAGGGAGCCCTTCAACATCCAGCAGGACCATTTTCTTGACAGAATCTAGTATACAAGTCTGATTTCTCTCTTCTGGCATCCAGCAGAGTGCTCAAGTTACTCAGCATACCTCTTAGTTTTGTGACAACTGTTTTGAATGAATGAACTAATCTGTTGAATTTAGTAATTTACTGATTAGATCTGTTATCTTTACATTTATTAACTTATATTGCAGTGGCAGTGCCCAATTTGCTTGAAGAATTACTCATTGGAAAGCATCATAATTGATCCCTACTTCAATCGAATTACTTCCTTGGTATGTCCAACCTCCTTCTCCGACTCTCTTTGTAAGAAGCCACATGGAAAAATATGTACAATTGTTTTAACTGGCATAGCTTTTGTGCATGAGACAGATGATTGATTGCAAGGACGACACCAATGAGATTGAAATCAAATCTGATGGCTCATGGCGAGTGAAAACTTCTGGTCAATTCAAGGATCTTGAAAAATGGCACCTGCCAGATGGTAGTCTATGTCCAACCCCTGCTGCTAAATCATGTTTCAGCTTGCATGCTGGATCTAAGACCAAACATGAAATGTTCCCGGAGACTGATCAGGGGGAAACCAAACCATCCATACAAAAACTACAATCAGAGACCAAGATCCCCAAGATTGAATCTGCGGTGGGCAGCTTTTGCCCAAACGGACAAGGTTCACAGGTATTAGAGAAAGAAATGGAGGTTGAGCTGATAGTATTAAGCGACTCGGATGATGACAATGTAACAATATTAGATCCTCCTTTGGTGAATGAACCACCTTTGGTTAATGGAGGAACTGGGTTCACAACATGTGATCCCTCCTGCCTTGAGCTACTTACCGGTGGACCTGATGATTTTGACCTCTCATATTGGGATTACCCCCAGGCAGGCTCCCCAGCTGGCCAACAGTTCCTTAGTGAAGAACAGCATCAGGTGCAAAATGGCGGAACTGTAGCATTGAATGGAAATGCAATAGGGCAGGATATAAACAGCAATGGTACAAGTGATTATACAGATTATTGGTCTTCTTTTAATTTACAGGAGCGTGGTGATTTGATGGATCTTGATTCTGCCAACAGACCAGGTCCAAGTGGTAATCTGACTGATGAGAATGGCACAGCCCAACCAATAGTAGATGCTGGTAAGAGTACTCTAATTTCTCGCTTTTTGTTATCGTGTGCTCTCATAGAGCCTTTTTTTTTCCTCGGGCTTGTGCAGTGTCTGTGGTGTGCAATTTAGACAAGTAGTTGGTGGGACCCCGTTTGTCTTCCAAATCTGACCACTTTATACTATACCCATTTGGACTGATATTTTTGGAGATATTTTGGCAGTTCAATAGTGATTGACATTGTGTCCTTCATTTAACGCAGCTATGGTTCTGCATAGCATGAATGGTGGTAACAGTAATAACACCCAGCAAATGAATGGGCTCACCTCAGGAAGTGGAACTCGAAGCCTGCACACCACTTTCTCCCCTCCTAGACAACCCCGCTCTGCCAAACGCAGAGTGATCCTATCAATTGACTCTGACTCTGAATAGATATTATTTTCAAATTTTAAATGAAAAAAATGGCACCAACTCTTCTGAGTTATTACTCCTTGAAGACAGGGCACTTGATAATTTTGTGAAAGCAAGGGGGTTTGCTAAAAGCAGCATCAATGGATATACTGGAGTAACAGAGGGTTAATAACTTGGTCGTGAATTGACAAGAGGATGTTGAGTTGGGATGGGGCAGTAGAACTTTCAGGAACTGCCATTTGTATTGTTAGTTGATTCCCAGCTGTCTATGTACATATATATATTTATATATATTTAAAAAAAGGTGAATGGATAAATTTTGAACAAAAGTTGGTGGCCTTTGCTGGAAATTTGCAATATTTGTGATGAACTGCTTATGCCTTTATAGATTCCAAGCTGAAGGAAGTATAAGAAAGTACAACATAACATTCCGCTGACGCAGAGGTCTCAACTTCTTAAAGGGTCTAAATAATCTACTTCGAGTAGGCCAGCCACCCTACTTGAAAGCACCCCAATCCCAATGGGCGATGGGATCTACGCCTCTACGGTGTGGTTCCACTGCAAACAAGATAACCCACCAGGAGGTACGTACCCTCACACTTCACCCACTTAGCCCAGTCCTTGAACTAGAATCAATCAGCATTCAGCACATAAGAAAGAAGAGGTAACCTTGGAAGAAATGAAGAATGAATCAAGTACCGATAACTGAGAAATATGCTTTTCGTTTCAAATGAGCTTCCCTTCACATCCGAGATACCCCACCTCTTCTGAAATGCGCTTTTTCTTTTTGTTCTTTTCGGAAGTCTCCTAAATCCTAATATAGCGTCCAGTGCGTGTCCCTCAATCCTCATCCCAACAGACTATAGGTCCACCAACAAGAATCAATCATTTCCCCATTATTACATTATATTGAATAATTGGAAAGACGACATATTATAATTCAAACCAATTCTACATTAATTTTCTACTATTCAAAATACTTTTCCTTTACGCAATGAGACTTCTGGGAGAAGAGTATAATTTACAACTTTACGGCAGTGCCAACCCACTTCTCTTGAAAATAAGCCAACCAGCCATGTCCGACCCCAAAATCAACATGATATATATATGGGAGAAAAAAAAAGTACACAATATCTAACTTCTACAGGGGAGGAGGCCAAGAAAATTCCCTAATTTTACAGCAAATTGTTGGCGGATTCTCAGTAAATTTCTCAATTTGTGACTCAATACAGAACCTAAATATTAGAACCTTTGTCCGTTTAAAGCCCCTGACAGGTTGAAGGCAACTAGCTCAGTGTCAGTGCCAGCATCAATAACAGTTTCTTTTTCCCTCAACTTTTTTTTTTTATGATTTAAGACTCTTCGCAAGAATCTTGGCATAAAGTATCTGATTCCATAAATCAGGCACTCCGGGGAGGCACCAATGTATGCAATCGGCAAAAGTTTTTAGATCGGCCTGTTGCTTAGTTGTCAACACTTTCCCTCCACGCACTGTGTACACTGACGTGTGTGCATCCTTGCGATATTCTGACATCCTTGTTATGTCAATGAATGTTACTGGAACTTTTGACATCGATTGGGTCAAGTTTGCCACTAGATCAAACATTTGCGGGTCAGATCCAACATCTATCCGCTCAGTGTAGTTCAGCACTGGCTCTCTCTCCAGTGCACATTTAATACCATTTGGGTCGCCCCATTGGTTAGAGCTGCAAAATTTGATGAAAAAAGGCCCGGTAATTGTGTCAGTGCCAATTGTCATGAAACTGACAAATAAACAGCTTGAAACAATGAAAGAAGAGAAAAACAGTATGGAGCCTTGCACATAACATGAAAATAAATAATGAGTTGTACTGTTCTTCTTAACTTGGTCTAGGTGGTGGTTGATCTATCAATAAATAGTTAAGAAACTATTGATGCAGTTGGTTCTAAAATAGACTAAACTAAAACATAACAAAATGGTGGGTAGATGGAAAGTTTTTGGCATTATTGCCCTACCAGCGTACAAGTCCAAAATACATGCCTCCCTAAAGCAAGGGGCTAAAAAAATGGGTTCAACCATATAGAAATAATAATTGCCCCCTTGTGATATAATATTCTAACAATTGCTAGTGCCTGGTGATACTATTAACTAAACAAAGGCTAGTGATGAGTATTGTCCGTGTATGCAAGACATAGTGCTTTTTTACTTGAATTGGATTAGTTGGCACTTGGCACTACTGAAATAATTTCGAATACCAGCTCCTGAATTTAACACAAACAAAATATAAGCAAGCAGACTAATCATAATAACACACTGCTAATATAATCCCTCAAGTTCTCTTGATTATTCAACTATACATAACTAGCTTTCTTAAATGTCTCAGCCAAAAAGAATGAAGGTGGGAATTTTTAGCTTTGTAGGTGCATGACCATATGAAATCGTTTCATATTATTAAAAAAAGAAAAAACAACCCATTTGTCAAATTATTGGTCAAAGTGTTTTATTTGTTAAACCTTATTTGCCTGTTTTAGTTACCAGCCTAATATATGTTTGATTACTTCTGTTGTATACAACTTAACTTGAAAATAAGCTTTATAAAGTATTACAAAAATGGGACAGCCGCTCAATTGTAAAATTACTCATGTACAAAAAAAAAATAATAATAACGTCCAGGCCCATCTCCCAAATCTTCTTTTCTTGTATTTTTAATAATTAGATGAGCTGACCTCAGAATTAAGGAGTAAGGGCATTAAAATGGGGTCGACAAAACAAAGCATTTTATCATGCACTTGGGTTTTGGCACAAATTCGGGTAGAATCATGTGACCATGCCATATTTTATTGATTAATTCACATGACCCCATTACGCTCTCCATAAATTTGATAGGAAATTTCTTAGTAAATTGCACCGACTGATTCTACACCTTTCTACAAGTACCTCACATGCTCTCATGTGACTTGTGGATCATTAGTCCACTATTTGTGTATGTAGGATACCTCTTAAAGTGTTCCAATATAGCAGTAATTTGTAGTTCTGAAGATAACTGAATGAGTGTTACGCACTAATAGTAATGCCCGCATTAATCTCATTATAGGTGATTCTCATAAATAAACTTAAATATGTTTTTTTTGTGTTCAAATTGTTCTATGAAAAGCTCTTGTTTTGATCACCATTGTGACCTAGCTGAAAATGTTGTTTGAGGTTTTCAAAACTGTTGGTTGGTCAATATATACCCCAAAAGATGCTGAATGGTCCACCAACTCACTCAACTTTTCTATAATAGCATTATTAATATTAGTCCCTATAAATTGAGGACCTGCATGTGTTTATAGTGATTTCAAAGCCGCTGGGCGTTGCCACATTATTACTTATAAGTTTGTCCCCATGCTTATCACTTCCACTCAGCGACTCTTTAGGATCATATGACCCAACATAAATAAATGATTTTCTATAACAATTATGGATCAAACAAGAAATAGAGCATGGTATTGGCAGCATAATTTTATATGTTTGAACCGAGATTATCAAACAAAGTTTATAATGATTAAGCCAAGCATGACAGACATCTTATAATAATTTTATTTAAGGAATTCCATACAGTAGATGAAACTTGACAATTTATATATTCCACTTTTTTTTTTTGTACTTCAGAAATAGCAACCAATACAGTTGTCAAAAGTAGTAAGCAAAGAAAGTCAGTATACAAGGGCATATATTGTTCAATAAAAGGATTTGCAAAGGTAACCGACATACATGCGGCTTCAGGGCATGTATTTAAAGTAGACATATATTATTATACAGATGTGTGTCGGCAATCATCCCAAGAATTATACAGTGCCCACTCAAATTGATATAGCTAATATTTACACATCCTTTTTCAATATTTTAGTTTAGAAAGAGTGAAATTGAATGGGAACTAAATCAGAGTAATGGCCATATTTCAATATTTCAGCAAAAGAAGTTGAATGAACTTGCAAAAAAATATTGTAATTGTCACCAGCAGTTATAAAAAACAGCACAAAGGATTTTACTTACTTTATATGAAGTGGAGACATACTCATGAAAAATATCGATGTTTTTGCAGGATCGACATTTTTGTAGATCCAGTCTGACCATGTTTTCATTACTCGTTCATACACATCAATCCTTATTACTTCATCATGGTCTGACCAATCAGTTGCATTTGGCCTCCTGTGAAAACCTAAATTACTCAGTAATCCAGTTACAAAATTTTACTAGAATTAAAATGTAGGTACTGAAGATTACACTTATTTTGTTCATATAAACTAGCATCTGGAAAGAACCCTTAAAATTACATGCAACTAATGGTATGAGAGACATGAGTGAAGTGCAGCACTTACAGAACTTTCATCTCAGGAGTGTTCATCCACCAAATATAGGTATTAAATATCAAATAATCAACACCTTTCCAATACACAGCATGTCCTTCTATTCTGTCAGGCTTTATAATTCGATGAGGTATGCTGTGTATCTTTGGATTGTCTGAATTTGACTCGACTAAGAACGGGGCCCAGTAGAATTCTATGCTTGCATTGTACTCCTGAATTAATGTGAGTGAAAATGAGCAGACATCATGAACACTGGATTTTAAAGGCACGTATCCCATGTGTTATCATTTGCAAAGTAATTTACCAAATTATCAACAGCTTTAGTCCCTTCACATTGGTCAGTTGAAATTCCATGGTGGTTATAATCCATGCTCAAGGTTTTTTTTTATTATTATTATTCTTGGTCTCAATTCTCTTTAAATGAAGTATTGTAATGAACACAAAACTTTGAACATGTATTATATTAAAGGGGAGGGATCCTTGACAATGGGTTATTTTGACAATGTTGAAAATGGACTTTTAAATAAATATTAAAAAAATCTTAAAAAATAGAAACATGTTTATAGATATATTCTTTGCTTATAGATTGATTATGTTTCAAATTTCATACAATTTTATTATCGTTTGACAGTCCATCAAAAAACATTAATTGGAACCTTTGCAAAAATGTACAAAATTTTGACGGTCTTTCATGGACTATCAAAGTATCAAACGATAATGAAATTGCATAAAATTTGAAACAGTATCAATCTATAGGTAAAAACAACATATCTATAAATTTTTTTCTATTTTTAAGATTTTTTTAGTATTTATCTAAAAGTCCATTGTCAAGATTGTCAAAATAACCCATTGTCAAATGATCCCTCCACTATATTAAATAAGGAGCAACTATAACCTTCGAATAGAAGATATTTCGGTTACCATCTTCCCATTTCTTTGCATATGTCAGCTCAGATTGAACCATACACACCAATGATTCCCATTGATTTCGGTTCAAGGAGTCCCCCACAAACATGAGCCTCTTATTTCTCAACTGCCTCAGTAACAACAACGGTTCAAACCTTGATGCACAAAAATTGGAACAAAGTTTTCAATCAAAAATAAAGGCCATCTTAAGAGATTTAATAATTTGGAGAAAATGCATGTGTCTAACGTGAGTAGACATTTGTTACAAAGGTCAACTCCTACCAACTGAAGAGACATTTCTTCAGTTAGACACAAAATTAGGTGAATTATTATCATTTATAAAAGTGGTTTGTTAATGGTATGTACACTCCACCAAACGAGATTGAGCAGCTGAACTGCAATAAGTGAAATTTTCTTTTGAGCTTTTCCTAACATAAGTTAACCCGTCATGATGAAACAATAAATCCAGGAAAACAAAATTTAGTGGTTGAGAGGTTAGAAATCATGTTCGTTACACAAAATGAGGAGTTTTTGGAATTACAGTGAGGAGAAAGTACTTATGGTTAAGGTACATAGGCTACTCTTACATTGGGCAAAAAAAAAAAAAAAAAAAAAAAAGAAAAAGAAAAAAGAGCAGTATTTCAAAGGGCGCGTACTATACAATTAAAAAGATGGTAACGGCAAGCAACCAAACATGAAGCGGTGGCAAGATGGCTACCAATATTTGCACTTTGTGTATTGTAATTATAATTAATTAGAAACTGTACTGGAAGGTAAGAAAGCGGCGTCCCAATTATCATTGTCCCACTCGTTCCGCATAAAAATAAAAATAAATTAAAAGAAACAAAAATAGGAAGAAATCAAAGCAAGCAACAATTCGGAACTGTACTGTACAGACACGTTTTCTTTTGTTTTGCTAACTACGACTACGAGGGTCATGTGTGCAAATTTCCAGCGTCGGCAGGGACAGAAAGCACTGCAGATGAGACCAGCAGCAATTGCCAACAATACAATAGCATTCAAAAAATCAAAATCATGCAGAGAAATAAAATTCAATTTCATCCTTAACATAATCAGAATTGTAAAGTAAGCCCGCCGAACGGCGCAGAAACAAACAAAAGCCCCTGTCGGCAGAGTCGCCCGAATTTTGCACATAGATCCTTCTTGTATGTCTAATTTTAATCAACCAGATCTAATCCCCAGATATTCAGTCCCCTCTTTCCTTACATCGACAGTTCGACACTCATCATTAATTCGCCTGCCTACGATCAGTCATACAGTTGGATCGATCTATGCCAAAATTCACACACACACACACACACACACACACATTCACAGTGTATGAACTATGAAGTATGATTAATGATCAATGTACCTGGGCAAAGAGCAATTGTCGGGCTGCCACCTCCATTGCTGGTACTTGTCGTCTCTGCGGCCGTTCCTGCCACATGTCACCTGTAAGGTGAGGAATCTGCACTCCTCCTCATAGTACAGCGGGTAGCTGACATTGTCGAAGACCCAACGCCCGGTGGAGAGGTCACAGGTATCAGGCGGGAGGGGCACATGGAGCCTGGTTTCGTTGAAGGGGAGGCGGGGGCGGGGCTTGTGCCTGACGGCGCGCACGTAGATGAGGTCCTGTCGGATGCGCCAGAAGGAGAGCTCGGCGAGGGCGGCGAGGTCCTCGCCGTAGATGCAGATGGCGAGGAAGAAGATGGAGAGCGCGGCGACGTAGAGGGGAATCTTGGTGGTTTTCTGGAAGTAGGAGGCGAGGTGGCTGGTGAGCGTGGAGGGGTCTGGGAGGCCGGAGCGGGGTGCTTTCCGGCGAGGCGTTGTCATTGAATTCGATTTGGTTTGGTTTGATCTTTTGAGAGAGAGAGAGAGAGAGAGAGAGAGAGAGAGAGAGAGAGAGGGATGGTGTGAACTGTGAAGTGAAGGCTGAATCCGTGGAAGGAAGGAAGAGAGAGAGAGAGTGTGACTGAATTGGAGTTTGGTGTTTGGTGCATGAGTAGTTGGAGTGACGGGAATGAAGTGGCTGGTGTAGCTTTTAATGCCTACGCCGCAGCTATCATTATTCATTAATGCCTACGAAGTCGTTTTGTCTCTTTTTCTTGTTTCTAAGATGAAACAAGTTTATGAACAGACTCTCATATTCTCTGTTACTTTGACGGGACAAAAGTAGCATGAAGGAAGGCCGAGAGCACAGAGACTCGGAGACAACTTTTAATGGAAAAGTAGCTTCGTCAAAAACTCAAAATCCTATAAGCCTAATAAAAACATACTCTTTTCATTTCTTGTCAACGTACTAAGATGCTTTTCCTACATAATTCGCCAGGAAAAAAACAATAGTAATATTTTCATAAATTTTAGAACTATTTGATCAGATTTTTAGGATTCGTATTCAAATATGATATATCAAAAATATTGATATTTTTTAAATTAAAATATATTGCAAGTGATAGCAATAATAACATCGGTAATAAATCGTGTATTATTTGTAGAATTTGTAAAACTAACCAATAGTGTATTAAAGTATCAGACGAATTATTTATGTATAAATATAGTGTTTGATCCATGATTTATTGAACACGTTGTCGGATACACGTAATATTCAATAATTATTACCATCTTTGTCAACAGTCTAACTGTTCAATTGAAAATAGAACTAAAAAAACGAAAATAATGAAGATAAGCTGAAAGTCTTTTTTTAATACAATTTTTATTAGTGTTGAATTTTAAAATTATGACCTTTCACCTGGAAAACATTATAAAAAACATTACATGAAATCATAATTTATTGCGTTCTCAATATTACGATGACATTATTTTTTTTCAAATAAAAAAAGGAATAGTGACATAAAGTTTTATGAATATTGCCTTTTCTTCCATTGAACGCAAGGGCCAAATTAATGGGGCTGTTGTGTAAAGTATGGAGTTGTTGAGTATTATTTGGGAGTTGAGATTAATGACTTTAATTTGTGGTTAAGTTCAGTTCCTCTCCAATATATAGCAAATATTTTATTCACAAAATAATACATGCATGAGCATGCCCTGAAGAGGTTCATTTTGGTCCTATGATGAAACTCAAATTCTGATTAATTAAGATTGAAATGCATGTTTAAAGAAGGCTTTATCTGAATAGATCAATCACAAGTAAAGTAACATTTTAAAATCCATCTGATTAAAATGCTTAACAAAGATTGCTTCTCTTATTGCCCAATTTATTGGTAATAAATGAATATCTGTGAAATGCTTCATACTATTGAACCTAATTACGTACCACACCAACTGTTGTGATGTGTATCTTAACTGATCAATCATGGCAATTGCATGCGAATCTAATTGTGATAATATGATTTATGGACAGGTCTCCCCCCCCACATACAACCATATTGTTCGATTGACGATGAATTAGTAATTTTAAAGCATTGTTGGGTCGATGCATAAATTGCACTACTGTCTGTAATTTTTTTTCTTTTTTACAATTGCTTATTTTTATTTTTCGTCCGTCGCGTTGAATGAACCTATTGCATTTTAATTTAATTTATTTCGCGTAGAATTTATTTTTGTTAATTAGGACGATGAAATTAATAGCTACTGCCGACCTAACTACAACAGGGGCCTAATAACTATCAAGTAGCCAATTAAAATATAAAAAGCAAACAACGCAAAAACCAAAAGAATACAGTTATACAGGCACCTCTCAATTTTTATTATTTAAAATTCACTTTGATTACCAGAGAGACTTAGTTTTGATCCTAGTCTGAGTATCCTTGTTAAAATATAGGCAGCATTAGTTGCAATTAATATCTTAATTGTTAAATCCCCATCTCCTTTCCTTTTCTTTCTGAGATCAAAATGTAGATTCAAGTCTTTAAATATTAACGATAAACTTTGTTTGGGATTAATAAATAATGTCTTAGTTCAAAAATTACTTTAATGATGAAATGAAAAATTCGTTGTGATTTCTGAATAAGTTCCTATCTAAAATTTCAATTTCAAATATGACCAACTATTAATATTAGGTAAAGGTGAGATCAAATTCTATTATTAATTCATAAGTAAATGAACCAAATAACATAGTTCATTTTTTTTTCTCTATTTTCAAGGGCGGGGATCCCTTGATAACTAATGATCTTGGCAATCTTTACAATTTTAACAACCAATCTCATATAAATTCATAGAAACAAATCTTGGATTTGAGAAAACTTTACAAACATGCTCTTGAACTTATTGATTTTTGTGATTTAATTTTCATAAAAGTTAAGTATCATTTGATATTCTATCAAAGAATTATTAAAATTATATGATAATTTTAACATTTTAAATTTAGAGTGTGTCTAGATACACCATTTTTTTGGGAGAACATTTTGAAGTGATTTGACCCCATGGTGACTTGAAAAATAATATGGAAATAAGCAAATGCACATTTTTATTTGAAAATTTATTTATGATTCAGAACTAAATGATCGATTTGCACCTTTTAAGTTTCACATGGTAAATTTCAACTGTTTGGTCAAAATTTATTTCGGCCATTCAATTTTTTAAGATTTAATAATTTTTTAAGATGTAATAACTTTTTAAAATTTAATAGTTTTGATGGAATATCAAATGACACTTAAATTGCATTAAAATGGAATCGTAATCAATCCATGAACTCAATATGTTTGTAATTTTTTTTTTAATTTGTATGAAATTGATTGTTAAGATTGTCAAAATTATTAGGTGTCAAGGAGAATGGAGATAAAAATAACTTAGGATCCTATGCAACCCTCCATTTGACTCACTTTTTATGAGATGAATGTTTTAATTAGTACTTTTAGGCTCTATTAGGACCATTGCCATGTATGAGGGGGGAAGGGTTCGAACGGGACATTAATTGGATCTGTTTGGCCGTCTGAGTATACATGGGAAATGAAGTGATGTGGGTCATTTTTTCCAACTCAACTCATAACCCGTTCCGTGAACAATGTATGAATTTGAGTTTGGATCATTTTTTCCAACTCAACCCGCCAAACATGCATAAGATGTTGAGCAGAAAATAATTCAGTCTGATTTATAAAACATTATACGTTTGAGAAGAAGAAAGAGAAGAGATAATTTGAAGAATGAATTTCTATTCTCATTAACTCATTTGATTACATCATGTATAGTATTTATATCTCAATTAGGAAAGAGACTAGAATCTTCTAATGAATGTACATGAACTAAGTCCTAACTACCTTTCATAACAATCTAACAAACTAATCATTGTTCATAACAGAACGCCGTAAATGCTTTAGGGTCCTGTCACCTTCTCCATTGTTCTTGAACATGAAGCCTCCAGTAGTGTATTATCTCAATAGCCCCCTCAAACTTAATGGCTTGTGAAAGACAGTGAGTTTGTCTCGGAGTAGCTGAAACCGCCCTTTAGGAAGACTCTTCGTTAGAATATCAGCTATCTGATCTACAGAGCACAAAAAATTTACCGAAATTTGTTTGGATGTTAACTTTTCTCTGACAAAGTGAACATCAAGCTCTATATGTTTAGTTCCAGCATGAAAAACTGGATTTATAGTTAAGAACGTCTCAAATTATCACACCATAAAGAGGGTAATTGAGTGAAGTAAAGCTTTTAGCCAAATAACTTCTGACGTGGTAACTGCTAAACTACGATATTCAGCCTCAGTTGAGATTCTAAAGACAGTATGTTGCTTTTTGCAAGACCGGAAAATAAGATTGGGACCATAGAACACAACAAAACTAGTGGTTGATCTACGATCATCAAGGCACCCAGCCCAATCAGCATCACAATAAGCATTGAGTGCAAGATGTTTAGATAGTTGAATAAGAAGGCCCAGCTGAGTTGTGCCCTGAATGTATCTCATGATCCTTTTGACAACTTTCCAATGCTCATCAGTGGGATTAGCTAGAAATTGAGATGCTTTGTATTTACGGCAAAAGCCAGATCAAGTATGGTAATAGTGGCATATTGCAAAGCACCCACCACTATTCTGTATTGAAAGGGATAAAAAAGAGGGGTACCATCCAGTTTGGAGATTTGAACACCAGCTTGCAAATGAGTGGTACAAGCTTTGCTCCTGTCATGAAGGCCCTTGCTACTATGTTTTCTAAGTACTGTCTGAGTAAGATACAAGCCTTTTGCATGTCTGATGACCTCAATACTCAGAAAATAGGATAAATAACTAAGATCCTTGAGAGAGAGCTGACTGGCAAGAGTTTGAATCAGAGATGAAATTATCTTGGGACTGTTGTCAGTGATTATTATATCATCTACATACACCAGAATATAAATGATTGTACCTTTGGGGTTGAAAATGAAGAGAGAGTGATCAGATTGAGAAGGAGTGAAAGAGTTTGCTGTCAGAAAGGATTTGAGTTTGTTGAACCATGCTCGGGGGTCTGTTTCAAGCCATACATAGCTTTTTGAGTAAACATACATGATTTGGATGAACACTGTCAGCAAAACCTGGTGGTTGGGTCATGTAGATTGTTTCTTTCAAATCTCCATGCAAGAAAGCATTGTTTACATCTAGTTGATGAAGAGGCAAGTTGTGAGAGAGTGCAATGGTCAACACAATTCATATGGTAGTGGGTTTAATCACAGGACTGAATGTATTAAAGAAATTAACTCCTTCTTCTTGTGTGAAGCCCTTGGCAACCAACCGGCTTTGTATCTCTCAATGGTGCCATCCCCTTTCTTTTTGATTTTAAAAATTCACTTGCAACCTACTATATTAGCATGATCTGGCAGTGGTACCAATTCCTATGTAGAATTTCGAACAAGGCATCAAGTTCTAAAGTCATTGCTTGCCTCCAGTGATCATGTTTGATTGCCTGAGTATAACAAGTTGGTTCAAACTCATTGCTCTCTGTAGTAATATAGACATGATGATCTTTGAATTGTTTGGGTTTGAGGTTGTTTGTCTATTGTCTGGTGACCATGGGATGTTTGGTTGGAGGTGTGTGGTGTGGAGAAGAAATAGGTGTGGCTGGAGCAATAGTTGGAGATGTAGATGAAGTAGGGGTATTTTGGTCATTAATGTAGTTAGAAGAAGGAATGATAGTGAATGGACAGTTTGAATTGATGAGTGGTGTTGCAGAAATAGAAGAGAGTTGTTGATTATGAAAAGGAAAAGAATTTTCATTGAAGATCACATTTCTGGACACAAGGATCTTGTGGGTTTGAGGTTGAAAACATAAGTACCCTTTGTAAACGTTGGAGTACCCAAAAAGACACATCCATCTGATCTTGGCAATAGTTTATGAGAGTTGTATGGTCTGAGTAAAGGATAGCAAGCACACGCTAAGGTTCTTAGAAAAGTATAATCTGGTTTTTGAGCAAAAAGTTTCTCAAATGGTGACAATAGCTGGTTTGGTTTACTAGGCAGCCTGTTGATCATAAAAACAGTGCCGACAAAGATAGTGTCCCAAAAGTGGAGGGGAATATCTGCATGATACATATTGGCCAGTGCTAATTCAACAATATGTTTGTGCTTTCTCTCAGCTAGACTATTTTGCTGAGGCGTATATGGACATGACACTTGAAAAAAAATCTCAGGATATTTAGAAATGAGAGGTTCAAACTCAGTCCCACCATCACATTGAATCACTTTTATTTTGACAGATAACAAGTTTTCAACCTTATATTTGAACAAACTGAAGATATCCTTTACATCAGACTTATGAGCACAACAATAAATCCAACTGAATCTACTAAATTCATCAGTGAAATGAATGTAATATTTATTTCCCTGATGAGATTGAAGTGGTGCTAGCCTCAAATATCAGTGTGGATGGATTGTAGAGGAGAAGTAGCAATAATTTGAGAGGGTTTGTAGCAATAATTTGAGAGGGTTTGTAAGGTCGTTGATGTGCCTTTGCATTGCTTCAGCTTGAACAGAAGGAGACAACTTTATTTGTCATAGGAATAATATTATTTCTTCGTAAGAAATCTATAAGAGAAGAGGAGCAATGACACAAACGATTATGTCAGACAATAGAAGAGAGGTGAGAAGCATGAAAGACTTGAAAAGGTGCCTAGCTGCCTTTATGCAGTGTGCCATGGAGCATAACCTCTTGAGTTGTTTGGCCCTTAATAAAGTAAGAAGTAGGTGAGAATTATACCAAAACAGCATTATCTCTGATCAATTGAGATATACTCAGAAAGTTCTTAGTGATTGTAGGCACATACAACATATTGGTTAAAATTAATGATTAGCCAGATGTTTTAAGATATGCAGTTCTAGTGTGAGAGATAGACAGACTTGCACCATTGCCTACTTGATCAGTACCACTGTAGATTTCTGAGGAAGAGAGACAATTCAGATATGACATGACATGTGTGGAAGCACTTGAATCCAGGAACCACTGAGGAGATGGAGTAGCAGTTGGCTCAGCAACTAAAACTTGATGATCTTGAGAAGATGCACCTGAAGTACTGGTGACAGATACAAGTGGTATGCCTGAGTAGGTAAGATCAAAATAGTGATAGCACTTACCTGCAAGATGACCCCACCTGAAATAGATCTGTCACTGAACATCTTTATTTTTTGAGAAATTTAAGTGTCTTCCACGACCTCTGCCACGATATTCTTTGCTTCTATTTGAATTGTATCTACTCTAATTTGAATTTTGTCAAGACTGATGCTGATTGGGAGGTTGCTTACCAAAGATAGAGAGCAGAGGTGTCAGAACTGTGCTAGAAGAGCTATTATGCAGACTGAGACTTTTGATTTGAGTAGTAAGGTGTGGCATAAAAGATGAATGAGATATGAGATTAGCTTGAATTCTAGCCTCATGTGCTAGAAGGAGAACTTAAAGTTCAACCATGGAGGGAGGAGTTGCTCTCATGGAAATGATGTCACAAAGCTCTCAAAATCATACCCTAGGTCTTGGAGTGTGTAAAAGACTAACTTATGATCAGATACCTCAGATCCAATACTACGCACTCTATCAGCAATGGACTACATGTGTTGAAGAAACTGAACACATGTCAGTCCCCCTTTGTGAGATATTTGAAGTTGTAACTTCAATTCAAGACTTTTGACAATCGACTGTGTGTTGTGCATTTGATGCAGATTACTCTACAGTTGCGAAGAGGTTTCATAATTCATGACTTGTGCTAGAATAGAGGGAGAGATCGACCTAAAAATCCATGCTAGGATTAGTAATGTATTATCTCCAATATGATTGATTTTTTTTTCCCAACTGACTATCACATCAATGAAAACCCACAAATTACATCATAGTAACCCATGCCCATATTTTCCATTTCCATTCTCAAATGGCATCCGAACATGTCAAGTTCAAAAATTCACAATTCTTAGACTATCTTTCTAAAATTTGAATTCAGATCATCCAACTCCGAGTGTAGGTATGTATATGATATATTTTTTTTTAATTTCTATTTTATATAAATATGGTTATTGTCTATTGTTATGAAATTAGCTTCGTTTAGACCCTTTTGATGAAAAGGGGTCCATAATGTGGTATGCATAATGGAAGCTTCTAGAGAAATGATTAGAATCATAAATTTTGGTTCACGTGGTCCTACGCAGAGCTTTGAGCCCTTTAATTAGTACTTTCCCCTCTTATTGTTAGTCTTAGTACACAAGGTCTCGGATCTGAATCAGATCTATCATCTACAGATTAAAGTAACTATTTCTTCATTCTATTTGTTTGGACTCTCGACCAGGTGTTTTGTCTTCTTATCATTATTATTTTATTATTTTCCTTTTTTTGAAAAACAAAATGATCCGATCCCGACTGGATTTTAAGTCGGATTGAATTTATTATTTTTTTTGTTGACAAGAACCGATCTGAGCAGGTTATATATTTGATTCACTAAATTTGTTAGGATTAATCTATTTTATATTTATTCATTAACTCTTCAATAATTATTAATAAATTATGAATAAATATAATATATTAGAGAATTAAAAACTAAATATAAAACTAAAAAAGAATTAAAAGATAAATATAATATTAATTATTTTTTATGACCAGCAATGGACTGGTACTATCATGAAGCGCATTAGTACCATACCAGATAATTTATGCACCTTTATCCTCTACATGATTTCAAAATTTCTAAAACAAAAAAAAATTACACCAAAATAGTTGTATTTATGCATCTCAACAAAACAGTGTATCGGAAAGGAAAAATAGATATTTATTGAAAATAACAAGAGTTCTTTTATTTTAAAATTTTCTATCTAAGAAATATTGGTCGGATGTCGTATTAACCGCAACATATTTGATAAATAGACCGTCAAGTCAAAATTTAAAGTATAAGAGTATATTGAAAATTCTTTACAAAAAAAAAAAATTATGATTGATCATTTGAGAATATTTAGATACAATTGCTACGTACATAATTTACATGAGATGTGACGTTGAAAGGAGTCTTATTTCAAAAAAATAGGGAAAGAGATTTGATAGGCCCTTGAAAGTCCTAGGATGGTGGTATTGAAAGGTTAAAATAGTGCAAGAATGTAAAGAACCTAAGGTAGAAATGTATAAACCAATTTGAGGCTTAATGTTCAAGTGTAATGGCAGCGGAATACAATTTAAATCAATTTAATTCTCACAAGAATATAACAATCAAAGAATTATGAGAAAAAAAAGTAAAGATAAAATAAGAACACAAGATGTAACAGAGTTCGGCTTTAACAATGCCTACGTCTCCGGGACTCTCAACCTCTAACAATTGAGGTTGAGCCGATATATTAAAAATTTTTTTTACACTTGTAGAACTTGGTCCCTTACAAAAATGGACTGCCAAGCCTATCGGTAACAAGAGTGACAACACACTCAAAAAGGTGAGTGACAACACATTCAAAACAAGAAGTGAGTGACAACACACTCAAGAAAAGGTGAGCACTACAGCTCAAGAGAATGTTTTCAAGAAGATCACGAAGGATCAAGTTGGGAGAATAGAGAGAAGCTAGATTGAGCTTGAACAAAGATTTTGCTAATTGAGTGTTTCAATCTCTTGAATTATCTCTTTCACTTGAATGTGGCTAGTAAGCTCTCTGGAGTAATGATTTAGCTAGATGGATCAGATTCAATTATCTTATTAGTGAGAGTGGTGATCCTTCTTAAAATAGATCTTCTGAAACAACTGAAGAAACTATTTTTCGACCTGAACCGTTATAACGGTTTACGAATCGTTATAACGGTTTAGAAAGAATAGTCGTTGGATTAACTGAGCTGAAAAGTTATAACGATTTATCAAATCATTATACATTTCATAAATCATTGTAACGATTACAGAATCGTTATACGTTTCATAAATCATTGTAACGATTACTGAATCGTTACATAACGATACGCTCTAGTTTCTTTGAGAATATTTCTGCCTTAGACTATTTTGTGTATTGAGATGAACCGTTATAACGATTATTGAACCGTTATAACGATTCTCTGGGCAGAAACATTTTTCTTATTGTTTATGCTCAATTTATCTTGACCAATTCAACCCAGTTTGAGTCTAACTAAACCTAAGTCTAATGCAGTCTTGATTAAGCTCTTGTATCCCAGCACTAGTCTTGGTTCTTGTGCACTAGTCCATTTGCATGTTAATCCCTTCACAAAACTCAAACAAGATAAATTATAAAATTCAAGATTGTTTTGCAAATCGATAAATCAAAGAAGATGTTAAGTGTAACAATCTCCCCCTTTTGTCGATTTGCAAAACATGCATGGGTGCATAGATATAACATATGATGTGGATTTCACCCAAAAACTTCTCTCCCTTTTTGGAAATCGGGCAAAAAGGTGCGAATAAAGAATTTATTTCAATTTAGCTCCCCCTAAATTGATTGCTCTCACTTAAAGTATGCACCGTGTATAAGATAAAAATTGAAAATACTTCCAAAACAATAAAAAATATAATTCATTCAAAAAAAAATTAGCTAACTCCCCCTAAATATGTTACATATATGATTTGAAGGGAAGATTAAGCATTAAGGTCTCTAATTTTTAAATTTTAGGAACCCAAACAACATTTGCGATGTTGTTTTCTTTTCTAAGTTTGTAATCAAGTGAGATATGACCAATATGACAACAATAATTGTAAAATATACATGTTTGAGACTTCTTACTACCTTTAACAAATATATTTTGGTAGCTTTCTTTTAATCCTTGAGCTTGAGTATTGGGTTTTTCTTTAGAAATATTTTTATATTTTTGAGAAACAACTCGTTTATGCTCATATATTTGAGCTTTGGTTTGAAAATTATTTTGATTTTTAAACTCATAAAACCACCCATCGGATCCTTTAAAATATAATTTGTTTGACCAATTAGGATTGAAAAATGTAGCATTGTTGCTTTAAAAATTCATTTTTTCTTTGTTAATCTTTTTATTAAATTGCTTATATTGAAATGCATAATTGTGTTTCTTATTGAAAGATTTAGTATTAGTAGATTTCATAATTTTTGCATTCAACCTTTGACATTGTTTCTCTTTTGATTTAGGACAATTTGAATTCTTAGAAGATTTCTTGCATCCAAGACCCGACTTGTTGCTAGGTCTCTGACCTATAACTTTGTCTAAATCCATTGAAGTAATGATTGTTGAAGTACATGAGGATTTTAGTGCCCTATTTTCAGTTTCTAAATTTTGCACTTTCACTTTTAATGTTGCAACTTCACCTAAGTGCATTTGACAATTTTTTTTCAGATTTTGTAATTTAAACTCATAAGATTGAATCTTTAACTCAAACTCTGAAATTTTATTTTCAAGTCTCTCATTTATTTCTTTTTGAGAAGATGAATCATGAGTATGACTTTCTAAACTAGATAAAAAAGATTCAATTACATCCTCATCATCAAAATTATTTACATTTTCAACACAAAATTCATCATTTTCAACAAAATCATCATCACTATCATCCCAAGTGGATGTAGTGCAATGTACTACTTGATTGTGCAATTAAAATTCTTGAGAAATTTGTACCTTAGGTGCAAATGAGTCCATCTTCATATTCTTGGATATTGCAATGTCGTGTAGGATCTCCAATGTGCACAAGTCGGTGATGTTGTTTCTTGCTACAATCTCATCAACATCCACCACGGGTGAGCTCTCCTATACTTCTTCCTTATGGTATGAGAAGCATATGCACGTCATTCTTTTCTTATCTCGCTCTTCATTGTGCTCCTTTTCTAGATTTAACATTCTTTCAAACATCTTCGTAATGACTTGATCATTCATAGAAGATGAGTTAGATGATGTCTTGCTCAAATAATGATGTGATGGAGATCTTTGAGCTTGAAGTGCGGTTTCTTTGAGTTTTGGTGTGAGCTCTCCGTTTTGTCATAACTTCTCCTCAAAGCATAAAAGATGAGTGAATACTTCTTCATGTGTGAATTCGCCAAGAGAGCCTTGCATTGCTTCTAAAGTGCTTATCATGCTCTCCCATCTTGGTCTTCTCATCATTGTCCTAAAAATCTTACCTACAATCTTAGAGTTAGACAAGGATTCTCCAACTTCATCAAATTCATTAAGAATATGCATTAATCTTGAATACATATTCTCAATTGATTCTCCTTCTTATATATAAAAATTTTTAAATTCGGGCTCTAGACCCATTAGTTTTGTTCTTTTCATTTGAGTGTTGCCCTCAAATCTATTTAATAGTGTCTCCCACATTTCACTAGCAATTTCGGTAGTACCAAATAGTATAGCAATCTTTTCACTAACTGAATTTAAGATAACATTGACGGCATAATCATTTTGAGATTTCAGTTCTTTGGCCTTTTGTGTCATTGTGAGATTGCTAGGATCATAATGTGGTATAAAACCATGTTGGACAACATCCCAAAGGCCTAGTATGTTGAGATAGTTTATCATACATTTCTTCTAAAAACTGAAATTTTTGCAATTAAGACCTAGAGTTGGGGTTTTTTTTACATGCATCAAAGAAGTCATATTGGACCAAAAAATACCACAAATAAAACAATTAAAACTGAGCTCCTGCTCTGATACCACTTTGATAGGCCCTTGAAAGCCCTAGGATGGTGGTATTGAAAGGTCAAAATAGTGCAAGAATGTAAAGAACCCAAGGTAGAAATGTATAAACCAATTTGAGACTTAATGTTCAAGTGTAATGGCAGCGGAATACAATTTAAATTAATTTAATTCTCATAAGAATATAGCAATCAAAGAATTATGAGAAAAAAAAAGTAAAGATAAAACAAGAACACAAGATGTAACGGAGTTCGGCTTTAACAATGCCTACGTCTCCGGGACTCTCAACCTCTAACAATTGAGGTTGAGCCGATATATTAAAAAGGATTTTTACACTTGTAGAACTTAGTCCTTTACAAAAATGGGCTGCCAAGCCTATCGGTAACAAGAGTGACAACACACTCAAAAAGGTGAGTGACAACACATTCAAAACAAGAAGTGAGTGACAACACACTCAAGACAAGAAGTGAGTGACAACACACTCAAGAAAAGATGAGCACTACAGCTCAAGAGAATATTTTCAAGAAGATTACGAAGGATCAAGTTGGGAGAATAGAGAGAATCTAGATTGAGCTTGAACAAAGATTTTGCTAATTGAGTATTTCAATCTCTTGAATTATCTCTCTCACTTGAATATGGCTAGTAAGCTCTCTGGAGTAATGATTTAGCTAGATGGATCAGATTCAATTATCTTATTAGTGAGAGTGGTGATCCTTCTTAAAATAGATCTTCTGAAATAACTGAAGAAACTATTTTTCGGCCTGAACCGTTATAACAGTTTACGAATCGTTATAACGGTTTAGAAAGAATAGCCGTTGGATCAACTGAGTTGAAACGTTATAACGATTTGATAAATCGTTATACGTTTCATGAATCGTTGTAACGATTACATAATCGTTATACGTTTCATGAATCGTTGTAACGATTACATAATCGTTATACATTTCATAAATCATTGTAACGATCACTGAATCGTTACATAACGATACGCTCTAGTTTCTTTGAGAATATTTCTGCCTTAGACTATTTTTGTATATTGAGATGAACCGTTATAACGATTACTGAACCGTTATAATGATTCTCTGGGCAGAAACATTTTTCTTGTTGTTTATGCTCAATTTATCTTGACCAATTCAACCCAGTTTGAGTCTAACTAAACCTAAGTCTAATGCAGTCTTGATTAAGCTCTTGTATCCCAGCACTAGTCTTGGTTCTTGTGCACTAGTCCATTTGCATGTTAATCCCTTCACAAAACTCAAACAAGATAAATTATAAAATTCAAGATTATTTTGCAAATCGACAAATCAAAGAAGATGTTAAGTGTAACAAGATTAATGTTCAAAAGTCAACTGATATTTTCACTTTTCCTTAATTACCATTTATGGAAGAAAAATAAATCCATATAGAAAATGAAAATATATCAACAAGCGAGGGCAACCATGAATGGGAGATAGTTGAAATGTCACAAATCCAAGAGAAAAGTGAAGAAGAAAATTTTAAGGATATTTCACTATGAAGATCAAATCGAGAGCAACAACCGTCAACGTGATTGAGAAACTTCATTACAAGGTACACTACTCTATTTAAGACTTTGTATCATTTGAGAATATTTTGTCTCAACATAAGGCCTTTTTAACCACAATTACAAAGGAAATAGAATCCAATACCTATGAGACTTGGCCATAAGAGAACCAAAATGGTGCAAGACAATGGAAGACGAACTAAAAGTCTTGGAGAAAAATAAAATTTGGACACTCTTAATATACTTAAAAGGCACACAGGAGAAAGAAATTTGTATGAGAAATAACAATACTAACAAAATATGTGGCTATTTCGATGTAGATTGGGCTAGGGATTTTTATAGACAAAAATTTAGTCACAAAGAAGAGCAAGAAATAAAATATTATAGCTCGATCAAGTATCGAAGTGGAATATTGAGCTATGACATCAACTACTAGTGAGTTAGTATAGATCAAGCAACTTTTAGAAGACCTTAGGATTCAAACTTCATCACCGATAAAAATATTTTACAATAATCACGCCACAAGATATATTGTATCAAATTCGGTGTTTTACAAGTGACATTGAAGTGGATTGCCACTTCATAAGGGAAAAAATTCAATCAAAGGAAATCGAGACATGACAAATTAGTGATGATTAACATATACATCTCTAACTTGAGGGAGAGTGTTGAGAGAAATGATCAATTTGGTGATTAGAGGGTGGAGTAGCCTCATACCCGTGAGGGTTATTATCGTCATTAGTTAATGTAAGAAGAATTAAAAGAGCTACAGAAAAAACAACAATGATATTTTTTTTGATACATAATAGTGTATCGTAAAATTTTTATACTGTTAGACAAATAACCATTAGGCAACAAGGTTATACAAGTCATTTCGTAATTTCTCTTCTTTTTGAGAACTGTTTAATAAAAGTTCATCGCAATTAAGCATTCAATCTTTTCTACAGTTAGATTGACGGGCTCAAGAGCTCAAAGCCCATGCTGAAGAACATGCAAGTTCATTAATGTTTCTTTAAACTTACACCTTTAAATGAATTAATCACATTTATGCCCTTGAATCAATTAGTAATTAGGAATTGATATGCAGGTAACTGATAGTTGATGCTAAATGCAAACAAAAGACACCCGCACACCACGCCTACAACCAAAGACACTTACTATTATAGAATGATCTTTGAGATGTGCTTCCCTCACGTAATTTTGAGACTTCTATTTTTTCCCAATTATAGAAAATTTATATAGACAAAAATTGCATTAAAGATTTTATGTATGATGGTATAGAACTCAGAAAGGTTGACAGGGCCTGGTGGGTCCAGTGTGGCATAGCGGCACTGGAGTGCATGAATCAGCATACGACCGCAGTCGCAGAAGATCCCTGCCTCCATATTGGCCGGTGCTGCCACAAGCACTAGCAGGAAACCAGGGGCGGATCTAAGGGGGTGGGATGGGTCGACCCCCCTAATTTTTCAAAAACGTCAGAAAAATATGTATAATTTCGTAAAAAAATAAAAATTTGTATATTTGAGCCCCTCTAATATTTTTTTCTCTGTAATAAATGTCTGACTCCTCCAGTCCCGACCTCTTTCAATCTAAAATTCTTACTCCGCCCTGCAGAAAACAAAGGAAGAATTATAGAAGTGGAAAAGTGGCACTGGCAGCTCCTAGCGTTACTATTGGGAGCAGATTGGTTCTCTAGACGATGCACTATCAATTGCCTCTCTTCATTATGCAGGGTTCAAATTGTTTCTTTAGAATAAAGCATAAAGGCTTTTATGTCCAGTTGCTATGTATAGTTGTATTAGTGATTTCCTGGTTCATTTCTCTGGTTGTACTCATGCATGGTTGCATGGTAGCACCAAAGTAATGTATAATTATTATTGCTAAGATGCGCTTATAGTTGTATGGATCCAAACATTTCCCTGGTTTTTATGTATGTTTGGTTAGAATGAAATTAATTAGAAATCCTTCTTTGAGTATTACAGAGCTCTATTTTTCCCTCTATAACTTCACACACATTCCTTTGTTTCTTATTCCGAATCCGTATCCGATTAGAGATCACAAGTCTGCTCTAAGGGCTCATTTGGCAAATTAAGGAATAATTTTGAAATAGCGGTAATTTTAAAAGAGCGATAGAATAGTGTCATTTTGGAAGAGTGATGGAAGAGTAATATTTTTGACTATTCGGTGTGAAAATATTATTTGACAGTTGTTAATCGTAATAGTTAAAATATAAATAATTATGATACTAACAATGATGATGATAATAATAGTAATAATCATAATAATAATATAAACATATTCATAATATAATAATAATAAATTATAATTATAATCATAATCATAATAATAATATAATCATAATCATAATCATGATAATAATAATAATTATTATAATAATAATATAATTAATTATAATCATAATATAATAATAATAATATAATAAAAAATATAATCATAATAATAAAATAATATAATAGTAATAATAATAATAATTAATCATAATTATAATATAATAATAATAATAATAAATCATAATATAATATAATAATATAATACAACATAATCGAACAATAATCGTTATTCCGACAAGAGCCAATCCGATATACCACATATAGCTTGATATAGTGAATTAACATCTTCCACACTCTTCTACTTAGTCTAAAATTCATTTGACAAATTAATTTATCGAAATAACAATATTATTCCTACTTTTATTATTTCATGGAGTGTCAAACGACCCTAAATGCATAATTACTAGTACCATACATGTCAAATTAAAAAGTCCCAATTTAGATTTAATTGGACAACTCACAGTTAGCTGAGGAAACAAAGCGATCAATGATCTTAACTGAACAATTCAGGCTTAATAATTGCATATCGGCTCTAAATTTGAGGCAAACTAAAGATTTCCCTCTATTTTTTCTTTGCAATATTTTTCATAATTGACAAAGGGGTAAATATAGAATCAACGGGCAGGCTGCCAAGGCATCAGCAAAGCACGAGGTTTCAATGTTTTTTTCTTTTCAAATTTTAGCTCAACAAACTCAACTCCAAAAGAAAAAAAAAGTTAATTATTGTCCAAATGTCAAATTAAGAAAGATGGTCTCACAATCACTAAACCTACACCTTAACTTGCCGACCAAAAACCCAACTGAACTGGACGGTGTTCGGCCCGTCTGAAGCCCCGCTCTTCCGGGCCCGGTCTTCAAACTTCTCTTGCATCCTTCTCATCCTCTCAGGAAGCCCACAGACGAAATCCCGGGCCTGCCTCCCCTCACTGCTTAGCCCGTCTTGCAAGTACTCCAACCTCCACCTCTTCACCAAATGCTCCACAATATCCGCATAGTCTTTCACTGTGTATACACCGAGCTGTTGCGCCACCAATGAGTAGTGCTCAAACAGCTTTGGGTTCCTTCCATCCTATTATCAAAATAAACAACTATTACTATTATTATTATTATTAAGTGACAGTTTAGTAAGTTTAGTCCATAGACCATGTACCAGACTACTCATGTAATATTTGATTTGATATAAAATTCTTGAAAGTTGGTCCGTACCTGCATGAGATGTGCGGGCATGGTGATCTTCTTACGCATCATGTCAGCGATGGCGAGCATTGCAGTGTTGGTATCAAGGTACAACAGTTGTTCTATGATAGCCTGGTACGCACGCTCATGCCGCTTCTCATCTGCGGCAATTGTGCCACAGGCACGAGCAAGAATCATGTCACCAGCTTCAACTGCCATCCTGGCAGTGTTCCCATGAGAAACTGCGGTAGCGCGCTCCTGAAATGATGTGTACACGAAACCCAGATATGGGTTGTTCTCAGTTCCAGGATCCTGGTTAAGAAAATGAAAATGATCTATTAATAACAATAAAGAAATTATTGTCAAACTCCCAAGTACATAAACTTAGGAATTAATAGCAAACAACATAGTACTATTAAATGTGTACACACCATTCCAGATCCAATAAGATACTGTACTGTTTTTTCTACCATCCGCATGTCTACCCGACCTGACAAGTACAGGTACTTCCCGAGCAAGTCTCCATGCCGGTTTTCTTCAGCAGTCCATGTCCGGGTCCACATGGCCCATGGGTCCGAACTGGCCCCAGTCTCATCCCTGACCCCATCAAGTGTGTTGATCATGGTTTGATATGTGGGCAATGCCTCCTCAGTTATCATGTCCCCCACAAGCACCACAAAGTACTCATCTGGCAATTCAGCTGTCCTTTCCCGTAGTGCTCGGACCTACAAATTAATTTCTTTAATTACTATACCAAAAGAATTGAGATCACTTAATACCTTTCCACAAAGTAATCAATAAAATTAAACAAATCTATAATTACAGAAAAATAGATCTCTGATCTCTATGATTTTGGATTGAGTTTCATTTCTAGCCTATCCCAATAATTTATTTGGGATTAAAGACTTTGTTTTTGTTGTTATTGTTGTATAATTATAGAAAAGTCTTAATTTGTTCTTATAGAGACATTCCAACCAGGAATTCCTCTACATTGGCATAACCATGCATACACATACTGGTAAAAATTGTAACCACCAGGACAGAACTTGTAATTGAAAAATTAAATTCATCTAATCAAGCTGCCACATCACATATATTGCATTGATATTTAATGATTATTAGGCTTTAAGTCAGATTGAACTACATTTCCACTTCCACTTAGGCATGATACATTACCTCCTCCTGGAATTCATCGGTGGGTTTGCTTGAATCGGGCAAGAAATCAGTCGGCTGCCAGCACTCCTCAACCGGCTTCAAAAGAGGCAGCAATGATTCCTTAGCCCATCCCTCCAGTGACTTGAAAATCTCCGCCTTCTCTGGTGGAAGCGAATGCGTCACACTGTGCCGAAGTGGCGGCACCGTGAGCACCGCTGCCACGCGGCATTGTCTCTTGTGTGGAGCCATCCTGAGTGCGGGGTTGGCCACACAACGGCTGATGAAGGTGTTGCAAGCTTGCATTGCTGATGAAACACTTGAACCGTTATTCAAATTGACAATGGATCCTCAAGCGATATGATACATTGTATTTTGTAATAAAATTTATATAAAAATAGAAATGCCCTTGTTTATTGGCAAAGTTACTGGGGAGGAGAGGATCTGAATGGTTTTGGGTAGGGGCGAAATAGTAATTTGAGACGTGCAACGTGGCTAGAAAAGTGCCCCGTTGGCCGTTGGCCGTTGTAAAACGTTGGGTGCTGTTGTTTGGATTTCTGTGAGCGGAGTTTATTGTTTATTTGTGTGTGTTTGTGTGCAGCCAAGCCAAGTGGAAGCACTTGTCAGTTGGTGCCAACTTTTCATTTTTTGAAATTAAGATGGTACCGAGTTTAGAAGGAAAAAGAAAGTGAAAGAGAAAGAGAAAGCGAGAGATGAAGAGACAAGAGAGGGATAGATAAGTAAGTATAAATATGGAGAAAAAGGACTGATAAATAAGTATAAATATAGAAATGAAAATAGTTACCTGGGAGGCTGAGGCTGGGAGTCATGGAGCGGAGAGGGAATTAAAATTAACACTCGCACAATAAAGAGAGACGGTCTCAGAGAGGGTGAGTGTGTGTGTGTCAGATTGTGCTGCTTGCTAGCTGCTATATAATATAAGGAGCAGTGCGGTTGGGGCAATTGCCACCTGGCCTGAGCGCTCACAAGTCACAACTAATAATAATTAATGGAATCAAGCGAGACTGCCTTTGCGAATCCACTGCACCCACTGGTTAGAAACCACAGAACTGAGAAACATACTTCAAACTTAAAAATAGGTCGTTTCATAATTTAGTATCTAGCCCACTTATGCTTCACTGGCAGCCCAAAATCAAATCTGGCCTGGATCCTATCTGTGATTTCCTTGCAAGTTATGCGGCTTCTATTTCTTTCCGGGGAACTGATATCAATTTTGACGGAATTATTATTTCTATCCCTTTGGGCAAAAAATTCAAGGGACCGGAATAATAATAATAATATTATTATTATTTCTATCCCTTTAGTATTCATTCAAATTTAGTATTCATTCAAAGAAATTAATTGAGAGATATGAGAGATCACAAGAAGTATTTGTTGCATTAATAAAATTCATGTCAGACTTAGTAAAATAGATATAAAAACCTAATTGTGCTAGGTATAAAGGTTTATTGTACAAAATATAAAGATTTTTGGATCGTAATATTGAGTTTGAAGAAATTTCAACACAAAAATAATAGAGACCTTATATCAGGGTGGATGTAAGATTCGCTCATATGGGGTCATTAATGAATTATAATAATTTATCAGATTTAAACCTATTAGCTAATTAGGTACTAAATAAAAAAAATCAATAATTTAACATACTACCTAAAAAAACTATCAAAATAATATAATTTTATATATTAAAATAAACATGACTTTATAAGTTGGTATTTTTGTATAATTTTTTTATTATCCACGATAATAAATATTTTTCTCAATGAAAGTAATCATACAATACGGAGGGTCAAATTATAAAAATTAAATTTAAAATCACTATTTTTAAAATTCAAAGGGGTTCAGCTGATAATATTATGACTTAATAATGTGAGATATAAGATTTTTATTTATTTATTGAGATCATATTTTTCATTATTAGGCAATAAATTTTGGTAAAATGCTCCATATAAATTTATCAACTATAAGGTTTTAAGATACTAAGAATACTTATTTTTGAAAATGTTATGAAATTGTATACCCTCTACAACTAAAATATGATTTATAACCAGTATTATGTGTTTGATCATTAGATTTTTAAGATGAGAAATAATAAATAAGATATTTTGTCTTAGAAATATTCGATAAATATTTCTGAATTATATACTATTCAAAACTAAAAATATGACTTATGTTAATATGTATTAATACATAAGATGAGTTGTCTTAAGACATCTAATGCTAAATCTTAAGACATGAGATGATTGTCTATTTTTATCTCTAATGCAAGTCATAAATAATATATGATAAAGTTTAATAGTTGTATGACTTACTAAAAAATATTAATACTTTATTTATGAGATCTTAAGACATAAAAATATGAATCATATGAAAAATATGATTTTAGATAAATTCTATTAGGACTTCATTTTTGAGTTGTTAAGATTTAAAATATTAAATATAAAGATTTGGTCTAAACAATATTCGGTAAATATTCAGGATTTTTATACTTCAAAGGTAAAAAAATAATTATAATATTAAATATCAAGATATCATATAATAGATTTTAAGACTTTAAATACTAGATATTAAATCTTTGAATATTATCCATAAGGCGATATGAAAATGCTTCAAAATACAGTCAACGTCTTTTTAATTAGGGCATAAATAGAGATACATAATTGAGGTAAAGTTAATCAGTTCCAATCATTTTATACCTTGGTGCAAGGGATCGTAAAGGAGAGTGAAGGGGCCGGATTTTTTTTTCTCAGTTCTTTATTTTTTTTTCAAAAGGACATAATTTTTATTTCGGATTCTTGTAGTACGTCAAGAAAAAAAGCACAAATGAATTATATCGTGCTAAAAATAAACATTATTTTAGGAATAAAATTGTTGTTAAAATACATACATGATAATTCTATCTTTATATTTATACATTTCTCTTTTCCAATTTATTTCACTTTTTTATTCCCAGTTCCCAAGATATAAATTTAGAAGAAAAAAAGTTATGAACTTTTACGCTGTGCTTCAGAAAATATCCCGCGAAGAAACGGAAAGGGAAGGGATGGAAGGGTTGAGAGGAGGGGCTACTCCCCAATTGGGGTGTAACGATCGGATGAAAATTCTTTAGAAATTTTATTCTTCGTTCATCTCGTCTCCCCTCTTCTCTCATCACCTCCCCTTCGCTCTGGAGCAAGTAACACAAAATTGGACAAGCCGGTCTCCTCTCGTTCGGAAGCACAGCCTTAGGATCAACACAAATGGACTAAACTATAATATACATAATACTAAATTTCTTGCGTTTCTCACTTGAAACTAATTACTGGCATAGACCTCAATATGCATTTAACTTCACGAAATTTAGAGGCAACTCCTAATATTGTGCAGTGTAAATATGCATGACAGGATTAAGAACTATAGTATTCCGTAATCATAGAACAACTCATAGTTCATCACCTTATCACTTTTGTGTTTTCAAATAATCTAATTTTCTACTTGCATCATAGAGAAGAAAAATTAAATTGAGCAAAGGAAGTTGAGGCAATAAATGTTAACTGATTCAATCAGAAAAATAATAGACAAAGAGAAAATAATATATATTGTTTGGTACAGCACTGCCTCTAGTATTCATTCTAGCATTCCATTATATAAAGCCGCTTAAAAGGAAGAAAGCAAAAGGAAAAAGGAAAAACAAAAGCAGTTCAAGCCGTAACAAGAACCATGAAGAATACAGACAATGATGCATCTCTTACAAAGCATGAACTCAACCAATTATAACATCAGCTAAAATCCAACAAAACTCATATCACGAGTTAGATAAAGAGCTACTGTCTCTCTATCTGAATCGTGACATGGCTAATATTGAACTCCCGTTTAATGTAGCCAATCACCTTATCAAGCACCACGTCCGCATTTGCATCCTGAGTGATTGTAACATGACATGCAAGCAACACTTTACCTACTGTAATTGCCCATATATGCAACTCGTGCACAGCAACTACACCTTCCAATTGGCATAACCCCTCTTCAAGCTTGGTCGCATCTATCTCTCTTGGGGTGCTTTCCATCAACACCTCCAAAATATCCCTTAGCATCTTAATTGTGGTGATTAGCACAATTACTGAGAAAATCAGCGTGCAAACAAGGTCGAGAATTTTCCACTCAGGCTTGTACCAAATGATGGCCCCGCCTACCATGACACCCACACTTTGCACCGAGTCCCCTAGCACGTGCAAATAGGCACTGTGCACATTTATATTCCTCTTCTTTTTCTCTCTTGTCTTCTTCAGCAATGGCTCGTTCACATCCTTCTGTGAATGGTTATGACCATGATGATGCGTTGTGACAGTAATGCCATCATGATCATGGCTGTGATGCCTGTGGATCTCATGGTCATGTTCATCCAGACTCTCATGGTCATGGTCATGGTCATGCTCGTGACCATGATCATGGCCGTGACTGTGGCTGTGGCCGTGGCCATGACCATGATCATGACCTAACAAAATTGCCATGATAATATTAACGACTAAACCAAAGGCAGCAACAGCAAACATGAGCACACCTTTAACCTCTCCACTTTCATAAAGAAGTCTTTGCACTGCCTCGTAAATTAAGATACCAGTCAGAAGCCATATGATTTGAATCGAAACCAATGCACCAAGAATTTCTATCCTGAAAAAACCGTAGGACTGGCGTGGAGTTGCCTCCCAGCCAGAGGCCCAGAGAGAGAACAGAGAGATGGCGAAGGCAGCCACATCAGTCAATAAGTGGGCAGCATCTGTCAGAATAGCCAGGCTATTGGCCTGTATACCACCCACCACCTCAACAGCCATAAAGAGTATGCACAGTATTATTGCCAGAAGCAATTTTCTCATAGAGGTGTCTCTCTCGGGAGTGGCCGAGGTGGAATTAGAGAGGTCACACGTCGCACCGGCACAAATTTTGGTGTTTTCAGGCATCTTGGAATTTTCTGCAACAGTGATGTCTATTGTATGAGATTGCTCGGACGGCTGTCCTTCCATCTGCAAAGTTCACTGAAATAAAATCAACAATTGCATTGCATGCATAGAAACTTCACTTTAGTTTTGATCAGAGCCTCAAATTTGCTTTTAAATCTCAATCTAGTTCAGAAAACTAAAAGGTTTATGGCATGAGACGCCCAAGAAATGTACAAAATTCACATATTCCCGGAAAATGAATGTAGACAGCTGAAAATTTATGGAGCAACGAAATTGATAGACTAGCACAAATTATGTTATTATAGCTGATTCTGTATTAAAGCTTTGATTCTATGCGGAAGAGCAATTGTGCTTGGCTCCGGTTCACGGACTGAATAGGGGCAAAAATATCTCTCAGACAAAAGAATTTAATACAAGATGAAAATCGGTAAAAAAAAAAAAAAAAACAAAGGGGGGTCCAGATAATGGTGTAAGTGAAGTTATGATAAAGACAAAGACGAAAAACAATTTTGATATATCGCTAAGCCAATAAACAGAAAACTCACGACTTTGACGACGACTAAACATTCAAACCCTAGCGGAGAGAAATGGAGAGAGAGAGAAGGGAGAAGGGAATCGATTGAATTTGAAAGTACCAACCTGAAATAAGTATATCTATGATATTTGATAGGAATCCAGACCAGAGCCCTTTTCTTTTCTTTTCTTTTCTCGTCTCTCTCCTCTCCTCTCCGGATTGAATCGAGATTCCAGATATGCTGCCGCTGCCTGCGACTTCTAACTTAAAAGATTTATTTAATTATAACCTGCCCAGTTTTCACTCATCTAAAAATAGTAAAAGTTTCTAAAAAAATAAAAAAAAATTGATCTATATTATAAAATAAAGATAAAAGACAAAAGTTATAAGAGACTAAAATTTTATTTTTATATTATCTCTTCTAGAGATATATGACAATCAACAACATACAAACTTCTATTTATAAGTTAGAAAAATATTATATAATAAAGAAAAAGTTAATACAAAATTAAATCTAGAATTAAGGAGGAGATAAAGAGAATGAAAACGTTCCATCATTATGAGAGGAGATGAAGGAAGTAAAACATTTATCATTAATATTTTATAACACTCTCCCTTAGATGTTTCGCCTTATATTATATACTATTAATATTGTACTACTGGACAAATATTAAATTTGATACTTCAAGACCAACTTGATTTAACTGATACTTCTAAATCAGTTATGTTGCCACATTAAAAACCTTACTAAGAAAACTCAATGAGACAAAAATTAGTGAAGGGAAAAATAGTGCAACGTGTATAATACTCCCTCATATTAATGTACATCTTTTAAGTGACGAATATCAATCTTATGTGAAAGCTACTCAAAAATATTTCTTGACAATGATTTTGTGAATAAGTTCGTCAAATTATCGTTTAATTTGATTTGTCAAACATTTATCAAATCATTCTTCTGTAAATCATGTGTTGAGAAGAACTTCGGTGAGATGTGCTTGGTTCTGTCACCTTTGATATATCCTTCTTTGATTTGAGAAATGTATGCAGTATTATCTTCGTATATCACCGTCGGGTTTTCTCTGACTGACTCGATACCGCATTCCTCTTGGATGTGTTGGATCATGGATCTTAACCATACACATTCTCGTCCAACATCATAAAGAGCAATTAATTTGGCATGATTTGATGATGTTACTGTCAATGTTTGCTTTCACATATCCGGATTGTGACCAAGTTTTATGCTGATCTGATAAATATCTTGCATCTGCATATCCAACTAGTTTGGACTTTATATTTTTTCGATAAAATAGTCTCATATCACGCATCCCACAAAGATAACGTAATACATGCTTGATTCTGTTCCAATATCGGCGTGTTGGATCAGAACTATATCTTGCTAAAATATTTACAGAAAAAACAATATCAGGTATCGTATTATTAACAAGACACATCAAAGCCCCAATTGCACTTAAGTATGGTACTTCAGGACTAAGAGCTTTTTCATTATTTTTTTCTCGGGGTCGGTAAGGATCTTTCTTCACATCAAGTGATCGAACAATAATTTGTGTACTTAGAGGATGAGCTTTGTCCATATTAAAATATTTCAACATCTTCTGGATGTAGTTTGATTGATGGACAAAGATACCATTATGAAAATGCTCGATCTGCAGGCCGAGACACAACTTTGTTACACCAAGATCTTTCATTTTAAATTCATTATTTAATAATTTTACGAAGTAATAGATAATCTTTTCGATCTCTAAGGAGACCCAATGATATTCGTGTCATCAACATATCGCAATAATTATAAAACTCGAGATTGATCGTTTAATAAAAACACATGGACTAATTATATTAGATTTATATCATTCTTTTATGAGATATTTACTGAGTCGATTATACCTATTCGACCCGATTATTTTAATCCATATAATGATCATTTTAACTTTATAGAATACATTTCTCGATGTTTTGATTTAAATGATTCAGACATTTTTAATCCTTAGGGACTTTCATATAGATATCATTATCGAGTGATCCAAATAAATATGATGTGACATCATCCATGAGATGCATTTGAAGGTTCTCAGTGATTGTGAGACTGATTAAAAATCAAAGAGTTATTGCATCCACTATAGGTGAATACGTTTCTTCATAATCAACTCCTGATTTTTGTGTAAAACCTTGTGCCACCAGCCTTGCTTTATATCTCACAATCTCATTTTTCTCATTTCTTTTTATTACAAATACTCACTTGTAACCTATAGGGTTAACATTTTTAGGGGTTAGGAATTACAGGTCCAAAAATATTTCATTTTTCAAGCGAATCTAATTCAGCCTTCAGGGCATCTTTCCATTTTGGCCAATCATTTCTGTGCATACACTCTTTTAAAGTTTTTGACACATAATCTTCCTCATTTATCACTTCAATTGCTATAGCATATGCAAAAATTTTATTAACATGTGTTTCATTTCAGTTCCATATTATACCATTCTGTACATAATTTATTGAGATCTCATAATCATTCGGTGCCTGAGTTTCTTCTGGAACTTTATCAACGACCTTTTCTCGGGTTCTACTTTCAATCTCTTCTGGGATTTTATTGACAATTTCTTCTGGAATTTTATCGGTAACTTCTGTTGGAGTTACACCAACTGCATTATTCTGCTCTTTTCTTTTTTCGTGGATTTTTGTCTTTGCAACCGATTGGTCTTCCACGTTTTCTTTGTATAGTAACCTCTGATGGGGTTATATCAATTCGAGCATGTGCATTTAAAGCCGGTATATGTGATTTAGTCACTCATTTTGTATCTGTAAATGCATCTGATAACTCATTTGCTATTCTTTGCAAATGTATAATATTTTAAAATTTCAGTTCACATTGACCACTCTGGGGATCAAGATAAGATATTGATGATACATTCCAAGTTACTTGATTTTTCAGCTTTTCTTTTTCTCCCCCTAAGATTGAGAATATTGTCTCTTCAAATTGATAATCAGCAAAATGAGTTGTAAAAATATCTCCAATTAATGGTTCTAAATATTTAATAATTGATGGAGAGTGAAAACCAATATAAATTCCCAATCTTCTTTGTGGTTCCATTTTTTTGCGTTATGGAGGAGAAATTGGAACATACACAACACAACCAAAAATTTTAATATGGGACAAGTTTGGTTCTCTTCTAGAGACCAATTGTAATGGAAAAAATTTATGAGATGCAGTTGGTCTTAATCTAATAAGTGCATCAGCATGTAATATGGTATGTCCTCATGCAAAAGATGGTAGATTATATTTCATAAGTAATGGTCTAGCAATCAGTTATAATCTTTGAATTAATAATTCAGCTAAACTATTTTGTGTATCTACATGAGCAACTGGATGTTCTACCTTAATCCCAATTGATATATAATAATCATTAAAAGACTAGGATGTAAACTCTCCGCATTATCAAGCCGGATACTCTTAATTTTATAATCCAAAAAATTTACTCTCAATTGGATTATTTGTACTAATAGCCTAGCAAATGCAACATTTCTTATAGCTAATAGGCAAACATGTGACCATCGAGTTGATGCATCAATTAAAACCATAAAATATCTAAATGGTCCACGTGGAGGAGAAATAGACCCATAAATATCTCCTTGAATTTTCTCTAAAAATAAAAGAGATTCATTTTCAATTTTATTTTTAGATGGCCTAATTATTAATTTTTCAAGAGAGAATGCCGCATATGATAAATCTTTTGATAATAGAATCTTCAAGTCCTTTAGAGGATGTCCATTTGCACTTTAAATTATTCTCCTCATCATAATGTTACTTGGATGACCTAATATGTCATGCCACATAGTAAACATTTTCGTGTCATGTAACTTCTGGTTATTGACCATATTTGATTCTATTGAACTTATGTTCGTACAATATAGTCCAGATGATAAAGCTTCCATCTTTTCCAATATGAACTTCTGACCATACTTAATCGTTGTAATTTGAAGATATTCAATGTTATTTTCAGTCATGGTTTTGATATGATAATCATTACACCAAATATATTTAAAACTTAGTAAATTTCTTCTAAATTTATTAGAGTATAATGCGTCAGTTATAATTAATTTTGTTCCTTCAGGTAATAAAATACAAGCTCTTCTAGAGCCTTCAATTAATTTACTAATACCAAAAATTGTATTAACATGTGTCTCTACAGGAGACAATTGAGAAAAATATTTCTTATTTTTTAATATAGTGTTTGTTGTTCCATTGTCTATTAGACATTCATCTCTAATACTTGTCATTGCTCTGCTGGAGCCTTCAATCATATTTTTTTCCTTTGAACAAAAAAATATATATAAGATCAAATTTAAAGAAACTAATTTTATTCATGAGAAACATAAACTTACAACATAAAACTGAACTAAAATAAATAAATAAAACTTAGTTCATAATATTTATTTCTTTATCAATATTCTTAAAGAAATCAGAAACATCTAGGTGTGTATCCATGAATAAACCACTTGACTCATTTTCAATAAAATTTATTTCTACTTCTTTTCTCTTTTTTTTGATGGATGCTTAGTAAAGTTCAACTAAATATTTGGGAGTACGACATGTGCGTGACCAATGATTTGTCATACCACATCTATAACAACTACTTTCAGACTTTTTAGAAGATGGTGAATTCTTTTTTCCTTTTATATCTCCCCACATTGTTGTCATTTGATTTGAAATTATGACCTTCACGTCGCCAAACATTATTGCGACCACGTCCACGACCTTTTTTGGGACCGCGATCACGTCCTCGACCACGATTTTCTTTAAATGATGTTGCATTCGCTTCAGGGAATAATGTCGCATTTACTTCAGGAAATGGACTAGAGCCAGTGGGTCGTGATTGATGATTTTTTATGAGAAGCTTATTATTTTGTTCCGCAACAAGAAGACATGCTATCAATTCTGAATATTTTTAAAAACCACGCTCCCGATATTGTTGCTGCAGGAGCAAATTTGAAGCATGAAATGTGAAAAATATTTTTTCTAACATGTCTTCATCAGTAATCTTTTCTTCGCATAATTTTAATTCAGAAGTTATGCAAAATATTGTGGAATTATATTCAACCACAGATTTAAAATCTTATAACCTTAAATGAATCCATTAATAATGAGCTTTTGGGATGAACACTTATTTTTGATGGTCATATCTTTCTTTTAAATTTTTTCACAATTATAATGGATCTTTCACCGTTAAATATTCAGTTTTTAAATTCTCATGGAGATGATGACGGAGGAATATCATTGCTTTGGCTTTCTCCCGCGGGGAGGCCTTATTTTCATCTTTTATTGTATCTCCAAGATTATTTGCGGTAAGATGAATCTCATCATCGAGAGTCCATGGGAGATAGTTCTTGCCCGATATATCAAGGACAACGAATTCAAGTTTAGTTAGATTTGTCATAAGGACTACAAAATAAAAATACTACTAATATTAATAAATTTAATCGAACATCCATTTATGAAAATTACTAAAGAAAAAGAATATTAATAATTTTAGGTCATTAAGAGAAAAGATTAGAGACATTACATTTATTTATTTATTTATCTAATTGATAACTTATGGTTATCATTTTAGTTAAATAAAATAATAACTTCCGGTTATTAAGTATATCGATAATTTCGGGTTATCAATTATAACACATTTTGATAAAACTTTCAATTATCAAATACAATGACTTCTGGCCATTAAAAGTATCAATAAATTATGGTTATTGAATAAATAAATAAAAATTCTGGTATTTACTTATTTTATCATTCTCTTCGGGGAATGAAAATATTAGTCTCATCTAATATAAGAACAATTTCATCAAGAAAATAAATATTATAATTAATGGTAAAATGATAAAATATAATCTAAAGTGTACCTCTTTTTAGAGACAATCTTACGATAATCTGATTATGTCGATCTCGTGCTTCTACTATAAAACAAACGTCCGTCAAAACTCGACTAGAGCGAAGTCGTGCTGATAACGTGTTATAAAATAAAGATAGAAGATAAAAATTATGAGAGACTAAAATCTTATTTCTATATTATCTCTTTTAGAAATATATGACAATCAACAACATATAAGTCTCTATTTATATGCTAGAGAAACATCATGTAATAAAGGAAAAAGTTAATACAAAATTAAATCTAAAATTAAGGAGTAGGTAAAGAGAATGATAAACGTCTATCATTATGAGAGGAGGTGGAGGAGGTGAAATATCTATCATTAATATTTTATAACAATCTCCAAAAATATTTCAATATGAAGATTATATTTAATGATTTGGATCGATCATTTGAACTTTTAAATTCGAAATACAAATGCGAAACAAAGAAAGTTTAATACTTTGTGAAACACCATAAGCTCACTCATTATATTTTATGCTGAATAGAAATTTAGAATAGACAATTTGAGGAAACATAATGGGTGTGTTTTGGATTTCTTAGAATAATATTGTTTTTAGAATAGTTTTTTCTATTTTAAATTGGAGCAACTCAAATATGATTTAATATTTTGGAATAGCTCTAGATTTGTGCTATTCTACTAAACATTTCAAATGTTAGTTTAGTAGAATTATCATAACTTTGAATTAATAAAATTATTTTTTTATAAAACATGTCATCACTCTCTCTCCAAAATAATAATATTGAATAATAAATAAAATAATAATAACTAATAACTAAAGATAATAATAATAAATAAAATAATAATCATTAGTATTAAATAAAAGTAATTAATAGTAGTATAAATAATATTAAATTAAAATAAAATAATAAATAATAATAATATGAGATTAATAACAATAATAATACAAAATATTAATTATTAATATAAAATAAATAAATTAATAATAACAATGCTAATAATAATAATAATATAATAATCATTAATCTTAGATAAAAATATAATTAATAATAATATGAAATAAATTAAGTAAGTATTAAATTTAAATAAAAAAATATTAAATAAATTAATAATGAATAATAATAAATAAATAATAAATTAACAAAAAAATATGAAATATTGATTTTTGATATTGAATAAAATAATAATCAATAATAATAACACGAATATGATGATAAATAAAATAATAATCATTAGTATCAAATGAAATTATAATTAATAATAGTACAAAATAATATTAAATAAGTATACATTTTAAATAATTAATAATGAATAATAATAAATGAAATAATAGTCAGATTCATAAAAATAATATGAATCAATAATTTTTAATATTAATAAAATAATAATTAATATTGATAACTCCTACATAAGATATGTATGTGTGTGATTTCTATCAAACGTTATCGTAAAAGGTGGCTATAAAGGTAGCTCTTCAAGTATACATAACTTATGCGGAGGAAAAGATGGTTTGCCAAAAGTACTATTGTCCCTCATATTTCTATATGAGTTATAGCATCACTGGGCCCCTTGATAGAGTAAGATTATCTGCTAGCAATATAATTACAAGAGTAATTATATTTGATAATTTACTCAAGATCAAGAAAAGATTAAGTTTGCAAGGATGACACATACCTACCTTGGCGATCGATAGCTATGGGACAAAAGAATTAAACACAAATAAATAATTTTCTTTGGATCATGATATTGTACAAGTACATCATCATCTGTGTAATTGGATGGTCATAGTGCATCTCGCGGATGCCTCCTATGATTATAGAAGTTAAAACGGTTTTAACTCTATTTACCAACATAACACGGATCCTGTCGGGTCACACCGTAAAGGAGTTAATCGGAGAATCTTATTGATTAATTATAAATTGTTTATAATTAATAATAAGATGGTTATAATTAATTATATATGATATAATTATATATGTCATAAAGATGACAAGAAGCAAAAATCAGATTGAATTTATAACGTGTTGGACACGTCGTATAAATTAATAGAAACAACAACCGAGAAAAATATAATTGTACATGACAATTATATATATTTGATTTGGATTTTAAATGTTAATTATGGATTTGAATTATGGGCCAAAAGCCCATTAATAATTAAAGCCTTAATTAATAATTAAAAGCCCAAAATCAGAAAAGCCCAAAATACAAAAGCCCAAGGGTATTTCGGTAATTTGGCCAAAAGCCCAATGGCAAACTTGTAAATTTGGACCTTAGATGACATCATGCATGACATCATATATGACATCATCCATGACATCATCCATGACATCATACATGACATCATCCATGACATCATCCATGACATCATCCATGACATCATCCATGACATCATATATGACATCATCCATGACATCATCCTCAAGGGTATTTTGGTAATTTGGCCAAAAGCCCAAGGGTATTTTGTCCAAAAAGCCCAATGGCGTTTTGGTAAATTGGATGAACTTTAAGGGTATTTTGGTCTTTTCACATTGGAACCTCCCTACTATTCATGAGGGTATTTTGATAATTTGTCAATCTCACATTTTCTATAAATAGAGGGGTAGGGTGAGAGAGAAAGCCACCCAAATCGTTCTACTTTCTCTCTCGGTATACGGTTGTTTCGAATTCACGGGATCGGTGAATAGTGTTTTTACGAAAGTTGCGGTATTTACGCACATTTGTGAAACGAATTCTTGCGAGTCGTGAATAGTACTATTTCGTCTTTTCTCGGGTGAATAGTGTTTTTGCGAAAAACGCGGTTTACGGTATTTCGGCAAAAGAAATAAGTCGCTCTCAGTCGGATCTGGTGGATAACCTACAGAGGCATCGGACGTTTGGTGCTCCGAGACAAGCGATTTTCATTCCAATTGAAATTTGGAAGCGAGGTATAACATCTTATATTAATCTATTTAATTGTTAAGTAGATTAATATTTTAGAAATCAATCATGGAGTAGATCAATAAAGGTTTAAAGAGGTGTGTATCTCTCGGTAATCATCCGACACATCACTTTAACCCTAAGCTTAAGTTAGAAGTAAAATAATATTTTACCGAGTCTTTTGTAAAGGATTAAATGTACGTAACTCTCGGTAATTATCCGACATACTTTAATCCCTAACTTAAGTAGAAGTAAAATTTTTGTTCTACGGTCTTTCCGCAACTTGAGCATTAACGGGATTTGGGCATTCCGAATTCCTACAATAACACCAATAGTAACTAATAATAATAATAAATAATTAATCATTAAAATATAAAAATGTCATAATTCATTATTTTATTTATTTCCGCTATCATTATTTTTAAATTACCATCCAAATAATATTTTACTAATCCAAAATAATAAAAATTAGCACTCTTCTCACATTTCTCGAGATATTACTATTCTTACACTATTCTCAATTGTTAACAAAAAGATATTACTCTTACAGTAATCCTTGGACCATCCAATTATTTTAGGAATTAATCAAACGGCGTGCACTGCGCCACCCCCACCGCTAGCTCTGACTGCTTGCATTTTTACTTGTTTCTTTATTTGTTTCTTTTTTTTTCTTTTCTATCCTATCTCTTTCGATGAAAAATTTTTAATCTAAAATTAGGATTTAGGAGGGATTGATGCAAAAGTGATTATCTAAAATTAGGATTAGGATTTACGAAGATATCTTAGGGGAGGCAACACCTCACCTTATTTTTATATTTCTTTTCTTTTCTTTAGTTTGACCCCAAATATTTTTCCTGTAAAGGATATATATTTGTTTAATTTTATACTCTTACGTGGAGTCTGTCCTTTTTTCTCGTCTTTTTTAAGAAAAAGAAAAAGAAAAAGACAACAGCTATGTCTTAAGAACAACATTTTTTATTTTAATAATTTTAATCATTGATATCTAATCACTAGAAACGCTAATCTAAATGGAAAAATAAATAATTAAATTTGAATTAAAATTTATAAGACCAGATGTAAATTCTTTAAAAAAAAGTGAGCAAAATAGGAAATAATTTGTATGCATTCACGTGTAAGGTGCTGACATAGGGATTGGATGCTATGATTGAAATATGCACAGAAAGAATATGAGAGAAAGGGGAAAGGGTCATCATGATTCATGCAGCTTTGCTGGGATTATTGTTATGTAATTGATTACGACTTCATTTAAAAGTAGCTAAAATATTCATAACAGCTACTTTTTCCTCTCTGAATTATTTACTTGCTCCCCTGTGAGAGGAATTTTTATTTGATATTCTACCGTTATTAAAAAGTAAAAACTTGAGCAACAATTAAAACAATTAAAGAGTTAGCATTTTAAGTTTTAAGAATGAGATTAGGAAATTGAATTCAAAATACAATTAAAGAGTTAGCATTTTAATGTATTTTCAGCATTATCAACTGTTGTTTGGATCATGCAAAGAATAACATACCGGTATGTTTGGATCATGCAAAGAATAGCATAAAAATAGAGGAATTGAGAATAATAAATGAGGATAATGAAAAAATAGTGATTTCTCGGTTAGCGCGAGGATAGTAAAAAGATGATATAATTCCGAATAGTAGAAATGTTATTTGAATTGTTTATTTGGAATAGTAATGGAGAGTTGAGAAAAACAATAATTATTCCATCTTCCTTTGGAATAGCAGAACAACAGCTATTTTTACTGTTTTGGGACAACAAATTTACATTTGATTGCACCGTTACTATTCATATTCCAAAAATAATAGCTATTTTTCTATTCCCATATTATCCAAACTGGTGCGTGTTTGGATGGTGAGAAATAGCATTGTTCTTAGAATATCAGTGTTATTCTCTGGTTAGCAATCATTAAAACACAAAAATAAAATCGAGAATAGTATCAGAACAATGTTAATTCGCTAAACCATAGGAAATATTGGGTTAGCAGATCGGTGCTCCATGCGAGTAGTGAAAATAATAATAAGAAAAAAAATTCTTTTATATTAAAATGAAGTAATATTAAATAAATATTATTATTAAATAAAATAGTAGAAAATAATTAATTATTTTAGCTATTCCCTCCGTAGTTCTCAAGTTACTATTTAAATAATATTTTACTAACCCAAAATAGTAAAAAAATAGCACTCTTCTCATATTTCTCGAGATATCATTAACCTCACATTATTTTTAACTACTAACCCAAAAAATATTATTTTTACACTAATCCTTTCACCATCCAAACAGAATATATTCCCTGAAAACCTTACTTAATGTTTCGAAATTATTATTGCTTTCCAAATACTCTTTGATTACGAAAAATGAAAGCTCTACCACCATTTAACTAAAGAGTAAATTTTGTGTAAGGTCACAGAATTTGTATAAAAAACTGTTTTAGTCACTAAAATTCATTTTTTCATTTTCAGTCATCAAATTCCACTATTGATCCAAGGATCAAAATTAGTCCATGTTAGACTTCCTTTTAAAGAAATAAGCGGATTCAATAACGCCGTTATTATTATTTTTGTCCCAAGACATCTCTACTGATAAGTTACTGGTACAGGCAAGCTGGTAAATGGATTATATATTTGCTCCAATTGATAAATAAATAAATAAAATCAATCAAGACCAGCAATTTATCAAAAACATGTGCCAGATATAATATATACCAGCATAACTAGCTTTAGTACTGGAACATATCTAACATCTATGGCAGCATGCACAAGCAGGATATTACTTATTTCAAAAAGGCCGAGTTCATAATCTGTTACAGAGGTCAACAAACATCCTTCTTGTTCTTTCCGCATCTTTTGGATCTGTTTATTTCTTTAACAGAAAGTATAACAGAGACTAATTTTGGATCAATAGTGAAATTTCATGATTGAAAGCAGAGAAATTGAATTTCAGTGACTAAAATAATAACAACAATAATGATAACAATAATAACGATGATGATTATCATCATCATATCAATAATAATGATGATAAGATGATTATGAGAATTACATTAATTTCTTACTATATTAAAAAAAATAAGTGAAGAGTTTTAAGAAACTTTTTTTATTGACTAAAATATCATCTACTTATATGTACAGTTGAAATAAAAACAACAATAAAAGTAACAAATACAATTGATTTTTTTTTACTACTTTTCCTCTATATATATATATTTTTAATTTTAATAGACTATGTTATTGTAAATAATTCTTAAAATGATCATAAGTGTTTAACAGTTTCTTGAAGTTTATGAAATGCAGATATAGAGCGTAAATAAAATAATATATGCATGAAGATCTCAAGATATAATTTGATAATATTAAAATTTTAATATATAAAGGTAACCAATATAGTCTTGAGATTTAACTGGTCAAAGCAGAGATTTTACACCCTAACCGTTGCAATGAACCTCCTAATCATTGTAACGAATTAAATCAATCATCTACAAAATTTATCCAAATTGCTCCATAACCTTTTATATCATAACCGTTGTAACGGATCTCACATCCATTGTAACGGATGACCTCGAAACAAATTTAGTCTCTAATCGTTATAGCGTATCACAATATCTATAATAACAGATTAAATCATTTATACATAAAATTTGGCCAAAAAGCTCTAGAGTCTATTCCCCTCATATTCGTTATAATGAATCTTACATCCATTACAATGGTTAATTTCGTTAGGATTTTCACGATATAATCATTACAACAGATATTATCGATTTCTTATCAATTTTGGTGTATCTCTATATATACACCTTTCATCTTCTCAGAATTTGACAATTTTGAATAGCCAAACCTTAGACATCAATTTGCATGAGTACAAACCTTCTTCTCCACTATGTTAAATCTTAAGACTTTATTGAAATAACTCAAAGGAAGTGAGAGAAATTAGTTCTTGATAAATGAGACTTGTATCTTCACACCCTGTTTATTTTTTTGGCCGACGACTGTCCTGTTACTTGGTGTAAGGGATCATAGGTTCGCTGTTATAAAACTTACTTGTTATAGTGACTCGATGCAATTGACATCAGTGATTGTGAGTCCCAGGAATGTAGGCTCATTATAGTCGAACTTTATTAAATCACATATTATTTCTCTTTCTCTTTACTTTTATTTGCTTATTTACTATGGTGAATTTAATATTAGACCCTCTAAGGGAAAGAAAAATGGTATTAGAGAAGGTTATATTAAATTCATCAGATGACACCATCAAAATTTGTGTAAGAACTCCCGGTCTTTGGTCAAACCTCCAAAAATTTTAGCCATTGAAAAAAGATCATGATAGATTACTTAAATATATTAAAATTTTGGGTGTGATAGAAAAATATTAGGTATCAAAATATAACCTGAATACAAATATACTTGCAACTGAGTCACTAATAGTAAAATGTGAAAAAGACAATGTGATAAATATCATTATAAATTTAATAAGTGAGGGTATAACCTTCTTGTTCGGTAATATAACCAATGCAAATGAAATGTGAAATACCTTGATTACAAGATATGAGGGTAATTCACAAATTAAAAAAGACTAAAATTATTGGATTTCATATCAAATTTGTGAATTTTAGGCTAAAGGACGGTTAAATCATAAAAAATATATAATAGACTTATACATATACAGAATGAGTTTGGTGAATTAGGAGAAACACTATTTAACGGAAAAGTTGTATGAAAACTTTTGTGTGTGATGATAAAAAAATCGAGATAGGAAGACTATATGAGCACATTGGAAGCAATGCAAGGGGTACAGATCGCTTTCATGTCGGATGAGGTGTATGCTCACTTGACAACTTTGAAGAAACCCTAAAATAAGTTGGTGAGCCTATACATGGATCTATAACAGTTGTATTTTCCACTCACAGTCATTCAAGCGCATCTAACTCTTAGTTCACAACTGTTTTCTTCGTACAAAGTCTTGATCACAAAGCTTTGAGTGATGCACTCCTCCTCTCCAAGATGTTCCAAGATATGCTAAGTTTTGAGTGAAAATACAATAAAGAATGAGAGGAAGAAAATCAAAAGATGATGTGCTTCGCTTGCCACGGGAAGGGCACACCGTCCAATCATGTTTCAAGTTATTCTCTCATTTGAAAAATAAGGAAGATGAGAGGAGACAAGACCATAATTCGATGTACAAGAATGATGGATACAAGAACAAAAAGAAGATCAAGGCTATGTAGATAATTTGGAGCACTTAGTTAGATAATAGTGACACTAACGATCTAAGTGCAGAGATATATATATATATATATATATATATAGAGTTATGCTATGGTTAGTTGCGAAGTATAAAATATTTTTGTACTTCGCATCGTATCTCTCATTTTTAAATTCAAAACACCAATCCGACCGTTAAAAGTGTTCTCTATATTAAAATATGATTGGAGACCAAATTTTTTCTATTTTTTTGGAGGGGATGAAAATACATTGAGTTTATGATTTTTAATAAGAATGATTTTCTAATCCTCAAAAAAATATAAAATTTGGTATTCAAATATATTTCAATATGGAGAACATTTTTAACAGTCGAATCAGTATTTTGAATTCGAAAATGGAAGATACGACGTGAAGTACAAAAATATTTTGTACTTTGCGACTAACCGTAGTATATATCTCTCTCTTTATATATATATAGAGAGAGAGAGAGAGAGAGTTGAGCTATGGTATTATGTATAGTACGGATCGCTTTTGTACTATAGATTGGTTCTTCCTTATCGAAGTGCAAATGAATGATCCAACCATACAAAATAATTTTCATATGAATATCTAGATGTAGACAAAATTTTATATTGTTTAGAATTTTTTTTACTATTTTTTAAGATAGTTAGATAATCACTTCTTTTGAATGACTCATAATAACTAAATCAAGTGATTTTCTAACTATCTTATAAAATAATAAAAATATTATAAAAAATATAAAATTTGGTCTACATTGAGATATTTATAAAAAAATATTTTATATGATTGGAGCGACCATTTAAATTTTAAAAATAAATAACTGATCCATAACATGAGAACGATATATACTATGCATAGTACTATAACCAACTCTCTCTCTCTCTCTCTATATATATATATATATATATGTTACACTTAACATCTTCTTTGATTTGTCGATTTACAAAACAATCTTGAATTTTACAATTTGTTTTGTTGAGTTTTGTGCAGGGATTAATATGCAAATGAACTAGTGCACAAGAACCAAGACTAGTACTGGGATACAAGAGCTTAATCAAGACTGCACTAGGCTTAGGTTTAGTAAAACTCAAACTGGGTTGAATTGGTCAAGAGAAATTGAGCTTAAACAACAAGAAAAGTGCTTCTGCCCAGTGAATCATTATAACGTTTAAGTAACCATTATAACGATTCATCTCGATACTAAAAAATACTCTAAGGCAGAAACATTCTCAAAGAAACCAGAATGAATCGTTATGTAACGATTACTGAACCGTTACAATGATTTTTAAAACGTATAATGATTTTGTAATCGTTACAACGATTTCATGAAACGTATAACGATTTGATAAATCGTATAACGTTTCAGCTCAGTTGATCAAACGGCTATACGGTAGATCAACGGGAAAATTTCTCTGACAATCCTACCGTTTGAAACTTAATCCGTTATAACGATTTGTAAATCGTTGTAACGGCTTTGTAAATCGTTATAACGATTGGTAAATCGTTATAACGGTTCAGAGCGAAAAAGTAAGTTATGCTTGGTTTTCAGCTCTTTATAAAAGGGACCATCTCTTTCTCCTATTGTTGTTGAATACACTTGCAAAATACATTCTTACAAACCACCATTAAAGAGCTTTGAGAAAACCTTGCTATACCTAGCTAAAGCTCAAGATCTTTGATCTAAACTTGTTCTAAACACTTATGAGATTTGAGTGATTTGCTCCATTGCTAAATCTACTTCTAGCGTTTGCTACTTCATTAACTTTAGGCTTTGTCTCTCATCCTTTGTGTGTAAGAGGACAAAGTTCGACCTTGTACAAGACTTATATTTGGTTAAATAGATCGGACCGGCTTTATTACCGTTAGACGGGAAGCCGAGGACCCGAGGAGTAGGCGCATAACGCCGAACCTCGTTACACCGCGTGTCAACTCAATCCTTTGATTGAGCATTTCTAAACTCTTTCTCTTTACTTTATTTCATATCTTTGGTTTAAGAAATTGTTTGTGCTTGATTGTTGTAGAACTTATTAAAATTGCAATTTAACCCTTGTACTTTTTACTAATTGATCAAATTAGTATTATTAGCTAATATATATATATATATATATATATATATATATATATAGAGTGGAGATAGCGTGAGCTTAAGCTCACGGAGGCTTTCGTGAGCTTAACTCAAAAAAACATATTAAATGATCTTAAAATTTTAATTTATCATTCTCATTAAATTCTTTATATGAAAATCTCATGGGATGCAAAAATTTGGAGCGTTTTGAGCTTTTTAAGTCGCCGTTTTTAATTTTTGAAAATGATGTTCAAGTATTGAATATATTATTATTATTTTTAGAGCTGATTTTTAAAAATTAAAAACGGCGACTTAAAAAGCTCAAAACGCTCCAAATTTTTGCATCCCATGAGATTTTCATATAAAGAATTTAATGAGAATGATAAATTAAAATTTTAAGATCATTTAATATGTTTTTTGAGTTAAGCTCACGGAAGCCTCCGTGAGCTTAAGCTCACGCTATCTCCACTCTCTCTCTCTCTCTATATATATATATATATAGCTAAACTTAGCTCTCATAGCACGAGTTGAGAAAGGTCCTTCCATAATCGATATTGATGGGATCATAACTAGCAAGAACATCTCACACAACAAGATAATTGACCCACTGAGGAACATAACCATGTTCAAAAATAAGGATCTCAAGTCACAACAACAAACTAGCACATCAACTTCTCTTCTTAGGACAAATGAGGTATATCTAAGCTCTTTTTATGATAGTAATGACTATAACTTTGATGAAAGGCATATAATAGATGATTCAAGCATTTCTTTGAGTAATGTGATGAAATAACAAAATTATGATAGGTTACAATCAATACTTAATGAAACTAACAATGTCATACTCATAAATAAGAAGTTAATTGAGGAGTTAAATGTATAAATTATCGAGCTCGAGTCTAAAATAAAAGAAGATGAGACTAATTAAAGAACTTAAAAATCAAAATAATTGTGAGTCACACCTAGGTAAGATAAGTCTATTAAAAATAAAATTGCAAAATCTAAATATTAAAAATCGAGCTTTAAGAATATCTAGTAGTTTGAGATATTACACTAAGATGGATTTCGAGAAAATGTATATGGGTCAAAAGGCCCATGACAAAACTAGATTTAAATATGTGGAGGCAAAATCTCCTCTATTGTCTAAGAATATCAAAAGTCCAAAAGAAAAAGAAGAATATTTTCAAAAATCAGAAAATAAAAGAAAATATATAAAAGATAATGAAAGAAAGCACAGTTATGCATATCAATATAAGAACACATATGAGAAAAATAAAAATAGAAACAACCATCAAGGTAATAGGGACACATTTAACCCTCAATGGTTGAATATAAATTATTTTAGAGATCCTGATGATTGGTTTTATAAATTCAAAGGTAATAAATTCAAAAAATTAGGCTCAATTTAATGAGTCACAAAGAGATATTTCTCAGTATCCATAAAAATCACAAATAAATGTTCAAAATATGAAAAATATATTAAGATCCAAGGACTCAAGCTAAAAAACTAAAAAGATCACTATAAATATAATTTTGTGTAAAGTAGTGACAAAATACCCTAAAAAATATTTTATAATTATTATCAATTGTGTCATATTTCTATTGAATGCGAACTTAGGAAAGAAAGTAATAAATTAATGTTGCTTAGGTCCCTAAATCAAAAGAGTAAGGGCTTATTTTCAAAAAAAAAATCAAAACTTTAAATAGTCACGGAGAAGTTTTATGCTTATTATTTAAGAAAATACTTGAATATCTAGATTAAATATTATTTAATAGGCATAATTGAGCTTTTAGAAGTGCATGTAGGCCCCAATATACTATTAACATATCACATAATATATTTGACTTGAGAACGATATCCAAATTTCTTGTCAAAAGTCCTAAAAAACATAAAATTCCCTCATCCGTTGAACGACTATAACAATCATTACAATGATTAAATTAGGTTAGTATAAAAACTTGCTAAAAACCTCTAGATAAAAACTTATTCACATCTATTGCCAACAAATAAGAATCCATTACAATGGGTAAGTTTGACTTTATTTTCATACAGAAAAGTGCATATCCGTTGTAACAAATATAGAATTAAATAATATATTAAATTCAATAGATTTTCCGCCTTCAATTTATTCCATATGTTACAATGAATAATTTATTTTTGGCCCAGATAATAAAGAGTCGCTACTCCTCAGCTTTCTTTTCCATTTCAAAATCGATCCCCTTCTTCTTTCTTATAATTTCACCTCGTTCTATCTCTAAACTCTCTTCCTTGATCTTCCTTGTTTGTCTATCATTTTCTTCACCGAAATCATCCCTCTCATCTCCTTTCTTCTCTCTTTCATATTCTATCTTTCATTTCCCTCCTCTCCTAACTTGGCCCTTTTCAAAACCCTAGATGAAAAGTAAGTTGAAGATTCATGGTGCTCCACTGCTTAAATCATGAAATTATTGGTGGATTCTTTCTCACAGTGAAGTTAGTTCTCTTGCTAAAGGTACTCTTCTTTTGTATTTTCAAGGATTTTTGATAATTTCTGCACTTTAGCCCCTTTATTTTCTCAAATCGATAAATTTACTCGTAAAAGGGATAGAGAAGTTATCCAAACCACTAATGCCCGTGGAGGATCCTCCCATTCAGACTGAATTCTAATGGATATGACCATAACCTAAAATAACCAATATCTTTTTTCCAGATATCCGGACCTATACCAATTTTATGGTCAATTTTAAGAACATTGGGTCTTAGTCGGGTTCTTCATTTATAAAATTAAGGGCATTTGGGATCAAGAGAGTACTCAACTAGATAAATATCTAGACCATTGCAATTGGCGTTAGTTCCTCACCTTAAATGAACTGATCTCTATTTTCATGACCTAGCTATTCTACGCCAACCTCCAGTTCAACAGTGACCCATTTTATGCTACTTCTTGGATGTTCGGCTATCTACTTAAGATCATCCTGGACATATTAGTCAGATGGTTGTATATGCCGGACGAGGATGATGAGTCATATCCTCTTTGAGGCAGACAGCCCATCATAGCTTAGAAAGACGCTGAAGAATATCGGGAATGGTTTAATCGAAAGTGGGTTGCTAGCAAGCCCTTGTATGCCACTCGTCTTCCAGCCCTTCACCGTCTTCTCTTTTCCATCATCAACAATATCGTGCCCTATTCTTTATTTATCAATCTCATTATCAAGGGACATGGAATAAATTTGCTAGATGTTGTTGCTGAGAAATTATGGATATCGACCAACCTTTTTGATGAACTTCCTAACTTGGGTTGATAAAGAATTATTGATGATGATAAACCCATCATGGTACCTGAACTGAAGCCAATCAATGACTGAATCTTTCTACCCAATGTCCTGCCAAACTAATATTGGGATCTAGCCGGCCCCGAGCCCGATGCACCCGCTGCTCCTGAGCCCTGGACCTACCATGCCTTATCTTTTGGAGCCTTTGTCGGTCTGCCTCCATCAGGCGATACTAATGTCTAGCTGCATTGGCTGTGCTCCCAGTTCTCCGCTTTCAACATCAACTTTCAGGGGGTTGAAGATGAATGTGTACCATCGCCTAGACTCAATTGAGACGACACAATACGATCTGATGGTCTGATGGGTTTGACAGTATGGCGCATGTACGAGTTCTTCCGACGACCATGATGATGATGGTAGTGACAATGCTCATGTTGATGGTGATAAGGATGATGATACCATATAAGAGTAGTTTTTAAGATTTTTTATCATTTTCCTTCTTTTCTTCGGTTTAGTTGAGAGTTTTTGGATTTTATTGTTATGTGATATGTTGGCACTTAGTTGCTATATCTATTATACTTTTCATTGTATGTTTGGATATCTTTCTCTTACTATATATTTGTTATGTTAATGCATGTTTGTTTTCTTATGTGTGATATTGTGCTTGTATTTTATTTTTTTGCTCTTTAATTGCAATATTATTTAATTGAAAGGGACAATACATATTTTGAGGGGTAGCCATGCTAAATCTTTTTCCCTTTCTTTGATTTTCAAACTATTAGGGGAAATATTTTGGTAAAATATCAATTTTGAATCTTCATAAAGAAATTATGTATTCTCAAGATTATATTATATATATATGTAGTTATTTTATAAATCGTCAAAAGAGGGAGATTGTTGTTATAAATAATTCTCAAAATGATACAGAATTATACTTACCAATTTACAAACAATCACATAAGTATTTAACAGTTTTTTAGAGTTTATGTAATGCATAAACAGAGCGTAAGCAGAAGAATATTTGCAAGAAGATCTCAAAATATAATTTGGTTAGATTAGAATTTTAATATATAAAGATAACAAAAAAAGTCTTGAGTTTTAATTAGTCAAAACATAGGCTTTACACCCTAACCATTGCAATAGACCTCCTAACCGTTATAACAGATCAAATCAATTATGTACAAAATTTATCCAAATTACTTCATAATCTTTTTATATCCTAACCATTACATCAGATCTCACATCTGTTATAATGGATGACCTCGAGATAAATTTAGTCTCTAATCATTATAATGGATCTCAATATCCGTTATAATGGATTAAATCATTTGTACACAAAATTTGATCAAAAATCTACAAAGTCTATTCCCCTCATATCCATCGTAACAGATCTTACATATGTTATAATAGTTGACCTCGCTAATATTTCTCTAAGCTAATGGATACTGTCGATTTCTTGTCAGTTTTGGTGTATCTTTATATATACATCTTTCATCTTCTTAGAATTTGATGATTTTGAATAGTCAAACCCTAGCTATCAAGTTGCCTGAGTGCAAAGCTTCTTCTTCATTGTGTTAAATCTCAAGATTATTTTACAATACCTCAAAGAGAGTAAAAGAAATTAGTTCTTGATAGTTTCTAAGTGAGACTTGTGTCTTCACGTTCTGTTTGTTTTCTTTGACCAACGATTACCCTGTTACTTGGTGTAAGAGATCGGAGGTTCGTAATTGTAAAACTTACTTGTAATAGTGACTCAACGCAATTAACGTTGGTGATTACAGATCCCAAAGACGTAGGCTTATTATAACTGAATTTCGTTACATCGCATGTTCTTTCTTTCTTTCTCTTTACTTTTATTTATTTATTTACTGTGGTGAACTTAATACTAGACCCTCTAAAAGAAAACATACATACTTAAAATCTAGAGATATGATACATAGACAATACCTTCCATGTTTAAAATGTACATATGGCTTTTATTAATATAAATTTTTACTTCTTTTAAACCTTCTAAACAAGAACATAAATAAAAATCAACTTTGACATCTTTCTGATTTTAGAACTAACATAGAACTCACTTTAATTTTAAAAATATTTATATTTAGCACTAATTTTATTATAATTAATGTCTAACTCTTAAATTTTTAAATAAATTTAATTTATTATTTAATATAAAAATATAAAAATTTTATTTTCTGAATAACATTGTACAATATATAATTTTTATATTATAATTAAATTTAATAATATTTTTAACCTAACGAACCGATCTCAAATTTAATTTTACTCGACTCGGACAGCCCTAACGGCTCCACGCCAACTTCCTCAGTCACCGTGAGAGACTCGGAGGATGAGACATTGAGACCTGAGAGGAAAAGGAAATGGTTCCCTGCGACTGCGAGTCTGCGAGGCCGTGAGGCTGTTGACTCTCCGTAAGGACCGTAATCCGTATTCGTCTGACCAGCGAGAAAGGGTTTAGTGCGCTTTCTCCGTTATACCCCTTATCCTCTAAATTCGTCTCCACAAGGGATCCAAAAACCCTGGGGGGCTAAACTGTACTTTACCTTTACCCCTCGAGACTCGAGCTCAAGGTATCCATCGCCGCTCTCTTCCCTTTCCTCCTCCTCGATTTCTCACTTCTCGCTCTCCGATACAAACACCAACCTCGCCTTCTTTCTTTTTCTTATGGTTTGGGTTCAGCGTTCCTCTGAGTTCTAACAATGGCTACAATACAAGGCCTCCCCAGCTCGTGTTCTCTCAACTTACTGTCGCTATCTATGGCTTCTGCTTCATCCACCTCGCCTCTCTCTTTTCTCAGGTATCCTACCCTATCCTATCATATCCTATCTTCCCCCATTTTCTTTTCTGAAGTTACAACTTCACTCGCACTTCATGGCCTTTAAGTTTAATCACACATCTGTTCCCGCTTTGATACCGTGCCAGTTCGTTTTGGTACCACTTTTACTCTGGTTGCTTCAATTACGTATTCCCATGATTGCTGTAACCAAACGAAATAATGTTTACACTTTACAGGGTGAGATTAACTGTTGGTTCATATGTCTCTAAACCAAAATTGCTGCATTGCAAAAACATTCCTTTGCATCATAACTATTGGATTTTATCTGCAACCAAGAAGAAGGCTGGAAAGACCCAACTGGATAATGTCAGTGATGGAGAAAATATTGGCATTAGTTCAGAAAATAATAAAAAACCCACCAGGCGCGGCACTAGAAAATCTTCAAAGAAAACCACAGAAGAAGCTATTCCAGTCGAACCTAACCCCAACTTAACTGTGGATCAAGAACAAGCGTGGATAAAGGATCAACCAGAAAATATCGCTGTTAGTTTGGAAACTATCAACACTAGTTCAGCAACTAATAAAAAAACAACCAGACGAGGTAGAAGGTCTTCAAAGGAAACCACAGAAGAAATCATTCTGGCCGAAGCTACCACTGAATTAACTGCAGATCAAGAACAAGTGTTGATGAAAAACCAACCAAAAAATATCAATATCAACATTAGTTCAGGTAATGTTGACATTAGTTCAGAAAACGTTGACATTAGTTCACAAAGTAATATGAAATCCACCAGGCGCAGTACAAAGAAGTTTTCAAAAAAGACCGCGGAAGAAATTATTCCAGCTGAAGCTGCCACCAAATTAACTGAGGATCATTTGGAGATAACTAAGGATCCTGTGACCCACACTGAAGAGCTTCAGAATGAGAAGTTTCATATGACTAACTTAGGTATGTTTTTACAACTTAATTGGTTAAGTTTTTTTCTTTTAAAAAATTTTTGGCATTAGAAAGCATATGAGATGATTCTTACTTTGCAAGGCTATTTGTAATATTTTCTTCTTGGTATTGGAACAGACATGAATTGTCGCCTAAGGCAAATACAGAAATTACTGCAAAAAAATAGTTCCAGTTCTTATTTGTTTCAATAAACTTTATCAATCTCCCCCACATGATGCTTTCAGGTCCATCAGAGAAAGAAATAGACTTTTCAATATTCGACGCTGAAGAAGATGGAGAGAATGGAGACTTTATGTTGCCCCCACTGGTGATTTGTTATGGCCCTGCAAAAGCCTCCTTTATACCATACGCAAGACCGTCCAAAAGGATATTCGATCAGGAAATGCATGAAGCAATAACAGACTTGTATTGGTCGCCTGATCAATTCTATAGGGCACCAGGCAGTGCAGCCTCCTCTGTAGCAATTGCTCTTGCAAGGCTCGATGGTCAGGTTGAGTTCATGGGGAAATTGGGGCGTGATTCACTTGGGAAGGACATGTGGTCTGAGTTGAAGGCATACGATGTTCAGATGCGGTGCACAAAAATTGATGATTCATCTTCAACGGCTGTTTCCTTTATGAAGCTTACTGCAGCTGGTGGGCGCTTGAAAGCTAAGTGTGTGAGTTCATGTGCTGAGGATGCTTTTCTGAACTCTGATATTAATTTGGATGTTCTAAAAGAGGTGAGTATAATTTAATTTAATTTAATTTTTGTTCAATTTTGCAGCATGTCCTCTACTAGTACAAACCTCACACAGCCATATTTTCTATCATTGGTTTGTTTTTGAATATACGATTGGATATAAAGATTTTCCATTTTTATCACCCTGGTATTTTTCTTCCAACTGAGTTTTCATTTATTGCAAATTATCAGCCACAACTGATCTGGTACAACCAGCTGTTACTTCAGAGTGTTCCTGGGTTTAGTTTTACCAGAGTAAAAAGGATAAAAGCACCAAAATATGAAAGGGAATATGTAGGTTTTAATTTGCTGGAATCAGCTTCTTAACATCCCATTGTAAACTTTTTCAGACCTACACATGAAAGAAAAGAAATGAATTGCATTTTCTGCACAAGGAGTCCTAAATTTCTTTTCATAACATAATTTATCAAGTTACCAATTGGTGTGAAGTTGTTGTAATACATGCACCACACAAAGAATACTTCTGACAAATTATCAAATGAAAACAAAAGCTACCTCTGTTCTCTTCTATGTTACAGGCCAAGATGCTATACTTCAATTCTTCAGCCTTACTGGACTCAAAATCTAAATCGACTCTAATGGAGGTGATTAGGATAATGAAATCTCAAGGCAGCCTTATCTTCTTTGACGTGAATCTGCCATTGCCACTCTGGTACTCTTCAGAGGAAGCAAAATCATTTCTCAAGGAAGCTTTCGCTGTTTCAAATTTTATTGAGTTAACACAACATGAACTCGACTTCCTATGTGGGATTGAACAAAATGCGATGGGAAATAAAAAGTTTGTGCATCGGAGCAGAAAAAGGTTGGAGGAGTTTTGGCACGACAGCTTGGAGGTGCTTTTTGTTACCAATGGTACATCGGGGGTAAGCTATTATACCAAGGAGAACGATCAGTATTTTGTTGGTACTGAGGATATACAGATTGAACCATCCAGTTGTGAGATGTCAGCATCTGGGGATGCTCTTGTTGCAGGTATATATATGTCCTTGTTTTTTTTTCTGTTTTTGATTTTAATGTCAGTTGGTACCACACATCCTGCAAAATAGGTCCCATTATATGAGATGAAATCCCATCACAGGACTATTATTATTATTATTAGCATTACTACTATTATTATATTACTATTACTATTTATTACTTTTATTAGTATATTATTATCATACATCATCATCATTGTCATCATCATTGTCAGTCATTATTATTATTATCTATCATTAACATTAGTATCATTATCACTATTACTATCATTAATTTTTGATATTTGAGATATCTGGTCTCTATGATCTCAGATTGGGTTTAATTTCTAGCCTACCCAATTTATTTGGGATTAAGGGCATTGTTGTTGTTGTTTTTGTATTGTCAAATGCATTTGAGAAAACTTCTAAATCAAAGAATTAAGTTTGTAGCTACATTTTTGGACATATGAATAGCATGCTTGCCAAATTCCGCGCCATTCTAGTATAATTGACAATGCATCAAAGGGTTATCAGTGCTTGAAAGAATGATAAAACATTCTACAAATTTCGTCAATGCTTCAGATTTCTTTTTCAATGTTTTTGGTGAATGCCAAATATTTGGTGTTATACTGTCATTTGTAGGGGAACAATTTCCTTAAAAGCAAAGTTCTGCAAAAAATGGAAAAAAAAACAAAAGCCAAGCTATACATTTGTTACTAGTATTGTATTAGTTTGGTACCATGCTGGTTAGTTCCTACACAAGTGTGTGCTTAGGATGTATTCATCATCTTTATGTTAATTTAATGTACCTAAAGTTACTCTGATAGAACCCCAATAAAAACAAATGCACTTGAAAATATTGTGTATGCTATTTGGGGACTAAGGAAGAAATTGCTAATAATCTTGTGTATTTATTCTACCAGCATTGATGAAGATGCTGGTATCAGAACCTGATAAGGCGACTGACCCATCATACTTGGAGACAAGCATATGGTACGCTATCAAATCGGGTATGGTTGCGCAGACATTAGCCACTATCGAGTCCGGTTTCTATGATGACTAGCTGTCTGACTAGCACCTCTATGATCAAATAGCAACGACTCAGGAGGATGCTAAGTAGGAAAAATACCAAGAGAGTAGAGGAGAGCTTGTAGCCTGAAAATGTATTTGATTTTATGTAATTATTTTAGTCAGGTGCGAAAGACGCTGTCGAGAAATCTCTAGAAAGTTGAGACTGTACAAAAATTTTGGGAATGTTTCTTTTATGCTGTTGCCTCAGAAGCAAGAAAATATTGTTTTTGAATACGAAATCATTGGTAAATGATAGCAGATTGTGTGTCCTTGGTTGCTACATAAACAAATTGTTCTTCTTTTCATTAACAATCCTTACTTTTCCTTCCTCTGAAGGGTTAAAAGTTTACACTTTTTTAACTTACCAAAAGTGCGATTAATTTCACAATCAATGTTTAAGGGAGAAAAACTGTAATTTATTTGAACAAGCTTTTTGCAGCATTTTCAATTCTGTGATAAAGAAAACAAGGCAAATCACCATTTCTACCCCTTCATCTCTCAGAGGTCAGCATTCCGATGATGCTTCTGGTATATGAATAAGCATAATAAAAATTGTACTAATAATTGTATCAGTGAAATGCAGAGAGCATGCACTGAAAATAGTGCTGGAAATACCCTCTTCCGCTATTTGACCAAAATAATTTTCACGGATGGAATATGAATAAGCGCTCAAAATTACCAGTGCATCATGAAGTAGTACTGGTACCGTTCCTTTCCGGTTTCCACCTTTATTGTTATTGGTGTTTATTTATTTATTTATGTATAAATTTAAAAATATGAATCACATTTTATATCATCTCAATTATATATATATATATATATATAGTGAGGCTATGGTGCTTCACGAAGCACAAAACCTCCCGTGCTTCACGTCCGTATCTCGAATTTGAAAGTTTAAACGGCCGATCCAAACCGTTGAACATGATCATATTGAAATATCCTTGGAGATCAATTTATATATATTTTTGAATTTTTTGTTATTTTTTAAATGGGTACAAAATTTGCTAATCTAATAATTTTTGCACCATCCAAAACTAGCGATTTTGTACCCATCTAAAAAATAGCAAAAAAATTCAAAAAAAATATAAATTTTGATCTCCAAAGATAGTTCAATATATGAAGATCATGTTCAACGGTTTGGATCGGCCGTTTGAACTTTCAAATTCGAGATACGAATACAAAGCATAGGAGGTTTTGTGCTTCGCGAAGCACCATAGCCTCACTATTTATATATATATAAACGTTTTCACAATATATATATATATATATATATATATATATGAGTGAGCCTATGACGCTTCATGAAGTACAAAACTTCCCATGCTTCGCATCCGTATATTGAATTTGAAAGTTCAAACGGCCGATCCAAATCGTTGAACATCATCTTCCTATTGAAATATCTTTGGAGATCAAATTTTATATTTTTTTGAAAATTTTTGCTATTTTTTAAATGGGTACAAAATTTGCTAATCTAATAATTTTTGCACCATCCAAAACTAGCGATTTTGTACCCATCTAAAAAAATAGCAAAAAAATTCAAAAAAAATATAAATTTTGATCTCGAAAGATAGTTCAATATATGAAGATCATGTTCAACGGTTTGGATCGCCCGTTTGAACTTTTAAATCTGAGATACGGATGTAAAGTACGGGAGCTTTTGTGCTACGCGAAGCACCATAGCCTCACTATTTATATATATATATATATATATATATATATATATATATATATATAGTCCGACTATGGTGCTTTACAAAGCACAAAGGTGTTGTGTGCTTTGCGTTCTATTTTTAATTTCAAGTCAGAAATAATCGATCCGAACCGTTCAATCCAATCTTCATATAAAAATCTATTAGTAAACCAAATTATATATTTTTTAGAATTTTTTTTGCTATTTTTTTTGATGAGGAGAAAATGACTTTATAAAATTTGGTTTACTAATAGATTTTGATATGGAGATTAAATTGAGCGGTTTAGATCGATCATTTTTGACTTAAAATTAAAAATAGAGCACAAAACACACAATACTTTTGTACTTTGCAAAGCACCATAGCCTAATTCTATATATATATATAGTCCGATTACGGTGCTTTGCGCTCTATTCTCCATCTCAAGTCAGAAATGATCGATCCGAACCGTTCAATTTAATCTTCATATCAAAATCTATTAGGAAATCAAATTTTATATTTTTTAAAAAAATTTTGCTATTTTTTCTGGTGAGGAGAAAATGACTCGATCTGAGAATTCTGGTTCATCCAAAAATGATGGTTTTTCCCCTATCCAAAAAAATAACAAATAAATTCCAAAAAATATAAAATTTGGTTTACTCATAGATATTGATATAGAGATTAGATTGAGCAGTTTGTATCGATTATTTTTTACTTAAAATTAATAATACAGCGCAAAACACACAACACTCTCGTGCTTTGTAAAGCACCGTAGCCTAATTCTATATATTTATATATATATAGAGAGAGAGAGAGAGCAAAGATACCGTGAGCTTAAGCTCATGTAGGCCTTCCGCGAGCTTAACTAAAAAATATATTAAATCATTTTTAAATTTTAATTTATCATACTCATTAAATTCTTTATATGAAAATCTCATGGGATGCAAAAATTTAGAATTTTTTGAGTTTTTTAAGTCATGGTTTTAATTTTTGAAAATCAGCTTTAAAAATAATAAGAAAATATTTAATACTTGAAAATAATTTTAAAAAATTAAAAACGATATCCTAAAAAGCTCAAAACACTCCGAAATTTTACATTCCACAAGATTTTCATATAAAGAATTTAATGAGGATGATAAATTAAAATTTAAAAATGATTTGATGTACGTTTTGAGTTAAGCTCACGAAATGTCTTCATGAGCTTAAACTCAAGGTATCTATAATATATATATATGAAAAATTATAAAATTTTAACTTCATTTGAATAACCATTAAATAACGAGTCTAAGTTATAAAATTTAGTCCTTTGATTTTGTTAACTCTTGATGCATATATAAATAATATTGAAATAATATAATTTTTTAATATATATATAAGATGATATTTACAAAATATTCCTTCAATTTTTTTTTTTAAAAAAAATGGATGAACATCCACCGATTTCATTGAAATTGAGAACTTACAGCTAATTTTTTTTTGTCCAATGTACCAAACAACTGGTACAAAGAGATAGTACCTGTAGAGCTATTACAATAAGCATCAAAATAGTTTTTATACTAATAACCCTAATTTTGAATTTTTACTCTAAAAGCTTGCTTAATACAAAAAAAAAACTCATACCAATAAGGACTAGTCATCACAAAAGAACTACAAACATACAGTTTCAAGGCCCAACATTACAAAACAATAGCAACAAACATGAGATAGCCAACCAAACTGGTTAAGGAAGACATTACTAAAACACATCATTCTCTATGCCATACAAGGGAATGAGCTCCCGCACCATCTCTTCCTGAGCCGTCCTTGAATTGCCAACCTGTAAATGGAGACTTTGCACATCCTGTGGTAGTATATACTGAATTATAAGCAATAAGGCCTCATCTAAATTTTTACACAAAAACTGAATTAATCTCAGAATTTGCATCCCTAACATCTTAATGCTTTTAGGAACAACATCTATATTAAAACAAATACGATTTCTTTCCAACCATACAATCCACAACACCACACTCCTAATTATTTCCACTAAAGTTTCATTCTTAAATGGAATAGATGCATCAATTTTCCATAAATCTTCCAGGGAATTACCCTCAAAGGTGAAGTTATTATGCACAACTAACCATTACCATAAACTATTAACAATATGACATTGAACAAAAAGATGATCAATATTTTCTTCACATGAACAAAAAACACAATGAGTATCACCTTGTCAGCCTCTTTTAATAAGATTAGCTTTGGTCAGAATTCTATTCTTCCTAATCAACCATATAAATATTTATATTTTGAATGGTATTTTAGTTTTCCATATAATATCAAAATCTTTACTGAACACCCCATCATTGTTCAACCATTCATATAAGGAGTGAACTTTAAATTGACCTGAAATATTTCATCTCCAACAAATTTGATCTTCAACATCTTCAGTTAAAGATACATGAGAAGTAAGTAACCTATTTTTTAAAAGTCTAACAAACATGGGCCTGTGAGTAGCTCAGTAAATATATATTTGAAACACCCTACATAATTGCTTGCTCTACAGTAATTAATGGATCACTGACAATAGAATATAACATAGACAATTCATAAGCCAATGATGTATCTCCTATCTGTCTATCCAACCAAAATAAATTTAATTTCCCATTTTCTATCTTCCTATTTAAACAAAATTCTACCACTTCACTAATATTTTGAACATCCTTCCAAAATATAGAGAATTTTATTTTATTAACTACATTGTGGTATTTGAATCTCAGAATATCTTTTCAATATCCATGAATATCACATCCTTATATCTAACCATCCATTTAGCTAAAAGTGCTTTATTCATAATTTCTAAATTCATAACACCTAATCCTCCATTTTTTATCTTTACATACAATAGACCAAGCAATTAAAGTATATTTTTTCTTAGCATTATGATCTTCATACCATAGAAAATATTTCCTTAATTGATCTATCCTAGTTCTAATTTTAGCAGGTAACTTAAATAAGGACATCCAATACAGATGTAGAGATGATAAAATTGAGTTTAATAAAGTTACTCTCCCCCTATAGATAACAACTTACCTTTTCAGCTTTGAAGTTTAGTCTCAATTTTCTCAATAAGAAAATTCCAGTTATCAACTGATAATTTTTTCCAGTGTAATAGCATACCTAAGTACATTAAAGGAAGGAAAGATATTTTATAACCTAATTGATCAGCTAGTTTAGTTCCTTCCTCTTCAGTTAAATTCAAAGGCACCAACTCACTTTTGGCAAAATTAATTTTCATACTTGACAAATCCTCACACCCTAGCAATATTCATTTCAAGACCTCTATATTTTCTTTTGATGCTTCTAAAAATAATAAAGTGTCATTTGCAATATGTAACTTCAGAATCTGACCTAAATTACCAAAGTCCCTTAAGCCTCTAAGAATTCCATTTGTTTGAGCTTTTTGTAATATTCTATGAAATATATCAGCTACTAAATCAAATAAAAATGGAGATAAATGATCTCCTTGTCTAACCCCCTCTTGCAAGAGAAATATTCACTAAGTGTACTATTAAAATTAATGCAAGTTCTACTACCCTCTAAAATAGCTTTAATCCAACTTATCCATAAAGAACTAAATCCTCTAGCCTCCAAAATTTCAAATAGAAAATCCCAACGCACCATATCAAATGCTTTCTCAAAATCAATTTTAAAAAAATATACCTTTAATTTTTTTAACCCTGACTTGATGTAGTACCTCAGTTGTCACCACTACATTATTCATAATATTCCTACCTTTAATGTATGCTGTTTGTGTGTAAGCAATCAATGAATCCATATGTGGTGCTAATCTACGGGTTAACAATTTTGTAATAATTTTGAAACTATAATTAATTAGACTAATAGGCCTATACTGTGTTATTAGTTGAGCATTTTTTAGGTAATAAACAAATTAAAGCTAAGTTTATTTTTGAAATATCTAAGATATTATGATAAAATGCATGAACTAATTTCATCACATCATTTTGAATTATCTCCCAACATGATTGATAAAATAAAAAAGAGAACTCATCTGGTCCTGATGTTTTTTTAGGATCACAAGAAAAAATAATGTATTTTACTTCTTCAACAGTAAATGGTTTATCTAAAATTTCTATTTGTGATGGAGTTAATTTATCTGAAACAGACCAAAAATCAAATTGCATCTTTAACATCCTTTCTGTAGAAGTACCCATCAGATTTCTATAGAAATCTACAACATGTTTAGACAAAATTGATGGATCCCTTTCTACTCTACCATCTATTTCTAAAGAAAAAATAAATTTTTCTCCCTAATTGTAGCAATGGTATGGAAAAACTTAATATTATGATCACCCTCTAAAAACCATTTTAATTTTGCCCTTTGCTGCCAATAGTGTTCTTCCTCCTCATAAATTTTATCTAATTCTAGATGATAAGATTTAAACTTAGATAGATCATGTATATCCAAAATACTTTTATCTTGGACTTGATAGCCCTAGGATGATGATATTAAAAGGTCAAAATAATGTAAGAACGTAAAGAATCTAAGATAAAAATGTATAAACCGATTTGGGGTTTAATGTTCAAGTGTAATGGCAGCGGAATACAATTTAATTCGATTTACTTCTCACAAGAATATAGCAATCAAAGAAATGTGAGAAAAGAAAAAGAAAAGATCAAACAAGAACACAAAATGTAACGGAATTCGGCTTAAAAATGCCTACGTCTTCGAGACTCTCAACCTCCAACAATTGAGGTTGAGCCGAAATACTAAAAATAGTTTTACACATGTAGAACTTGGTTCCTTACACAAAAATGGATCGCCAAGCCTATCGGTAACTAGAGTGACAACACACTCAAAAAGGGTGAGTGATAACATACTAAAAAACAAGAAGTAAGTGACAACACACCCAAAAAGGTGAGCACTACAGCTCAAAAAGAGTGAGCACTACAACTCAAGAAAATATTTAAAAGAAGATCATGAATGATCAAGTTGGGAGAATAGAGAGAAGCTAGATTGAGCTTAAACAAGAATTTGGCTAATTAAGCGTTTCAATCTCTTAAATTATATCTCTCATTTTGTATATGACTAATAAGCTCTCTGGTGTAATGATTTAGCTAGATGGATCTCATAGTAATTAGTGAGAGAGATGATTCTTTTAAAATAGATCTTTTGAAACAGCTGAAGAAACGATTTTCGGCCTGAACCGTTATAACGGCTTGGGAATCGTTATAACGGTTTAGAAAGAATAGTCGTTGGATCGATTGAGCAGAAACATTATAATAATTCACTGAATCGTTATACGTTTTATAAACCGTTGCAACAATTACTGAATCGTTATATAACGATACACTCTGGTTTCTTTGAGAATTTTCTACCTTAGAATATTTTTGAGTATTGAGATGAACCGTTATAACGATTACTGAATCGTTATAATGATTCACTGGACATAAACACTTTTATTTGTTATTTAAGCTCAATTTATCTTGACCAATTCAACCTAATTTGAGTCTAACTAAACCTAAGCCTAATGTAGTCTTTATGAAGCTCGTGTATCCCATCATCAGTCTTGGTTCTTGTGCACTAATCCATTTGCATTTCAATCCCTGCACAAAACTCAAACAAGGCAAATTGTAAAATTCAAGATTATTTTGCAAATCGACAAATCAAAGAAGATGTTTAGTGTAACATGACTAACTCTAACTCTTGAATTTTTGTAAAAAGTTTTTTCTTACTTTTATTCTTAGCAGCCATAGTGTTTTTATTCCAACATCTTATTTTTTTCCTCATATGTTGGAGTTTAAGTCTCCATTCATTATCAAAGTCCCCTATAATATTATATTTTGACCATCACTTAATAAATAAAAATATAAGTAGAAATCCTTTTTTTGGCAGTACACAATACTAAGAGATTATGATCAGATGCAAATCTAGGAAGAGAGGTGACTATAGTATTAGTATAATGATCATTCCAGTTTAAAGAACAAAAACCTATCTAAAAGAGCTTTTACTAGTGAAATACTAGATTTTGCCCAAGTAAAATATCTATCACTTAATTTTAATTCTAAAAGATGAGTATGATTGATGAAACTATTAAACTTATTATTAACTTTGTAGTCATAGGTAGTTCCTGACGTTTGTAAATTTTTTCTAATAAAATTAAAGTCTCCACATAAAGCCAAAAATCATATCCTAATTGTTGTATAAAAGTAAGTTCTTTTAAAAATTTGTTTTTTTATGGAGTAGTTAATGGACCATATACTACAGTAAAAATTCAAATGAAATAATCAGTTTTATTTTGAAGACAAACTATAACAGAAAAATCTAAAACCCATTGATTAATTATATAAAATAAAACTTTCATTTATATCTATTAAGATACTTTCAGAATTACCTTGAGAAGGTTTAACTATCCAAAAATTAATAGTAATACTAATTTTGTTTAGAATTATATATGAGAATGATTTCATCATAGTTTCTTGTATCCCAACTAAGTTAATTTTATGTTGGATAAGATATTCTGAAACTAAAGCTTTTTTTGCTTTTGTTAAATCCTCCGCAGTTCCAATTAAACACATTAACCATTTAAAATTGCTAATGAACTAACAAAGCTTGATTCTCCTAAAACATCTAAACTAATATCAAGAAGATCACTATTATCACGTAAAATAATAGCATCCTCCTTATGTTTCACAGTGTCAATGATGTTCATGAATCTATCTTTAATGAGAGATCTAAATTTTTCTACTATTTATTTCCTAATTATCTCAGTTTTGTCCAAAGAAAAACCACAAGATTCAAAAAACTGAACTACATCAGAATCAGAAGAATGATCAAAAAGAAAATTCTTAGCTAAGCTATCTATTGACGAAACTAAAGAAGTACCTGATGCTACAATTATCTTGCCTTTGCCTTTACCAGCACCCTTACCACCTATTGCCTTCTGTTGTAAACGTTGACTCTGTCGAGGAGGGTCAATTGGTTGAGGTTTGAATGAAGATGGTACAAATTGTTTTGGATCGGGGACTAGATTAGGCTTGAGACTAATAGATGGTTCTGGAGTCTTGCTAGACCCTTTTTGAGTATGAACAGTCTCATCCCCATACATCTAGTGTTCACCTTGTTCCTCAGTATCTAAAGTAGAGAAGAAATTAGTGGTTTCTGGTAAGATTTTTGGGTTGGGGCGATAATGAGTGCTTGAGAGGTTCCCTCGTCCTCAGATTTTTATTTTTACTTTGCCAGAAAACCTGAGACTTCCTTTTACCCCATGGATCAGTTACTTGTAAGGCTTGCTCAATGGTAGAGGTAAGAAAATAGGTGCGAAGATCCTTAGTAACTTCATCAAAAATATAATATCTCTAGCCCTAGGAATAGATTCTCTACGAGGAAATGCTATTTTAATTCTTAACTCAGTAAAATCAATGTGTCAAGCACATCTTGGATCAATATCTAATAAAATACCCATAAATTCTTTTACTACCCTACGAAGTTCAAAATCTTTCCAAGATATTGAGAAAATCCTGAAATAAGCACTCAAACCTGAACTGAATCACTACCACTATCATATTTAAAAGAATGAAAAAGTTCAATCGGGAAACAAACACCACCTAGCTAGATTTGACCATTTAATAAGACCTTTTTTTTCAATCATCAAAAGGAGGTCCAACCAAGAATTTGTTATCTGGTAGAGCACGAACAATCCAATTCCAGCCTGGAATAGAAAATGTTTGACAAAGTTGAGATTGAATATAGATCGCACCTAGACCAGTACTATCCTATAACATTAAGCTATTCCTAAGAGTGGATCTAAACTCACTGTTAATTGGATTAGAGGAAAAGATGAGAGGTGGATGTTTGGATGCCTCATCGATTAGTTCTGGAGGTGGAGGTTTGCGAGTTATCGGAGTCATGGTTATAGATCTATAATTTCTAGAGATGTGATCTAATCGCCCACATGTAAAACAAACTAAGAAGTTTCTACAAGAACTAGCTAAGTGACCGCTATCGCCGCAACGATAGCAAACTGGGTTGCCTTTCTCCCGAGCAGTGCGAAGATGGATCAATTTATAATGTAGACGACGGGCGTTCGATGTAGATGCTTCAAGATTTGGATTAGGGTTCACCTGAGGTATAGAATCGTTAGGCAAAGATGGACGCGTTGTAGCGACTGACGCGTAACTCGACTTTGTGGGGACCACCGGAAGAGAGCCAGATGATGGATGTGGTTCAAGAAATAGTGTATGTGAAAATCCCGTCGAAGAAGATGGATGTGGACAAGGTATCAGATTCGACATCTACGAAGCAGACATAAATCCCATAGACGAAGCAGGCTGCGCACCCTGAAGAGATGCCATAACTGAGCCCATTGAAGTAGAAAAAAATGATAACTCGTGTTGAAAAGAGGCCATCAAGCGAATTAAATCAGAATGGAGAGAAATCGGCCCATGAGCACTAGGCATGGCCATTAGGAAAATGAGTTTCTTGAAATTCCGGTGAAAAGGACACGAATAAGATAGGTTTTTTGGAGCCTTTCTTTTTTTGGAGCGTAAAATATTCCTTCAATTAATTTTAATTTTTAAAAAGTTAAATAATAGTTAATTAATATTTAATTTTAACAGCATTGATGTGACATTAAAATGATGATAATTAAATCTCTTCTCTTTTTCTTAATGCCTACTATTATTTTTGTAGGACTCAGATATACAGATATCCCATCCGATCTATAACATATTCATTGAACTCTACAAACATTCTCAAAACTTATAAATGACAACTTTGTTCTTCTAATAAGTATTGGCTTGCTTGAACGTTGTTTCCAAAGGCGAAGAGGGGGGGGGGGGGCCGGAGGGGCCTGACACCTCCATAATTTATACAAATTAGTAGTGGTTATCATTTTTTATTTATTTTTATAAGATATTTAGCTATAAGGTACACCTCATAAATTCTATTTTAAATATATGAAACATTAAAAATCTAAATTATAGACATATTTTAGTCTAATTATAGGCTCATCATATTCGTTTTTTAATTTAATTTTCAACGAATTCTTTACTCTCTTTTGACTGATGATAAATGACGATTTCTTTCTTTCTTTCATAATCCCTATGGTCGTATTGCAGACTCATAAATTAACTCTCTTTAATTTTTCGGCACCTCCCAAGTTCAAATCTTGATTCCGCCTCGTTTCACTTTATCTTTGTAATTTTTGGAGCAACTTTTTTTTTTCTGTTTCTTTACTTACTAGTTTTATAATGGCAGGTGATAAAAAAAAAGTATGCTTTAGTAACTATATATTACTTTTTTTTTCTTTTTGAGATCAAATGTTTCGTAAAGAAAAATTTGCTGCGAAAGAGATTAAAGTTTCTTATCAAAACTATATTTTTGCTGTAATCTATATATTTTTGTTTTAAATTATGTAAGTTATCCGATAGAATTGTCCAACTTCTATTGATTCAATATTTGTTTTCTTAATTCACGATAATATTGTAGGGCCAAATCAGATAGAATTTGAGTATAAGTTTGAAATTAGACTCGCGGCCTGACTCGAAATATTTATATACATGTGTATCATCAATTGATAATATAAGGTGCATAATATTATAAAGTTATAGTATTTTAAATTTCAAAATAATAGCAACATCCATTATATTATATAAAAAAATATAATCACGATATAATTTTGATATGAACCGAATGAATTATGAAACAAAAAGATCTTGTAGCCGGCCCCAGGCCCACGACCCACGGCCCATTTCAATCCTAGACGGACAGCCTGCAGCCCCCACCGGCCCACCCGAACTCTGAACTCTAAAAGAGTCAAGCGTTACTACCTAGGTAGGCTATTGCTATTTGCTAAGGCCTAAGGTCAGAGAAACGAAAGAGAGAGCGAGAGAGAGCTTCCACACCGGTAACACCACGATCATGGCGACTCCGTCGCACGCGCACCTCTTCTCCGCCAAACACATTCTCTCTTTCTCTCGTTTCTCGCTCCCTTCGAGATCCCTTTCTCGCACCTCCTCTATCTCCCTCCCTCAGCCCAAATTGAGACGCCACCTGCACCTTACGCGTGCCTCCATCAGAAAGCTGTCTGAGGCGGAACCTATACCAATCCCGCAAGACCCGGAGGAGCAACTGGACGGCAGGATTCCCGTCGGCCCTGGGATTTATGGGGTTTATGACTCCAACGGAGACCTCCAGTTCGTCGGTACCTCTAGAAGCATCTCCAATAGCATCAAAATACACAGGCGTTTGCTCCCCGAGTTGTGCGTTTCTGTTAAGGTCATTGATTCCTCCCTTTTGCTATTTTAGCTTTTGTCCATACTAAATCGCACTTGTCATTCAGACAAACACAAATACACTGGTTCTGGTGCTGGGTTCAACAACTAAGTTCGGGGGTTAATTGAATTAAGCAGTTCAGACCAGAAAAAAAACATATAATAGTACTATGCATTCATCTTCTAGTCTTAACTGTCATCCATCTGGAAATTGAATGTAGTTTGTATCAAACACAAAAATCTCACCAGATCCGGCATAATTGTGGTTACCCTCCAGCATTTTATATTTCTTTTACAAAGATTTGACCTTTTCTAATATGTTGTTGCCCATTTTTCTATCACTTGTGGTCTTGTGGGTTCTCTTGGATTATTCTGAGATGATAATTCAATTTTGCCAAATGTTTAAATGACCATGTCAGTGCCTATCCTTTTCCATTGGAAATCATAATACAGCTACTTTCTGTATCTTGATACTGTAGTATATATCAGTTTTCCATTCAGTGACCAATGGGTCTCTCAGCTGTGCCTTGATTGATGGGTCCAATCCTATCGGACTCGCTTAATTATTATTTGACCTGAATATCGGGTAAAAAAGACGTGCTGCCATGGCCATGGAACCTAAATTGCTCCCACTCCAGAAAAGACAACAATCAGTCAGTTTCTGTCCACCCTTTTATAATTTGTAGACTAGCACCCAACTGAGTTACTAGTCTGGCATGCTGTCGCTACCAGGATTTTGACCACATGTGCATCATTCATTAAATAAAAGAAGTTGCTCCAGACATGCTCCAATGAAAACACGAAGAAGAACAGAAAAATTGCTTCTAATTCGAACGCCTGAACCCAGCAGTAATTGTATTCTCACATGCAGGTGGGTCCCATGAACAAAGGCAAGCCTGAACTCAGTGACCTCCAGAATGCATTTAATACCTGGATGGGGGAGCACATTTCATTGACGGGGCTCATCCCTCCGGGCAATGCATCAAAGAGTGATATCTGGGCAGCCCCACCAATGAAACTACACCTGGTACCGGAGCAAGCAGACCCCACTGAATCACAGGACCAGCCTATTAAGCGGCTCCTGAATGAGCACCACATGGTAGTCTTCATCCATGGGCCTCCTCAGATGGCAATGAAAAAACACGACCTGGAGCATTACGCCTCCACCAGGGTTTTGGGTCTCTTGATTTCCCACGGGCTTCACTTTGTCACAGTAGATCTTGTTGAAGAATGCCACTCAGGTCTGCGAGAGTGCTTGCATGAGAGTTTTGGTTGTGCCACATGCCCCCAGGTTCTAGAATTTTATTTTGTTTAAATAATTGACTTTCTTATGCAATTATTTGTTTTTTTTTCCTTTTCGTGAAAAATTGGCTCCAAGAATCCTGTTTTTGCGAGTAGAAGAGTATTTTCTTTTCTGACAGAATACTTTTCACACAGGTTTTTGTTGGAGGGAAGTTGATTGGAGGAGAAGAGGAAATAAGGAAATTGGCCGATTTGGGGAAACTGCACACTCTTTCCTCTGGCTCAAGTTAAATAAATGATGGGTTATTTTGCCTAAATGCACAGCCATTACTCGGCTACCTTGATGTAAAATTAGTTGTGGGAGAAGTTACGTGAAACAGATCATAAAATGTTGACTATTATTTCATTTCACAAAATAAAAGTTGTGGACTGCTACTTGATAGGATTCTAGACGTTTCTTCCATGATTTTGAGCTTAACATTTATTTTCTTTTTGTAAAGAATAAAGAGTAAAGACTAAAGAGCAGATTGGATCTTGAAAATCCAATTTGTGGAGACAATGGGAACATTTCAAAGGGCCCATGGCGCCGTAGACCGAATCAAATAAAGCTTCAAGTCTAATTTTGAAGTTATGGGCCCATCACGGATCTATCATCTATCAATAGTTAATTTGATAATTTGTCCATCGTTTAATTGAGTTGCATTGCATGATGATATGATATCAATATCAGACGAACGATGGTAACACGTGCGAACTTTCATGTTGCAACCTATAGCGTTGTTTTCAGACTACATTTGGTACTGGTCCTTGATCTTGCAAAAGGCAGTATCATAATAATTCATAAAGCAAGAAAGGAAGAACCAAGTAGAATTCTGATCCCTTTCACGTCGAAGATAAATTAAAGCAAAGCTGGTCACTTTACGCACGAATCTACTGATTAATTTCTTAAAAGGTGGAGAAGATGATAGCAACTAATACTAAATTAGGTGTTCAAAATTTAAGCCCGGGAACAAGTAACTACCCACCAATAAGGCTATTTATCATCCATGTGAACGTGATATTGATGCCAAAATGGCAATAAATGCTAGGTCGACGCTTGTCCATGAAACATATACTTGGGAATAGCGTGCACGAAAAAGAAAATAATTTCACTTTAATAAGTGTAAGCTGTTTCTACGACTGTAGGGGTTGATTTTTTGCTTGTTTGGTATCGATCGCATCGAGGTCTTCCTACATGTTTTACATATTTAGCTAGAAACAAGTTAAGGATTAAATTAATTGTTTTATCTACGCACACAGCCAACACGTTACGGCGTTACCACTCTATTTCTAGCAACAGAGATTAGAGGGTATGAAGGAATACAAATAATTTTATTAGCAATTAGAAGAGGGTACATTTCTATTTTCTACCACCAAATCCAATCCTTATTCCGTCCCTGCCTCTCAGTCTCAGATAGAGCATAGAGGGGTATATTTCCAATTAGATTCTCATTTTACAATTTAGGTATGGAGTGGTGGTTCTGGTTCGGATACCATTTGAATACTATAATCTTCACTCTCTGAGGAGATTAAAAAGGAGATGGTGCACTGTAGATGGTAATAACTAGTAAGTAATAACAATAAATAAAAGATCTCCGTGCAGACAGTGAGACAGAACAACTGACAGACAGATTGCTTTCGCCTTTGGATCCCAATCTCTGAATTCTTTTACTGTCAAAATCAGGTCCCAACTTTAAAGAATATATATTATATATATATATATATTCATTTCAGGCATCTGTTATTTTCTTCTGAATTCACACAGGCTTACGTACATTACATTCATATTTATTTATTTCATAATTACGTACATGATTATTGAACACCAAACCTTCTCACCACTCACGGAGCAAATAAAGAATATAATTTTGTAGGGTGTATTATAGATGCAACAAGTAATCCTCTTCTCAATTTATGATCCGAATTATTTTTAATAAACCGTTTTCTTCTTTTAGATGAAATGATTTAAATAAAATATATAAAGGTTTTCTTCTTTAGATGAGATGATTTAAATAAAATATATAAAAGTTGAGTAATTCTAAGAATATAGGTAAAATTCGATAATAAAGATCAATTTTGAGAAATGACATACCATCTAAACGGAGGTAGTCAGTATACTGACAGTATGAGAATATCACATGAGAGCACGTGAGGAAGGCTTGCAACAGGTGCAATGTGGTCCAGCCGACCAGGCGCCAGGCGTCCAGTCATCCATTCTTAAATATATAGTTATAACTTATAAGAGGAGATTTATTAATCTCATTAATTTTGTTTGTCATTAATTTATTTTTTAATTTATTTTTAAAATTTGATATACAAATTCTAAATTTAAGATTTTGATGTACGCTCATAAACTTGTATGAATTTTGGAGCTTGATAATTTTATACTAAATCAAATGATAATAACAAAATAAATGCATAAAAAAATAATCAATTGTAGATTCTTAAAAAGGGAGGGGGGTTGGGGGACTAGACGCAATAAAGAAAAAAAAAACAAAGAAAAAGCTGTCATCTCTTAAATTAAAACAAGTCTTTGCTGCTAATGCTCAAAATTGTTTAACATTTATTAGAAGTAGAATCACGATCGACTTAGCTTTCGTCCTTTTAATTTCTCGTTTCAATTGTTGGTATTCCAATATTAGTGGAAAATGACTTAATAATTGATGATAGTTGGTGCAGTAGTTAAGTATCAATAATTCAATATGGATTGAATTCCACTTGAATCAAGATAAAGTCTTACCTTTTGGTCGAATGGGTTGGCTACTAGAGCGACCAGCGAGTTTCTCTTTAACCCAGGAACGGAAAGGAGCTACTAGAATGATAAAAGATTTTTGTGTTCTCAAATCTCAAGTGTAATTCGTATGCAATACCAGTATACTGGATGACAATATTTAGATTATCTGTTAAAATTAGAAAGAAATTAGATCAATTATGTACAAAATTCTTATGATATGGAGGTCACTCAGTTAGAAAAAAATATTATCTAATTGCTTAAAAATCAGTCTGTACAAGTGTAGAACAAGAAGGATTGGGGGTTTAAAATTTAAAACTAATGAATAAGGCATTACTTTGTAAATGGCTTTAGAGATATCATAGCACATCAGAACATGGCCTCTGGAAAACTATAATTACTCATAGATATAGTAATAAAAGAGTTATAACCACATGTTTAATTTTGGAAAGAAGTTAATAAAGAAATGAATATATTCCAAACTGATATTAGTAAAACCATAGGTAATGGTTCATCTACACTATTTTGGCATGACAGATGACTCTCGATTGTGCCTTAAAATCACACTATCCAATTCTTTTTGAATTGACAACTAATAAAAATGATACAGTGACACAAATAATAGGATACAATAGATTCTATATTCAGTTTAATAGATCATTAAATGACACTTTAAGTCATCAATTAAACACTCTTTATAATATCTTATCCACAATTCATTTAGACACAACAGAAGATGTAATACGATGGAGATGGTGTAATAAAGGCATATTCAGCATCCACTCTTGTTATCAATAGTTAGATTTTGGGGGAGTGAGATAATATCACTTCCAATCAATTTGGCAAACCCACATCCCATTGAAAATAAAGATATTTCTTTGGTTTGTTAGACAAAATAGAATATTAACAAGAGATAATCTACTAAAAAGGGGCTGGCAAGGAATTTCAAATTGTATTTTCTACAATAATATGGAAACTGTAGAACATTTGTTTATCCACTGTACTTTAGCTACTTGTCTTTGGTCTTGGGTTGCTAGCCACAACAATTTTCATTTCAATTGTAATTCATTAGAGGATTTATGATAAATAAATGCTTCTATACCTCTGAAAGATGACAATATTTGTGAAATGTTTAGGGGGCAATTCTATGGGTAATATGAAAAGAGAGAAACAAATTGATATTTCAGAGGGCAACTGTAAAAGTGTTAGAACATTGAGAGAAAATATAATTAAAGGAAATAGCAGTATTGATAATATACACATAATTATCCCCTGATACTAATTCTTTGCCTATACAGATTTTAGAGGAAAATATAACAATAATGCAAATTAAGGTAGAACTAGAGGCTGAGTCTGGAGAAGAATCTGAACAAATTACCCTTTTATGACCGTTAAATGTAGTTAATTTTAGATGCTGGAAATAATTTGTCTTTTGCTATGCCTTTCTGCTTTTCTTTGATTTCAGTTAATTTTGAAAACTTGCTGGTATGAAGGATGTGTCGGTTGGGATTGAAGCGAAGGCTAAAGAATTTTAAGTAGTAGTTTACTTATAATTAGTTCAGTTTTAATGATTTGGAAAGCTGTTTAGACTAGTGCTGAATGTGTTTTATATGTTTTTGCCTACGAACAAGTAATTAGTAGTTTAGTTCAATAGTGTTAAATACCCACAGTACCGGGTTGTGGTTCAAAAACAATGGTTTCTAATGAAACATGTGATATCCACTAAGTTAAAAAAAAAAATCGTATGAATATAATAAATATATTGTTCAGCGAGTTAAAGTACTTGAGTTTTAATTGGAAACACAAAAGAACATGACAAATTTGGGTTAGCTGAGCTGTTAATTTCCCCCTCTCCCTCTGTCTTCTTTTTAGGTCGGACAAGTGATTATAGTGGAATTATACTAAGAGTTTTCTGTGACTACCACCGCATATATATATTATTATTTAGATATTATCTTAAATAAATTAGAAACTTAAATTAAGAAAATTTTATCAAGCAAGCACTGGATGCTGATTGTTGGGGCAGTTGTAGGCAGCTGGCTTGTGATGCGTTACAATATTTCCCATTGTTGCCATATGCCATTAGTTAACGCATCACATGGTTATGCTTATGCATCATTACATTTAATCTTAATTAATTAATTAATCTAAACATAGCTTGGACGAGCCTGACCACTTCCCGCAATATATAAATATCCTCGCAGAGCTCGGGAGATGTAGAGAGAGAAGGAGAGATATATAGTTTAATTTGGAAAACCAAAACAAAGAGAGAGAGAGAGAGAGAGAGAGAGAGAGAGGGGTGCCATCCGCCATGAGCATGAGCATGACCAAGGTATGGGCTCCCTTGTCCCGGGCAAAGGCACCATTTTGCCAGTTCAAGCAATGGCTTTGGGGCAGCCCGGCGCCTCAAACCAAACACAACCCCAACCCCAACCCCAACCCCAACCCCCTCCAACAAGACGAGTTGTACCGAAAACAGTTGGAAGAGAAGCCTCATTTCGATGCGGGCTCCCTTCCTCCCTTCAAAATCGGCGAGATACGCGCCGCCATACCCGCGCATTGCTGGGTCAAATCTCCGCGGCGATCCATGAGCTACGTGATCCGAGATTTGCTTGTGATTGCGGCGCTTGCGGCCACAGCGTTGCGTTTGGAGGGTTGGCCTCTGATGTGGCCGTTTTACTGGTTCGCACAGGGCACCATGTTTTGGGCTCTCTTTGTCCTTGGCCATGATTGGTAATTTTTTATTTGTTAATTAAGGCCACAAACTTTTAGAATTTATGAATGAATCCTCCTGTTATCATGCATATATATGAACATGAATATTTAATTCCTTTTCTATTTTTAATTAGACGGTAACATAAGTAGGGGATATTGAATTATTAACTAATTCAGACGATTAATATTAATTTGATACAAATACGATGGTGATGCAGCGGGCATGGGAGCTTCTCAGACAGTGCTACGCTGAATAATGTTGTGGGGCACATTCTGCACAGTGCCATCTTGGTGCCTTACCACGGGTGGTCCGTATCATATCCTCCTACTTTTATTTTTATCTTTTTTTTTGGTTTAATTAATTTGTGGTGATGCTGATAGGAGAATCAGCCACAGGACCCACCATCAAAACCATGGTCATGTAGAGAGGGATGAGTCATGGCACCCGGTTAGACTTCTTTTTTTCTTCTTCTTCTTGAATTAGTTTTCTATTTATGTTTCTACAAAATATATGTAATATTCTAAAACTACAAGAATAAACTTGATTTCCAGGATGATTAAGAATCCAAATTTACAGTTGTCAACCCCTTTTGTGACGTTTTACACTTAGGGTATTTGTTAAAATAAAGAGAAAAAAACACTTCTGTCTCCTAGGAGATGCATGCAAAAGCACTTGTGTAGTTGTGTTGGCTACTTGGCTTTAGATCTAGATGTAGGTCCTACAGCTTTCCTTTATTTTATTTTTTTTGATTGGAAGTTCCTACAACTAAAACAAAGGAAAGTATAGCGGTACAAGGACAAAGGGATTAATATTTTACTTTTCCAAGAAATCAAGACTAAACTATTAATTTTGTATTATTCTTGAGCAAAGATCGGGCTGGTAATGGTATGGATGGTTGTCCGGTATCCCTGGTAGCATATTGAAAAAAGATTCTCTGTGCACAAATAACCAAAAATATGAATTGTAGCTATTACAGCAGTACAGTAGATATTTTGGGAGGTCTGACAGGCTCCATCACTTTGGCCACGTGACTTTGTTTTGATTTCACGTGCACTGCGGACAATGATTCAATTGTTTACGACAACATACTACATGCAACTTCCTACTTTTCTTTTCTTTTCTTTTCTTTTCTTTTAATCCCCAACTTCCTAATTTGCAAGGACCAAAAGATCCCATGCCAACTTTTCTGTCCTACTTGCGCATTAATATTCTTAATTTCAAAGTTCAAATAATGAACTCCAACTTTCATATGTTATTTTTTACTTTTTAGCGATTTTAATTTTATACAATATACATCTTCTTGAGTTCATCTCGGAAAAGACTACAGAGTAGAAATCAAAATCATAATATGAAATTAATTTTAGTGATTTTAACTTGTTCCTTTCTTCTTACTTAAAATAAAATTTAAGAATTTTGTCTGTAAAGAAAAAGTCAACAGTTTAAATTTTAAGTTTTAGAGCTCAAAATAATAATATTTAAAAGAGGTCCATCGTGACCATTTTTTTTCTTGACGTAGAGTCCTTAAGCACGTTTAGGCAGCAAATGAGTCGAGTTTGAGCTAAGCTGAGCTTAGCTCAAATTCGGCTCATGAAAATTTGAGTCGAGAGTCGAGATCGTGAAATTCTTTGACCTGAAAAATCTTGCTCAAATTCAGTTCGTTACTATTTGAGCTAGTTCACAAACCAATGTATGTACGTTAATTTAGTTTGACATTTATATTTAGTATATATATAAAAGGTAAATTCGATATATCTACAAAAATAATACATGAGTTAGTACAAAATTGATATATCAATAATCTATATTTTCAACAAAATCTTTGTTGCACTAATTTGAATGAATTGACCAGCAAAAAAAACTATTGTATCAGATATATGAGCCGAGTCACGTGTGAGTACGAGGAGTTATTAAACCGCTGAGATGGTGAGATCACGAGAGATAATGAGAGATGAATTATCGGATTAGAGTTTAAAGAAAAAAATATATAAACTATTATTATTCGAGTTGAATTGAGCTACGAGCTGAGCTAATCCCAACTCAAACTCAGCTCATTAACTATCGAGCCAGATTAGCTCGAGCCAAATGAGCTCGAGCTCGAGTCGAGCCAAATTAGCTCGAGCTCAAGTCGAGCCCGAGCTGAGCCACGAGCTTGAGTTTTTTTGTGTAGCCCTAAGCACGTTACCTGTGTCATATTACAATGTCAAAATAAAAATGCTTTGCACTAAAACTGTAATTTTATAACGGCAATACATGGTTTGACATGGAATTGAATTAACTCTTTCCTTCTATTTTTATTTTTATTTTGCAATCATGCGCAATTGCTTTTTCACAATCATACCACCCATTTCTTTTCTTCTTTTGCCTATTTTGACAGTTAACAGAGAAGATGTACATGAGTTTGGAGCGGAGCACAAAGAGGCTGCGCTTCACCTTTCCATACCCTCTCTTTGCATACCCTGTTTATCTGGTTAGTGGAATCATTTTATTCCAAAAGCCCCCTAATTTTTTTTATCCCGTAACCATTTATTCAAATACGGATACACTAAAACAGTTCTTCTTTAGAGAACTAATCCAGTATAGACTGTATTGAGACAAAGATGACAGCTGATTTATTAAGTTATCTTTCTATTATATAATTACCTAATTGAGGTAGACATTGGCTATATTGTAGAGAAGAAAGTTAAGATTTTGTTCCGCCAAATTTTGAAAAAAAAAAAGTACGAAAGAAAAATGAGTGGTTCTTGTTCATGAACTTTCCAATTTATTGTGACAATGGCGTTTGATTAGCGGTGCAACTTTGTAGTGGCATAGGAGCCCAGGAAAGAGTGGGTCCCACTTCAATCCAAGCAGTGATTTGTTCGGTCCAAACGAGAAGACGGAGGTCATGACCTCAACCCTCTGTTGGTCCATCATGGTAGCTTTGCTTCTCGGTCTATCGTGGACCGTAGGCGTCATTCCCGTACTCAAGCTCTACGGTGTTCCCTACCTCGTATTACCCAACTCCTTTTTTTTTTCTTGAAGAAAATAATTTGCAAAATTCTGTTATTTTTATTGTCTGGTCTGTGTTTTATTGCCTAAATTTATTTGGTAAAGCAACATCGTATTTTTTTTTACATGCAGGTTTTTGTGATATGGCTGGATCTTGTAACCTACTTGCATCATCATGGTCAAGCCAATCTTCCTTGGTATCGTGGCACAGTGAGCCCTCCCTCTAGTCCTTTTAATTAGATCTTCAGTGTGTAACCATACTAATGGGATCCAATTGCATAATAAGATTTTGAAATAATAATATGTATAAATGATTGATCAATGATGTAAGGAATGGAGCTATCTTAGAGGGGCTCTGACGACGGTGGACCGGGACTACGGATGGATAAACAGCATACACCATGACATTGGCACGCATGTCGTTCACCACCTCTTCCCTCAAATCCCCCACTATCACTTGGTTGAGGCTGTAGGTTTTCTAAATCTGATATTTTCTGATGTCTGACATGATTTTAAATAAGAATTGTTCTCAATTCAATATGTCCCTTCCGGCGGTACAAAGTAGAGAGTAGAAATTCTAACAAATGTTGTTCAATTTGTCAGACAAAAGCAGCAAAGCCAGTTCTGGGAAAATACTACAGAGAGCCAGAGAAATCAGGCCCCTTACCAGTTCACCTCTTTGGGGTCTTCATGAGGAGTTTACGAGTGGATCACTTTGTCAGTGACATCGGAGAAGTTGTTTATTATCAATCTGACCCTGATATAACTGCAAAACACCACCGAGATTGAATTTGAATTCTACACTATTGACTATAAATTTGTGCCACTTTAGCTTCAAATAAGATGGTAGGCAGTAGTTCAAGTTACCAAAGTAAACAGGATAGGCTAAGTGCTATAATTAAGCAAACAGCTCTTTGTTAAGCATGTAATAATTAATTGCCTGCGCATTGCAGATCGTCTTTCTTGCTTTTGCAATTGAACAATTTACGATCTATTCTCTGATAAGGACAAAGTTTTCTATATTAATTGCCGTTTATACATTCTCAGTCATATCTATGCTTTTCTAAGAAAAGTGTGCAAGTTGTGTCAGTTCAATTGCAAATTAATTTTGGGTTTATGAACAAGCGAAGCTCTGGCACAACAGCTCCATATATGATATATTCTTCATCCTTGAGTCCTTTCTGACATGGAATTAATTAATTGATTACTGAGTAGTGACTCAGATGTTGAATTTGAACAGTTGTCAGTTGAGGTGAAGAAGTTGGTTTGCCTAATTGCCTTGCAGCAACAAGGCAACAGGTATGGTGGAGGAGGCAAGGTACTGAGTGGTGGCAGACAAAATAAATGTACAGAAGAGAACTGTTATATATTGCTCAGCAATTTCCCTGAGCTTCATCAATCATTCATTTGGCGCAACAACAGAGAGAGATTAGCCAGCCTTCTTGCATGTTCATCGTGCCAGTGAACTAAACTGCCAGTAATTGGGATGTTACTCATGCATTTTAGCTAAATTTAAACTAGAAGGGGCTCTTAGTAAACAGGCTCTACTCAAGAAACATATAATAGACAACTGAACTTGATTTATTCTCAATTTCAGATAATTCATGAAGATTTCTTTATTTACATACCACTAATTCCAGCATTTTTTTTATCGTGATGATTTTTCTCCAGAAGAAAAAAGGAAACATATAACAGACAAATGAAATAAATTAAACTATATCTACTTAAATAACAAGGGCATCTCCAATCGTGGAGTTCTTTAGGATGATTGTAATCCCTGAACGGATGTAGAACCCCTCTGATGATCTATCTGCTTCTTGTACACCCTGAAAATTAAAGTATGTGAAAAGAAAATAATTAATGGCAATAACATTTGAAAAATCATCTAACAGAAGTGAGATGAGAATTGGAATCAAAGGATGAGTAAGGGGCGCATACATCTGAGTTGGCAATCGTCACATTCTTCCCTATCCTGGCATTTTTGTCGATTATGCAATTTCTGCAATGAAAAAGATAATTGTGTCAACTAAATGGTATGATATCAGGACCATTAACATCAACAACTATAATATAGATTAAAACTAAAAACATCAAACCTTATTATTGTGTTCTCTCCAATGCCAATGGGGACCTTTCCTTCTGATAGCATTGCAGCTCTCTCATCATCAGTTTCATAAAAGTCGGCTCCCAACATTACCACGTCCTGTGTTGATTTCACCATTAAACAAAGTGATATTAAGAAAATTCAGCTTATTTAATGATAAAGTGATAGGAATATTAACCTTCAAGCTGACACTGGCACTTATTCGGGACCGAATTCCGATGATGCTATGCTCTATGGAGCAATCATCCAGGAAACATCCATGTGATATGATCGTGTCTGTAACCTGCAATATTTTTAGAAAATCACGTCAGAGGGGATTTTGTAGGGAGCAATATATTTCAATTTTAACAGCATTATTGAGCCTTTTATCAATTCTTATAATGTACTCCATGTTTGCAAGGAGAAAATAATCTAGTAAAGAATGTACAATACCTTGCTGTTGTTCACCATTGACGGCGGTAAATTCCTTCTGGATGTGTACATTGGTTTAGTCTCATCATAAAAACTGAAACTTGGTGGCTGAAAATTCATTAAAAGGTGAAATGTTAAAAAAAAAATAGAAAAATTGGGACCAACTTGTCTGGTCTTCTGTTATGCATATCACTATCAGTATGAATTGGGACCAACAAAAGGTTACTGGGGTACAAGCTCAGGTTTTGTACGGTAACTGTCAGTATGCCTATTTGTACACATGCTAGAACGGTTTGGATCTTTGATTTCACTAACTTGACAAGAATTGCTGTCAGCTGCAGGTTTTTCTTGCATCTAGCCAAAATAACTCGTTTTTTGCTGCTCAATCAACATCCCCATAATTTAATTGTTTTAAACAAAAATGAAATATAAATATAGAATACTTACATAGTTTGTAAGCGCCAAATTTGCTTCGAAGAAAGATTTGATGGTTCCAATGTCCTCCCAGTAATCGTTAAAAAGGAATGCCTACATTAAAAGGTGTTAGAAAATCATAATTTGGGATAACAAAAAGTATCTCTCACAAAATATTTGAAAGATGGAACACACCTTGACATTGTATTCCTTTGCTGAGGCAGGTATGATCTCTGACCCGAAATCATTAGCAGTAGGAAACCGCCACCTGACCTAGCAAAAAAAATGTACATCATTTGAGTACTGGTTTAACAATCCATCAATGTTTCTTTCTTTTTACCAGACTTAATGGGCTTAAATTGGAGTGAGCTTGATTGGTCTATATTTGGATTTCATTGATCACCAAAGAGACAAAAAAGAAGCAAAGAATTGACGCACCTGAGCAGGTTGAACAAGATGTCTTTCTTAAAGACATAAACACCCATAGAGGCGATGTAGGGCTTCTTTTGGGCTTCATCTCTTGAAAGCCCCAGGATAGTAGTGTCCACCTCCTACCAAAACACAATAAACATAAGCTCTATATGTATGGACTTTTTTACAAAATGGTAAAAATAGAAAATAGAATTGAACAAATATGGAGAGTGTTTAATTGCTTATTGAATAGATTATATATAGTACCATGGACTTCAAATCATTTCCCTTCGGCTTCTCACTGAAGGAGACGACTCTTCCTGTATTGTCGATCTTCATCAGACCAAAATCGGAAGCACGACTGTTATGCAATGAATTTGATGAGAATGCTAAATTTGAATTTCAAACATGTTATAATAAAATTTAAATCAGTGCAATTCGGAACAAAATACAGATATTTTTAATATTAGAGTTGTAACTCGGACTTTGCCCCGATAATATAGTCCTCAAATAAATAATTAATAATATAAAATTTTAAATATACTTAATAAAATATCACACAAAAGAAAATTTAGTCATAATATTTTTAAATGCTAAGTAATAATGATAATAATAATAATTATTATTATTATAATAATAAATAATATAATTAAACATATAATAATTTATAAATGATCATATAAAAAAAATGAATTATTTTAAGAATGAAGTTTATTCAAAAAGATGAAAAGATTAAAACAAAATCAATGGTGGAGAAAAGTGATGATATGATATGTTTAAAAAGTTTAAAAATGTAATTCTCTTTATGAATTAGTCAACAAAATTAACAAATTATTATCTATAATTACCTGTCATCCATAGGCAGGCAAGATATTGTAATATCCGCACCACTTTTTCGGTGACTCTGCATGCAATTAACAAGAAAATCATCATGAATTCAAATTTTGTTGAAGTGTTTGATAAGAATGGCAGATAATTGAAAATATTAATTTACCTGAACGAAGTCCATGTAGTCCATCCGATACAAATGATCACCGGATAAGATTAGAACATCCTCTATTTCCTTGGCTTTTGCATCCTGCATATTGTCATGTGGTCAAGATGTGATAATTAATTTTGATATGATATTCTGAATTCTTTTTAACTCTAGTACTCAACTCAAAAATGTACCATGATCATTATGTAAAATTGGATGAGACAAAGGTTCAATAAATTGGGACTAATTGCAATGCTTATATTTGCTGAAACCAGAACCTCCAAGTACCATTAAGAAAAAAATGACCAAGTAAGATTTTGAGTACCTCAAAAAGCCAATGGAATTGACGGACTGCGTCAGCTGTTCCTTGAAACCACCTCTTGCCCTGCTCTCCAGGGGTTTGTGTGGCTGCTAGCACCTGCACCACACCAGCAAATGATTAAGCAAATCTTACTCAATTTTTCATGTTAAATTAAAAAGAAGGAAGAGAAAATTAAATGAATTCCATACCTCCACAAAGCCATCAGCAAAGGCCACACCATTGCTGAAGTTGTAGGTTCGAGAAATATGCCGATTCAGAGACGCTGAGTTGAATTGCGTGAGGATGTACACTTTATTGATACCGCTATTGATGCAGTTGCTCATTGGTACATCAATGAGCCGGTACGCACCACCTATTGGAACCTATGACGCAAGGGGGGCAAAAAGTAACACGATTTGAATATGCATGATACATAATTATATATACTACTGATGCATATGATATTAATTTGTATGCAAACACTGGCAGCGATCTAAGAGAACTTACCGCAGGTTTAGCCCTTCTCTTGGTAAGAGGAAAGAGGCGGGTCCCAGCCCCGCCTCCTAGTATAACCGCCACCACTGTCCTTGGGTTTCTCCTATCCAAGTCTATATCTTCAAACTAGGCACATAAAATCGACACCCAATTTAAAATTGTACGCAGATCTTGGTGCATCATTATTGCATGGATGTGATTTGGAAAACAAATTTATCTGAACAAGATTCTAAAAGATCTAAAGCCAACACACAGACAAGAACCAGAAACCCAGGAAATTAAGATGGATACGAAAGCAGGAAACTCCTTTATAGAAACTTAATCATCAAATTCTTATACGTTCAGTTTATCACGCCACTGTCACATTGGTCTTGCTTCTTTGTAATTTCAACGCAGAAGAAACTGCTTAACTATTTTGAAGTTTAATTTGAACCTGAACTTCTTCTGGTCAAGTTCTAAATTAAGCAGTTCTACTGCTATACCTTGACTTCTCCGCCGACTTCACCAGTGGCGACCGACATTCTAACCCCACGACTTTTCCTATTCATTGGTGGCGCCATGACGACTCTGCCACACGGCAAATCCACGCGCGTACCCATGAACTCACTTTCTCTGAGTACCACCCCTGCCAACTGGTGCGTTGCCACTGGCGGTGCTACTCTGCTGTTCATCCATACAACCATTTCTTTTCTCCAGTGGAGTTTGTGGGGTTGGAGAGAGGGAAAGAGAGAGAGGAGAGAGTGAAAGCTCAAATGAAACGATCAAGCAGCGAAGAACTCGTGAAAATCGTTGCTTTTTTGGAGTAACAAAATAGCGCCACCCGAGCGAGGAGGATTTGTGGATGTACCTTCTCCAACTAGATAAGTCTTCAACCAAATTTGTGGAAGCATATTCATTTAATTGATTCGGCGTGTGTTGTATAATTAAATATATGTATGAGATATTGATATGAAACTATATGGTGAGAGGCTAACGGTTCTCTGGGTTTTGATTTACTGGGTACTCGTACATCACATCAGTTCGGATCCGGATTTTACTGAGCTTCTCAGGGAGAGGGAGGTATTACCCGGATTCAGACTTTCATAACCCGAATCCGCCAGCCTGTAAGAAGGAATAAACGGCCCGTTATCTTGGGCCACAAAAGAAGGCACTGTCCAGTTGGAAGTTGGAACATTATATTAATGGGTGGTAGATGGGTCATGGGTGCAGTAAGTTTGTCTTCACCAAACTAACTTCAAATAAGATCCATCTAATTTGTATTATTTGTTAGAATAGAATATTCATGGATAGAAAATGGCCAGATGGGTGCAATTTGTCTCTATTTTTCTTTGAAAAGCAGATGCCAAATACTTGATTCATGATTTTTTTATATGTATAGTTTTTACTTTGATCTGCTATAATAAATTCCGTAAACTATTTTTTATTTTATTTTATTTTTCTAATTTTGCCCCCTTTATGATAGAAGTTTTTACTTTTTAGTCTTTTTCCTGGAAAGTTAACTCCGTCGATTCATTTTTCCAGACTTCTTAATTCTTTCTGGCCAAGAGGCTCAAAGATAAGTCTCCTTCTCTCCTCGAAATCTCATTCCAGCCAATGTTGATTCCCCATTCATCGATCTCTCTGTTAGATCGTCTGTCTCTTCACCTCCAACTCCCGACGATGGATTTCAGACAAAGAGGGGAGCACGAAACTTGTGACAATGCCGATTAATACCCCTTTCAGCAGTTTTAGGTGCGTCTGAGAGCCTTACAAATCCTTTCATTTATCAATTCTACTATTGATCATTCCCCTTTTGTTTAATTTAGTTGCATTTTAATCCCATTTTCGACCAAAATAATTATTAATATTGTGACAAGCACCGAGTTATAGTTAAAAAGAACGTGCTTTGGTTTTGATCTCTAACTTTCAGTTCCTGAGATCAAAGGAACGAAAATTTATTGGTTGCCTACATTATGTATAAAAAAATTAAGGAAATAATATAGCTTGGTGCTTATTCTGATTACAATTTTATACATGCCTCAAATGGACTTGTTGGAAGTCAACATATTAACTCACCACATGTTAATTACTATATAGAAATATTTTAGATATTAGAAATTAAATAGCTTTCTCACTATACAATAATGAATTCAATTGAATTTGTATGGAGTTTCACTAAACTAACTCTAATCCTGAATTGATCATGCTACGTGATTGAATTAATTTTGTGTTCTAAACAAGTTATCTTATTGAAGTTAGTGTCTGAAATTTTACTCAAGCAACATAAGACCCCGTATTTCAACCGCATATAATGTTTGCGGTTCCTTTGAAACCTGGTGTGCCGTGGTGACATGTGGTCAATTAAAAAAAAAAAAAGACAGTACCTCAATCTGTGTTTTCTTGTAAAAGAAATCGCTGCTTTGTTATCATACAACCAGCTCCTCAAGAGATCATCAAATCCTGGGCATGCTTACCTGAAATGAACAAATTAAGAGTCTTAATCATTAGTTAGTAGAGCAAATTATGGAGGAAAATTTTTGGGAAAAGGAGGAAAAATAAAAAGAAAATGGAGAATCATACCTCGAAAATTATGGAGTAGGAAGGGAAAATTGACTAGAATTTGGTTTAAAAGAGTTGTACGGGGGACATTCTTTGGTATGAGATTTTCTCCCTACCCCTGGGGGGAGGAGATTGAGGATGGGAACAAAAATGATTGTGAGCAAGAGAAGGCGGAGGTTGAATGAATTTATAGGCAAATTCACCTGAATACTGTGTGTCGGTGTTGGCTTTGTGTTGATTTCTGTGGGCATATTATGCTGGTGGCATTAGGTGGGACCCATTTCATGAAAAAAGGTATTAGTTTTGGGATAAAGGCGGGATCCTGGCTATATTCATTTCAAAACCATCTTCTAAAATAAAGAAAATGCCTCACTTGTAGCACTCATAATGCAATCCATCATGGTGTGGACTGTTATATCAGAAGTTATATGTATAGATGTAATGCATTACTATTTAAAGCCACCATATATTAACCCACCAGACAGTCTAATTCATAAGAATGCCACATGAGGTTCACTTTTTATAAGGATAAACTGGAGTCTCCATTTCCTTCGATACATTCAATGTAATGCGTTGAATGTAACCGATGAATTGGTTAAAGAAAAGAATTTATTTCAAATTTGGACCAATTACTTGACTGTGTGAAACCACTAAATATTAGTTCCCTAGAAGTTCTAACTTTCATAAGATGCTAGCTGAGAGTCAGTTTATGATAAATACAAACTGGAGTCTCCATTTCCTTCGATATATTCGATGTTCTGCTTTGAATGTAATCAATGTATTGCTTAAAAGTAAATAATAGAAGAAATGATTTACTCCATTTTCTTCAATATATTCAATGTACTGTTTTAACGTAACCAATTTATTTCTTAAACAAATAATAAGGGAAACAATTTACTCCATTTCCTTCGATATATTTGATGTACTGCTTTGAATGTAATTACTATATATCAATGTACTCCATTTCCTTCATATATTTGATGTATCCACAATTTATTCCATTTCCTTCGATATATTTGATGTATTTCTTAAACAAATAATAAAGAAAACAATTTATTTCAAATTTGAATCAATTACTTTACAATGTGAAACCACTATATATCAGTTTTTTAGATTATCTAACTTCCCATAAGAATGCCAAGCGAGAGTCATTTTCTGATAAAGACAAATTGGAGTCTTCATTTCATTTGACATCTTCCATTTAATGCACGGAATGTAACAATTTATTGGTTACAATAAATAAATAAATTATAAAGAAAATAATATGTTTTTAAATTTGAATCAATTAGTTAAGAATATGAAACCACTACATATTAGTTGTCTCGATGATTAACTTTTATAAGGATCAGTGTTCAGGTAAGCAAATCCTGTCTGACTTGTAGAACCTCTATTTGGGTACTTCATCGGGCAAAATAGATATTACTGGAAAGCAACTTTGTCAGACTATAAAATAGGAAATTTGTTTTGAGCTTGTTAAGAAAGGAGATTTGGAAAACAACTTTTTACACTATATAATTATAATCTTGAAAGAATTCAATTAGAGAGCACAACCCAATAAGATATTCATTTTGATTAGGAAACGGCATAATCTTTTTCAGAAAAGATAATCTAACTTATCAGAAAGTTATTCATTGCCATGGACTAAAAGATAAACAATCTTAGTGTAATATTAATGAAAATAAATGTTGCTCGGTTGCAGATTATCCGTAATGTGAATTTTGGTAAAGTCCAGACTAATAAGATGGATATGTTTCCACAATAATAAGTAGCTTTGAATCATAGAACTTTTCGTCCTTTCCTAATTGAATAGTGGTAGTCTGGTAGATGACTGAGAGAGAATATGTTATTTGTTATGCTTCCTGTATAATATTTCATATTGATCAATTGTCGTTATTATATGCAGTGTTGTTGAACTCCACCTATGTAGACTAGTTTTAGACTAGTTTCTTCATAGTTTGTCTAAGTTAGAATAAAATGAGGAGAGTTGTGATGGTTGTTATGATTCAATAATAAAATAATTGATTTTTATGAAAATGAAACCCAGTCAAATCATTGGTTTTTTTTTCATCTTTGAGGTCTATGATCTTTGTGATTTCGGATTGAATTTTATCTCTAGCTTATCCTAATTTATTTGGGATTAATGATTTTTTTTGTGTTGTTGTATCTGCAGTGCTGTTGGGCTAATCATAATTGGTAGCTGGTAATTTGCTCTCACATTTGTTTCTAATCTTCTTTTTGTAATGTCATTTTTCTTTCGCCCATTGAAAATCTAGCTTAAGAAAACTGTTACTATTATATGGTATTTTGTTGGGACAATATGATTTGCTCAATTCTACAAGTTTAAATACTGTTTATCTTATATGTACCATCTATTACTTTAGGCTAAACCGTTAAAGATACAAGACAAGTTGCAAACAGTGAATGGGTTTTATCTTTGTTTGTGTGAACATCAAGCTTTTAAAAAACGAAAATTTTTAACCGTTTTAACGGTTTTGACAGGCTCTGGAGTTAAGTTTTTGAGAAAAAAAAACGGATTTAACGGATTTTCTGTGATTTAACCGTTTTATCTCACGTTAAAACCGTTAATTTTTTTTGAAAAAACGCATTTAACGATTGAAATTTTTGTTTCAAATCTTAATAGTTAGTGACTATAAATTTGTATTTCCTTTTATTTTTTGAATATAAATTAATGCCCTAATAAAAATATAAAGCAAATTTATTATATAATAGTTTAGTATAATTTAAGATTTTTAACCTTTAAGTACTTAATTAATATTATAATTATTATTATTACTTAATTTAGTTAATTATTAAGCACTAATGATATGAGAATGCATTTTTTAGTCTTTTTAAATATGAATTAGTAGATAAAAAGTGATTGACCGTTTTTTAATTTAATGGCCGTGTAAAACCGTTAAAATCGTTAACTGTTATCTGATCACCTCGCCGTTAAGAGCCGTTAAACGTTTTTTAAAAGTTTGGTGAACATGGATGGAGCCTGCAATTGTTTCTTACTGACAATTAAGTGAGAGCACCTGTTTTGAAGTGTTCAGATTCAGACCGCACTAGGAAATTTTGTAAAATAGATTGAGACGTGTAATTGTGTAGTTTCATCAGGAGTTTCGGAAACATTGCATTAGTTGTATGAAAATTTTTCATAGGGTTTGTTGTTCCGCACCAAATAATTTCTTTCATTATAATGAAGCGCACTACTTGCAACAAATGTAATCGCTGTAAAGTGCTTGTGGGTTCCCTTGCTTTTTCCATCTTGGTTTTTATTTTGATTTTATTGTAGGTGTGCCGAGCTTTTATGTTCGATTAATTAAAATAAGTACAAGATGTTACACAACGAGAGAGAGAGAGAAACGATGCGCATGAATTTTTCTTTTTTTGATGAATACTTTTCCTCATAGAAACAAGTTTCACAAATGAGTACGTGCATCACATTCCTCTCTATACATATTTAGTCAACAAACGTGAAGTCTGACAAATAGTGTTCCAACTCTTTCACACCACTCGACACTGTCAACCAAATCTGAAAGGCACAGTACTAAAAGAGCATCATGAGAAAGAAGAAAGAAGAAAGAGATGTGATGTGCATATATTTTGTAAAAGGGTGCGCATCTCCATTTCATTTCATCTGAATGCGATCAAAATCGATCATCTGCTCCTACTATATATGTGGTTGTATACTATAGACTAACTAATATCGTTCGTTATCCCGATACACACACACACACATAATAGTCGTACATAATTAGCTCAAAATTGTGTGTTTCTTGTATGTGAGGCTTACTGCTTGAGTGAAGAGAATAATTCGTACGCCCATGAACACAAATTTAATTAATGTTCCTGTTCTCCACAAACTTTAATTTCTGCAATTTTGGTCGCTTGTAAAAGAAATAGACATGCTTTTGTATTTAAAATGAGAAACACTGGTCAGTAACATAATTAATCTATTCTTTGAAACCCAAATATGGTTAATTGTCAAGCAAACAGTACTGTTTATCAATTATTTTCCGATCAAATCCAGAAATAAGCTTTTTGCCTGTCATTAGTTATACCATTACAAAATTCAAACATAGGATGGTCATAATAATTTCTTTTTGATGCACTTTATTTCCTCCAACTCAATATATAGTACTTAAACTCATGTAAATTAACACTTGGTTATACCACAGGCACATTAAGCAGCTTCAAGTGAATCAATGTGTGACTTGCCGAGGGGACCTCTTGTGCGCACATGAAGCCGATACTGATTGAATGTAATCGGCTTGTAGAGTGGCTTAGACAGAGGTTCCACGAGCTCTGGTGCTGATCCAATCACCATGTCCCCTTTTGGATTGCAAAAGAATGCAAAGGAGAAGCGCTCGGACTCTGCATTTACCAGCACGCGATGCTCCACGCTCTTGTAAATTGCATTGCTTAACACCTATGAGATAAATATATATAAAAAAAAAGAACTGCTTCAAATTCGGATACATTAAAAGAAGTATTGCTAATCAATATTTAAAAATGCAATTTGGTTCTTGTTTCTCCCTACTTCGCGATGAAGATTCACAAGTAATTAGTAATACATATGTATATATATGACATGTACAACAACTGTGCTTTCTAAAATTCTTTTTCTTTATTGCATCAAATACTATTATCATGCATTTATTGGACTACATAATAATACCATATTAGTATATCTATCATTGCTTCTTCTACGATAGAAGTGATTGTTGCACCATATCTAGCATTTATTTTATTCGAGTATTGTGCAGATAAAAACAAATTACAAATGAGTATATCTTCTCAATTGATCATTGTCATATTCATTAACGCATTTTTAATTTAAAAAGTATGATTAATTCCATTAATTTCTGCAATACCAAGCACTATATATACACACTTTTAGGTACAATGGTATTCATAATTTGTGGAGTCCAAACCCGAAAAGAAGTAAATGTACGCCTTTAATTATTCATTCAAAATGAGCAATGCAAGAAAAAGAAATAACACTAATATTCAAGTGGTAAAAAAATATAAAAAACTTACTTGAATTTGGTCACCAATATTGACTATAAATGCACCATTTTGGGGCTTGATATCAACCCATGTATCGCCTTTCTTCACTTGGCAACCCTTTACATGTTCATCCGCTAAAAGTATAGTTATGGCACCCGGATCAGAGTGCGGTGACAAGCCAAGGGTTAGCTCTGGTTGAGGGCATTTAGGATAATAATTAACTCTAAGAGTTCCTGCAATATCGTCTCCACCGAAGGATTTTAACATATATCCCTCATCCAAACATAGGCTTGTGGATATTGCCTTCATAAGCACCTTACAAAGATTCATTACCTCTTCCCCATACTTCTCAGTTATCTCCCTGCATATATATTGATTTAGCAAGTTTATTATCATGATGTTTATTTTCATTACGCAAAACAAGGAAACACTGAGTTGCAATCATCCCCACCAACAATGTTATCAAAACATGCCCTGTAAAATAAGAAAAAGTCCCATATATACATACAACCATTTACTTATGTTATATTTTATGTGAAGAGAAGCAATATAAGTTGTCACATATCATGCCTCATGAAAAGTTAAAATTTTCAAATATTAATCTAGCTAGCGGATGTGATAAATTAATCTAAATTTAGGAATTTCTAGCCAAAACATTCTGCCATCTTTAAAACTAAGAATAGATGAATAAAAGAAATATAATTCTGCTAGTGAATACAACAGGAGACTGAACTCGATTCAATGGTCAACCTACTTTTTTTAAGAGTTTTTTTTACTGAAAATTTAGTTTAGAAGTTGCCAGTTAGATTTAGTATTTCTTATAATTAGAGTTGATTGATATTGACACATGACTAATTTAATTATGTTTTGTATTAGTTAACATTTATTACCTTAAATTTGGGGGCAATTTAGGCCACTTATCAAGGTTCTTTGCGGACTCTGGCAATAGGTACAAGAAGAAATAATCACCCCAATCCAAGGTTGCCTCTTTGTCAACCCCAATACGACTACCATATCCCTCATACGTTCTAGGATCGTTTGCGTAGGCCTTCTTCACCGCCATTGGTGAATAGAAGAACTCCCTCCACACATCTTTCATCTTTTGAACCAGATGAGGTGCAACATTGTGATTTACTACTTGAAAAAATCCCCACTTTTTGCATGCATGTGATATCTTGTGCATGACTTCATCGGCGCGATCAGAAGCACTAATAAGGGGACTGATATCAATCACCGGAATGTAAAGATCGGTTTGAATTTTGGTATGAAAGGATTCGAGTGAAGGACGGTCGGTAGGAGGTTTAATGTATTTTGTGGGGATGTTGGTGATGCCGCTGCTTGATATTGACTGGACCGGCACAACAGGCTCCGGCCATTCGCTTAATAGTGAAAAACCCATTGGGTCGATGGTTTGTTTGGTTGATTGGTTGGTTGAAGGAGAATATATAGGAGGAAGATATTAGCTAGGGCTGGCAGGCAGCTAGGGTTCTGTTAGAAAGGGGTTGGAGATGTAGTGCTGTTAAATGTTTAATTAATGGCTTGAAGGTTGTTGCACTTTTATAGCCCGGGAAAAGCTAGCCTCCTTGCATTGCTCTCCATTTTTCTAATGGAATGGAGATGTGTTGACGTTGATATTCGGTTTATATATGTATAATTGTTTCTATGTCCCAATTAATTAATCCTCGAGTATATCCTTGAATTTCAATTGCATAGATTAATTTCGATCTGTACATGAAAGTTTCCCTGTTTGGGACATCCTACCGAATCATAAAATATAAATACGTTGTGCTGTCTGTAGTTTTTGTTTGTTTTTACTTGAATTGAATTGATGATGCAATTAATGCATGTATGGGCTTCAAATTCAAAGTTCAAACGGGCAGATATTTTTTTTTATTTTGATAAATGAAAAAAATAGGAAACTGATAAAAGTAGAGGTGAAAGAATCCGACTCGATCCAAGAAATTCATTCGATCCGTCCGAATCTGAATCTGATTCACTCTGATTTTTTAAAAAAATCAAATTGACTCGACCCGACTCGATCTGAGATCAAATGACCTTCAATCCAATCAAAATCTATCAAAGATCTAAAAATTGACCCTAACCAGACCCGATCCGACCCTAACCCGATCTGATTTCTTTCAAAAGGTCAAACTGACCCGACCCACCCGACCCGACCCGAATCGAACCCGACCCGACCCGCTCGATTGCCACCTCTAGATAAAAGTACTCCGATTTTGTGCCCATATAGCCTGGACTAAGTTTCAAATTCGGTCCCATTTTTATTTTTTATGTTTGTATGTTATATTAAAAATAAAATACGACATTAAATTATTCTAAAATATTACAATAAGAATTAAAATAAAGTTTTATAAATCCAAATATAAGCACGATAATACATAGTTCTAAAATAATATCAAACAAATTGAAATATTATAATAACAATTAAAATCTAATTGTTCTGATAATTATAACAATAAAACATAAATATGCTTCTAATCTAAATCATGTTCTGCTGGAACGAACTCGATCTCGAGTTAGTACTCTGTTGACACAACCCTCCATTTCATCCATAACCATTGGAATGTGTATCTTGTTGATTTGCTGGATCTGGCTTGATGATCGGACCGTTGTATATTGACCAATCTCATTTATTATCATAACTACGCCAATGACCAGACCATATATTAATGTAGTATTAGATAATATAATATGGACTAACATATTGAGTATAATCCAATCTTTTGAATGAACAGACGACAAACAAGTGGTCGCATGGAATGTCGATCAATTGTGATTTATGACACTAACAATTATCAATTCCCGTCATCGCTAATTCAACATCATATTCGTTTCATCCCTTTGTCCCTATTATTTCAAATAGAAATTAAAAATATTGCTTAAATTTTGAAGTTAAATAAAAATTATAAGTATAGAATATTACCGTCTCAAAAAGTCCATTTCTATTATAAATATCATAGTTAATGATACCCCAATCCAGTGATATGACATCATAAGTTCTCTCCTTATCACCATGATATTTTATCAGTTCCGTGACTTTTTGAGAGAACACCAAACCTTGGGCTTTCCGAACCGCTATAACTTTCCGACGCTTATAGAACCACTCAACACATTTGTACCACGTGTTCTCAACGATAGCATATACCGAAAGTTGTCTGGCGATCCTGAACACGTTATTCATTGATTCTGAACCGTTGCTTGTCATTATTCCCCACCGATTGAGACATCCGTCTAGATATTGTGCACATCTTTCTTGATGCATTATAGCCACTTGATATGGGGTTAACTCCTCATAATGAAATTCCTCAGTTGACACTTCCTCAGCTGCAGCGGGTTGGTTATTGTGATTTCTGTTATTTCATGTTCTTCTATTGGACACTTATTCTGTTGGGAGATTTTTTTATATGATTTCCGCTTTTCTTACGAAATTATAGGATGCCGCCCTGATATTGTTAATTTTTTTATATATTTTTCGTACCTCCATGCCTTTTTATGTCTTGCACCTTGTTTGAAAAAAGTCTTTACTCTTTTTATATGACAGTCCTTATACACATTTTGTGCAATGTATTAAGTACAATAACGGTGAACATGCTCACCTGATGATTCCTGCCATAAAAAAATTGGTCTCTCAAATACTGTCGTTATACCTAAATATTGATCTAAGATAATGATAATTTTATCAGGACCAATAACCTCTTTACGCAACCACTGCATGAACCAATCCTAGTTTGCCACACTTTCCTAGCCTGCTATAACAACAAATACAAGTGGTAGTAGTTATTGCTCCGCATCATAAATACAAGTGGTAGTAATTACCGACATACCGACCCAATAAAAATCCAGTATCGATAGTTAAGACTGGCCGTAAGTAAGGCCATGCCGCAATGCACGGACCAAATGCCCATGCAACACGATTGAAAATTTTAACATCGAACTTTATTGAGGGCGCTGTCTCTATGATGTATTTTGTGCCATATCTAGAATTTTGTATGGGTGCTAGCAGAGACGGAAGCATCTCGTATGACATCTCCGAACTATCAAAAAGGTCTGCAATTACCAGTTCCCTTCCTCTCCGTAATTTATTATAACTCGATTGTACTGTGGGGAACTTTTATTTAACTAAACCCCTTTACTTCTTTGATTGTCATTTCTAAGTTCTCTCCCAACTAATTCTTAATAATATTTACTATCATTCTAGAAGTCATCTGACTGTGGTCCGCCCTAGTAGCACTTCCAAAATAAGAGTGTTCGAGCGGATTTGTTCTGATATCTCAAATACCTGTTATGTTGGGTGTGACATGCATCCACCATGGACAGTTAGAATATTTATATTTTATCACTAACTTTGATTTGCTACTATTTGCTACCTTCAATTTTATATTCCATTGAACATGAAAATCAGAGATTTTCAATTTTAACTCTGAGTTTATACTGAACTGCTGGCTGACACCAAATTATTCATCAATTCTAGGTGGTTTGTGAAAATAAAGGTTGTCTGCATACATCATTAGCATATTATTAAGAAATTATGCACACGAGTACTTCATTCCCCAATTGATGGAAGGAACAGACATTTGACACTCTTTAACTATTTCTTCGACATCTATCGCATCCTCAATTTCATCCATATTTATATCTATTGCATCCTGAATATCATCCTTCTCGACATCCAGGCATCACTCTTCCTCTTCCTCATTCTTATTCACATCCATATTTTGTACCAGAACACGGGATGATGGCTGCTCCTAAGCTTGGGAGTGAGTTCTTTCCTCAACCATGTCTGGGTTACTACTTTCAGAAATATTAGTCGAATCATAGTAATCAGAACTGGATATTGGTTCAGATTCAACTACCAGCTCCAGTGTTTTATACCCGGGTATTTGGTATGGAGCTGTTGTTTTAATCATTTCCCAATTTTTTCGAAATAACCCCAAATAAACCGTAAAAAAACAACCCGAACCTACTGGGACAGTGTTGATTCGTGCACAAATGCTGATGGTGAATTTGCCAGCGAGCAACTCCAAATCAGTATGAATCTGTATCTTCAAGTCACGAAGATTGATTGTCTCGTCGGTAGAAAATGTGCACGCGGCACAAATGTCGTAACCCACGTCAATTGAAGTGTTCAGGATTTGACTTTCATGATACACATTGATTAGCAACATTTTCGTCTCTACAGTATGAACGATAAACCCTACTGTTAGTATATTTTAATTTTACAGCAAAAAATAATAGTTCAAATAGAAAAAATAACTTATAATATTGATGAGACGAGAGTGGTGAATACAGATCGGCTCTGGATCTGTCGAAAAATACATTTTTAGTTGGAAGCTCTTGTAATAGTAATAATGACGATTTTGAAGAAATGACTAGCTGAAAGAAGATAAAAGAGAAAGGTGTTGGATATACTATGTAATAGCAGGAAGCTGAGACTGACTTTAAAAATTCAGTCTTAGATTCCTGTTACTTTCAAATATACACAAAAAAAAAAAAAATTGGGACCGAATTTTAAACTCGGTTCAGACTATATGAACACAAAATTAAGATATTTTTATTAGTTTTTTATTTTTTTTATTTATCAAAATAATAAAAAATCTGTCAAACGATACGGGATGAGATAGAACGTATCCATCTCCATGTAAGAAAATGGGCACGTGTGAAAAGATGAGACACGTGGGGGATAAAAGAGTGGTAGACTTCTTCTTTATTTTGATAATTGAGTGGTAGACTTTGCGTCGGGGCCTGCTCTGGAATATGAATATCAGAATATGGAAGAGCACGTGGTTCATGGAGCAGAGGCATCGCTATTGAGCATTGGCTGGAACCCAGGGGCCCAGAGCCCAGATGTGCACCTGCACCGCTGTATTCTTTTTTGGACAAACCACAAAATATGTCTCCAAATTCATGCTCTCATTTAGAGTTAATTTCTCAGCCCGGGCCCACAGACCCCACAGCTCCCTTGCAAACTTGGAACTAAGTATTTCTCCTCTCTCTGCTAAATTAAGTTAATATTCTATGCCTTCTCCTCGCGTCACTACTCTTCACTCTGCAGTTCTTGTAAACACTGTAAATCTCCAGTGGCACTTTGAATTAGCTTCACTGCTTGACTGCCTTCCAGGACCGGAGAGAGAGATGTGTCATATATTCATTCAAGCACGATTATGCCAAAAAGGGTGTGTTGTGTAGGTTACTATAGTAGGTTCTTAAATTCTCCTGGGCAAAGAATTTATTCAAATTGACCTGGAATGCAATATAATTATAGTAGCCATCAGGTGATTTTCTACGCCGTGTCCCCATTCAGCATTCAAGCCTACTTTACGAATTAAGGATGAATAAAAAAAAAACTCAATGTGTTGTTGTCCGGTCAAAAATAAACATTGACCGGATGTTTCAGAGATTGTGTGTACCGAAACTAATATCGGTCCGCAGATAAATAAATATTTCATATAAATTAATAAAAAAAATGAAAATTAAATAAGTTTTATAATATATTTTTAAACTAATAGACTGATTGTTTTAAGCTTCATATAATTTGAATGTCATTTAAAACATATTTGGTGTTCCAAAGATCTTTCTTATGTGAACCTTATCTTATGAATTTTCAGAGCGCCATGTGAAAAAATTTTTGGGAAAGACTCAAATGTCTATAATATCTGTCATGCATCATGCCGCCATTTTTGAAGTTCCAGCAAAATAAAAAAAATAGTCTGTTAGATATTTTTCAAAAATATATTTTATTAGATATTTATTTGATGGGCGTAAATGAAAATATACCACTCTGTAGTTGAAATCTCATATTAATTTAATGTTCTTTAATTGATCCCCCAATTTTAAATATCTTATTGTCGGGTGCAGAGAAAGTCATATAGAGATTCTAGAATTTTATTTTTATTCAAATTTCTCCCTTCTGGAGTTTTAATTAACCACATCAAAATCAGTACTCATAGAATGTCACCCCTCAGCATCCACCGCGGGCGTTCACCTTTATATTCACACTATTAAGTAAAATATGCATAAATTTTACATATAAAAGTTCATACGTATTATTACTATATATTAAATCAATCATAATAATAAAAATCTTGAAAAAACCTTTTATGAGATCAAGTTATTAGTAGATATGTATATATGTTATTATGTTAACATATAATAAGGTATAGTAAGTTAATCATATATAAAATTAATGAAAAAAAATAAGTACTATTTGTGAAGTCACGTGAGTAGCCACAGGATTTATTTTTCTTGTCATTTCAATCTTTAGTTAACTATAAATTGTGACAAATGTTTCTTCATTTCAAAAATAAAGCTATAAAAAGTATTTTATGTTTTTACGAATATATCCATAATTTTGTTATTCTAATATATAATTTATCATAACAGATGATTATTCGAAATTAGCATATAAGAATTTTAATTATTTCGCTTTATTAAGATGAATATTAGAAGGACATTTGAGGGATGAACTTCAAACTTTTTCAAAACTAATATTTTTGTTGTACTAAATATTTTTTTAGTTTGTCGATTTGCTAAATAATAATTAAATTTTACGATATGTCTTATTTGAGCATCGTATATGGACTTAAATGAAAATGGATGAATGCACTAGAAAAATAAATTGAGTTATGATAACGGCTCATATAAATTAATATAAATCAGAAAAATTAATAGATTCATGTAAATCAGAAAAATAAATTGAGCCATTATTACGGCTCATATAGCAGTCAGAATTTGAGAAAAAATCATTTTACTCGCAAATACTAGATAATGCTGAGTAATAACTGGAGAGGCATTGCAACGGTTCAGGACTTCTCTAGAGTAAGAATTTCAAAATTAAATGCTAAGTATTCAATGACTATTTATTTTAAGTCGTTATAATTGCTCGCCAACTATTGGTAACGGCTCAAGTTGAAAATTGATTCCTGATCAAAATCAAAAGATCTATATAAAAGAATTACTCTCTTACTTCCAACTTATGTGTTCTACGTTATAATATCTCAATTTCTGAAAACTCAATAGATTAAAAGTACTCTATTTTAGTTTTGAAAGTTCTTTAATTGATCCCCCAATTTTAAAGATCTTATTGTCGGGTGCATAGAAAGTCATATAGAGATTCTAGAATTTATTTTTCTTTAAATTTATCCCTTCTAGGGTTTTAATTAACCACATCAAAATAAGTATTTATAGAATGCCACCTCTCAGCATCCAGCGCTCGCGTCCACCTTTATATTCACTCTATTAAACAAATAAGCATAAATTTTAACATATAAATTTCATACATATTATTACTATATATTAAATCAATCATAATAGTAAAAATCTTGAATGAAACTTTTATGAGATCAAGTTATTAATAGATATGTATATATGATAACATATAATAAGATATAGTAAGTTAATCATATATAAAATTAATGAAGAAATAAGTACTATGAAGTCACATATATAAGTATATGGTTTATTTTTCTTGTCATTTCAATCTTCAATTAGCTAATAAATTATGACAAATATTTCTTCATTTCAACAAATAAAGCTTCTGCCTAATAAAAAGAATATTTTATTTTTACGGATATATGCATAATTTTGATAATATATATATTAAAATAGAGTTATGCTATGGTGAATCAGGAAATACAAAATGCTGCCTTTAATTAGCTAATAAATTATATTTCATGTTATATATTTTATTTTTAAAATAAAAAAATGATTCAATATTTCAACATGATATTCGTATTAAAATATGTCCGGAGACTAAATTTTATACTTTAAAATTTTTTCTATTTTAGAAAATGCATTGAGCTAATATTTTTCTATCCTTGAAAAAAAATAGAAAAATTCAACAAATATAAAGTTTAGTCTCCAATCATATTTTAATATGAAGATCATTTTGAGTAGCTGGACAAGTATTTTGATTTGAAAATAAAAAATATAATATTAAGTACAAAAGATATTTTATACTTCGCCTCACCGTAACATGACTCATCTAATATATAATTTATCATAACAGATGGTTATTAAAAATTGGCATATTAGAATTTTAATTTTACAAATATTTTACGTAGTATAACATATAGATTAATGTATTTCGCGTTATTAAGATGAATATTAGAAGGACACTAGAGAGATGGACTTCAAAATTTCGAGTCAAATGAGAAAAAATTATGCATACGAACTCCTACATATCTATAAGGAATTGATATGGCTGGTTAAAAATCAAGTCATATAGTTTCTGAATCAATCTGACTTCATTCTTTTGAAAAATTAAATTGATCCGATCCAATTGTCACCTCCAGTTCTTCCTCATGCATGAATGATATCGAGTAATCTTTCTCATGCAAATTCAAACGTGACTTGATTGGATACATCTTGAAGATTGAGTTGGTTTGTTCCACTTGAACATATATTAGACACGCCAATGCGATTCATGTTAAGAAAAATTCTTATTCTTGTCTATCATGTAGCCGAGGAATAGAATCAGAGGGAAATGCTCATGCAACCAATTAAGTAATTAGGTTCCTTTCATATATTATAATTATCTGTTAAGTAAAAATGCGGATAGTTTTTTTTTGTCAAAATTTATACGCATGTTGGTACTATATTCTTGATCCTTAAAGTTTGAAATTATTTCCTTCACTTTTGACTTAATTTACTACTTAGTCACCATTTAATTCCTAATGTTCCAAAAATGTCATTTCATTCTTTAAAATTTTTATCCGTTGGGAAAAAAAAATGAAAATTTAGTGTTAAGTGTAAGCTAATGTAAATGTAGGGTTGTCAATTATTGATCCGATCTAACCCAAACTGATATGATTCAGTCGGATATGGGTCTAATTTTTTTTTACTCGATATCGGGTCAGGTCGGATTAACCCGACCTGACCCGATTAATTATATTTTTTTGAAGTAATTTGATGATTTAGAACTAATTAAATATTAAATATATATTAATTATATACTAATTAAGATTAATTATAAATTAATTAATATTTAATTCATTAAAATAATATAAAAATAATTAATAAATTTTAATTATTTTACACGGATCGACCTGTAACCCGGTCGGGTTGGGTATGAGTCAAGATTTTTTAACCCAAATATAATCGGATCGGAGAAAAAAATAATAAAATAATAATGACCCAACTCATCCCATTGACACCCATATGCAAATGCAATATGTAAAAAATAAATATAATTATTTATAACAAAAGTATCAATTAAATTAATACTAACATTAATATATGTGCATTAAGATTGAATAGTGGACGTGAGTGTTCGCTGTTTATTCTGGGCGCGTGCATTCAAAATTCTTACATCTACAGGGTTCTTTTGGTACTTGAATTTTTTTCACCATTTTTATCAGTGTGAAGCAAACTTTTAAAAAACGGAATAAAAAAACAATTAAATCATAAAACATGTACTATTTTAAGATAAACTTTTCTACATTTACAATGATAAAAAAATTATATTGTTATACTTATTATTTGATTAAAAAAAGATAATAAGTTAAAACATTAATTATAACACAAACTAAATACCCAAAAAATTAAATAATACCACATAGTCACACCAAATAATATTAAACACATAGAAATAAAAAGTTTCAAAGAGTCAAACATTAATTTGGCAATCATTAATAATATTTAGCTTTTTATTTGTCCTTTGAAATTGCTTGTAATACATGAAATTTTCCACTCAAATTTTGTAATATTTAATCACTTTAAAATATGATGAATTTTAACCGATTAATCAGAGCATTCACATCCCTGCAATTATTAATTGAATTATAATTTGACATGTCACTTTGAATAGACAATGATTTTAAGATAAAGAAAAGACATCACTAAAATTACAAAATGATTTGTCAAGGCAAATTAGTATTTTCCCTCTTCATTGCTGATGGGACTTGTCAAAGTTTGAAAGTTATCTAATTTTGTCAATTTTCTGCATAGCTGAAATTAAAATAACAATTGTCAAATAAAATTTGACAATTAATTTGACTTACATATGCATATGCTCTCAATGTTAAAAATATTCAATTATCAATTAGAAAAAGTTAAATCCATTTTTTTCCTTAAAAACTGAACTTCTGGAGATCTAAAACCATTAAAATAATTTTAACGAAGTTTAAACTCATTTTTTTAAAAGCTTGATGCGAAGGTATCCATAATTATAAATTAGAGGAAAAGGTTGAAAATAAGAATATTGTTATGAAATATTTAAAAGACAAGGGAAAAGTTGTTCAATTCCGATGCTTAAGATCACGTGGTTCGTAAGAAATTTGAATTAATAAGGAGGCGCCGACGACACACCGCAAGTCTCTTCAGCATAAAGATTAAAAGTTCACACAAGAATGGACATCAGCACAACTCCGCAAGATTCCATTTCGTTTTTAATATTCTTTTTCTTCTGAGAAAAGCTCATACTCTTTTTTTTTTGAGAAAAAAAAAACTCATACTGTTTTTTTTTTTTTTTTTGAGAAAAAAAAAGCTCATTCTTTTTTTTTTTGCTTGATCAACTTATTATTCAGAGGGATGACATTTCACAGTGTTTATCTTAATAATATTAATAATGATATTTCAATTAAATTGGAAAAATCTTTAAAAATCATAAGAATATTTATCCAAATACTGTTGAATTTATAGATTAATTATGTTTAAAATTTCATGCAATTTAGTATCGCTCCGTAACCTATTTAACCTCTTCAAATTGTATAAAAAAACTTTAATATATATGTATAATTTTTTTTTGAATTTATTTGAAATCTCGTTCTTAAGATTGTCAAGGTAAGCATTGCCAATAATATTTGCTAGCTAATGCATCGGGTGATTCATAAGTCGCCTATTAATTTTAGATCACACCCATTCAATTAATGAGCCAACAATATATTTTGTACAAATATATAATTCAGGTTGCTTTGACACTAAATTTGCCTCTAATTGCATGTGTTTCCTGCCGAGTCTGTGCTGTCATTTTAAACGCACTTTTCTGATCCATATATCCTGATGGACTGGTGCATTCATATGTAACTATATATATACACTAGCTATATACTGGTCAATTTTCCGGCCTCATCTGAAATGTGGAAGCAACTTGAAGTATGTTAATTTATGTCTTCATCATGTGGAAGAATTGAAGGAAGCTAGGTGCAGGCTAGGTGAGAAGCATTTTCACGGAACAAATTAATTATACCTATACAGGCACCTTGACATGCATATTATATGCATGCATCAAATCTTAAAAAAGATCATAGAATTTGGTGTAGCCTTATTTGTCTAACTCAAACATCCTCAATTCTCATCTTCATGGTGTAGCCTTATTCGATTTCCTTTTCTTTGTTTCCATTTGATTCTTTTTGGATCATTCTTTTCAAAAGCTTGAAATCATTCAGGAAAAAGAAGGATATATAGAACTCATTTGGCATGTGCATCCACCAGGTGCACGCGCGTACTAGTTGTGTGTACGTATTGGTTCCTATTTCCGAATTCCAAATCCTAACAGCAGTATTAGTGTAAAAGCAAGATCGATGGAAGATACACAAGCACGCAGTACCTTAAATAGCATGCATGGAAAATGTGTGCATGTATGCGCGCGCGCGTGTTAATTAATTATTGATACCAGGACCACCAGTTTTAGAAGCGAGGACTCTAGCTTGTGCTATATATCATGATTCATGAGTCAACTATACATTGATCTATATATGTTTTTAATTTGCCTTTTCGATTATATATGGATCAATTTCAAGATTCCCAATTAAATTATCTCTCTATGAGTAGTGACGAATGAATTGATGACGTTAACAGAAGCTACTTAATTTATCAGGGTCTGCAAGTACTAATCATATTTATTAAATAAATAAACAAACAGCATACTAACCAACCAGCCATCTTTGTTGAGGTACGTATGCATTTTCATATAATAAACTACGCAATGTCGACAGAATTCACCTTCTCTAGAGTACTTGCCTATATTAAGATCTTATGAATCTAAGAGTGAATATTAAGTTCGAACAATCCATCATACAAATTCAAAAATTGATACATCTTGGGTTAGTCTGACAAGTCATATCAAGGAAAACTGGATGATATGTAAGTGCAAATGTGTGTGTAAAGGGGGCACAAGAGCTATCATGATCTATAAGCTCTGTGTGTGTATAAAAAACTCGATCTCTTCTCCTGTCCTAGGCGATGCCTTATATACGGGAAGAACGACATGAGGATCGTGGCCGGTTTATGGTACGATCTCAGTAAGAACCAATCTAAAAGTAGCAACTACATGTAGTCGGTGTTCTTGTCTTGTTTAGTTGTGCTATTTTAGATTATGATCAGTTATAACCGCTATTCATAGTAGTGGGCGGTTACAAAGATAATAATACTCAAGATGAGTAGTACAACGATCTCGAGCTTATGGGCACACCCATCTCAAGATCTGTCAATTCGAGATACATAATGAGCGAAAGAGGCTGCTTAGGACTCTCTATAAGTCTTATGGGCTAAGTGTTCGGGCTAGTTGATAAATGAGCCTCTAAGAACACAGCCCTATCATTAGCCCCGCAAGCGGAAATGTGTTAGTGAGTAACATTTTTGAGTTATAGTTGCGAGAATATGTATGGACAAAGTAAACTGGATACAACGGAAATCTAGTCCTATAATTTGCCCCCGAATCTCGAAAATCGTTTGAATAAACTCGCTTCTCGAGTTTGGAAAAGAGCTCGAGATAATCATAGAGATTAAGTATATAAAGAAACTTCAAAGCGCCATTCCAGAAACATAATAATACTTGTAAAACACGTGAAGGATTATGATAATAGAAAAAATTCTTAATTTTGCCTAAGTATTCCGGTTGGTGTATAGGTAGTTTTTTTTTACGACCAGATGAACTTCGAGATAGGATAGCGATAAATGACAATGATTGTGGTATTAGAAATCTTTCTAGATAGCTGCATGAATAAATAACAATAAATGTAGAATATTTGACATTAAACAACTATCATCCGTTTGTCAAATCAGTAAAAAGGAGGTGACGATTCGTCTCCTAGAAATTTGAAATGCAGAAGCGGAGGTATCGACACATGGAAAATTATTTGACACTGCCCATACCCTCACATCCTTCTATCTTCGAGATGTGAAAAGACAAAAATCTTCTACAGTTATTTACAACACCCAATAGGAACCAATAGATAAGCGCCACGCGGCATCAAACATAAATACCTCAAAATTATGACTATCTACTTCATGTCTCCTCCCTTTATAAGACCACTCCGACAAAATAAACGGATCCTTTCGTCATTTCTCTCCTTAAGAGCCAAATACAACTCAACATTTCTAATCCCTCCTTCTACTTCATTACTCTCCTTCTTTTACTTAAGTCATACGAGCGGGGAGTCTGTAGAATTCACATTCAACCATCGTATGGTCATCTCTTCAATTTGTAAGCGCCTCGTTTCATCAGTTTTCTTTAATTTTTATTTTTCCGAGTGTTTGTCTTTCTTCTTTCTTCATTTCTTCGTGATTCTTGAGTCCTAGTCCTGACTTAAGTAACGTATGTGGTGTTTTCTATCCTGATTAGAATATCACATCGTACTTAGGAAGAATTACCTTAATGTTTGTGCGTTACCGAAAGGAAATCTGTTATAAGAAGTATCAAAGTAGATTAAATGCACAACTAGACTAGAACAATATACTGGTATATGTATGTATAGTTAGGTAAGTTATGGATGATGTATCTGAACTATCTTTATGGATGAGGACTTTGTAAAGTCTTGAATCATGTAATACCTATAATCTAACAAACAGAACAAACCATATACTTAAACTTGTCGATGAATATCGATGTAAACTGTAGTTGCCACAAGCGATACAAATAATGATTGAGAATTTAACTAGTTAGGTAATCTTTATAAATTTATTTCTAAAGATTTCGAGATTTGGAGTTAACTCGAGTCTCTTTATTGATCGGAAAAAATACTACTACAACATGAAAGAATCTCGAGGCAACCTGAAAAAGACACCCCAGACCTCGGGTTCTAGAACCTTGAGGTCTCACCCTTCGAGAACGAGGGCAAGACTAGTAGAAACTAGGGGAGATAGGTCTTTGGCCGGACAAGTTTGAGAACCCAAAGAGAGAAAATCATATAACATTAAATAGGGTTGAGACTTCGAGAGGGAGTGGACATATACAAAATTTCCTACACGTTTTCCAAATAGTTCTGAAACCCCATTTGTGTAATAATCCTAACTAGATAGATGATTTCGTAGATCAATTATTATGAAACCCCAGTGATGGGAATAGGTCAGTCGCTATCCCCTCCTCAAAATATGATCGGACACATGATCTGGGAAAGACATGTGCCTATACTAGAAAATACCGAAATATGGATTTACGTTACTGTTGACCCAATTTGAGAAAAAACTACTTCGAGGCTGGGATATTACACCCGCACAACTCATCAAATTGTGTGGTGTAATATTATCAGCTTCGAGAGGTTGTACAATGAGTTGTTGGGGCCTTTGGGTGGTAGAGCACCTACCTTAGAAGTTTTTAACCTTTTTTTTACTTTAGTGGCCAACTTTGACCACTACACCCTTAGGAAAAGACCTAATGTGATAGAGGTGTTCGACTCCAAGTACACCCATATACAACGAATTAATTCTTGAAACTCGGGATGGGTGTATATTCCCGAGCCAAGACCTTTTAATATTTGAAATACCTATAAACAAGTTGGATGACCATTCGTAGTGGAGAAAAACTTGTTCTTGATGTTGTTGAGAATACCGATGACTTTGAGACAATCTCGATCCTCACAGATATAATTCAAGATTGGACTATAAGACATTGCCTCGCATTTTAATAAATATCTTAAAATCAATCCAACAAGTAAACTGATTTGTTTTATAGTAACTGTACTTCATATGTTGATATAAGTGTTAAAATTATGAAGTGGGGTTTTGACGGAAGGAGTTCCAGGATACCACGTGTATCATACCGACGAAGCTCCTGAGGCTACCCCACCCTAAAAAAAAGATAAGGGGATCTGTTGGTTCAGGACTCAACCTGAAGAGACTCTAAATAGAGACGTCAGCACAACCATCACCATTAAAGGAGGTTGTTGGGGGGGGTTCTTCTGCTCCTCCTCCTATTGAAGCTTCCCGAGCCTCAATGGAAGACAAAGGGAAGAAAATTCTTCCCGAAACAAGCCCTGCAGAAGTCCCTGCACAAGCCCCTACTAAGAAGAAAATCATAGGGACTACTAAAGAAGCGGTGCACGAGAAGAAGAGGGAGGAGAAGAGAAAGAATAAAGAGAAAGAAAAAGAAAAAGACAAAGACAAAGACGGACAAAGAGAAAAGGGTCGATCGTGCTCAAAAATCCCCAAAAGATCCTTCTCGAGGAGGGACACTCCAAGAAACTCGACAACCCGCTATCGAGTCTCAACTCATCAAGTCTTCCCGAGCACTCTCGGGGTCTCATGGTCCGCCTCATCCAACCATGGGCCCTCATCCGTCTTCGCAGAGGGCGAAGGTTGATTGCCCCCAGGGGCGAATTTACTGTATACCAGGGGGGGCAGCTGCCGCCCCCGGATTTTGAAAAATAAGGCTTTGGGCTTCAAATTTATGGGTTGGCCCCCCTGGATTTAAATCCGGCCCTCTCGATCCACGGCCCGCCCATGTAAAATGGGCTCTCCACTCACCAGACGCGTCGCGACTTCACTCGCCTGGGCAAGCTGGGCTTCTTGCGACACTCGCGATTTCGCGATTTCGCGATTTCGCCAGACGAGTAGCCAGGGTTTGGCTCTTTCACTTCTTTTTCTTTTTTTCTTTACCGAAACGGAAAGATAGCACCACATTCCCATTCTATCTCGATTTCTCCACTCGTGACTTCTGGGCTCCGCGCCTCCGCCTCCGTCGCGAATCGCGATTAGGCTCTGCGACAGCCGACGCCCGACAACCGACAACCGACGAGGTGACGACAAACGAGAGCCGACAACCGACGACAGATTCTGGTAAGCAAAGCGTTAAGCAATTACGGTAAGTGATTTTGGGCGTAACGACGTTAAGCAAAAGTTGCGTTAAGCAAAATGCTTAATTGTAAATGGCAAGCAATTAATTGTAAAATGGTAAGCAATTCAACGGTAAGCAATTAATTCGGTAAAATTCCAAACTATTGATTCCAAACGGATTATGGATTTGGAATTGTTGGTTGGATGTAAGTTGTGCTTTGAGTGAATTCTGCGCAATCAAGCAAAATTTAATTGGTGCGGTTTGTATCAACGGACCTTGGGAGTTGATTACAACCGTTGTCCGTTTTTCCGGTTTTGTAACATGTTGAGTACGAGAAGAACATGCACCGATTATGTTGTTGTAATGGAAAACAAAAATCGACTAGTACAAAGACAACCAATAGTGCTACAATTCTTCGCACTTGGTATAGAAACCGATTGCGCGTCTTGGTAATGACCATGTAATGGAAAACAAAAACAGACTAGTACAACACAACCGGTAGTGCTACAATTGCTGCAGTGGAATAAAATTATTTTATTTTATTCAAGTTCTGTCATGAGTTTACTTGACATGTAAGTTCTATTTTTGGACAATTAAATCATCAAAAAGCTGTAATTCAAGCGATTGAGGTGTGCATACGCAGAGGAATAAGGCACATATTTATACTATGCTGGGTTCACATGACAGCGTATTTATCAATTTCACAACTTAGATTTAAGAGTAATAGACAAGTAAAAGTAGTGTTGTCTGTAAAAGTAGTGTTGTCTGTTAATCAAGTTTTCCCCTCTGTTCTTTTTCATTCTTTTTCATTCTCAATGTCAATGCACTTACGCTTGGGATCGATATGCGTTCTTAATTTCTTTGCGATGCTTGATATGCATTCATTTCATTTTTATTTAGTATTTAGGATGGACAAGTATTTCAAGAAAGCATCTAAAATTTCAAGCGGTTCAAGTTCACAAGAGTCGAGGCAACCGGGTCTAACATAGGCTCCAATTCTTCTCGTGAGATTAATAATCTTTGAAGAAGATCCTCCTTCGATCCAGGTTTAAGACCACCTCTATCTCAATATAACTCAAATGAGCAAGATCGTGTACGTAGGTTTTATCTCGGTAAAGGTCCATTTCAACCTAGCGACTATAATTTTCCGCAAAGAGACATAAATGGTAGAATGAGAAGATTCAACAAAGACTGGTTTGGTCAATATAACACTTGGTTGGAGTATAGCATTGCTAAAGATGCGGCATTTTGTCTTTGTTGCTATTTATTTAGACTTAGGAGAATATCGGTTCGGGTGGACGAACTAGTTTTGTAGGAGAGGGTTATAAATGTTGGAAATTAAAGAAAGATTTTGATGATCATGTTGGTGATTATAATAGCTTGCATAATGAAGCATATAGGAGATGCATGAATTTGATGAACCAAAGACAAAGCATTCATACTGTGATAGAGAGACAAAACGTTAAAGAGGGTGTGAATTATCGAATACAACTAGTTGCCACAATAGATACAATTCGGCTTATTTTGAGGCAGGGTTGGGCATTTCGTGGACATAATGAGTCCGAAAGCTCTAATAATGCAGGAAATTTTATTGAGCTTCTGAGATTTTTGAGAGATCATAATGAAGAAATAAAGGGTGTGATTCTTGATAATGCTCCTCAAAATCGAAAATTGATTGCACCTACCATTCAAAAGGATATAGCGAATGCTTGTGCGGAAGAAACGATTAAAGAGGTAATTCTTGAGCTTGGAGAGCTGGATTATTTTCGTGATGGTTGATGAGTCGAGGGATGTCTCAGTCAAAGAGCAAATGGCAGTTGTGATTCGATTTGTGAACAAAAGAGGTTGTGTTGTCGAACGATTTATTGGTATTGTTCATGTTCCTGACACTACATCCCTCCAATTGAAAGCAGCACTTGATAGTTTATTTGGTAAGTACGGTCTAACCATTTTAAGGTTACGTGGTCAAGGATATGATGGTGCTAGTAATATGCGAGGAGAGTTCAATGGTCTCAAAACATTGATCTTGCGAGAAAATGAGTCTGCATACTATGTGCGTTGTTTTGCACATCAACTTCAATTAACTCTTGTTGCGGTGGTCAAGAATCATAAAAAAGTTTGTTTGTTCTTTCAAAAGGTTAATGGCATACGTAATGTTGTTGGTGCATCTTGTAAAAGACTTGATCAATTACGTGAGATGTAGAAAATTAAAATTATGGAAGCTATTTCAAATGAAGAGATTTCAACCGAAAGCAGTTTAAACCAAGAAATGGGTTTTGCACGTCCATGTGATGCTCGATGGATTTCTCATTATAAGACTTTAACTAATTTGCTTAAACTTTTTTCGGTTACGATAGAGGTTCTTGAAATTATAGAAGAAGATGGAAAAGATGTAGAAAAGCAAGCAGAGGCAAGTGGATTCGTGGAAGAAATGTGAACTTTTGATTTTGTGTTCATTTGTCATCTCATGCACAAGTCATTAGGTATCACTTATGATTTGTCACAAGCTTTGCAACGCAAAAGTCAAGATGTGGTGAATGCTATGTGTTTGGTGGGGATTGCTAAAGTTCGATTGCAGAAGTTGAGAGATAGTGGATGGACATTATTATTTCAAGAAGTTTGTGCATTTTGTGAGAAGTACAATATTGAAATTCCAAACATGGAGGGTGTGCGTCATTGTACACGGCGGGTAAGAACAGATGTGACTAATTTACACTACTATCGTGTTGATCTATTTTACATGGTTATTGATATGCAATTGCAAGAACTTAATGGAAGATTCGTGAAAACAACTACCGAACTTCTTATGTGTATATCATGTTTAGACCCGAATAATTCTTTTTCTACATTTAACATTGACAAGCTGCTTAAACTTGCCAAATTTTATCCTTCGGATTTTAGCGAATGGGAGCTTTCTATTCTAGAAAATCAATTGGAGAATTACCATTTGGATATGCAGAGTAACTGTGATTTTTTGGAGGTAAAGGAAATGGATGAACTTTCTCAAAAGCTCGTGGAAAAGAAAAAACACACTATTTATCCTTTAGTTTACAAATTACTGACGTTAGCATTGATATTACCGGTGACCACTGCTAGTGTAGAAAGGGCATTTTCAGCGATGAATGTGGTGAAAGAAGCATCAAGAAATAAAATGAGGGATCAATGGTTGAATGATTGTTTGGTTACTTATATTGAGAGGGATTTGTTCAAGAATGTTGATAATGAAAGAATTATGCAAAGATTTCAAAATATGAAGACTTGACGAGGCCGGCTCGATTTGTCGTCAACATCTTGATTTTATTTTGTTAGTATTACTATATTTTATCTAAATTTACTTTTTTTTTAATATGTAAAACATAATTTTTAGTGGTATTCAATATTTTGTGTGAAATTTATATTTTTTAATTTTTTATATATAATTGTGCCTACCCCTGATTGAAATCCTGGATCCGCCCATGATTGCCCCCCTTGAGTGGTCATGGAAAACTCAAAGGGGCTAACGTTGGAATATGCTAGAAAGAGGGATTATCTCCTCAGTTCCTGGATAGTTGTGGAATGTTCTTACTAGGGAGTTCCACCATGATTAAGGCAAAGATGGGGCCGGTGGAGCTCGGGCATTATGTTAGGGAAGTTTTTTGGGCGAACGAGCTATTCACTCATCAAGGATCTCCCTATCAGCCTAACTAACATCATCGAAAACCTATATGAAGAAGCAATAATATTAGGGCATTATCGAGATGGAGCGATCTTGTTAGAAGACATGCTCGACGTGCCTTTATTAAAGGCGACAGAGCATGCCAAGGTTATCCACGAGACTTCTTACTACAAAGGATATGTTACCCACTTCCAATGGGTGATGGGTGGCCTCCAATAAGAACAGGATCGTGTGGTGGCCGAACTGGCATAGTCGAGGATAGAGAATAAAGCCTTTTAGGAAAACCTAAATCTTCTGCGGGTTGCGACCGAGGATGCTCATCTAAAGGCAAAGGATGCACAAAAGAAGGTCGAAAAGACGGAACATGATCTCGAGGCTGCCCAACTTGAGATCAAAAAATTAAGGAGAGAGCTTGGTGAAGCACGAGAGAGAGGTTGACATCATGAAAGAAGAGGCGGCGAGAGTCCAGAAGGAGCTGGAGGCGACCAAGGCCAAGAAGGTTGTCACTACTCAATAATTTGAGCTGGCAGATGCTTTGGTCGGGGACCTCTTGTCCCAGAAGACCCATATCGAAGAAGCTCTCTCCACCCAGATCTCGAGATTCCTAGGCAGCAATGTGTTCAAGTACACTGCCCAGTTCGCTATGCAGGATTTCATGAGACATCAACTGTACGATGTGCTTAGCAAACTCAGGAAGTCATACCCTTTTACCCCGAAACAACTCGGGTACACTCTCATGGAGGACAAACTGTTGGAGCCTAGAAGTTGGATAGAAGATTTCGACAAATTGGTGGACCTAGAAGGTTCCCATATCGAGAAGAATCTTACTCTGAAGGCTATTGTGCCTACCTGTCAATCACCCCGAAAGCGAGGAAGAGGTATAATATGTATTGTATGTAGCGTAAAAGTTTGAGTGTCAATCATAATATCATACTAAAACTTTCTATGTTTGACTGGTAATAGCAAGAGAGACTGCCAAGTTATCAGCGGAGATTGAGCGACAGCCTGAAACTTAAACCATCTTGCTATTTCCTGTCTTTTTTTTTTATTTGTTGTTTTTGTTGTTTAAAAAAGAAATAGATTGTAGTTGATCCCAACCCTTCGGGATGTGAAGGGCAAAAAATATATGTTAAAAGAAATATTTCGTATGAAATTGTAGAGTTTAACTTCTTTGTTGTGTTTGATTTCCAATATGCCTTAATTTTGTATTGTGTACTTCTAGTTTGAGCCTTGTTCCTGAGTTGCGAGAACATCTCATTTTTGTTTAAAACTTAGTGAAAAGGTTTTTGAATTCTGAAGTCTTTAAACGGTTCTTGTTGAACCTTTTTAATGTCGAGGTCCGCAAAGCGATCCTTGTTCTAATCTTGTACCAACGAGATCTACAACGCGACCTTTTTCAAATCTTACAACTTTGAGGTCCGCAATCTGACCTTAAAACATTTGAACTTGAGAAGTCCTCCATGTAACTTGGTAACGATTAGGATATTTATCATTCATCATGCGCTTTTCATTAATGAACACGTTGGTCATAAATATCATTAATAATAGCATAATTAAATATCATTAATTACACTATTAATATGAGAAACATTTACAAAACGTAAACGTGAAGTGACTATTTCGGACCAAAATTATTAGTGCCACAACAGGTATTGAGAAAATTTTTGGGTATTTAAATAACACTTAGATATTATTTCCCAACAAATATCCTTTCAGTGAGTTATCTTGCCTGCATACTTCTTCGGAAGAGTTCTTGTGCTCTTTCGGGGGATTATGCAAACAAGACGCTTCTCTGGAGGGTATATATATTTTTGTTTGATCGATCACCTCTTTATGATTTTTCGACCAGCTCTTATTAGTTTGAGAACACATACTTTATAGCTTTTATTTGTGAACTCATTCATTTGAGAACGTCTACTTTGTAATTTTTGACGGACTCTTATTAATTCAAAAAAGTTTGATTAACTCGAGCATCTACTTTGATAGACAAGAATCATTTGTATATTACTGTTCTGGTCGGCTGCTTAGTCCTACAAACATGACTAAACTAATTGGATCGCTATATATATACCATCTTCCTGTCATCTCTTTCGGGAGCTGCCTGATGAAGACCGGAAGGAACACGCTAGTGTGCCTTGTAGGTTTTGTCAGGTAGCTCTCAATTTTGCGATAATGCGGAAAACTTAGCGTAACTTATGATTGAAGTTAAAAATATGGGTGCGTCGGTTAAATGCACAAATTAATATGGCTCGAATTTGTAACTTATGGAAAGGACAAAATTTAATACGCGTGAAATGAAGAGTCTTATGCAGACGCCTATAAATGTAAGTGAGGGGTCTACTCCTTGGTGGGAGTGACTTGTAAGTCAACCGTTGTCGTTTGTTTTGATTTATTTGTTAGTCCCATAATTTCTATGGAACTCAAGCGGGGATATATATAAGGGATGATTCTTATGACCTTAGTGGAATGTCATATGATCCAGTAGGGCATCTGGATCAAAAGAATGCACTATTGGACCTGATGATATTCCATTTCGATATATATAGAAAATTTTGTTTCGGAAGTCTTATTAGTCCCACATTGACTACAAAACCCTAATTGGTAGGTATATATTCAAGGTTCTAATATGGTGGAGCAGGATGTCATCTACCCCGAAAGGGTGGTGAGGAAACCTTTTTGGAGCACATGATGTCATTTTATCATCCGAGGTAAAGAAGAAAAATGAGGCTTCGCTTTTCAATAGTGACTGCTTGTGGATTGTGTATTAACCTTGCTCTATTATGCTCATTCCTTGTTAAATATGAAAAGAAACTTGGCTCTGCAACTTTGAGGAGAATACTTATAATCTTTCCTTCATATAAGTTAATCCTTTTAGAATATATGGAGTTATAAACTCATAATCTTTCTCTATTATTCTTATTCCTTATTGAAATGAAAAGAGAGGCTCGACTTTATTTTTGCAAGGCAACTTCGAGAGGAACACTCATATTTTTTCCATTTGACAAGTTAATTCATTGAGAGTATGGAGAGTTTGAAACTCATAACATTCCTCTATTATTCTTATTCCTTGTTTAAATGAAAAGAGAGACTCGGCTCTGCTTTTTTAAGGCAACTTCAAGAGAAATACTTGTAATCTTTCCTTCTCGTAAGTTAATTTATTGAGAGTATAGGGAGTTTAAAACTCATAATTTTCCTCTAGTTTCTAAAAAAATATTGGTTGAACACAAATGGTTGGTCAAATGATACTTCATTAATATTCAAGCCAATATACATTTGCTTCATGATATGTTATTCATAAGTGGACATGTCATGTTTGTTATAGCATCCTAACTAAGTATAAAATTTAAGTATGTGGATAACATTTTATGTTCTCATAACCTCTTTGTCTTCCATTATCTCAAGTTTGTATTTTCCATTTTTGTGACAGCGCACTATCCGGAATGGACCTTCCCAGACAGGGTCAAGTTTTCCAGTTGCTTCCACCTTCATAAGGATTAGGTCGCCATGCTGAAAATATCACAGTGCCGCATGTTTGTCGAAGACCTTATTAATCCTTCGCTGGTATTCTGTCATCCTTGTGCGAGCTTGTTCTCGAGCCTCATTAATAAATTTAATTTCGTATCATCTTTCTTCACTATTAGAATCATCATGATAGTTAGTTGTGCGTAAATAAGGTAAAACTAACTCCATCGAGGTGACCGCTTTCATGCTATGTACCAAGAAATATGGGGACCGCTGTGTAGCTTTTCGAGGTGTAGTATGATAGGTCCACAAAATTTCATCCAATAGGTCTGGCAATTCAGATTTATTTTTCTCTATCTCTTTCTTCAATCCCTCAAGTATGGTATGATTCGTAATTTCTACCAGCCCATTTGAAGCTAGGTGATTTATGGATGCAAAATTATTTTTGATTCCTAGTCCAGATAGGAACTCGATGGTGCTCTGCGAGGCAAACTAGGTACCATTATCAGACACTATGGCATGTGGTAAACCAAACCTACAAATGATATTTTATCAGATAAATTTTTGGATAGTTTTTGACAAGATAGATGTTAGCGCTTCAGCCTCAACCCATTTGGTGAAGTATTATGCTGCCATCAATATATATTTTGTTTGTCTGACTGCTATCGAAAATGGCTTGAGTAGGTCGATGCCCTATAGGTCGAAGGGTCATGCGCCTGAGATAGAGTTCATCTCGTATGGGGGTATACGAGATATCTTACTATTGAATTGACACTTCTCATATTTTTGGACTAATGTTGTTGCGTCTGACTTCATAATTGGCCAATAGAATCCTACCCTAAGGATTCTTTTTGCCGACGTTTTTGCTCCTTGGGACTTCCACAAATACATTCATGAATCTCAGTTAGCATTTTCCGTGCTTTAGCCTTCGCTATGTATTTCAGCCATGGTTGCAAATAACCTCTCTTATATATCCCATTGTCCCGAATAGAGTACATCGGGACCAACCTTTTAAGTTTCCTTCCCTCGAGTTTATCGGCCGGTAGTCCACCGGTGGTTAGAAAACGCCACATAGGGGTGTACCATTCTTCTTCCACTGGTCCGTCAGTTATGGCAAGGAGTATCTGTAGAAGGTCTATGATAGGATGAGGGATTTACATAACGATGATGGGTCCTCTTTCATCGAGATTCCTTGATGCAACCAACTTTGAGAGTGCGTTGGCTTAGGTATCAAGGTACATGCCGGATTTATATTTTCTCAAAGTTCATTGTTAAGGTTGTTAGGTGTTCCTTATAACATGCCAGTCTATCATCAAGCACTCTTGCCTCATCATTTACTTATTTGACTGCTAGCTGAGAATCACTAAATATATTGACCTCTCGAGCTCTAACCTTCTTGACTATGCAGAGATATGCAATCATGGCCTCATATTCGGCCGTATTATTAGTGACTAGGAATTAAAGATGAAGTACGTAATGTAACACCTCTCACTTAGGACCCCTTAAAGTTATGCCAGTGCTGGCACCTGCCATTGATGAAGCATCATTTACACATAGTTCTCACTTCTCCTCCCACTTGTCCGGCAAGCCGGAGTATTCTGTAATGAAGTTCGCAAGGATCTGAGATTTTATGGATGTTCTTGGATGAAAGGATATATCAAACTCTGAGAGCTCAAGGGCCCACTCTAGAAGTCTTCCAGACGCATTATAGTTAAAAACTATATTTTTGAGCTGAACTCTTGTGAGGACTCGGATGGGATGCGCCTGAAAATAAGACCTCAATTTTCTAGTTGTGGGGGATCAAGGCATAAGCAGTCTTCTCAGTAGAGGAATATATGGTCTTTACATCTCGAAGAACATGAGACATAAAATACACTGATCTTTGTTGCATCCTTTCTTCTCGAACTAAAGCAGCGCTAACAACATGATCAACCACTGCAAAATATAAAAGTAATGAATCACCAGCGGTCGATCTGGTTAGATAAGGAGGATTTGCCAAATATTACTTCACTTTCTCGAAAGATTCTGCGCACTCAGTGGTCCATTCAAATAGTATTGCTTTGCGTATCACCTTAAAAAATAAAAGACAAACCTCCCCGAATTTGGCTATGAATCGATTAAGTGCCGCCAATTTTCCTGTAAGTGACTGGAGTTTCTTCAAATTTTATGGTGATTTCATATCGAGAATGGCCTTAGAACTGAAAGGGTAAATTTCTATTCCTCTTATGAAAATCATGAAATCTAAAAATTTACCTCCCGCAAGGTCAAAGTAACTTTTCTTAGGATTCATTTTCATGTTATCCTTATTTGTCGTCTCAAAGACTTTCTCGAGATCTGTGAGGTGACCTTCTTCTGTCATGCTCTTAACCAGAATGTCATCTACATATGTCTCCAGATTGTGGTCTATTTGTTTTTCGAATACCTTATTTACCATCATTTGGAAGGTGGCATCGGCACTATGAAGTCCAAAAGGCATCATCTTGTATCAATAAAGGTCTAAATTTATGATGAATGTTGTTTTGTCCTCATCCTCCTCACACATCTTAATTTAGTTGTATTCCGAGAACACATCCATAAAAGAGAGAAAGGGGTGTCTCGATGTTGAATCAACTAACTGATCAATTTTTTATAGTGGAAAAATGGTCTATGGGGCACGCCTTATTTAAATCGATGAAGTCAATATACATGCGCCAATCCTCATTAGATTTCTTCACCAAAACTGTATTCGAGAGCCACCTTGGGCATTTAACTTCTCAAATAAAGTTTGCTTTGAGTAACTTCATGACCTCGAGTTGTACGACTTTTGTCTTTCAGGATCCATATTTCTTTTCTTTTGTCGCACCGGCTTGGCATTTGAAATGATATGTAATTTATGCTCGGATATTTCTCGAGGAATCCTTGACATATCCGAGGGGGACTAAGCAAATACTTTTTTGTGCAATCATAAGAAGTTCACTAACCTTTTATGAGTTGTGCCATCTATAGCTTTGTCGATGTTCACAGTTCGCCCTGAATCAATCTTCATCTGCTCGACTTCATCAACTGGTTCAATGGTGGAGTGAGATTTTGGATCCTCGAAGTCCTTGTATTCCAACGGTTATTTCGTGCCGACCTAGTTGACTTGGACGCTCTTGCCCTTTAAATATAGGACATAAAAGTCATGTGATATTTGTTGGTTACTGCATTCTTCTCCTACGCCGTGGGGGGTTGGAAAACTTCATTTTGAGACAAGGGATGGAGATAGTGACTCCAAGTTCATAGAGAGTTTTTCGACCCAGTATAACATTATAGGCAGATGAGGATTTTACTATCAAAATATTGACCATGAGAGATGTAATACATGGCGGGGTTCCAAATTCCACCCTAATGTGCATGGGCCCCTCTGGCACCATCGTGGCACCAGTGAAATCAACCAATGATGTGTTGACCTTAACCAAGCAGAGTGGTTTTGATAAAGGCATTTAAGTACGTACATGACGTCGGGTGAGCTTCTAATGTCGGTGAGGATGCGCCGGACTCGATGGGTGTTGATCTTGAGGCTCAGGACCAAGGCATCATCATGTGCCTGGGATATTCTGATCCCATCCTTCTCCGAGAAAGTTATAGTCTCCTCTGGGCGAGGCTTTTTCTTGTGCACTTCAAGGACTATGTGGCTGATTTATTATAACTGCACAATTGCCTTAATGTATCTCCTCCTAACACAATGCCTCCAGCGATTGCATTAACCATCGGGGTTGGTTGTCGAACCGGCGGGACATCGTGGTCGCCCATGCCATTATCATTTCTATATGGGCGTCGCTCTTTGAGTTCTTCGGGATTCCTGTATTCCTTCTTTGGGATTTTACAGTGGTATTTTCTATCTTTACCATTATACTGGGATTGATATCTCTTATAGAATTCAAGTTTTAGGTACTAGGTGAGATCTCCTTGTCGAGCAATCTTCTCAAGGATGCCTCGGAGTTGTATGCAGTCTTCAGTAGAAAATGGCCTTTAGAATGGTAATATTAGCAAAAACTATTCTTATCACGGATTTCAAACATGCGTATGTCCATGGTCTCGATAATTCAAACTTGCGGCTGATTAGTTTTAGAAGATCTTGGGTCGGTTATTTGAATTGGGCATATGAGGTGAATTGTTGCCTATACTCGACATCCTCATTGAACTTATCTCACTTATGACCATCAATGCGTCCTTCATTTTGGAAGTCTCGAGATCGATTATCTCACCGAGAAGAATTATAACCTCTTTTAACTTGGGTAGAAGGAGATCTCAAGTTCCTTCGGGTGGCTCGATGTTGTCTTGTCACACCCCAGAATAATTAAACCGGATTAGGGGTGCTTAATTCCGTCATGTACACATGATGAGAAGTGCGTACGTAAGGCTAAATGAATAAAATAAATCAATCACAAAATAAATAAAATAATAATAATAATAATAATAATAATAATAATAATAATACAAAATAGTATACAGTCCAGAGTAAACAGAATAAGAACTACAACGCCGACATCGGCGGGGCTAGCTCCATCGGAATGGGCAACAAAACCTCTCAAATAAAAACCCAAAAGAAAGAAATAAAACTCAAAACCGATGGATCATAATCAACTACCCTGCTCACATGCGAATGCGACGAAACATCTCTGTTACCACGCAGGACTGCACCTAGCACCCTCTCATCAAAATAAATCTTGCACCTGTGTACCTGGATCCCACAACCACCGTCGAAACGTGACTAATTTAAAAATTACTCAGTACGGATTTAGATCCAGCCTTAAGATTTGATCTTCTTTACTAGACTGGACCCAAATGTCGATACCGTATTTTAATGTAATATAATAATCATGTGTGAATATAATAATATTTTATACACAGTTTGAGAAAACACCTACATGTTATGACATGAAATGACAAGAAAAACTCGAAATAGAAAATCTTATGGAATAAAAATATAATATAAAATATAAAGTATGAGTACCAAACACCCGTAATAAATACATAGATTGTAAATCACCAGATCTATCCCAAGCGGACGCCACCAGCGTCCCAACTTTATGAACTTGGGCCATGCCTAAGCGGGCGCCACCAGCGACCCAACTTACGAACTTAGGACTTTATGTTTATGCGGCGCTAATACCGCATAAACGGACAATTCGGGCTCCCAAGGCGATAACGCCCTAGGAGAGTGAGCGTGCAAAGACACGTACTCCGGTCTGCTAAATCTAGTAATTCACCTTACAAAATAAAAACAAACGGATAAGTATGCCTTCAGTTGTCATATTATCAAAAGGAGATAACTACCCGTGAATTGATAAATCGGAAACAAATAGGAGCCTACACTGTACCAACCAAGGGTTAGAGGATCGCATCTTGTAAAAATAATAAAATAAAATATATACAAATGGGAGCCTATATTGTACCTACTAGGGCCAGATGATCGCATCTTGACTTTCTTTGTACCAACCAGGGGCCAAAGGAGAAATCCCTTCGGATATATCAGGATCCTAAATAAGCTGGATAAATAAAATAATATAATATCACGAAGTAGATTTCAGTTTCGAATATGGCCGCCCACACTAAACACTGAAGGATATGGTATCCTAATCGCTCAAATTTTGGATAAAAATTTAAATCATATTAAGAATAATAAAAATATAATATTGATCAAAGAGAAAACAATATGACACAAAATTAACCCGCCAAATGACGGGGTCGATGGATAACCAAAAGGCGAAGGTGCGTAGTGCATATATAGACCAATGGGCCCCACGGGCCAACCGATTTACCGAACGTAACCCGTTGGTCTAGTTATGCAAGATAACCTCAGACTGAGAAATTATTCGGCCCGCCTCTCAACACTCTCATGCATTTAATGCATGATTAACTACCTAACTTAAATAATAATTTGTGATAATAATAGTATTAGCCTAATATTATAATTTACAACTTGATTATTTAATTCTAATCTAATACTATCTCAGGACTATTTCCCGAGTCCTACTCCTATCTTGTCAACATGCAATATGACATATTATGATACACGAATGCGGGTAGGTCCAAAAAATGCTGGTCAATTTATCGGATGCAATGATAGTTCAATTCGGGTCTCTAAACAGATTTGGTCAGAAAATACCGCAGTTCAGATTTATTTTAAAAACATTTTTATTTTCGGTTTCGGCTCCTAATTTTGAAGAAAGAAAATCAAATCCCAAGAACCCATATCTGAGAATGCTGGTTAGGATCGCTGAATCGCTCTAATCCGAAGGCAGCGCGCCCGTCTCGGGATCAACATCTGCGTACGCGAGGTCGGGATCAGCCTCGATCTCCGCGAGTGGATCCGAGTCGACTGTATCACCTATTATTAATTTAAATTGAGTGCTTGTTAGTTTTTACGTGATTTAGTTCAGAATTAACAATTAATTAAAGCGGTGTTTTAATTAACGTCTGCTTGTATTTTATCATCTTTTTCTTAAGAATTCTGGCAACATTTCTACTGTATTTAGGGGCGTCAGAAATTTAACCTAGCGCGTTTTTATTCACTTTTGTGGTGTTTACTTTATTGATCACTTTTTATACGTTTCTTATTAGTTTGTGCGGGATCGTTAATTTAGTTAATTAATTATGTTAAGTGCTTATGTTAACCCTCTTTTAACTGTTCGGGTTCTAATTACGATTATCGTCTTTTAGTATTGTTTAAAGTCAAGTTTTTGATATAAAAATGTTTGTCGAGGCGAGTCGGTGAACAACCGTAGGGTAGAAATAAAAAGATAATATAACATGCAAACATAATATGAAACCAACAATTCATTTTATTCATTTCTGATTCTATTTGCAATTACATCGGTTTGTAAAAAATTAAAATTAAAATTAAATAAATAGAGAAATTAATTAATATATATATTTTAATATTTATTTATTATATCTTAATTATCATTTTTATTATATTATATATTTATTAATATTATATTTTTATAAGTTAGAAAATAAATTTAGAATAAAAGAAAGAAAGAAGAAGAAAATAAAATAAAATAAATTAAATTAACTTAAAGAAAAAGGTTATTATTATATTATGTGTTGGTGTTTTAATGCACGGGATCAGAGACTGCCTCGATATCATTGTATTTGTTTGGTATTTTAAATTTTGAGGCAGATCATATAATCATTTTTCGAATGTTTAAGTTTACATTATAATTCATGAATACCGCCAAACCTTTCGGGACAATTTTCAATTAATTAATCACATTTTTAAGATAATCCCTTTTTAATAATATGGAGACTTTTAAATATTGGGTCTTATTCATTTCCACTAATCCTAATTATTTTAAAGTTGATTAAAAAATTATTTATTGGCGCAATAGTTTGTTTAATTACATCTTGCTATTTAATTAATTATACTCCTATCACGCTTAATATTTTGGCCCATTTAACTTTGATGGATTCATTTTCCCGGCTTGCTTTATAGTATGAGTTGTTAGTCACGGTTTAAATTTTACGCATACAACCCTCAAAAAGAGTTATCACCACAAATTTTCAATTTGGTCCCTAAACTTATTTTCTAATTTCTTATTTAACCGAACAACAGGGTTTATCAGCACTAACAATTTTCTAACACTAAACATAGAACACAAGCTCGCGTAGAGGAAATTAAGGAGCCAACAAGTATAGGCAGCAACATGACTAAGGGGGCATGCAAACAATAAACAATAATTCCAGGCAAGGCAGCATATCATTTCAAGGGGTGAAGGCTAGCTAGAGAGACAATACCAACGATTAGAATTCGATCCAACACATTAGCAAACAATGATACAAATCAAATCAGCAAGAGGGACCAAGTCAGCACATATCAGCAAACAATGATACAAATCAAATCAGCAAGAGGGACCAAGTCAGCACATATCAGCAACGAGCTTGACCCCGCCTCACTGGTACCAACCGGTACCAGTGTACCAAGGTACATAGTTTGAAAGGTAGCAAAAATCTGGGTCACAGCAGTGAAAAAGGCACACTTGCCATGAATCAGACCAAGTCAGTATCCCAATTTCAAGTAACCAAGCACCAACAAGACTATATCCCGCACAAGCAAAGGCACAAGAGTCAAGCACAAATCAGACACCAAAAATGAAATCGGCGCAAGCCAGACCAACTAAGCAAGATTAACAGGGCAACAAGAGTCGAGCAAGCACAGAAGCCCACACGGCCAATTAAAGGAAGGAGGTTATCGGGTTTGTCAGAGGCGACAATAAGTCAGAAACAGTGGGAAGCAACGGTGGTTGAGGGAGCCGACCAATGCACCATGACGCTGTGGGGTAAGAGATATGGCGCATAGCAGCGGCGAAGGTGGTGCTGGCCTCGATTCTGGGTCGTGATAGTGGTGTTGTCTTCCATGTGGATGAAAAAGCTAAGCCTTAGGTTTCTTCGCCGAGAATGGCACCAGGCAGCAATAAGGCCTTGGAGTTGCTCTCGCCGAATCTGCCTGTGAGAGGTCGAGGGTTAAGGTCTCGAACAGAAAGGAGAGAAGGAGGGAGTGCGGCAACTCAAGGGCTGTCGTTGGAGTAAGTGCGACCAAAGAGGGTTATCTAACGGCGGAAGAGGCAGATCGCCTGGGAGGAGAGGAAATTGAGGCATCGAGTGAGTGACGGAAATGGGAAGAGGTGGAGGGTAGTGAGAGTTTCTGGCCAAAAAAAGGAAAAAAAAATGGGGGAGTATACGAGAGGATTTTCATTCTTTGCGCAGAGGAGAAAAAATGAAAAGGGGGATTTGATGCTGATGTGACCAAAGGAGAGGGAGGGTGAGAGATGGTGAGAGACGTGAAAATGGAGTCAAAAAGAGGTTCACGGGAGGGAAGATCCGGGTCCGGGAGGGAAGGGGTAAGAAAAATGGAACATAGAGACAAAAATGTTTATGTAATTAGATTTTATACAACCACTTTTATGCAACCATTCCTATAATCATTCATTTGATAGTTTAATCTCTAACATTTAAATTATTCTCATTAAATTTGCGAGGCGAGTTAGTTACTACTATCGATTGATCGATAATTAAAAAAAATCATTGTCTGTGATTTTTAATTAATCGCTTCATCAAAAAATTTCAATGATTAAGAATGATGCCTTAAGTACATTTAATTCGATTTGAATTATCTAAATTCTTATCAAGTTAAATCTGATCTTTGGATTTCTCTAATCAAACACGATTAGTTTTAACTCATTATCAGGCCAAGGAGAGAAGTTTTTTTTTTCTGGTTCTGGCCACAATGAAAGGCAGAACAAGAAATTTTTTTTGAACTGCCGATTAAAACAAAAATTAGAACCGCATAATTCTAATTTTGTGGTTTCCAATCCAATTAATCGTTTTTTCTAGAATCAAAAGAGTTTAGATATTCTTGTTTTATTGGAGATCTAGCAATTTCGCTTCGACACGTCAAGGAGTGTACGCAGTAGAGGCTTCACGCTTGGGAAGCTTTCAAGAGTTGAGATCAACACCGATGTCCTTGCGGTGATTGATGAAGGCGCACGCAACCACCATGAAAAGAAAGTCGTCACACTTAGTTACGATACCAAGTAAGGTATATTATTCACAAATTTATTTGTTAAATTCAAATTTTATACACATGATCTTTGATTTTCAATTGGGCCGCATAAAAAATTTTGAAATTTCGCATCTCATGCATGTCATGAACCCAACAATTCCTTAGTTGGGGGGGGGGGGCAAGGTTGGCTTATGGTGGATGTTGCTAGGTGTTTAGTGCGTTTTGTTGTAGAATAGGTGAAATTGGTGGATATGTAGGGAAAGTTTGAGTAGGATGTCCAGAAAAAGGTGTTATTGGGATGTTGGCTCCATATCCTGGGTACTGAGGGTTGTATAGCATATGAAACTGGCTATAATAGCTACTAGGGTGTTAAAGTTTGTGTAGGGAGTATATTACCCGTAGGTTTTCATTGGGCGAAAGTTCCAACCTGTGGAGTCTAAAGAGGCTGGCCTCCACCCTAAGGTGCGGCGTTTGCGATTCTAATGTTGACGACAGACGCGGTATGCCTACGGTGGCTGCTGCGATGGGCGCTGATGCGGCTAAGGTGGGCGACACTGTGGGTGTCGTTGAGTCAATGACATCTGTGTCAGGGAAGAGGCTCCTTACTACAGGGTCATGAGTAGAGTTCGCATGATTAGGAGGCCCTCCGCTGCTGACAGAATCTTCATGGTGGACGGACACTTGATCTTCATCGGGTTTGTTAACCATCTCTGCTCTCAAAATCAAGAACTAACTTACAAAGCTTTCTTAATCTTGCTTGCAAGTTAGCCTCATGATGGATGATACGTCATGTGTTAGTCTGGCAAGTCGTGTCAAGAAAAACTAGATGATGTGTAACAAAGGTGTGTGTAAAGGGGGCATGAGAGCTGCTCTGACATATAAGTTATGTGTGTGTAAAAACTCGATGCATTACTCTATCCTTGGCGAGGCCTTATATAGGGGAAGGACAACATGGGGATCGTGGTCGGTTTATGACACGATCTCAGTAAGAACCAATCTTAAAAGTAGCAACTGTAGGTAATGACAAGTCGGTGTTCTTATCTTGTTTAGTTGTACTATTTTTAGTTATGATCAGTTATAATCGATATTCATAGTAGTGGACGGTTACAAAAGCAATTTTACTCAGGATGAGTAGTAGCACTCATCTCGAGATACATAATGAGCGAAAATAGGCGCTTAAGATCCTCTATAAATTTTCATGGGCTAAGTGTTCAAACTAGTAGATAAATGAGTCACCGAAAATACGGCCCTATCAAAATCCATAGTGATTTTGAGCAATTACTTCACATGTGAAGTACTACGTGGGAGCCGGATCCATGTCGACCAAGGCGTGGAGCACGAGAAGTAGAGTTTTAAAAAACCCTGAACGGGTCAGATCCGACCCGTTGAACCCGTGGTCGCGACCCGACCCGCCCCGACCTGTGACCCAACCCGTCAAACCCGTGACCCGTTAGAACCGACGGGTCTAGCACGGGCGCAGGCCAAAAAATTTCAAAAAATTCGTGCTAGATCCGACCCGTTTTGGACTCGTCCCGACCCAACCCGTGCAAACCCGCCCCGACCCGTCCTGGGAACCCGTGCAAAACCGGGAAAAGTAATTTTTTTGATAAAAAATATAAATAGTTATATATTTTTAATATTTCTAATAATTATTTTTTATTTTTTCGGAATTTTTGAGAATTTATTTGGATTTTATTGAGTTATTTTTGAATTTTGAAAAAAACAACCCTTGGACCCGACCCGACGGGTCTAGAACGGGTCGCGGCCAAACCCTCCAAAATGAACCCCGTTCTAACCCGTCCCGTGAAAACCCGTTGACCCGTCTCGTCAAAACCGCCGACCCGTGCAAACCCGACCCCGACCCGACCCGACCCGACCAGTTTTTAATACACTAACCAGAAGTAATTCTGAATAAAGTTAATTCGGGGTACCATTAATAACTTTAGGCCCAATATATATGTTGGCTGTATTAAACTGCGACCGATTGCATTGTCATTTGATTGGTGTGTCAAAATTTCACAAAGACTTTCTCGTTTTTAATTTCTAAATCTTGAGGTGTCATCTGAGAAGGAACATATTGTATATCTATCAAGTATCAAGATCAAGGCTGGCCATTGGTTTCGTCATTCATCTATTATCTACTGGTTTTGCCTTTAAATATAACCAGTTGAATAACATTTCAGCAAAAACACATGGGTCTATATATACTCTATACTCTGTGACAGCCAAACCAACGTTGAGCGATGCAAGCAATTATACAACAAGATAAGTGGTCATGTCATTATCTGGTAGCAATCAATATACGAAACGCTTCATGGGTCAACTTAAGCATAAACTGTGCCTAAATTAGTCCTTGTTCTTTCCGAGATAACTTTATATAGACCATCTCCATACATAGTTGGAAGATGGATATATTATTATTAGGTAAAATTTTAGTTGGGCTTCAACAAGTTGGTCGATTAGGTCAGGCCCAATCAACCATCATTCGGCAAAAATCCACTCTCCAATTCCTCTCAACACTGAAACCTTTTTCTTTTCTTTTTTTCTTTTTTTTTAAAAAAAAAATATGCGTTGCTTTCCTGTGCACATGCGCGAATAAATTAATAACCCATCAATTTCCTTTATTTTTAATTAAGAACGCTATTCCGACAAAATAGCCTAAGCCCAGCAGCTGAAACCGGTACCAACGTAATACTATTTATATATGTTCTTTTAATGACGCTTTACTAATTAAATTCGATAGTCCTGCTTATATAACCTGCTGGATTGTATGAAACCTAGATTAAGGCCTGGATAAATAATTTCAGGTTGTGACCAATACAAAAGGTAGATGAACAAATAAGATCCACCACTAAAATAAAAAACCATACAAGAACTATCACTGGCTAACAACAGAATTAACAATATATACACACGGTACAATTTATATAATTGCCTTCAAGCCGAGTAATTACCAAATTATAACCAATAGAATTGCAGCTGCTACATATTATTTACTAATTTCCTTATATGAGCAAGATATACTAACAACACTACCATTATACAGACTAATTACACCCAATACCTACCTACACAGTTAGTTTATAATAATCTTACACGGCAGCAATGACGAACCGGCCAAGCTTTCTCCTTCCCTTAGAGGTTCCTTTTCACAAGCCACCATCCTAAAAACACCTGAACCCGAAAACTGACTACACCTTTGCTTCAACTCTCCGAAGCTAGCTCTTAAAACCGTCTCCACCCACTCGCATATTGTTCTTCTCTCTTCTACAGCCAGTATTTGCTCCATAGCATCCATTTCAATCTCCAGGTTGCAACTCCCTGGACCAAACTTTTCACAAAATACCCTATTCATATTCCATAACACCTCGTCAGCCAGGGCATTATAGTTAAAGGCACTAAATTCAACCTTTCGGTCTAGTTTCTCAAACAGTTCCTCAACCCAAATATCATTATCATCCTCTGATGCAGAATTATTCTCTGGCTCATCTCTCGATTCATCAATTGGCAGGTTCAAGTCAAGCCCCAGGCGAGGTCTTTTCGGGGATCCATAACAAGTACGGTTCATGCGTTTGGCTGACTCACATCTCTGAGTTATCACAACCCTTCCACTGGAGGCATTCCCAATCAATGCATTAGCTGAGTCCATTACAATCATCATTTTTCGGCCTTGTGCTGAAAGAATATTCTCCTCGGCAAAATTGGAATATTCTTTCGAAGGAGACAGTATGCCCTTTCTTCCAGAAGATAAAAGGAATATTCTACCACCTATACCTATCTCCCTATTGGATGAATCCAGAAGCTTACCATTGGTTACTGCATTGTTCAAACTCTTTTGCTCCAAGAAATCAGCCTTATCTACATTTTCAATATAAACAACTGCAGAGGGCATTCTCACAATTTCACTTGCTATGTAATCAATGCTTGTCTTCCCATGATTTCTCGCATTAAAGCACATGCTCAGATCGCTCTTGCTCAAGTCGACAGAAACCAAGTTATCTGTTCTGCCAGATACCATTTCTGCAAGTGCAGCTGCAACTCTCTTTTGCGCAACTTGATCACCACCTTGAAACCCTAGCCAGATACCCCGTCGACTCAGACCTGGGACACTGCTAGGATTAGGCCTAGAGCTAATCACAGCACTAATATGTTTCAGTGCCTCCTCCTGACGACCAACCCGTTTAAACAGATCGGCTAAAATTGACTTGTAACTATTTACATCAGGAATACCCATATACTGACTTGTGGTAACTGGATTTGCATTGAGGTTAACCTGGGAACACGACCTGGCTTTTGGGCTCTCGGTTTTATCAGGGGGAGGTCCCCGAGGAGTTGCCAGAGCCAGATCAGTTGTGACGGAAGTTGCTGATGAAGGAGATGCATGACCTTCAGATCCATTCAAGTGAAGTTGCTCGCTTTTGGAGTGCCTTGGTTGGAGTTTCGAGATCAAATCTTCATCTCTCATATGGGCGCTAGAAGGAAGTGAGATGCTCTGAATGGGATGATTTGGTTTAGGAAGGGCAACCATAGCAGGGGTTTGGGTTACAGGTACAAAGCCAGGGATCAAGGGATAGTTATTCTCTGGTGCAACTATTCTTGGGGAATAACTAGTGTGGAGACGGTGGCAGTAGTCGGTCCATTTCTTTTGCAGGTTTGCAATTTTGCCATTCAACACCAACTTATTATCATCTGAGGCCTGCACTACATGAAATAGAAAAACATGATTATTACCAAAACCAAGAATAGTTTAAAACCCAGGGTTTTTCAAAGTAATGTATTTGAGCCTTTAACATTTTCTTGCTCTTGAAATTTTTTGAAATTGACATGAAACAGCTCACAAGGAAAACTTGGCTGAACTCGGTATGAATTATGCAATGAAGCACAAATTTTGTGTTCATCTTTTCCAGCTTAACCACTGAGGTTTTTGATACTGTCATTCCAGTAAACCAAACCTTTCTGGCACTAAATGACTGCTGAAGTTACCAAATCCTCAACTAAAAGTAATAAACCAAATCAGCAGCTAACAGGTACCAGTAATCTCATGTACAGGACTTGTCCATGCCTAACTATAAATTAAGAGAAAAGGCATTTTACCTTTGCAGTATCCCCAAATCCATTGGAAACAGAACCTGAGCTAGATTTCGACATCCAAGAAGGCAAATTTGAATGGACTTGTTCAACAGCCTCCATTGAACTTGCCTTTAGAATGGTCATGGCTTCCTGCTCATAATTATAGTTGCAGCTCTGACACCTTGCACCAGGCTGGTACTGGTATGGTCTGTTCACCACTCCCACTGGCTCAAATGTTTCAGGAAAGAAGCCCCCAAATGGAACAAAACTGTACCCCCAAAAAAAAAAGAAAGCATATGTAAATTGAAAGTTGAGTAACTAATGTATATTGAACTTTTTTAGTACAATAATAATAATTTAACATAATATCACTTTCCAACAAACAAAGAAGACATATGCGGTACCTGGTCAATTAATTTATCATTTATATATTTTCAACGATTTTGTATACATTAAAAGACAGGTAGCAACACAAACCAGTGTTGACTCTTGCACGTAACAAGTAGCTATTAAAAGAAAGAAAAAAAAAGACATTACTATAAACAAATCAATACTAAATTAGTATATATAGAACAAAAGCAAGAACAAACAAACAAAAGGGGGTTAACCTATGAGCTTTGTTAAAGCAGCCGGTTGCAGTTGCATTAGTCCTTGTAGAAGGAGTAATGGGCAAGATTCGGAGCTCCCAATCCTTGTTCACCAATGGATACTTGGACAAGAATTTCAAGTAGGTCTCGTAGTTCATCGACCATCCCATAACCCAAACCCGGCCCCGCTTGAGCTCCAAAACCCGTGAGACCTCCGAAACAGCACGACCTGCCTTCTCCCCTTCAAGCAGCCCATTCAAATCCCCAACACTTAAAACCACCCCGGGGCCAGGAACATCAAGAAACCCGTTAACTATATCCTCAATTCGGTCGGCTTCATCCAAATCCACATCAAAAATTTGAATCCCCTCAAGTTCTGGTGGGAACAGAGACCAGTTACGCCGATTAATAGCTCCAGAGAAGTCCCTTGCGGCATCACCCGCACCTCCTCCAACAAGCATGGGGTTTTGGCCATTGCCTGAATCCCGGGACAATATTTCCCCAATTCTGCGACAGTGTTCATCCCCAGAGCTCGCAAAGGACCCAATAAGCTCATCAGACCCATTGGAGAAGCTACAGAGAAACAGAGGAGGGCACCTGCGCGGGAACCTAAGGATAGATGGGGGAGCGGGTCGTAAAACAGCGAGCTTTATATCGGAGCTTCTGAACCCAGCTTCTCCAAATACCCTGCTCACAACGGGGTCATCCAGAATAGCCAGTATCAATTGCTGCAACTCGACTTTCACTCCAGAGAAGGAGCTGGAGCTGGCGCAAGTCTGGCTCTGTTGCTGGTACAGATGGAAGGTATCAGGATTTCGCCTCTGGTTGGCCTGAGAACGCTTTATCGCTGCCATGAGGGAGTTAGAGACGGGAGGTTCGTCGAGTGGTGCTCCAGCTGAAGAGGAAGAAGAGGAGCAGGAGGGGAGGCGATCCAAGGCGACGCTGAAGCATAGTTCGAGAGCTTTGAACTGGAGGCGGGGGGAGTAAGCGGTGCTTCGAGAGCGGGAGAGAGCATCGCGGAGGAGGGGACTGGAGAGGAGACTGGAGATGAAATGGAGAGAGGTGGTCTGGGCGTGGGAGCGGCGGCGGGCGGTGGAGACGGCGGCGTCGAGAGCGGCGGAGGCATCGGGCGTGAGACAGGCGCGCGCCGCGGTCACCGGAGTAGGCATGGAGCGGGGGCAGAGGGAGCAGAGAGCATGTAAATATGTAACGGGGGTGGGGAGATATTTTATTGTTTTTCCAGGGGGGTGAGTGAATAAAAAATGGGAGATGGAGGGAGGAGAGAGGAGGGGGTGGAGGAGAAATAGATAGAATGGGAGGGGTGGGAATGGGATGGGATTAAAAAAGAGGGGAAATAGAAATAGTAATAGATAGAATTGGAGAATTGGATTTGGATGAATGAATGCTGTGTTGTGTTGTGTTGTGTTGTGTCGTGTGTGTCGCGCGCTGAGATCATGAGATGAGGCTGAATGAAGTGCTGATGGGGAGGTGAAAAGTGGAGAGGGGACGGAAAGATGTGGTGGGCTCCACTGGGTTTTAGTTTATACTTTATACTATACTTTACTTTACTTTACTTTACAGAGAGGGGGGCTGACGCTGAGGGAGAGGGAGAGGGAGAGGGGGGAGAAGGAGACTGAGGGAGGGAGAACTCTTGCCACTTGCCAGCCACTTGGTGTTGGTGGATGGTGGTCGTGGTGGGTCCCTCCCCCTCCCCTCCCCTCCCCTCCTTTGAGTTTGAGATGGTGCTCTGCTCGCTGCTCCTCAGACGGACCTCAGTCAGTCCCAGTCCTCAGTCCTCACCGCTTGCCTTCCTTCCTAATTCACCCCCCCCTCCGGATCTTCTGCAGCTGCACGGCTGCACCTCATATTACAACATCGCTTCCAATTATATCAAATACCCTTATACTAAACAAACATATATGATCTCAATCAAATGATTTTTTACCTCTTCTGTAATCTATGAACCATTAAATATCACATAAAAATACTAACAACCAAATCCATTTCAATAAATTTATATGTCTACCATGTACCTACACCTAACCTTATATCATTACTCTTCTTTTTGTTGAGTTTTTAACGAAAATATATCTTATATAATAATAATAACAATAACGTACCACTCATCATATACAACTTGCATCAAATAGACACTAAAAAATGGTCATACTTTCTTATTTACTTTGCTTATTATTTAACTGCTTAATGATGATTAGTGGGTTAGTTAGTGATGTCATATCATATTGGAAAGTTAAAATGAAAAATAGAATTTTTTTTTCTAAAGATACACTCCTATAATTACGTGGCAAATTTTGTCATTTTAATTGCCATGTTGATACTTTATACACAACATTTTAGATAGCATGCCACCATAGCGTTGTAGATGAAATACATAAAAAAGCTTGTTTTATTATGCGTGCATTTTTTAGTACGAACAATTCAGTGTTATTTTAAATATTATAATAAATTTGTAATATGATAACAATGAAGAAAAAAGAAAGATAAAAATGATTGCGTTTCGGATATCATATGTAGAATTCTCGACACAATTTTTTTAATTTTAAATAAAAATAAATAACATAACATAACATAATCAAAGACTTGAAAAAGAATTGATTGTCATACAACCAATTGTAACACCGTCTACTTGACAGAATCCGAATAAATAATAAGGTAATGATTCGTATGTAATGTGCGAATTATCAGAGTATTTTGTAAATTGTCACTACAAAATAGTCGATGTGGTTTCTACTTCATACTACCATAACACCATTCCTAAAGATAAAGGGGGCAGAGAAGTCTTAGCAGATTGGTCGCAGAAGATCAAGAGAGAGAAGCAGGGACACGACTCAGCCCAACCCTCCTCCAAAGGCCAAAGCGCACTGCGGTCTGCGGCAGCGGGCGAACCTAATATCTAACGTCCTTAGACTCGGTTTAGATCAGACAAAAACATTTCCCCCACTGTCAGTGGGCTCCACCGTACATCTCGCTGGATATTTCATCGATCTCCTGGTCGAAGTCGCCAGGACAGTTCGGCGTCCCATGCTCCGGTTTCAGGTAGTGTGTGGTTGTATGGGCTGTCAGATTTCTAGCACTTTTGTCCGAACAGTTGTCACATTTTCTCTTGAATTCCCGCTTAGGCCAGGCCTGTACCGCCCTGACCATACTGTAGGCCCCGCGTGTGGTTGTTGGCTTGTTTGTTGCTTTTACAGCTTCTCTATCACTCTATGCGAATACGTAAAAGACCAGGTGCACGAAAATAACTATCAATTAGGCAGCGGAGGGACCACCGTTATAACGGTCTCGGTCTGGCTCGGAATAGAAAGCGCGGTCTGCCCTGGAGAGCCCTTAAATCGGAAATAATTTGCCATTTGTCGCTTTCTCGTTGGCTAATTTCACGATTGCTGCTTGGAGGTCAACAGCGGATTGCTGATGGTAACACTTTGATGCGATTCTAGAGACAAGTGTAGGAATCCGTGGACACTCTTTAATTGAAAAGCGACGCAGACATGTTTTATAATGTAAATAAAAACAAAATAAAAGAATCAATCAAAAGTTGCAACTTTTGATTTGAGTCGTATATTTTTAATTTACACAATTCTACACCAATGGATCAAGATTTCAACAAATATAGTATTTTTAAAATTTTACTCTTCAAATCAATTGTTATCTTTACTTGAGTTGTAACTCTAAATTCACCCGATAATATAGTCATCAAATAAATAATTAATACAATAAAATTTTAAATATTATTAATAAAATATCACATTAAGACATAATATTTGTAAATGCTAAATAATAATGCTAATTATAATAATTATTATAATAATAAATAATATAATTAAATACTTAATAATTTATAAATGATCATATAAAAAAATTGGATCATTTTAAGAGTTAAGTTTTACCTTAAGTACATTACACATATTATTTTAAATGAGGAGAAAAAATTATTTTATATAAACTTTTAGATTCAATGGTGGACAAAATTAATGATATGATATATTTGAAAAGACTAAAACTTTAATCCTATTTATGTATTAAATTTTTTGCCTCAATCTGTAAATGTTATCTTTATTAGCTTGTTGCGTATGCGAAAACTAATAGAGTGGACCTTTTAAAAAAAAGTCGTTTGAAATATTATATTATATATTTTTTTATCCTCGATGCTTTATATATTTATTTCACTGCTGGAAGAAATTTGTCCGTATAATTAACAGTGAATTGGGTTTGCAGAGGGTAGGGAGAAGCGTATCTCATATCGCCATCGAAAACTTTGGATGCGTCTAATAATTTTGGTGCCCACCAAAGAGAAAGTCTTGCGTCATCATTTGCATTTTCCCACTCATCGAACATGAAGCAATACAAGCTGTGCTTGGACTATGATTAAATACAAGAGTTGGAGAAAATAGCCACTTTGTTATTATATTGCCTAATTTTGAACATATATCAAACGAAGATTTATTTTTTCTATATTGTTTTTGGGAAAAAAAATAAAAATTTCATGATCTCTCTTTTGTCATTCAATGATATGACAGATACATATAAAATATCAACATTTTAATAGAAATAAATATTTGAAATTACACAAATGTTAACATAAAATAGAACACAGTTCTATGATTTCTATCGGAAAGAAATATTATTTTCTCTGAAACGCATGCATTGAATTGTAGACTGGGTCTAAACATAAACTCTGAATGGCTATTATATGCCTTCCATTGATCATGAGACGTTCACCTTTCTTTTTAACAAAGTTGACCCTGGGAAGAGCAGACTTTTTCATGATATCTTTTTACATTCTTTTTGTTATTTATTTCATACTTACCTTTAAGAGATCTTTGCTCGTCTGCTTCTTGAATCCAGAGACCCATGGAACTTATTAATTATTAATTCAAATTTCACACATTCCTTATTTTAATTTTGCAATTCCATATACATTCATGTCATGAATTTGCATGCTATTCTAAAAAATTCTTAATAAAATAACATAGCAGATTATGTTAGGATCCAATTCGATCGGATATGATTTTGTAACAATAACCCTACCAGTACATGTTCATTAATTCTGATCTAGTCAGGTCTTCACTTCTGTCACACGGAGTCTGAAAGATCGATGTAAAATCTAGCATTGAAAATTGTATAATATATTATGATCTGTTTGTATTTCAAGATGCGTAGAATCCACGCGGAGGATTCATATTCAAAAGATGAGCCTTCACATCTTCGAAAATAGTTATGTGAACTGTATAGAAAGTTCTTTTTTTATATATATATATTAATGGAAACCTTTTCAATTGCATTAGTTCATTAAAATGAGCAATTATACTAACCGAGAAAAAAATATCTTTTTTTCTTTTCCCTCCTAACGACTAACGAGACCACAAAATTGGTATGTATTGATGGTGTAAAGGGCATCTAATGAAGGAAACGTGTCTCAGTAGGAAATGTAGCATACTATTTCAAGAAAGAGATGTATGTTGAGATTAATTATATGCCATCCATGGTATTGCTATTCATCGCTATCTTTATTCTCGAATCCTTTTAGCCTTTATGTCTTTTCTCTTCTTTTTTTCTTTTTTGGCTCCCTTTTTCTCTTATTATTTGCTCTATCACTTTCCATTGATCTTTTTACGGTTCTCAATTTTTCACGAGTTTCATTTTTTTTTTTTTCTTGTTGTTTTCTAGAATAAAGTTATTTTTTATTAGTTTAATTTTAGAGTTTAAAGATAATCAGATGGTTATAACAACTAAACGTGTGCATAGAAATTTTCTATTTTGTAGCAGTGACTACTTAATTATGTGGTAAGTATAATAATATTTTTATATTTTTGAGCATCACTTGAGTATTATTTATGCAGTTCCATACGAGCCGCGCGCGTATTTTACTATCATGCAAGTAGTACATATGACATATATTATACAAAGAAACACAAAAGTAGCAGAGTGGAAGCTATTTGTTAGAGAGGACTGGAGGAAAGGTTTAACTTTAGCAAAGGTGACATGCATGCTCTCCACAGGGTAGCACAGGGTGGGGGAGGCCACAAATGATCCGGAAAGGAAAAGGTGGGAAGAATAGAAACTCCACTTTGAGCCACCACAAGCATCTCTTTCCAGACTTTAGAATCTAAAAGGCATTCCAGTGGAACGTGTGGGTCCCGCCACAGCACCTCCCCATCTTTTCTCTCCCTCCTTTCTCCACGCCTCCTTTTATCATGTCCTTTTGACAAGCGCCGCTCCTATGCCTCTCCAAGTTGCACCCCTCTGCAGTGAGAAACATCGTTAACAGTTTTTATTGTTAATAATTATTATTAAATTAATATTGTTAAAAATAAGAGTGAAAACCGTAAAATTTCAAATATACGAATGGCAGCGCGCCACTGTCAGTGGCGCGGACGAAACGCGCCACTGCCAGTGGCGCGTTTCGTCCAAACCCCGCGCAGCGCCTCCATCTCACTTGCGCCTGTGCGCGTTTTGTATATATAAGAAGGAAACGCGCCACTGGGCGTGGCGCGTTTCGTAAAAAAAAAAAAATGGAAACGCGCCATCGCCGCGTGGCGCGTTTCGTAAAAAAACGGAAACGCGCCACTGACAGTGGCGCGTTTCGTAAATTCAAACACGCGGTGAGCGCGCCCGCCGTGGCGCGTTGCTATTCGTATTTTTGAACTTATCCGTTTCTCACTCTTATTTTTAATAATATTAATTTACTAATAATTATTTTCATTAAAAACTGCATCGTTAAATCTGAATCAGATGGGTCCGTCTATTTAATTCAATTTCAACCTAACCGTTAAACTTTTAACTATTTGGTTTGATTTTTGGTTCAATTAAATTTTTTAACTAATTTATTTTTATTCTTTAATTTGATTTATATTTTTCTAAATTAGATAAACCTGAATAAACCGAATAGTCCAAATTTACTAAGTAAATTACTTTTAATTGATATAAGTAAGGATTGTATGAAGGATAATCTAAATATATTTATTTTCTATAGTTTTATTTAGTTAATTATTTTATTTTTTTTAAACTATTTTTATATTCTATCATTATTTAGAAATTATCAATAATTTCTACACTCTTTAACTAATATAATTTTAATTTAACTTAATAAATCGAATAAAATTTAATTTCAGTTTAATAAGTTGATATTTGTATAAATTTAGTTCAATATATAATTTAATAAGTCGAACAAAACTTTGATTCTATATATTTATTTTGATTTTAACCGAAAACCAATTACATATCCTTAGCTAAATCTGCCTGATATCAGCTGGTCAAAGGTAAATATATAAAGAAAAAAGATGGGTATTAATTATTTTATTGTAAATGCGCCTCAGTAGTGGTGAGTGAGTGCTTCATCCCCATGTAATAGAAAAATGTAACGATCACTCCTGTATCTTATTCTATGAGATAAGATATTAGAGATATTTGGCAAACATGAGAATATATAATTTTCAATGCAAAATGAATAAATTATTTATGATTTAATTAAAACAGTAGACCAGTCGCTGGAAGAGACCAAACACGTGGATTAATTACTGGTCATTATATTTAGAAAAGAAATATTTGAGCAACACAACTCTGGTTGCCTACGTATTTTAATTTATGATCTAGGAGGTATCCTAGGAAGAATGATTAGATTAATTAATAAAGTATTCAGTATGTATTGCTTCTTTCCGCAAGTTGACTTGATTGTGCTGATAAACAGCAGCTCCACTCCTTTTCTTTCTTTTTTTTTTTTTTTTTTTTCTCTTGTTTGTCAGGAAGAGATCTTTAATGCTGTGAGTGAAAAGTGAAGGATATCTCATCCCTTGTCTGGTACTGGTACCATACTTGTCAATGCCATATCTTCAAGCATCTGATCCTCTACGGCGTCCGATGGTGTGTGACCTGTGCAACAGGTTTTTCTCTCAAGGGAGCTAGCTAGACCATAATAACAAATTTGGGATTAGGAAATCATTGGACAATGTCAAAATTTTGCGATTCGAGTATAATACGGATATAATTTGAGAATAGTTTGTTTCATATAATAAAAATAAAAAATATATTATATTGATACAATTTTAAAAATATATTAAAACTATAAATTTTAATTAAAATAATATATAATGTATTTTTTGCCGAATAATTCGTAAATAAAATATTTTTTGATCAAAAATGTATTATATATAAAACTGATGAATTATTCATAAAATATCTGATTATGAGTAAAAAAATAAATTATTCACAAATTTTATTACTATGAGCTGCACTGCTAGAGCAATCGAGCATTGAGCAACCTCTTTGGAATGTCTTGTACATTAGAGGCCCAGTGATAACCACATAGTTCACTAAAGCAATAAAAAAAATGTACAATTAAAATTCAGTATCCCGCCAGAAAAAAATATATGAATTAAAAAAAGAACTGACCAATAAAATGGAAATGAAAAAAAATGGTGAAATTTTTCCTGAACGAAGAAAATATATCCTGAGTTAACTAGTTACCGTACTATCCTTTTAAAACTTTTCATTGTTTGGGCAGAGTAGACGTAAAAGTTAATATTGTGAGAAAAAAGCACAAAGTTATGCAAGTAAGAGCGAGAACGGTCATAAATAAATGGGGCTAAATAACCAAAAATTGCTAAGATGGGGGATGGCCCACAAAATGGAGATGTCCCCTTCATACCCTTCAATTATTGTCCATTGTCATTGTCCATTGTCCATTGTTCATTGTTCATTGTTCAGTACCCCTTGCTTTTAGCTGATAATGAAAGTCTCTTCAAACCCAAAGGGATGAAATAATAAAATTATAGGGGCCCAATGCTACCTCCTTTTTCACTGTTTGGCTATTCTAATGTACTGCAAAAATGCTTGGTACCTTCTTTTCTTTGTTTGGAGGCTGTTGAAATGTTAATTTTTTTTTACAGCGCTGACAAGCGTCCACAGTAGTTATAAATTTTCCACTCAGTATAGAAGTTGAACTGATATAACTATTAAGAACGCTTATATATTTAATTTATCCACTCAAAAGTAATTATATTTTTTTTGTCTATGTGCAGTATAAAAGTTGAACGGTTAACATAATTATTAATGATAATTTTATATATTAAATAGAACACAAATTATTATTTATAAAAATTGGCATACCTGTTAAATTGAATTTATATTTATTAAAAAATAAATATAACTTATACGTATTGAAAGATTAAATATAACCTATATTTGTTAAAAAATCATTCAACTTTTATATTTAATAATTGTATATTTCATTTAACATGTATATATATTGCATTTAACAAATATATAACAATTATTAATAACTATATAGCCGTTCAAAATTTGTGCTACACATAAAATAAAAAGTTCTAACTGCTCTTAGAATAGGCAAATTGCAGTTAATCTACATATGAGATGAAAAAGTTGCAACGGCTTTTGAAAATGAACGCAAAATATTTTTGATTTTTTTTAATAATAAAGGAGTCAAAGCAATAAGGAAAGACTGCAGAGCTCTTATAGGTAAACAATTATTGGCATTTTGCAAGGTTAAATAATTATATAAGAAGAAGGGCCAAGAAGATTCCTATCATTTAGTTCTGCCATATTTAATTTATTATTTATAGGTGACATATAAAATTTTCTTTTCCTTACCACAATGTTCAATTATTTGTTCAACAAGAATGCTACAACTTGACTAAAACATAACAACAATGCACATGTAATTTTATTTTTACAATTTTGAAATTCTTAAATAGCGAGAACAAATTATGAATTACATAGAGTTTGAGTAACTTAAAAGGTAAATGAGTAACTTGAAAGAAATGCTACTCATAAGTTGGTCCCCAATTATGCATAGCATCATTACTATTATTTGCCCCCACCATACAATGCTATTTCCCCGTCCTATGCTTTAATTATATACGTAATATTATGTATGAAAAAAGAAATAATTAAAGAGGAAAGGAAAAGATAACAACGAGAGCACATTCTAAACGCGACATAAAATAAAATAGAGGAAAATAATAAATAGAAGCACATAGCATAAACGTTCTTTATACTATTTTGACCCAACATTATTGCTGTGCAATTTCTGTTGAGCATATTGTCATGACAACGACATGTTTGGAAACAATCTCAGTGACATTGCACTTGACTTTTAAAACGAAAAAAGGAAGTAATAAAAATCAACAGGTTTGTTTGACACTCGGTGGAATAACAAAAAGTAGGAATAAAATAGTTATTTCGATGAATTAATTTGTCAAACAAATTTTAGATTAAATAGAAGAGTGCTAATCCGGTATACCAAGTTATAGATGGTATTTCGGATTAGATCTCGTCGGAATAGTAATTATTGTTTGATTGTGTTGTATTATATTATTATATTATGATTATAATTAAGATTATGATTTATTATTATATCATTATTATGATTATAATTTATTATTTATTAATATTATGATGATTATTATTATTATATTAATATCATGGTTAGTATTATTATATTATTATATGATTAATTTTATTATTATTATTATATTATAATAATTATGATTTTAATATTATATTATTATATTATGATTATAAATATGATTATGATTATAATTTTATGATTATTATTATATTATATTATATTATATTATATTATATTATATTATATTATTACATTATATTATGATTATAACTATGATTATATTATAATTATATTATTATGATTATAATTATTTATTATTATTATTTTTATATTATGATTATGATTATAATTTTTTATTATATTATTATATTATTATGATTATAATTATGATTATATTTTATTATTATTATATTATTATTATATTATGATTATGTTTATATTTCTATTATATTATTATGATTATAACTATGAATATTATTATTTATTATGATTATGGATTATGATTATTATTATTTTATTATTATTATTATTATTATTATTATTTTATTATTATTATCATCATCATCATCATTGAGTATCATAATTATCCATATTTTAACTATTCTGATTAACAACTGCCAAATGATATTTTCGCTCTTCCAAATAGTCAAGAATACCACTATTCTATTATTCTTCCCAAAATACACTATTCTATCACTCTTCCAAAATTACCACTCTTCCAAACCTATTCCTTGTTTTGCCAAACGAACCCCTAAGAAGAATAGTCCCAAGTCGTAATCCCCAAAAGCAATTAATTAATGAATATTACACGAGTTATTGGGCTATTTATTTGAAGAGAGGGATCCGTTGAAAATGGATAATTTTGATAATTTTAACAAAGGTTTTTTAAATAAAAATCTTAAAAAAATATTAGATCTTTTCTTATTTATAGATTGATATATTTAAAATGTCATGCAATTTTATTATGTTTGATATTTAAGATCATTAAAATTTTATGCAATTGCAATGATTCTAATTAATAGTATTTGATGAACTATCAAACGATAATGAAATTATATAAAATTTGAAACACAACGAATCTATAAGTGAAAAATATATATATAATAGTTTTTATATTTTTAATGATATTTTTTGAATTTATTTAAAAATTCATCGTGAAAATTGCGAAAATAGTGATTATGGCGGGATCCCTCCCTACATTTGAGGCCATATTCCACAACAATGAGTTTCGAAATATGAAGAAGCCAATTAAAAATGGGGTTCGCCTTGACACGCACTTCACGGACGGCATCCTCTCATGCTTAATTATTCCTCTGAAACCACAAACATGAGGCTAGCTAGAAAGTATTTAAGTTGTAGTTGAGTTATTTTGGTAGGAACTTGGAATGATAAATATAGAGAGAAGGCATGCATGATGCCACACATAAACACTCAGGGTTGTGGGCACAGAAGAAGCGTAGTGACTGTTGGGATGGACGATAGGCCAAGAGCACGGGACATGCGCTGGACCACCAGAGACAGAGACAGAGACGGAGACGGAGAAGAGGAGATGATGAAAGATCAAAAGAGGCTGGGAGTCACACTCACACTCCCCAGTCACCACTCACTACCCATGCCAATGCCACCCACAGAAAGAAAGAAATGAGGCAGAGAAAACAAAATAATTAGCAATAGGAACAAGCAAAAAGAGAGGATCTTTTTGTGTTAGGTATACTTTTTATGAACAGCAGGGGGTTTGGGTGATAACTGATCGTCTGATAGGGATGGAAATGGCAAATGGCCAATGGCAAATGGCAATTTCCCACTTGCACTTGCACTTGCACTTGCACTTGCAGGCCTGCAACCTCCGCTTTTTCCTGATTTTGATTGATTGGAATCTGATGCTGCCCCTTGTGATTTCATGTCTTCCTCTCTTTCTGCCCTTCCATGTACATTCTACTTCTACAGGTAGACACTTATATTAACTAATTTACCATACTTCATTTATGTATTTACCTTAAAAAGGGTCATGCACCAAGAAGCACATGATTGACGCCACAATAACTCCCTCTCTTCCTCATTTCTTCAATTGACCCTCCCTCACCCCAGATTTTTATAAATTGTTTCAGTGATCTAAAGACTAAAGGTGTCTTGATGGAGAACAACTTTTCATGCAACTTTCTAAACATGTATGCATGATGCATCGGACAAAGAATTGATGTTGCAAAAGCTGTGGTTTTCACTTTTCAGCCACCTAACCTAATACTTGCAAGAACAAAAAAAAAATATGAACTATTGTCTATAAGTTGTTGCAAATTCCGTGGGAGTTTAAAATTTAATACTCTTGATCCATCTTTGTTTAGCAAAATAATAAAAACTTGTTTGTTGGGCTTTGCCCAGAAAAAATATTACAGATTAAATAATTAGAATATAAAATTAAAAAGATCTCAATAAAAAAAATTCAAAGTAGCAGGCGAATAAAAAGTTTTAAGTTAAAAAATATTCTAATATAAAAATTTTAATATCCAATATGTGTATAATAATAATAAGCAATATAATTAAATACATAATAATTAATAAGTTATAATTTAGAAATTTTGATTCATTTTTTTAATATGTTACACTTATCTATTTTAAATGATAAACAAAAACTATATATGAATCTGAGGGGTGTTTGGTTCGCTCTTTTAATCGATTCCCTGCCAATAAATTAGAAATTTTTCCATTACCATGTTTGGTTAAAACAGTATAGAATAATCATTGATACTCATCGAAAATATCTCCGTCGAAATTCAAAAATCACTCCCATTCCCTCTTCACTCCAGACGCAAACTTCATTTTATCTCTTTGTTTATCTTTTTTATTTCTATTAATAATGTATCAGCACGTTGCAGTGTAATATTTTTATTTTCATATCTATTTTAGTTTGTTTTTGAACTAAAACAATATGAGACCATAACTTTATGAAAATAATATAATTTCTAAATGTATTGTATAAGAACAATTATAAAATCGATATAGTTTGTCTTTCAGAGTAAAGAAGAGCTACTTCAGAATTTAAGATGAACTTAATGCCACGTACAAACAGAATAGAAAAAAAAATAAAAGTTTTTTTCATTACTAAAATAATATAAATAAATTATTAATAGTATATTGGATAGTTTTTTTTTACAGAAGACTTAATAATAATTGATGGTTACTTTATTTGATGGACAATTTTTTTTCAGTCCTACTAATGCATAATAAAAATATCAAACAAATGAAGATAAAAAGTAATATTAGCTTAAATCTGAACTTTCAGCTCTTGAAAAATATTAATTTGTATCTTTTAGGGATATTTTAGTTGTTAAGAAACTGAAAAGACTGAATATCAATGGATATTTTCAATACATACGCTACGCTTAGTATAGTATAGATGCTTCATTTATTTTTCTCATACGCAATTACGCGACTTAATTTTCATTTAATATTTTTATTTGTTTGTTTTGTAAAAGTTGAGGCCGACAACCAAGAAATCTCAAAAAGTACAAATATTTTTCCGTGATTGATTTCTTATAGTGCCACAACAAAAAAAATGATAGATAATATCGTTTCCAAATCAAATACGGTAAGAGAATGTTACCTGGAATAGAACTCCTTGGTATTACATGAATTCCTTGGAATTCATCCATTCCATGCAATTAATTATTGGACGAACCAAACGCCATCTGAAGTAAATGAAGAGTTTTAGATAAAATTTAATATAATATAACATAATAATAATTCTTAATGCATAAAGCGGGTTAAACTTTTAAATTTTTCAACCATATCACATCATCAATTTTGTCCACCATTAATTTTGTTTAAATCTTTTCATTTTCTTGGATCTAAGGGTTTATATGTAATGTTTTCTCTTTCCTCATTTAAAATAATGTGTATAATATAATTAAACTGAAACTTAATTTTTAAAATGATCATTTATAGATTATTATGTAATTATATAATTATGTAAAGAGGGTTAAATCTCTAAGCTTTTTAAGTATGCCACATCATCAATTTTCTCCACCATTGATTTTATTTAAATCTTTTCATCTTTCTGAATCTAAGGGTTTATATAAAATACTTTCTCTCTCCTCATTTAAAATAATGTGTGTAATATACTTAAGGTAAAACTTAACTCTTAAAATGATCTAATTTGTATATGATCATTTGTAGATTATTATATATTTAATTATATTATTTATTATTATAATTATCATTATTACTTAGCATTTAAAAATATTATGTCTAAGTTTTATTTAATATAAAATTTTATTAAATATATTTAAAATATTATATTATTAATTATTTATTTAAGGACTATATTGTCGAGGTGAAACTCAAGCTACAACCCTAGTAATACATAAAGAGGATTAAGATTCCAAATTTTTCAAGCATGCCACATAATCACTTTTTTATCATTAATTTTATTTAAATCTTTTCATCTTATTGAATTCAAAGGTTCATATAAAATAGTTTCTCTCTCCTCATTTAAAGTAGGATGTATTATATTTAAGGTGAAACTTACTCTTAAAATGATCTAATTTTTTATATGATCATTTATAAATTATTATATATTAGTTATATTATTAACTATTATAAATATTATTATTATAATTATCTTATCTTTTAGCATTTAAAAATATTATGTCTAATTTTTTTAATATAAATATTATTAAATATATTTAAAATTTTATATTATTGATTATTTATTTGAGAACTATATTGTCGGTACGAAACCCAAATTACAGCTCTAGTACTCCATAAAGAGTACTAAGTTTTATAGTCTCTCAAACATGTCATATCAGCACTCTTCTCCACCATTGATTTTATTTAAATCTTTTCATCTACTTAAATTCAATAGCTCATATGTAGTTTTTTCTCTCCTCATTTAAAATGGATGGGTATGATATATTTGAGGTGAAATTTAACTCTTAACATGATCATTTTTTTGGTGTTAAATTTTAAAAAAATTCATAATTAATTATATTAATATTTATATCTTTAGTATTAAAAAATATATATTTAAAATTTTCTTAATGTGAAATTTTTATTGAATATATTTATTTTTATATTATTAATTATTTAAACGAGAACTATTTTATCGGGGAAAAACCCGGGTTACAACTCTAGTTATTGATAAAGAACATTGATGAAACTAAAAAACTTAGAAGTTTAATCTTTTTATATATTATAAATTAGTTAAATTAATTAATCATGTTTATTGCAATGAACATTGTCAAAATATGCACTCTAGACAACGTCTAAAGGGAGGTGAATAGGCAATTCGAAGTTCTATTTTTTGGACTAATTTACAATTTAATTTCAAATTACATTATTCTATCACAATTAATATCATTTCTCAACAAATATGAAGAAAATAAGCTTGGCGATGTAACAAAGTTTGGCACTAACGTCTACATCTTTGGAATTTGTAACCACCGCAATCAATCAAGTTACGCTGGCACTAGAACAATCATTCAATATAAAGTTGAATCTAGCTCTCTTATCAAGTAAGAAAATAGACCAAAGAATAAAAAAAATGAACACTCAAGCTCAAATGAAACAACAGGAGATTTGAGTCAAGTATTTGATTTGGCTATATATGACACTTTATTGAAAGATGAATGCTCAGAAAATATTAAATTTTGCTATTAGGATTGTTAGTTTGAAAGTATGGAGCAACCCATTTAAATAAATCTCCCAATTTGAATCAAAATTAGAATACCGGGCAGAGCCGTTGCAATGGTAGGACCCGTTGCAAACTTGCAATGGCCTACTCTGACAATCAGAATTTAGCCATTATAATTCAATTTCTTAGCCGTTAATTTTGGACTTCTCTAAAGTACTGAGCTATTTTCAAAATACGAGTTATTTTTATGGCTTTAAGCCATCACATAACAAATCTCTCCATCAAAATTATTTCTCAAAATCTAGCTAAGTACCTTCGTGCTTGTTCTGAGTGATTGTAACGGAAGAAAATACATTTACACAATGAGAAATATTTAAAAAATTTCTTCAGACAAATCATGGATCTAGTTGCTAGAAGTGTTTAGAAATTATTTCTAATAGCCTAATTAGAGGGATGAATATACTTATTCCTCTGGACTAGTCTCAAAATTAATTTTGTTGGGAAATGACACCATTCATAGCTCTAAAAAGATTATGCCTCAAAGGTACACGCCAAAATCAGAGATACTAATGATTCTTTAGCTAGTAAAAAAATATTAGAAAATCCTTAATCTTAGTATAAACCTCTCAAATTTTCAGAAATTACTAAGAGAATTAATTAACTTAACACATGAGCAAGTAGTAGAGAGGGTTAAAAGATTTTTTGGATTTTTTTCAAGGTTCTAAATAGTGATTATCGCGCCATCATGACACGGTCCTAAAAAAACTATCGCGCTATAGAGAAAGTTATTTGACATAGGGTAAATAAATAATATTAATATTTTTACTTAAAGATTCATAGAATAAATAAATAAATAATACAAAAATAATTAAATGATAATACAGATATTGAACAAGTATAATTTTCAAACTACTATTCAAAATATCTTTAATATAGTAAATTACTAAATTAAGTAATACATATCATTTTTCATCAAGCTTATTCCGTTATTAACTAAAGTTCATGGTGAATTGATTAAAATGCTAAATTTTGGTTTAGATTAAGTCTTAAAATAATATTTTTAGGTTAGTTTAGTTTAAATTAGATTTAAATTGCTTCAGTTTAATGTATTGCCCGGTTTTAGTTATTATTTCTAGTAAGGAAGGGAACCCAATAAGAAAGCAAGAGAAAGATGCAAGCCGGAGTCGAACCAGAATGCTGATAATAAAGAAGGAAGGAATTTTGATTCAAAATTTATATTGAATGATTAAGATTATATATCAATGTTGTAGATATTGTTCTTAACTTTCAACACACTTTGAATCGCCTCAATCAGAGTTCGGATGAAAAAAAGGTTAATCTTCTGACAAGTCACTGAACTTTGATGCTTATTCATATTTGGTCATTGAACTTTTATTTATCTATGTTTAGTCACCGAACTTTGATGTTTATCCATATTTGATCACTCCAATTAATTTTTTCACTCAAAAATAATTAAAAAACTAATGAAAAAGTAAATATAATTTTATTTTATTTATCTATTTTTCATTCCAATTAATTTTGGCAACAAATATAATTTTATTTTAATTATTTTTAGTGAAAAAACTAATTGGAGTGACCAAATATGAATAAACATCAAAGTTTAGTGACTAAAAATGGTTAAATAGAAGTTCAGTGACCAAATATGGATAAGCATCAAAGTTCAGTGACATGTCAAAAGATTAACCCATGAAAAAATTATATCCATTTGAAATTTATTGTGAATAAATTTACGATGGAGTGCAATATTACTGCTACATGTTAAACATTGTCGACCTGCTATCACTGCTACAACGCAAATAGCGTAAATAGTGCAATGTAGGTGTATAAAATAACATCTTGGTTCGAAAAACGGCATATTGTCGCTATATAAACACTGGATTTTTTTCAGGTGGAGACTGAAATTTCAACTCTCTTATATAGAGATTGATTAGCCTAATGACATACTTATAAAATTGATCAAAAACAAAATATATAAATGTTTCTCAATATTAAAATTATACCATCCTCTCATTTCGAGCTTGCGCCAAAATTAAAAGGATTTTTTCGGCCATTAATTGTTATTTAACATTGATTAAATCAATATTAAATGAACCCGTTCATTCTCTATTCATATCTATATTTGTTCTATTAATTTATAAATCCAACATATTATAAATTAATATAGAGTAATTTTATGACATTTATATAAGGGGGAGGGATCACTTGACAATGATTATTTTGATAATTTTGACAATGAATTTTTAAATAAATATGAAAAAAAATAAAAATAAAAAGTTTATAAATATGTTCTTTTTACTTATAGATTAACAGTGATTCAAATTTACTGCAAATTCATTATAGTTTGATAGTCGATCAAAGATTGTTAAATTGAAATCATTTTAATTTATATATAATTTTGATGGTCTTGAATGAACTATCAAATGATAATAAAATTACTTGAATTTTAAATCACTATTAGTCTATAAGTGAAATATATATATATATAATTTTTTATTTCTACTTTTAAGATTTTTTTCATATTTATTTAAAATTTATTATCATGATTGTCAAAAATAATCCATAGGAAAGGGATCCCTTCTCTTTATATAATATAATATTGTCCAACAAATATATATTAATTTTGTGTGTTGAGTTAATTCATAAATTTGTCTCACATATCATGAATTATATCATAATTATTTTATGACATTTTCATATCACAAAATTATTCATACATAAATATCATATAAATATTCTAACTAATTATATTAATTAATTAATTATAATCAATTTAGTTTATATATGTATAATAAATTTAGCCTATCTTATTTAATCAATATGATCTCCATATTTAAATTTACTTACGAAACAAATTTTATGCTTTTAGAACTTTTCTGAAACTTTTTAGATAGTTTTTTGAATTATTCATTATGATTAAATAAAATAATTTTTTATTATCTAAAAAATAATAAAAATATATAAAAATATAAAATTTGGTCATATTTATTACTTGGTGATTCCGATGATCTATTTAGATTTTTAAAACTAGAAAGAATAATTCATGGCATTGAGCGATCGCTGTGATTGTGAATAAACCCATTTTAATTTTGTGTAGCATATATACCTGATTATGAGTGTCAATTATTGACCCAATTCGATATGTCCCGAAAATAAAGAATTGGATCTGATCTATCTTTTTTTATCCGAATCAGATCTAGTCGGGTTTACTACTAATTAAATCATAAATATATATTAATTATATACTAATTAAAATTAATTATAAAATATTTAATATTTAATTATTTAAAATAATATAAATTTTTAATAATTTTATATGAGTCAGATTGACCCGTAATTCGGTCGAACCGGATATAAATATTAAGATTTTTTGATCCGAATATAATCAAATTAGAATTGAATCAGATAAAATAATAATAATCTAATTCAAACCGAACCCAACTCGACCCATTCAGACTCCTAACCTGCATGCTGATAACAGCAGTACATATATAGATTCGCAAAGATGCGGTTTTTGTCTGCATCCTTTAATTGAAAAGGGGCCCTGCTTTGCTGTGCCTTTTATTGTCTTGTACGGTTTATGGTCATCTCAGATCTTTCTATTATTTCTTTCTCATTGATTCCTCTGTGGTGAGTATGAGCCACCATACCATGGTCCATGATACCAATGAGTTACTGGCATTAAATCGACTAATTACAATCCATAATTTCAAGTTGAGTTCTGTATAATCATTCGATTTAAAATCCACGGATTGTATTACTCTCATCGCTGATGTCTCAGGCTATCTTTATATGAGGGGGATCAAAATGATTATAGTCATACTTAACTGTTATTTAAATTTTTAAATAATGAAGAAATATTTTATATATATCATTCTACGCGTGCACATCAGAAATTATATATATATATATATATCAAGCCTTAGAAAAATGGATCAAATATTATGATTTAACACCCTTGATGTTTATTAAAATGAAATTAAAATTTTATAATTTTCATACACATATAATTAAGATTAAGATGATGAAGAATATATCTAACAATTTATATTTATAAAGTTATACATGGATACATAAATAATCACAGTAGACATTAACCAGGATGATCCCTTCCCTCCTCATCTTATATATATATATATATATATCTTTCGTTGAAGAAAGGACAGGGGATCAAGCTCATTCGTCAAACAGTAAACACCAGTAATAAATAGATGATTGAATTGTTTATTTTTGGTGATATATAAATCGTACACAAATAAATAAGATCTCGTACTGCTCACAATCCCATAGATGAAGGCGATGATTGTATCTTTGCTTGCTGTGATCAGTGCTCTAGATTCTAAAACCGATGCTGTCTTTGTCTTATAACAAAAGATTTGTATAAAATTGAGTTACGTGCTCTAGAGATATTTTCATGAATATTTATTTATATATTATTATATATATAAATACGTAAAAGTTCTGGTATGGTGTTCTGCAAAGTTATATATATATAATTCTTAAGGCTACATAATTGTTCTATAAATTTTGATTTAATATTTAAAATATTCAAATAAGCATAACACTTATTTATTTAACATTTTTATTTGATTGCAGAAACATAGCTGAGGCCTGAGAGTATTTCTAAAAAAATATATATATATTACAAGAAGTGGAAGGTTGGAAACTGAGAGAATATCCTGCTTTAATTAAAAAGAAGAAAATAAAAACTACTGATGCAAAGGGCAGCCGTCAAATGTGGATGTTTATATGTGCACAACTGCAAACATATAATGTGCTTCTTCCTGTTTTGAATTTTTTCTGGATCAACTTGCATTGTAATTTCCTAATTCCACTTTATGCCATGGGCCTTTTTCGTGAAAATTTTCAAAGCACACTCAGAATCAAAATCAAAAGGCATTTCTGGATGGGTTTGAAATCAGAAAAAGGTTCAATTATTTAACTTTACCTCCTTGGGGAGGCACAAGTGGTCAAAACATATCTCAACAAATCCACACTCTCAACTTATGCAAATATGCAATGCATCCACCACTTTTTATATCTACATTTATTCAAATTATTTTTTATTGCTAAAATACGCAGTCCCCACCTTTTAGTTGTCAGGCAAATTATGTCTTTTATTTGATCATGGAAACGAAACTCAATATATAATTGTATAAATATACCGAAAATTTATTATTTAAGTAAAAATAAAATAAAAATTAAATATTAGAATAAATTATACGTGAAATTCGAGATCTACACTCACAAAATTGTCACTCACATAGAACGCCCTTACTCCACGAGATTGTCATCCACGTAAAGTGCTCTCACTCTATGGAATTATCACCCACGTGGAGTGATCGAATTTTAAATTTCCTCATCTTTTCTCTTCTTTGCCTCTCATATTGGTTTGAATAAAAATAAAAAAAATTAACTCAACGTGGATGACAATCCCATAAAGTGGAAGCACTCTACGTGGGTGACAATCTCATGAAGTGAGAGCACTCCACGTAGGTGCTAAATTCGTAGAGTATAGATTCTGATTTTCACTAATAATTTACTTTAATATTTAATTTTCATTTTAATTTTACTTAAATATAAAAGTTTGGTAAAGATACAAGAGAAAACTATAGAGCAAAATTGAGCAAACTAGTTCTGATATTCTAATAAAATGAAAATAAATTTGAGATATTTAGTGTGATAAGAAAAAAATACACTTTTAACGAGGGGAAATTAAAGCACCCCATCTGAAACATACCTCATTCCTTTCAAGCTATAGTCGTTGTGTTTCACTCAAGACCAGAAATTAGTCTAAGTGTTTTCGCTACTACTACAATACCAAGCTACTACTACAGTAAGGATCAATATCAAGCAACTTTCTTACTTGAGCTGTATGTACTGTGGTAGTAGCGAAAACTACTTTCTTACTTGAGCTGTCAGTACTGTAGTAGTAGTAGCGAAAACTACTTTCTTCCCACAAGTAGAACAATATCAAGCTAGTTTAGGAAAAGAAGACAGTAATACTCTTGCTCCGCTTTAACAATCCGGAGGATCTTTTAAGAATTGGACTTTTCAAGAATTCGATCATCCATCCACACAAGCACTGGTGGATCCAATTCAATAGAAAGAAAGTAGTTTTAGCTATTACTACAGTGGAGACAGCTCAAGTAAGAAAGGGTGTAGTGAAAGAGCTGACTCACTATCAAGATAAGGATCAAAGACATTTTGTTATAATACTGAAACTCAACATTATCACTGAACTAACACTCAAACTAAATATTATAACGCTGAAACTAAGCATTGTCACACTAAAATTGAACATTGTGACGCTGAAACTAAGTATTGTCACACTGAAATTAAACATTGTGACACTAAAACTAGAAAAATACTCTTTTTTGAAGCTAATATCTATTATGTTATAAAATATTAATCAGCATCTATACTCTGGTGAAAAAAATTAAAACAATTGAATTGCAATAAAATAATATATAGAAAAACAAAATAAACAGAATATCGGTGCGTAAGAATTGATAAATAAATAATTAATATAATTTTAAACACAATAAACATAATCTAATGGTATAATCCTCAGATTAAGATTCTTTTGAGAGGGATTTCGAAGGCAAATATATCAGTTTGCAGGATTTTTTTGTTAAGAAGAGATTTCCAATCAGGACCTTAAAAAAAGGGTAAGTATACATTAGATTGAACTTTGGATATAATCACAAAATCCAATATATATCAGCTAAATCATGACCTAATCAACACAAATAAAAATGAAAAATGAAAAATACAAATCACACAAAATATACAGATGTAGAGAGTTAATGACAAAAAGAAATCAAACATAAAAAACAACCAAGAGATATAAAGGATCAGTTGGACAACAAATAGACTGTGTTCACAGTAATTAGTGGACCGGGCAATATATATAACCTTCTAATTGTGGGACCCATATTTGACGTTACTTCATCAATCAAGTGTTTAAAGGAAACAACAGATGTATCTCAAAAAAGCAAACGGATGTATCTAAAAAAAGCAAACAATAAATGCATCCATTTAAAAATTCAGCTTATCACTTCAAATATATATGGGGTAGTATGCATTTGCACGATGTAAATCTCCATGACACGGATACAAATATAACTTATTTAATACTTCAACAAAGAAATTATAATAAAAATAATATAAACAATCTTACAATATATTTTCTGCACTCTTTTGATTCGTTGTGACTGCGAGGACCCATTTAAATGTATATTCCTTTCATTGCATTGATTTATAGCATAACTATTAATGAAACACATGATCGAAGCATGTAAATTAAATATACAAATCTCAATGCAAATAAAAGATGGAGAACAAATTGTCGACGTGTATCACATGAGAGCTTATTATTCGCTCCCCCACTATATAAGGGGGATATATTTGAGGAAAACGGAATAAGCTTTGAATCATTTGGTCTTTTCATTCGGTGCTGACTGCTGAGTAGGAAATGCTTCTTGTAAGTTGTAACCAATATCACACCACATATTTTAGACTGTATCTGCTTAGCTCTTCATGCATTTCGTTAAAATTATATTTTTGAGGGTTAATTCTTCTAATCTCTCAATATCTCGTACATTACAGTGGCGGATGTACATTAAACAAATGGGGTTCAATGTCTCTCCATATGATTTTTCAAATTACACAATCTTATGTGATATTTTTCATATTATACAAATATTTTATTAAGAAGAATTATATTTGAACCCATAAAAATATAAATTATTTCTATTGTGACCCCTATAATTATAATTATCTTTTTATTTCATTATCATGATGTAAATATAAAAAAATAATATAATAATTAACCCGATTTTAAATTTTTCTGGCTCCGCCACTGCGTACATATCACATCATCAAAATTCCTTTATTTTGTTTTAAATCTTTTTATGAACTTAAATTCAATAATTCATATATAGTTTTTTTTCTATCTCCTTATTTAAAGTAATGTATGTGGCATTTTAACTTTTAAATGATCAAACTTTTTTTATGATTCTTTACAATAATAATTATTATTATTATATATTACATTTATAATTTTGTATTTGATTTTTTTATCTTAAAATTTTATTCAATGAGTTTAAAAATAATATTTCTAATTATTTATTTTAGAACTATATTGTCCATAAAGAGGGTTAAGTTTTCTAGCCTCTCATGCATGTCACATCATCAAAATTATTTTAACATAGATTTTATAATTCCTAAGGATCTAGTATCAAATTTATCACACAAAAATATGCAAATAAAAATAGAGAGAAAGAAAAAGAACATGAGATATAACAAAGTTTAGCTATAATGAGTTTACGCTCGAGACTCATAATAATCAATAGTCGATTGTGCTGAGTCACTATAACAAGTAAGTTTTTACAAATGCAAACTTTTAGTCCCTTGCACCAAGTAATAGGGCAAATGTAGGAAAAAGAGAACAAATAGAGCGTGAAGACACGAGTCTCACTAAAGAACAAATAAAAACTAACTTCTCTCACTCTTTACACTCAGAACAGTAGAATAACGAATTCTGAGTGTAGAGAGAATGACGAATAGGGTTTTGAACTTCAAAATCATCAGGTTTGAAGAAGAAGACATGTGTACATATAGAGATATATAAAAATTGGTAAGAAATCGGGCAAATCCGTTGCAACGGTTGGCTAACCGTTGCAACAATTAGTCATGGTAACCCTAGTAGAGTTAACCGTTGCAAAGATATAAGATCCGTTACAATGTATAGAAGAGGAGTTTGTTCTAGAGGTTTTTGGCTAAGTTTGTATACAAATGATTTATTCCGTTATAATATTTAGACAATGAAATTTCTCGAGGTTATCCGTTATAACGGATAAGAGATATGTTGAAATGGTTAGTGTATGTTTTGTCTCTAGAGCAATTTGAATAAAATTTATACATGATTGATTTAATCCATTATAATAGTTAGGGGAGTCCGTTGCAACGGTTATGATAAAAAATCTCTTGTTAATCAGTTTGATTTCAAGACTATCTTAGTTACCTTTCCATAATTGAAATTCTAATCTAATCAAACTCTATCTTGAGATTTTCATGCATATATTCTTCTGTTTAAATTTGGTTCCTGTATTTCACAAACTCTAAGAAATTATTAAATACTTATGTGATTATTTTACAAATTGATAAATATAATTTTGAGAATTATTTTCAATAACATATTTTATTCAAATTTTTTCATCTACTTAAATCCAATGATTCATATGTAATTTTTCTCAAATAAGAAGTAGTATATGTAATATATGAAACTTAACTCTTAAAATTATTTAATTTTTATGATCCTTTACAGAATATTATGTGTTTAATTATATTATTTATAATATAATTAAAAATATATATTTTATATTTAAAAATATTATTGTTATGTACATACTTTGTATTTAAAAAATATAATTGAATTTTCTTTATTATGAAATTTTATTAAATATATTTAAAAATTTATATTTATAATTATTTATCTAAGGATTATATTATCAGAAAAAAGTCTGATTTATAACTGTAGTTAAATTAACAAGCGCATCTCAAAATCATTAATTACAAATGGCGGCTAGAATTTTTTTATTTATCTTAAATGTTTGGTGGATGAGTGTCACACCGCATTTTTGGAGTTGGAAATATTACAATCTAGAGTGATAATTATAAAATATATCTTTCCCTAGGAAGGGAAAAGATTTTAAAAAGAGAGGATATTTCGTATTTGCGTATGTTACCATGTGTTATCCTTCTTGACATGATGAAAGGAGATGCACACATCCGGTGTACATTTAGGGGACCAACCCCACTCGCCACCGGGGCCACCATGGTTTGCACTTTCCGTGTAGAGAGAGAAAATGAGTGGCAGCTCAGTTTGACTAGATTTTTTTTTTTTTTTAAAGTTCTTGTATCAAAGATGAAAGATTAAGAGTTTAATATTCGCTCATAATTTTATAATTTCCATAAAAATTTCAAAAAAAAATGAGGGAAAGAGAGAGAATTGGAGAAATCATGCGCTTTTAAGTTAGATGCTGGAGAGCTTTCAGTGGTGTAATCCGTTTGGTATTTGAAATGATTTCATTAGGCTGTCAATGGTATCTTTGGGCTGGTTACTCGATTTATATCATATCTGATTAGATAAATATAGATAAGATTTTATTTTTATTAAGTTATCTGATATGAGTATGGGTAAGAAAAAATCTCATTAATTTATTAGATATTGGTATGAGTAAGAACTATTTCTTATCCATTATCTATTCCATTACTAATTATATTATAAGATTTTTCATTGCTAATTATATTATAAGTTTTTTCATTGCTAATTATATTATAATTTTTCGTTGCTATATTGTATTACAATCTTTTCCACTTTAAAAGTCATTTGACTATTTACCCAACCCGTATCGTATCTGATTAGACAAGTATGAGTAAAATTTTATTTTCATTAAGTTATTAGATAAGAATTTTTTTTTGTTAACTCAGATATTGAATATAAATAAAAAAAATCATTATCCTATCCTATCTTACTCATTGACAGTCCTAAATTCCAACAAAGAAAATAAAACACATTAATAGCACCTCTTCATCTTGATGCATTATTGGTGTTTGTCCAACTCCAACCTCTCAATGGCAAACCTCTCTCTCCTTTTTTTGAACTTCCGGAATCTGCTTCCAGATCCGTAATAGATAATAAATGAAAAAAAAATGGGAAGAAAAGAGAATTTTTTAGTAATTTAATCTGATATCCTGAATGTGATATTTTGTATTGCAAATGTACACGTTATTGGTTTTCCATCAAATAACTAATGATATTCATATTGTATAAAAAATATATATATTGACAAATTTTCTTTCAGTACGTATCTAATTGTTTTACTAGAAAAACCATTATCGAGGTTATTTATTGTCAACGACCCCTTTTATTTTGTCAAAAATTTAGAATAAGAATTTGCGTAAAAATACAGACGATCACAGTTGAAGAAGAAATAAAAGATCAGAAAAGGCAATAATGAGTGAGAGCGTGGTGTTTTGTCAAGCTTTCTCCCAGGGTCACGGTGTCTTCATTTGCTCAATTTGGCACCAATCGAACTTCCCCTGCATGTTTGGGTTTGCCCCATTTGGGTCTGGTACCGGTCACCTTCAAACACCGGTATCTGGGCCACACCTACAGAACCATCCATCAGAATATCAGATTCAGATCTTTTTGTTTTTCCCTTTTCATTCTTTGCCAAAAAAAAAAAAAAAAAAAAAGAATGAAAAGAGGTGGGTGTGGAACTCTGGATGTGGACTTAATTACCTGACACGTTGCACGTTGCTCATGGTCACTGAACTAACTTTGATTCATTAATTATTTCACTTATTATGGTTTATATTTCTAATGTCTGTTCCCTGAATTTTTAGAACCAAAATATAAGACCAGGTTGTTATTTGGGCTCTAATACAACTACTATTTTAAAAAATACTGCAGCAATTATTAACGTTTTACCACAAATTACATATCAAACATACAAAAAAAAAAAGTAAAATGATCATACCATCAGAGCATACATATATCAGAATAAATATGGACCGGAACTCAAGTTAATGCAAGGCAAATCTGTCTAGATGGTTTTTGATAGATTGACACGTAGAAGTAGGTTGATTATAACCTCGTCATAACATATTTAATCAATGTGATTCAAAGTTCCATAGAAAATTTTAGAGGTTGCAGTCGAATATGTCGGGTCGGATTTGGACGGGTCAGTTTGATTTCTAGAAGAAATAGGATCGGGTTTGGATCGGATCAAGATCAATTTATATGTTTTGTTTTTTTTAGATCTTTGAATTTTTGATTGATTTCGATTGGATTGTAGGTTTTTTATTTTCGGATCGAGTCGGATTCGGATCGGATCGGATTAGTTTGATTTTTCTAAAAAATCAAATTGGATCGGGGAAAATTTAGAAGATATTTATTTAGGGAATAGTAAAGTAGTCTTAATTAGTAATTTAGTATTAAAGTTTAAGTGACTTGAGTGGTTCTAAGACTACAAAAGAAGTCAAACTGCCTTGTACTATTAATTATTATTACAAATTTGAATTTCTGAGTTGAATTTAATTTCTTTTTTCCTATGTTTTAAATTGAGCTGGATCCTCTACACTTACATTTTTAGTTGAACTTACATTGTTCTTAAACAACTTGGTCCCAGGATCGGCATCAATGTAAAATTGCCAATGGGTGACCATACTTTGCTACTCATTAAAAAAGAAAAAAAGAAAAGAAAGGAATAATACTTCCTTTTTCTCCCCCCTATCTTTTTGGGTTGTTGGATGTACGCTGAATTGCTAACTACTGACGGTTGGCATTAAATTTCTCCTGGAGTCTAAGACATTTACCTTTTTTGTTTGCGTGATAGTTCAGTTAAAAATCTACAACAATTTATTATATCTATAGATTTTAAACAAGCATATGCATATTGAATTTCACAAAGCAGTGTTGTTCTTTTGTATGTAGTTGAGAAACTACATCAGTTTACAAAAAGGGTATTTGCCCATTTGGTATTCTAATCACAGCTATTCATGTGCCAGCTGATTTAATATCTTCCAATTTCACAACGTGGCCATATAATAGTGTTAAAGGCGAGTATTTAAATTAATTTTCAGAATTTAATATTTAGTTACTTTTCGTTCAGAATTGAACATTTGTATCTACCAGACTACCACTTCAGTTGGCATTTGATAAAGAAGATGTATCAAGCAACACAATTAAAAATACTGAATTTACTAGAGATGTCCATTTTTCAACCATTTGAGTTGAGCTGCAATTGAAATCTAGCAGCGAGGTTTCCTTTGTTTATCTAATATGTATATACACAAAAGCAGTCCGACCAAAGGAAAAGATCAAAATAACAAGATATCAAAATCACAACAAAAATTATACCAAGTTCAAATGAAGCAAATGATGTTTACAACACAAACAACACAACGAAAGGAGCCATACCCAGAACATGGACCAACCCTTTGAGTTGTTGAAAAACATACCTTATGCAACTCGTATCAAACGTGTATCCTATATACACATATTGCTTGATATTTAATGTTATCACCCCTTTTTTTTAAAATTTGGCACCCACTCACACAAATTTAAAGCGCATGAGAAGTCTTACAGACTTGTATACAGAGCCCTTTTTGTCATACAAAGGAACTGCACGGATGCCGGGCCTGAGTTCTGAAACGGGCAAACAGGTCTGGCCTCCAAAGTCATGCTTCTCTGACAAGTCATATTCTTTGACCTCAATTCTAAGTATTGCTAATTCAGGGACAGTTAGTGGGAACGAGAATTCTTCATCCCAGACTGGGACCCAGTTGTCTTCTAGAACTTTTGTTTTCTTCATCAGCATGTCAGCTGGCACACCTTCAATTCCTATCTGTTCATTTGTCACATGGGACAATTTAATTACTACTGACTAAATTATATTTTTCCTTTTAGGTATAACAAAGGTTTGGAATCTCGGACCATAGATCAAATGGTGCTGGATGCAATAGGTGCGCATGTGCAATACCAAGTATATTAAAAGTTCATTTCTGTTTTTCACAAATAAACTCAATTAATTGCACACAGATGGAGGAAATAATTTTAGGTAGATCTCTAAAAGTTGGTTTGGCAGAAGCCCAAAAGTGAGTAGGCATAAAAATGTGTTTTACTAAATGTTAGTACCTTGGTGTAGAAGTCAGGAGGGGAGTAGGTATCAAAATGTGTTTTACTAAAATCCATTCGCCAACCATCGCCCATGTAAACCTTCACCTGTATCCATTACCAAGGAAGTCACATAACCATTCTAAGGAAAATGCAATCAGATTGTACACTTACTATAAATTAGTTATGACATTTCAAATCTCTAAGTAGTGAATTCACATCGTGTTTGGCCATTTATGACATCTTTCAACTCTTTTTATGTATAGATTTGTTAAAGGAAGCCTGCAAAAAGGCATGGCTGGATCTTTCACCATGAAATTTAAGTTGTGAATATATTCAATGGTGCCTTCTGTTAAATGTTATGATTTTATTTCTTCACATATTGTGATTAGTTTAGATTTTACAAAGATTATATACCTTCAGAGTTTGTTTCACTGGTAAAGGAACAGAAGGGTCAAACACTTCACCATTTGGCCCCATTTTCATTAAGAAATCGGGCTTCCTAACATAACCACAACCACCATTGGCTTTGAAAAATCCTTGCATCAACCTAAGTTGTTTTCCATGTCCCTGTTTGTGTATAAATAAACAACATTCAAAAATCATTATTTAAGCTTCAGATGTTTCAGTCAACAATAACGGAATATATGGAACAGCACTACTTCTTTACTGCAGTAGAGTATAAACGCTGTTCAATTCTCAGCCTATACCAAACTTTATGCAATTTGACTAATTTAGTAAAGAGGAAGTATTTTTGTTGTTACTAAACCAGGAATTTCTTTTTTGATTGTGACCACAGACTGCCTGTGTTAAACATCTTTCTAGCCTGTCTTCTTGCCCTACAAATCGAGGGCTTAGTGCATAAACTCTTCAAGTCATAGTTCAGGAGCCAACAAATATAATCAAAGACAAGACAAATGTACATGAAAGTATCATCCTACATAGGGAATTAACTATAAAAAAAAATCAAGATCATAGCATATTTGCAATATATTTGAACTTCTCTCAACCTTTGGTACATGGATTGTTGTACCTTGCAGATGCTATTTTGGACCTGAATTGATGCTTACAAGCGAAAGATCTGAACTGGTACATATTTGGTGTTTGAGTTTGTGTGGGGGTGCACATGTATGTTCGTGTGTGAATCAGAAAGAGAAAGAAGACCTGCATGTTGAAAGCGACCATCTGCGCACCGTGCATCCACGCAAGCATTGGCTTGTAGTTTGTAGATCTGACCCGTGTGCCCTTCGGATACACTCTCAGAAGGTTCCTCTGTGTAAACCTGTGTTGTTTACAAATCACCACCAAGTTCATCTACTCAAAATCCCCACGGCGTTTGTATTTTTTTAACCATCCCTTCTTAATCCATTTCACTATATTTTTCTTTGTTTCAGTTGCTATTGATGTTGTTATCACTATTTTTCAAAATAAGAGCCGCCAGCAGGTAAGTACCACTTTTACATCTTGTCTGTCGACCCTGAGCTATCAATGATTGGTTTTTTGTTTGTTGCTGCTTATATTACAAAATAAGAGTGCTGCATGCTAAGACCACTTTGAGAGGTACAGGCCTGATGACATCTTTTACCCTGAAGCCTGAGCTATCAATGCTAAGTACCATTTTTACATTTTGTTTGATCTACTACCACCAAAGCAAAATCGTGTAAGAAAACAGTACCTGATGACATCAGCACTGTGGGAGGTGCAGGCCTTGATGAGCTTCTGTTCACCAAGACTGAGACGTCTGACACGAGTGGGGTCCACATGGAGGGCATCCTTGAGATGGCCTTTGGGTTTGCCGGCCTGGATCGTTATCAGCTTCCTATACTGATTTGCCGTGTCCTTCCCAAAATTTGGGTCTTCCTCTTCCTCATCTGATTCATCTTCGTCCTATATCAGTTCATATTACTGTTTGAGATGACAAAATTTTCACAAAAGAAGCAAGGGAGACAACTTCATTTGAACAGATAATAAATGATCAGCATAATTATTTTAGGGGTTGCCATATTTAACTTTTGACTCTTGATACACGTCCATTTTGACATGTTTTTCAAAAAAATTGTTTATCTTTATCCACCAATCTAGCATCATTCAACCTGATAACAGACTGGTACCAGTATGACCAGTTGATGCTTTTATCAGAAAGGCACATTGCACCAGGCATGCACAATCATGTGCCAGTACAAGCCATAAGAAGCCCTACATACCTTATCATTAGATGCCTCAGACTTGGAATCTGACACGTCCTTTCCACTGTCTTCTTCTGCCACTTCATCCAAGATTCTTTCAGTTGTCGCATTGCCATTGGAACCTTTTTGAGATCCGCTATTTTTGTTATCCTTGCACTCAAGGTACTCTTTGGGAGGTTTTGTGGAGATGATTATCCTGTTCTTCAGATCCTCAGGAGAGGGGAAATCCTTCATGGGCTCATCACTGGGGATATATAGCATATCTCCAAAGATTTCCTTAATCATCTAGATTTTACCAGAAGGCATCTATTATGCATTTGCAAATACCTAAAAAAGTAAGGAGTAATAAAAAAAAATTGAAGTAATTACCTCAGCTACTTTGGCTTGGAGATCAGGTGTAAGGTGATCTTCAAGAGTAATTACAACAGGATATGGCGAGGCACAGAAGGCATACTCTTTAATTGAACGTAAACATTTAATTATTTCTACTGGAGAAGTTAGTGTCCTTCAAAGAAAGAAAAAGGAAAAAAATAAGAATTACATATCAAAAGAAAAAAAAAAAAGGAATTTGTATTCCTAAGAAATGGAACTTCTATGAACATACATGCAACTAAGTGTACCACATCATTGTTGGATTTATCTTTACTTTTTTTTCTTTGAGGATGAAACCCATAGGCTGTTTCATTTAACTAAAATGCAACAGTTACATTCAAGAGTCCTACTAGCTTATCTTTACTTATAAATATTAATTTGTTGGCTATTGCTTCCTCAAATGATCTTTTCACCTGTTCTTCTATTTATTAACTTTTCATTCAGTTCTTTCAAAAGATTGGTGCAGGTGCCATAATTTATACAAGGATAGTAACCATTGATAGCATGTTAGTCAAAGAGTTGAAAAAAAACAAATCCATTTTGCAAGATCAATATTTTTTTCTTCTTTTTGTAAAGAAATAGGAGAGAGAACAAGAAAAGCTTGTAAAAACGGCTAAAATAATACCTCCCATGAAGAATATCAACATTATCTTTAGTAGAATTAGGCCACATATCGAGTTCGATAACTCTGATACCTCTCTGTAGTGCTTTAATGATTGGGACATCACTACAATCACTACTTAGTTGGTTTCCCGTTAAATATGAATTATGCCCTGTAAATACATAATAATGTGATATAGGAAGCGTCATATCTTGGTGTACCTGCACAGGAAAGGTAATATCATCATTTTAACACATATTCAAGAAATGAAAAGTTTCATACTAGCGATCTACATCAAATTCAGTTCAGGTATTTGGTATGTGCCACTCCCAAGTCAATATGTTAATCCTAAAGTAGCTGTTTGGCAAGGCTCCTTTAGCTTCCTTAACTCACTCCTTTGCAGAGATCAAGACACTTTTTTAAGTAACAATTCTTAATCCTACCATCACACTTCCTTAAGACATGGACCACCTTAAGAGCCATTTTCAAGAAGATACTACCCCTGTAAAGGGACTCCTTAACACCCAGCAATTGTTATTCATTTTCCATTCGTCTCCTTCCTCTCTACAGCACAAGAATGATGCAAGATAAGAAACCTTTTTGCTTCTTTCAAACTCAAATGGCTGAGAAGCCGTTGATGAACTTGAAAAATCAATGACACAACAAGCTTCACCATGATAAGCTCTATGTGTTGACATCCCTTTTGGCTAATATCTCTTGTCATTCTTCTTGCATTTCTCCTTTGAGTTAGGTTCAAATATTCCGAAATTGTCTTTTTTTTTATATATATATATATGAAAAATGTCCTATTTTGTTTGTTTCCACCTTTTTAAGCAAGGATATAAAATGTGTTTTATTGATAGGAACTAATTAAAAAGTTACATGTTGTGAATTGAGTATAATTGTTGGATTATAGTTCCGTTTTCCTTTTTTTAATAACATATCTTTAATTTTGTATGGTATGAACCAAAGTGGTCAAATTTTGGTTTATGGAATGTATTAATTTGTATTATTGTCCGTTCAAAAATGTCTTTTCCCAAAATTCTTTATCTATCTATTAAATTATATTACATTTCTTGATCTATGTGTTGGAGGAATCAAATACTGGTAAGGATCTAGCGGTACCAGTTGCTACCATTGCACTAAGGAACTATCTTTTTTCTTCCCCTTCTGAAACAAGAAATTAAATTACCTTTTCATTGATTAATTAGTGGATGAATTATACTTAGTTCACTAACCCAGGAACTATTAAATATTCATGTAATACAGTAATAGATATAATATTTTTTTCTTGATTACTTTTTATGAGCTATTTTTCACCTGTGCTTTTCATTATATAATTGATCTAATTGTGTTCACTTAAATAACCAGATTACAATTAAAATATAAAATACACTATTCTAATTATGTTGGGAGACTGAAATTACTCTAATCAAAATGAGCTTTTGGATTACTTAACTATAATTTTTCTGAGATAAACTAAATTATGAATATAACTAAACAATTGTTCAGCTTAAAGTAATTAAATGATTGCAATACGTTATCAACTGCATGAATATGTACCACATGGCAAACAATAATATAGGGGCAATTTGGTCTTAGATATGATCTCATATTGAAGTCATTTCATCTCTCTTAATCTTTCAATTCTTAATCCGAACATAAGCTCCTTAGCAAGGATTATATTTTTAATCCTAACTTCTTTAGTCCATGTTGCTGAATGAACCATACAAGTACAAGCCAAATTAACAAATGTGAGTAGAAGACGGATCAGTAGATATCAGTATTATAAAAGTTAAGCTTCAATTATGTTTTTTTTTAGTTTCCCAAGGATCCAGTGAAAGCAATCTTGGTGTCATCAGGTACCAACAACTCATTTATGACTAAAATAGAAAATTATATATGAGTCAAAGTGTCAAACTGAAAAACCAAATTGTCAGATAGTAACTATATCTATGCTACACTTTTGAGAGAAGTATTCTGGTATATTTGATTAGTAATTTATGTAATCTAAAATCCAACCAGGATAAAAGTAAAACATCAATGAGATGACTTACGTATGTATTTACATGTACTGTATATTCCATTTAACAGTTTATTTTGTTATTTGGAATTCAAATCCTCTGGGGTGATATATCCAAGGAACAGTTACAATCATATGAGTTCTTAACCAATCTAACTTGGAAAATAGAAAGCAAGTCAATAGCAGTACCAGTAGGCGCAGTAGCATTTTTAATTACCAATATGGTACCGGAAGCGACCACAGTAAAGGACTACATTTTGCAAAAATCTTCTATTGTCCCATACTGACAATGGTAGCACTTCCTACCAATGAGTTAAGTAGATCAATGTCTAAGCACGAACTAAGTTAATCTCAACTAATTAATGTGTTCAAAATCTGCATCAGTGATAACTAATAAGTAAAAGAAATAAACAAAAGAAGAAGAAGATGGAAATGACAAAACTAACCTCATGTTTGATCGGTGGGTTAAGGTCGGGAGAGAAAAGGAAATAATAGAACTCTTCAATGCTCAGAAAATTTGGAGCACCATGTTTGATGATCTTCTCCAGGTAATGCTTGGGGCCCGTCGCATCGGCACTTCGAAATTTCTCCACCACTCTAGCCACCTCAGCGGAGCTGATTCCCTTCTCCCCTTGTGACTCCACGAGAAATCTCCGGAGCCCCTCGGCACTGATCGTGGAGCCCCCTCCCCCTCCCACCCCGTCGGCGTAGGTCTCAAAAACCGTGCGCACATCGTCCGGAGGTTGCATCTCGGCGATCTTGAACTTGCGCGTGAAGCAGAAACAGCTGTATGTTGAGGTCGCCATTGATGGGAGCTCGTCAATGGCGATTATTTGGTCAATGCAACAAGAAGGAGGACGTGGTCGGTTGGTTTGTTTGAGTTGTCGAGTGGTGGGGTTGACTTGAATTTGAGGTCAAGAACTCTCCTTGACTCTCTCTCTCTCTCTCCCCCTCTCTCTGTCTCTAACGGAGACGATGGGGAGGATGTAGTGTGAGAGTGGAAGCAGAGCAGAGTAATCGGGTGGATCAATGGAGATTGAATATTGTTGGTATTAGGTAAATAGGCTATAGGATTAAAGTTAAAAGGGAGGTTTAGGTAAATGATAGTCTTAAAATAGTATTATCTGTCACAAAGTGAAGAGATGCTGCATCTAAATCTAATCAGACTTATATTATCTAAATAAATAAATAAAATAGAAAGAGTATTGGAGAAAGGGTGTCAGCGTTTTCCTCAAAAAAAAAAAAAAAAAAAAAAAAAAAAAGAAAGGGTATCAGCGTAGCCGTAGAGACTAGAGACTAGAGAGCGTGGCGAGGTGACGAGACCAGACGGTCTTTGACGGGTGACGGAATAAAATATCACTGAAAGTGGGTCCCCTGGGTCGGAACAAACGCTAGTCTGGGCGTCTGTTTCTATAGAACCAGTTGTAGCTAGCCATCTGGAGAGGAGCAGAATAGAATGGAAACGGTGTGTGTGAACTGTGAAGACAGAATGTTCGCCTTTACAGCATTTTACTTTAGATAACTGCGGTTGCATCATATAAATATAATATTATTATAATTGGTGGTCCACGGTCCACATCACAAGCATGAAGCAACTGCTCACCAGAGGCGGACCCAGTAGCATCCACGGGGCACGTGTCCCCCTCTGGATTTTGAAAAATAGTGCTTTTCAGTAATGTTTTCGGCACGTGCCTCCCCTGGAAATTTTTTTTGCCCCCCCTGAATTGTCTGATTATTTTTATTGAAAAAAAAATATTTAATACCGTGCATAATGAAATAATTATGCAAAGATATCAAAATATAAAGTTCCTTAGTCGAAAACTTTCTTCATCAACTTGATTATCTATTACTTTGAGCTTTATTTTATTGTTATTTTAATATATAAAATGTTATTATTTAATAAAAAAATTATTAATTAAGTATATATATTAAATTATTAATTTTTTTTATTTAGTACCCGATTAGTTAATGAATTTGAACCCGATAAACCATTACAATCCGATAATTACCCCCCTAATTAAAATCCTAATCCGCCGCTGCTGCTCACACATGACTCATGACTCATGACTACATGAGCTGATTGATTTGTTCACTATTTGAAAAAAAAAAAAGAGGATCTTTTATGTGACCACCTTTTATACGACTTTCTACTGTGCTAGAGGAGGTGACACCGTGACAGTCGCTTCCTCGGAACTTTGAACTTGTTTAGTCTTCAATAGTATATCTGTACAGTAGGAAAAAAGATGTGAATGAAAGTGCTAGTGCTCGCATCCGATTCCTTGGAAAGGCAAAGGCAACTGGAAAGGATTCTTAATATATCGAATCTTGTAGACGTTAGACTTTAGACAACTTATATATCGAATCTGCCAATACTTTTTTTTTTACAATATGTTAAAATTTTGCAACAAAATAATCATGAACGTATGATTTTTCTATACATTGGTTGCCGATTTGTTTTCATTAAATATGAACCAGTGCAAATATATGTCATTTATTGAATAATAAAACTTTTATGGAATTACTAAAATTAAAGATATATAAAGTAAATATTATATTACTTACCGTATTTCAGAAAATTAAATTATTTCTTTTAAGATACTTGTAAGTTTGCAAAGTACTTGATCATGAACGTGATCTTCGCCTTCAAGAAATAGAAGAATAAAATATTAAATACTGAATTATTCATAATTTGTAGAATTTTTTTTTCATTTACAAATACAACAGTTAGAAATGAATTTCCTTAATTAGAGAGGATTATTTTTGTTTTGCACAAAAAAATGGGGTCTACAAAATCAGAACTTTTAATGCTCATTGCAAGATGTCCCTTGTAATATATGAAATTAAAAAAAAAATTATTACTGGGCAATACAGGTCCCTTAGATCATGCCATAAAAACGATTAAGCCTATTAATATTTTTTGATCTTAAGATACGGTGGACGTATCCATAAATTTGGTTCTCGATGAACATGAGTCATTTATCAACGTGTTTGATGAATAAGCGTGTGAAATGAATATAAATATCATCATATTTGTTTTGAGGTGTTATAACGGCTTGGAGCCGTTATACAATATACCTTTCAGAATTTCTATATGTTCAGTGATGGTCTGAGCCGTTATAACAGCTCAAAGGTGTTATAGAAATCTTAACACATATAGAAATTTCTATATGTGTTATAGAATTTTTATATTAACGGAGTTCGATTATAGAAAACTATATTTTCGGATCTCATCCCACTAACATAACATCATTTTATTATTAAAAAATATTTTATAATTAGAGCTTTAGTTTCTTCACAAAAATAAATAAAAAAATTAAAAATAATCTAACAAAATGAAATATAATAAGGAGCACTCAAGACTCAGAAAAAATAGCTAGAAGATATAGAGAAATTGAGCTAAAGCTCAAAGATAAGAGCTAAATAATGCTTAGAAAAGTTATAATTTTTTTACTAAATTTGACTAATTTAAGATCTTAGTTTTTTGTATTTATAAGAAAATAATGTAAGGATTCTTTAATAGTTTTGGATTGAGTGCTCATATTGGTTAGAATTATGAAAGTATGATCAGTTTAGACAATCCTAAAGCAACACCTTAATAGAGCTCTTAATAGAAAAGTAGTTGGTATTCTTACGCAGAAAGCCATTATAATGATTTAAAAACCGTTATAACGTTTCTTAATCTTGAATATTGAGTTCCCAAGAATATCTCTTGTCAGAACTTTTTATAACATTATAACGACTCAGAAATGAATAGGATGAATTATTATAACGATAACATTAATAACGATTTGACTAGTTTGACCAGCCTCTGACAAGGTTTACTGATCTTCAAAATCGTTATAACGATTCAGTGAAGCGTTGAACATTACTAAAGTGTTAGCACTTTATGAATCGTTACATAATGATACACTATATTAACTTTATAATGTCTCTACCTTTATAAAACTTAGAAACTTTTGAGTATGAAACTATAAAACGTTATAACAGCTGAGTAACCATTATAACAGTTTATTGCGATAAAGAGCATTTTTCTTATAATACTTATGAATAAACATAAAATTTTAAATTATATCTTTTACATGATTGTGATCCTATATCGTTAGTGAAGCTTCTTCAATAGTCCTGAGCATCTCCAACCGTGATTTCTTAAAACATCAATAGAATCCTATAAACATATCTTAAAAGAACTTGCTAAATTAATTATATTTTCCAAAAATAATAAAATTAAATAAATTATTAAGTACACCATGTTTCTTGATAAAAATTTGTGGAAAAGCTCCCGAGTGGTTGTGGAACTTGTCTCTAGAATTAAAGGCTTATAAATAAAGATCCCTCAGTAGAGAAAAGATGCATGACTCTTTTGATCATGTCAAAACTCTGTTGAAAATATTTTATGGTTGTTTGACACCCTTTCATGTGTTGAGAAATTTCTTTCCACTTAAATTATTAATTCATGGAGAAAAATTAGTAGATTAAGGATAATCTTCTCAATTGCCCTAGCAAGCACGAGAGGTTTTTGTAGGATTTTCTTGGTGGATATCGGTAAAGGATATCTAAATTGGTCTTTTGAAGTCATACGTGACTCAATCAATTCTTGCAACTCGTTAGCATCAAACATGCACGAATCATCCCCATAATCGTTAGCATCAAATTCTCTTTTTCTCTTTTTTTCTCTCTCTCTATATATATAGAGAGAGTTGGGTTATGGTGCTATATATAACACAGATCGTCCCCATACTATGGATCGATTCTCCGTTCTCAAAATCTAAATAGCTGATTCAAACCGCTCCAAATGATTTTCATATGAAAATCTAGTTGGGGGCCAAAATTTATATATTTTTTATATTTTTTTTACTATTGTTTAGATAGTTAAAAAATCACTTCTTTTGAACAGCTCATAATAATTCAATCAAAGTGGTTTTCTAACTATCTAGAAATATAGTAAAAAAATTAGTTCCCAACTAGATATTCATGCAAAAATAATTTTGAACGTTTGGATCGTCCATTCTGATTTTGAGAACGAAGAACCAATCCATAGCACGAGAGAGATTTGTGCTATGCATAGCACCATACCCATCTCTCTTTCTATATATATATAGAGAGAGAGAGAGAGTTATGCCACGGTTAGTCAAGAAGTACAAAACATTTTTGTACTTCACGTCGTATTTCTCATTTTTGAATTCAAAATACCGATCCGACCGTTCAAAATATTTTTCATATTAAAATATATTTGAAGATCAAATTTTATATTTTTTGAAAAAAAATTTCTATTTTTTTGAGAGTTAGAAAAATATTCTTATTGAAAATCATAAACTCAATGTATTTTCAACCCATTAAAAAAATTAGAAAAAATATTCCAAAAAAAAAAATATTCCCCAAACATATTTTAATATGGAGAATACTTTGAACGTTATGTAATGCAAAACTTTGAGGTCAATTTTAATTTTACAAAAAGGAGAAGGGAATTTTCCATCTGTCGTAGAATATTGTAAAAAAGGGCATCGTCATCATAGGATTAGCATTATGAATGGAAATTTCTAGAGGAAGCCAATTCTCAGTCAAATCTCGATGTTCCCACCATAAATCAAGTTATACTTTATTGAACCGATTTCTTTAATTAACTAATAAACCCCTTAGCAATACTGACAATTGTTATTATAAAGTTCTATATTTATATGAATATGAAATATATACTATTTTGTTGTGTTATCTATATTCATATATATAATATCCAAAATCTAAATACTCTGCATTTGTGTCAGCACTAGCATCAGTTGATTGGCGATATCAAATATATACCATTTTGTTATATTATCTATATCCATATCTCCACAAGGGTATCCAACATGTAAATACTCTGCATTTGTGTCAGCACTAGCATCAGTTGATTGGCGATATCAGCTATCAAGGTGCATGCTGTCACATCCATTAAAAAAAAAAATCTAAGGCAGTTACTTGCGGTGAGTAAATTATAATTTATATAAAACAATAACATACAAAGAATTCTATAGTAATCGTGATGGTGTACATATGACCAAGAAAAATATGGATTATATATACAAGATAAACTTCAGAAAATGGTTTTGTCCGATTTGCATTAGCACCTACATCCATGTATCATGCATTGATGGAGAGAATAAAGCGGTAATTGTGAAAACAAAAGAAATTCATTTGCTACATCCTAGACTACACCATTCATCAATAAAAAAAAACAGATTTAAAACATAAATAGAACATAATTAGACAATATATATATGTACTAATAAAATATAACGTAATACTCCCTTTATCAGTTCTATTGAACTCCTATGAATATGATTGGTTATGTGCATATAATTGTATAAAACATATCTAATGGGTCAAAGGTGAATTCGGATCCGTTGGCAGGGTCATGCTGGCATGTGCAATGGCAGATGGATCAATATTTTTTTTAAATTATTAATATCCCATCAAAATATTATAATAGCTTACATCACATTCAAACTTTATTTATTTTTTTTATCCCTTTTATGTATATAATTTATTTTAAATTTATTGTAACACTCAATTGACTATTGTACCATTTCAAAAATGAATATATCCATTTTATTTTATTAACACAAAATAAGAATAAAGATTAACTTTTCTTCTCGACTTCTCTTTGAGCTCTTCCGTATATATTCGTACAACTCATTCTTTCTTCTACTTGTATTGCAGTTCCTCTTATTCGTATCAATTAAGTTTTTGAAAAAAAAATCAATAAATTTCTTATGTTTATCTGTTTAGAGAAATCGCTGACGTCCATTATTGAAAAAAAAATTATGTTGTATTATCTTTTTATAAGTCATTTTAATTATCTGATAAATTTTACTAATGACTGTCTTTTATACCTCAACTTTTATATTGAATGTAAACTCTCTCTTTTTACTTTACTACTGTTGAGAAAATGAAGAGACATATATATATTTCTCAAAAAATATAATAAATAATCAATTTAAGTGTTACAATAGATAAAATAATAAGACATGTGCATAAAAAAATATAAGAAAATAAATTAAATTTAGGTGAGGATATAAGCTATTATAGTATTTAGAGGAGAATATTGATAATTTAAGAATTAACCCAATTCTGATACAAGATAAGATATATGCTCCGATCCGGGTCACTAAAACGGAAGGTGACGTACAAAAATATAGGAAATCGTATACCGTACGTACTTTACACCATGTCCAGCTAATAAGCCAGCCTTCCTCCCTCTCAAACTGCTCTTTCGACCACCCATTTCTGATTTCTCGACCCGTCCTCTAAATTTGCATTGTTCTTCAATCTCAATCTCCAATCCAATAATTAGAGCAGTTTAAGTACTTTTCTCTACGAATTCCTTCATCTTTCTCAGTTCACCTCATGTCAGACCCCATCAGGATCTTCTCAGACGACCACCTACTTTCTATACAAAATCTACAAGCGCGAGTGCATTTTATGAAAACCGGCTCCTCACCAGTCGGTTCCGCTCTGACGCGACCGCCGGCCCAAATCAGATTCGGTCGAGTTTCCAGACAGTGTATGGTCAGATCCTATCTGAGAGCTGCCAGTGGGTTTACTCGCATCATACTGTCTCCAATTCCATCGAGAAGAAAGAAAAGAGGTAACTAATATATACGATTAATGTCATATATATTTTCACATTCTTAGCTGATTGTAATATTGCACTGATTCAATTCAACCAAAGAAAATGAAAATTAGAGTTTGAATAATCTGGTGCAGCCATACCAGTTAATTGTCTTGTCTGGTGAATTGATTAATTAGTGCAGCATGGGAAGTGCATGTTCTTCCATTAACCGAAGAGAATGTGGAGATTGTGCTGGATGAGGTGCGGCCAAGCCTGATGGCCGATGGGGGCAATGTTGCTTTGCATGAAATAGATGGTTTGGTGGTGGTCCTCAAGCTACAGGGCGCATGCGGTTCGTGCCCCAGCTCCACCATGACACTCAAGATGGGCATTGAGACAAGGCTCAGAGATAAGATTCCGGAGATCGAGGCGGTTGAGCAAATTGCTGATACTGAAACGGGGCTTGATCTCAATGAGGAAAATGTTGACAAGGTTGGAAATTTACAATTAGATATGTAGCTTTCATGCTTGTTGGCTCTAAAGGGAATTATGTTTTTCTTACCAGCAAGATATAGCACTGTCTCCAAAATTGATTAGTTATCCAAATTTGGCACAATGCCAGCTAAACACCTCCAAGGAAACCCACTGTTGTCTTACCAGTAAGATAAAGTACGGTATTGGTTACTTTCTCTAAAATTGACTAGCTATTTAACTTGGCCTAACTAGCTGTCCCCTTGACTTGTACTTGAGTATCAACTGTCAGTCTCTGAATCAAGCCAGTTTATGAACCTCTTCAAAGGTGGCATTAATTCTAATTGCATATTTAAGACAAAAAAAAAATAACAGAAGAGTAGTAATATATTTGGTAATGCTGGAGGATACTTGTTTAATCAGTAGGTACCCCTTATACTTGATGCTTAATTAAAACTGACTTATCCTAAAATTAGCTAGAAATGGTACTCCAAGTGTCATTAGATAAAATGGTCGATTGTACTTTAGTCATTTGGCATGATGAAACTATTAACATGCAATTCTTGTTTCATGTTTTCTAGGTTTTGGATGAGATCAGACCATATCTTTCTGGCACAGGAGGCGGCACCTTAGAGCTGGTTCAAATCAATGGTTTTGTGGTTCAAGTTCGAATCACCGGCCCGGCTGCTGGAGTAATGACAGTAAGAGTTGCTGTAACACAAAAGCTAAGGGAAAAGATCCCTTCCATTGGAGCTGTTCAATTAACTGAGTAGCAAAATTAGAGATCTCTGCAAACCCCTGTAAAGATGACAACAGTAAATCCAATGTGAGTTCAGATTTTGGGGGCTTCAGGCAACTGCACACTATTGGCTGGTTTGTGTGGCCCTTTCAAGCGTAGAAACCTCCGATCAAGTTCTTTGTTTCAATTTCAATAATTCAATGTTGTCAGGCAGATATACAGAGAATATTATTGAAAAACTTGATTACTAGAATGATCTATCTCCTCTTGATTAGCATGACATGAATATAATATTGAGATACTTCTACTCTTACAATTTTCTCTTGCAAATATCTTCTCCTGATGTACAAAACTCTTATCTTTTAGGGTGGGAAACCTTAACTAATAATCTTAATTTTTAACGATCTTGATTTCGAACAATCTCAAATCATAGAAAATCTTAAAAATGATAAAACCTTTATAAACATATTCTTAAAGTTATTGATTATTGTGATTCGATTTCATACAATTTGAATGTCATTTGATATTTTATCAAGACTATTAAATTTGAACCATTAAAATTATCATATAATTTTGATAGTCCTTAATGAAATATCAAATGACACTCAAATTGCATGAAAATTTATTCATAATCAACCCATAACTTCAAAAATATATTTGTAAAGTTATTTTTTTATTCTAAGATTTTTTATGAATTTATATGAAATTGGTTATTAAGATTGTCAAGGGATTCCCACCCTATTTTTTTTTCTGATGTTATAATCTTAGAAGAACTCAAATTATGTAATATGCAGGAGATTTCATTAAATATTCCATGAGTGATCCTAAAATTTTCCTCATTGAGCAGATTGTCGATGCCGAAACAAGGTTTGAGACTAAGTTTATTAGGGAAGTTTGAATGAAAATATTGTACAATTTTCTCCAAAAGAAAAGTTCCTTCCCTTACTTTTCCATTCCCTATGAAATTCCCCATCCAGAGGACCAGAGATTTAAAATTTAATCACACTACTATTTAAATCTTTCCTCATATGATCTCTCTCTCGAATTCAAGTTGTTTATTGTCTTTCTCCTCAATTAAATATGTTTCTCTTTCCCTCTCGGAACAGATCTCGATGATCTCCCCATGATCTCTCACCTCGGGCGATCTCTTGAGGATCTCTTCAGAGATATGTTCCCTCTCTCTGATGATTTCTTCAATGATCTATACCCTCTCTCTAATGGTTTCTCCAATAATCTGTTATTTCTCTCTCCGACGATATGTTTCGTCTCTCCATAGATCTGCTTAATCTCCAGTGACATGTTCTGAATTGAATGTATAGATTTGTGTTTTATGATGTAAATTTTTATGTTTCATTATAAAAAATATAAAAATCTGATACAAAAAAGTAATATATATATATATATATATATATAAAGTATCTGAATCACATATCTAAATATCTAATTCATATATTTAGACATCTAAATTACTTATCTAAACACATAAAAAATATATATATAACACATGATACAGATATCTAAATACATGAGTCACTTATCTGATTCGTACCTAATTCACTCATTTAAACACCACATTCATATATCTAAATATACAACTAAATACATACGTCATTTATCTAAATATCTGAGTTACATATCTAACATCTGAGTTACTTTTCTAAACATTTGATTTAATTATGAAAATATCATACATGGGCTAGGAGGACGCGGCAATTTGTCTTTGAAGAGCTTTAGTGCGTGTTAGAACTTATATTTTTTTTTCATTATAAGCATACTAGTTCATGACTTTTTTTTATTAAAAACAAAAAAATAGTTAGGAAGATTTTAGGGGATTTTTTTTGGGGGGGAGTAGGATATTGGTGAGGCCTTTTCTCTAAACATAGCACTAGTCAAACTTCTACTATTGGTCGGATCCTTTCTTTTAGGCTGTGCTTCTGAATTGGTGAGCAGAGGTGAACAGATAGGAGGGGAAAAGAGGGGAGAAAAAAGAATTGTAACCTCACTCCCAAGTGAAATTCAGAGGAGGTGAGAGGATGTAGTAAGAGATTAATTGAGAGACTTGTATGTACAATTTTATCAAATCTATTAACCTCTGATTTGAAAGGTTAGAATTTTACATCTCTCCCTCTCTTTCTATGTCTACCATCCCATCCCAATTCCTTTCCATTCTATTTTCTTCGGTTTAGTATTTTAAAATCAATGCATTAATTAGGTCTTTCTTCTCGTTGATCAGTACTGATTTTAAAATCAGTGCATTAGGTTAATCATGGTATCACTTTATAAGAGACTAAAAATATATTTTCTTTTTAGTAAGTAGGAAACAAATAATCAGATAACTAAATAATAAATTTTCAGTCATTTAGATTTTGACAATACCAAGTTTCATTGAAAAATCTAGTGATGAAAATATATACACAAGTAGGAGTGTAGGACCAGTGTACCACCGCTATCGGTACAAAAGGATGCGACGGGACCTTATCTATATATAATACAGCAACAGACCTCCTCTCCACACATCGTTGACACACAACCAACCTAATCTAGACAGATAGACTCTTCAGCGGCTTTATGAATTAATTAATGCTCCAAATGAAATTTGATTTTGTCTTCATAAATTGAATACGCCAATTAAAGAAAGAAATATCCAGCTTTGCATTTTTCTTTTGCATGTCTTCAGCGCCAGGAATGAAATGAGAAGTCCAATTGCACCAGTTGTATGAGGAGAGACGTCCAATTATAAATAGCTTCAGTTCTACTTCAAAATCTGTAATAAAAACACAAAAAACGCAGCAACCAACTTATTATAATGAAATAAAAATGCGATAAAACAAATAAATTGGTTTAATTTTTGACTTAACCATGCATGAAATTATAAGTATAAATATCTTTCATCAGAGCCACAAGCCACAATTTTTTTTGACAACCCTACCCAACCCAACCTCTAGAGATAGATAAGGGGACCAAAATAAATTCATATTTGTTAATTTTATATGGTCTTTCAACCAGCAACGGAGGCGGAGGTGGGAATATTATTACATTTATCAGAATTTTGAAATTTAATTTGCAATGTTTGGTAAATAATTAACTATCCTTTACCTCGTCCAAAAGAATGTGATCCTCGTGTCATGCAACAAAACTAGTACGTAGCTTGTTGTTGCTTTATAATATAAACAATTAAAGCAGTGATTTAAATTTGCATTTGCTGATCAATTCAGAGATGAGACGGAACAACCGGCGATTAGTAAGACTTAACATCGCTAGTTCCCTAATTCCATGCAAGTTTTCGCCACCTCTGTCCACAGATCCATGCAATATATAGCTGACATCACCATATAAGTCATGCACCATCATTAAATTTGGTTGTCCGCTCAAAGGTTCTATAAAGTATAAACACACGCCTGTGCTAATAGCTCAGAAGGAAGCGCACACATGTACTTAAATATCAGGTCCAAGTTCATTGTTCATTATTTTTGTTCTATTTTTATTATATAATCTTTTTCTAACCTTCTTTGAGATGATATGCTTAAATAGTACACAAGTACTGCTATATATGTTGACAGGATCACAGGATGGATGAGGTCTTCCAAGTGTGACTTGACAGGTTCTGATCAAAATAATAGCGGGCTAGTCTGAGCTGTTGATTTTGATCAGTCAGTAATCACATACTAGTATCTCTTGCCGACATCATTGCTCCTTGCCACATTGGAAGTGCACCTCTGTCAATGTACAAAAACAGTACTTCCTTCAGGCTAATTGCCTAATTCTATGAATGAATCAATGATGGATAAAACAGGAAATTGGCCTACAGTGGTAATTGATCAGTCGATTAATCAAAGTGATCAAATACCTTTTGTTGTTGCGAAGGATCTCCTTATTGACCGGAGGGCAGCTGAGCATAATTATCCCCGTCTTCTTTGAAAGACTCTGCATATATATATATATATGTATGAGAAGAAGCGGCTCACAGCTCATGTGACCGGAATAAATCGGAACAACCGTACCACTTACATGGATAAATTATTCTACAAATAAGAATTGATCAAAACCACTGAAGAACATACCTCTATGTGAAATTGTGAATAATAATTTTTCGCATGTTTTCAACATACTCTTCAAGAGGCACATGGGGCCAAGGCCAGATGGGTGCTTCCCCTCGAATCATTACCACCAAAATAGACTATAACTAGAGAAGGCTGCACCTCTGCGTCCTGAGACCAAAATACAGAACATGTATCTCAAGTTTTGGCATTCAAATAATGTCAAAAATCGAGAGTAGGATGTCCGGTGGTCCTTGCTCCCTTGCTCAAGTATTATTAATTTCAACAGCTTTCAACTGCATGATCAAATGGACTAATAAACAGATTAATTAGCACAGTGCTTAACTGGCAGAGATTTTGTAGACCATTGGATTCACAATTCTTCTAATTTTTTACCTTAATTAAGATGATTATAGGAAATTAAGATCTTAATTATGCAGAACATATATGTACATCCTTGAAAAACTTCATATATGCTTTGTTTTTTCTTAAGGCGTCAAGAATTATCATGGATCAGCTAGTTCTTTGTCAAATTTGTCCATCAAAGGAGAAGTATTTCTTCCAACATATCATACATGTTTTGGATCCGTTTTAAATTGTATGCCAGATTTCTCAGCATTTTTCACTAAGATCATCAGAAAACAGATCTAACATATAAATTAAAAATAATTACCTTTGAGAAAATTACATGGATCACCTCAAGTGCGCATCTCGAATGACTACATCGGCCTGCCAAATGGAAAAGAAAAATAAAATGAAGGAAACCGTTTGTTTGTTTGTTTGTTTGTTTGTTTGTATTATGCGAGCTTCATTCTGGTGATTTAGTCCTTGTTGCATTAATTTTGCGAATTAAAGCATGCATGGGAATAGTCAACAATATAGGAAAAGGATGCACTTTTATAAGTCTTTTACACACCATATTATAGGCCCGCCTCAAACTCCTGTATATGAAAGTGGTGGTTAAACTGATATCTATATATGATAGTAATTACTTGTAATTAATTATTTTGTTGTCTTCTTTTTTTCCGGCAGGCTATCTATATATGATAGTATGATACAAGAGATACATAGAATGGAAGATAAGATAGGAAGGAAGGATATAACCATCCTACAGTCACAGATAATTATTGAATCCTCATCCAAATATCATTTCTACAATTACTTCAATCCTCATTTAAACTAAAAATATTATATGTCACCGGCCGGCACCATTGTTTTAAAAATGTATCGATCAAAGAGCAAGCAAATTCGGTTATATATGTTGTTATTTTGGAACTTTCAAGTCTTTTACACACCATATTAACCTCTAAGGCACTGTAGAGGTGACCAAACCCTGACTTGATCCGAGAAACCCAGCTGATTCATTCTGATCTGAATTCGACTCGATCTGATTTTTTCCGAAAGTCAAACTGATCTGAACCGGACCCGATCCGGACCCAAACGATCCGAAATCCGAGATGATCCGAGATCAGACAACTCAAAATTCGACCCGATCCGAACCCGAACGACCTGAAAACTAAGATGACCCGAGATCAGATAATATGAAACTTGATCTGATCCGAACCCGAACGACCCGAAATCTAAGATGACCCAAGATCAAATAACACAAAATCCGACCTGATCCGAACCCGAACGACCCGAAATCTGAGATGACGTGAGATTAAACAACCTGAAACCCGATCTGACCCGACCCGACTCTGTGCGACCCTTTTTCGCGCCTCTCACCGCCCTGAAAAGGAACTGAGCGATGAATTGCGGAAGAAGGACACGGAGATCCCTCTAAGTGTGCATTGGGGTATATTTATATGAATTTAGAATGCACATTTAAAGGTCTTTTAGTGATTGTAGGGTCTTTAAAATTCCAATGGGCGCAAGCCCCCATTGTTAATTACCCTGGGCTTTGAACCCGAGGAACCTCTGATTAAGAAATAGAAAATAAAATGAATAGTTAAGCAATTTTAAGTGGTCGTTTGTGAATAATGGTAGGAAGATATGAACTTTTCAAAGTAGTTTACACCTTGTGAATTGACTTTTTATTTTTTTATTGATAAAATGATTTAGTTTTTATTTATTTATTTATTTGTTATTTGAACTTATCTTATTTAAATTTATTTAATCTTGAATGTTGAGATTTATTTTTTATTTTAGATTAAGATTGGTTTAATTCTAAAATTGAATTTTTTTATTTGATAACAATATTTATTATTATTATTATTGGTTATGTTTTTTTTTATTTATTGATATCTAAATTTATTTAATTTTGAAGATTGAGAGTTACTTTTTATTTATTTTTTTATTATGATATTTATTTTAGGTGAATGTTGATTTATTTTAAATGAATGTTGATTTAGTCTTTCATTTTTTTTATTTATGTATTTATTTATTTAATTCATTTTTATTTAAATTTTATTTGATTTTGAATAAGAGTTATACTTATTTAATTTTTTATTTTTTTATTCATTATATATTTAATTTTATTTATTTTTGTATTTTCATATATTTTTTTATTTGGAATTACTTAATTAGTTATTTTAAAATTTGTTTTAATGAATAAAATTATATTTATTTATTTATTTATTTTAATAAAACTTTTATCTTATTGTTATCTTCTTTATGTTATTTCTTTTTATTATATATTTTCAATGAAAGCATTTTAATATATTTTTTTATTTTCAACGACAAAGAAAATACGATCAGTTGGGGATTATTTTGATTTTTTTTAGAAAATATATTAGTAACATATAAATTTTATTTGACAAAAATATCAATGATAATGTTATGAACACATTTTATTTTGAATATGTTTTAATTTGAATCCTTTAAAATATTGTTTCGGGAGGAATATTAGAAACGGACAAATCTGAAAACTTACGAAGATTTCAGCAGATAATACTATTTTTTGATTTTTTTAGAGTAAAATGAGTTAATAACATACTGATTTTATTTAACAGAAATATGAAATGGGATGTTACGAACAACTTTTATGTTGAACACTTTTCATTTTGAGTTTTAAAAAGTACTGTTTTGAGCAAAATACCAGCAGAAGACGGTTCTGAAAATTAGGAGCTATCATGATTGTTTTGCTTATTTGAAAGATATTTAAAGCGTATTTTTGAATGAAAATTTTTATACAAGCTCCTCTTAATATGTATTTGAAGAATATTAAATAATATATACACATCACATTGACAGATCGGTACAGTTTTTTAATTCTTTTCTGATAAAGGACTGAACTGGACAGCTGAAGGTATTTTTGATATTTTTGAAAAATATATTTAAGAAATCTTTCAAACCAGATCATGATACTATCAATAAGGATATGATGAACAACTTTTATGTTAAAAACTTTCTTATTTAAAATTGTTTTAATATACTTTTGGGGCTGTTTATTAAAGAAGTTTTAACGTAAATCGGAAAATATCTCAATTTTTCAGAAAATAGCTCAATATTAAGAAGAGTTTTATTTTATTTTATCTTGTGCTATGATATAGTCGACAAACTATTGCTTGTGACACATAATCAAAACACTTAAGAGAGCGAGTTTAGTTTTTTTTATCAAATTATTTGTTATTTTATTCTCTCTTTTGTGCTATGATATAGTCGATGAGCTATTGCTCGTGACACATGATCAAAGCACTTAAGAGAGCGATTATTAATTGTTTTATTCACTATTTTATGCCATGATATAGTCGATGAGCTATTGCTCATGACACATGATCAAAGCACTTAGGAGAGAGATTATTAATTATTTTATTCACTATTTTATGCTATGATATAGTCGACGAGCTATTGCTCATGACACATGATCAAAGCACTTAATATAGAAATTATTTATTGTTTTATTCATTCTTTTATGCTATGATATAGTCGACAAGCTGTTGCTTATGACACATGATCAAAGCACTTAAGGAAGAAAAAAGATAAATTTATTTACAAATTTATTTTATAAATTGTTGGCTGAAGATTCAAAAATTCGTATAAAATTGTAATAAACTCTAAAAATTATGAAATTTTACAGAGAGATTCAATATAACTAGATATAGACGCTCACAAAATTTCAATCAAATCGGAGTAGCAGAGATATGATTTTTATTTTCGAATCAGATCAGGGGCAAAAGAGGAAAATGCTGTACCAGTATTTGCTGTTTTTCAGAATTAAAAAAGCTATAACTTTTTACAGAAAACTCAAAAAAATGTAAAATCAGTTTCTATAGATTCATATGATTTATTTCTACGAGATCTGAAAGTTTTGTAAGATTTGGAGCAGATCTCATCCTATTTTTCCTTTTATTGCATTTTCAGCTATTTTAGGGCTGATTTTGCATTTATAAGAGATTCATTGATCTCAAATGATTTGAATGCATCATTTAGCCTTCATCTAACATTCAATGATGTTTGTATATAGATTTGAGCCAAAAGAAAAATAAAAAAATGAAAAAAACAAAAAAAAAGGAAAAAAGAAAAGAGGAAAGGGATGTTACGAGAACTTGTTATTTTTCAGAATTAAAAAAGCTATAACTTTTTATAGAAAAATCAAAAAAATGTAAAATTAGTTTCTGTAGATTTATATGACTTATTTCTACGATATCTAAAATTTTTCTAAGATTTGGAGAAGATCTAATCCCGTTTTTTATTTTATTGCATTTTCAGCCATTTTAGGGCTGATTTTGCTTTTATAAGGGATTCATTGATCTTAAACGGTTTAAATGCATCATTTAGCTTCAATCTAACATTCAATGATGTTTGCATGCAGATTTGAACCAAAAGAAAAGAAAGAAAATGAAAAAGATCGAATTGCAACATAAGAACATCAAGAAGAAGAAGAAAAATCGATATTGCACATGAAAAATTTCATCTTTATTGCACAAATCAAAATTACAAGCTCCAATACACTCTTGATATCTATATTTACAGGATATATGCCTACCTAGATCTAATTTGTAGCTTGAGTAGAAGAGGAATTGATTGAATCTTGTATCTTTGGGTTTGATTTTGATCTCAACTCAAAGATTGGATCTTATTTTGTATCTAATTTGAGCTTCAATTGGTTTTGGCAGCGTTTTGGATTAGCATTCAACTTGGGATGGGTGGTGTCTCTTGCATTTGAAGGAGTAGGGGGGTTTAAATAGGCCTAGGGGGTAGTAGATGGGTGTATGAGATCGGTTTGACTTTTCTTTGACCAATTTATGCACCAACTCCCTTCATTCATCTTTTCATACTCTTCTGAACGTTTTGTGGTGTATTAGACCAATTCTAAGTGTTTTAAATGTGCTCTAACAGCTGAGGGCACAAGTGGGGTACAAGTGAAGTTTGTTATGTTTGCTGAAAATTTACAAATTTGTCATCCCTAACCACCACTTGGTCACCAGATGATTCTAGGGATTTCTAGAAGGTTGTAGAGATTCAAACACGTTCTTGTCACTCCCTTCCTGCATTTTAGACCTTGCCGGATCACAATTATGCACCCGAGACCCGTTTTTGCCTTCAAACCCGATTTTAAGCCACATAGTCGTTCTCCTTCATTTCTTCACCATTTCTTGTGTTTCAAAGCTTGATTAGTATCTAATTGATCTCATGAATTGATCTATAATGTTTATTCAATCAATAGAATGCTCTGATATAGAGTTTGACCAACTCGGTTTTTTGACCCGATTTGCGAGTTCGTGGTCTCACCAATTTAAAGCTTATGAAATTCAACCAAGCCCTCAAACAATCTCTTGTGACCATGGAGAAGGTGTTTGAAGTGTCAATTTGATCAATCATGGCTCGGATTGCTCGATTTCATTTTTGGATCGGAAACTTCCCCTTCAGTTTTCTCCCAAACCACTCAACCATTTTGTAAATTCTTTATCTCACTGTGTTCTCCTCTCCGTGCTCTTTCCAACGGTATATAATATGTGGGTTTTCGTCGCACGGGACCATAGGCTCCATTTTCGATTTTGAAACAGTGGAGAGCTCGGGGTTACTGTAGCACGAGAATGTAGCAATGGATATTTTCGAATTTGGCCCCTCTCCATTTTAATTTTTAATTGGAGCCCTCCATTTTCAGATTTTTCTTATTTCTCCTTTGCTTTTAAATTGTTTCTCAAAGATCTCTTTGTCCAAATTGCTCCAAAATTTGCTCAAAAATTCCTTGAAATATAGCAAAATTTATGGTAATTTTTATTTACCATTTTGCCCCTTGATCGATCATCAATTAATTTTTAACGCTTGATTAATTATTTTTTCATTATATTAATCGATAATTTGGAATTTCTTTGACTTCCGTAACTCCAAAAATATCAAGTAATATATGAAAATTCTCAGAAATTTATGGAGAATTTTATTTTACCATAAAATTTGAGTTTTGAGATTTTAGATTTCGAAGAGATTTTCGATTTGAATTTGTAGAGTTTCGGCATTTAATTTTTTTCTTAAGAATTTTGATTTTTGAGCATTTCACTAAATTCTTCTTTTTTCGTGGTGCTCCTGGACTTGAATTAAGTCTCTTCGGGCTTTTAAAATTTCTCCTTAAATTTTTGAATATTTTATCCCAAGTTACTTTTTTTTTTAATTCCCCGAATTTTCAGGGGTAAACAGACTCGTACTGCATATAAGTATCTAATACTTTAAAATTATACCGTATAAACATTAAACTTCTCTTTATAAATTCAACTTGTACTTGAATGCTAGTTTATTTTGAGGGAGGTCGTGTTAAGCACGGATTTAGAGGAGGATCGGGTTAAGTACGATTTTCATAAACAATGATGGACTGACTGTTTATTTTAATACAAAGTAACAAATAATTTTATCAAATAGCACGTACAAACAGTTGCACGTATAATTTTGATAATTTTAATTAAGAAATTACCTACATACATATATATATATATATATATATATTCAAAATTTATCTTGAAATAAAAAAATACATTTCAAATAATAATAATAATAATATCTATTAATCAAAATTTGTATGTCATAAATTAAAATTATCATAAAAAATAATATCTATTAATAAGAATTATCATAAGTAGCATGTCTTCAGTTTGTTAATAAAATGAATGAAGTATATCGACTTGGAACTGATCTGACTAGACCCAAATTAATTAGTCATGTTCATATTATTTGAAAAGTCAAATTGATTATAATATAATTGATAATATAGATCTAACATTGTCTAAAATGAATTTCTGAAAAAAAAAAATTTAAGATTGACGACTCGAAATCCGACCTAACCCAAAATAAAAAATCACAAAAAAGAACTCAACCCGGCCCGACTGACCCGTACCCAAATGACCCAAAAATCGAGATGACCTAAGCTACTAAGAACCCGAAACCTAATCCGGCCCAACCCGAAATGACTGAAACTCAATAATGTTCGACCCAAAATCTAACCTGACCCGGATCAAGTTGACTCAAACCTGACCCGTGACCTAACAATTTTTTGATCAAACAAACCCAACCTGACTCATCTAAGCCCGACCCGACTCGCCGAATTGCCACCTCTACTCTTTAGAATCACATTCTCCTTTATTCAACTGTGCAATGAACTCACTAGTGCGGATTTGACAAAACTATGTGACATTTCTTAATGACATGAATGAACCGATTACCACAACTCCGAGTAGTGCTTTCAGTGATAGACTGATAGTCACACCTTTTCCTCTTTTTTTTTTTTAATTTGCACGAATGGCATGCAGTCAGAGTCCATTCAATGAGATTAACGGTCTGCAAAGTGATGAATAAGACAAAATATGAAGTGGGCGAAGAAAAAATAATCGAAAATGATTTGATAACATTTTCACTCTATGTGCGCTATAAATTTTAAATATCCGACATAATTATTAACGACAGATATATATTTATTAAAAAAGAACATCATAATTTCTTAAAAAAATATATAATTATTAAATAGAATACATTTTTTATCAATCTCAAAAGCTGTCTTTTAAACCCACGTATAACATAAAAGTTGAGCGACTGATATAATTATTAATGACGGTTATATATTTGTTAAACGAAATACCAATATTTGTTAAATAAAATACATAATTATTAAATGTAAAAGTTGAACAATCTTTTAATAAATATAAATTATGTTTAATCTTTAAATAAATATAAGTTCAATTTGACATATATATATATATATATATATGATAACTTTTATATTTATCAATTATGTGTTCTGTTTAATAAATATATAACTATCGTTAATAATTATGTCAGTCATTTAATTTCTATACTGCACGTGAGTTCAAAAATTTAGATAGCTTTTGGGTTGATAAAAAATTATGTGTTATGTTTAACAATTATGTCTATTTTTTTAAACAAATGTGGTGTTTTGTTTAACAAATATATATCCATCGTTAATAATTATATTAGATATTTAAATTTTATACCCCACATGAGTGCACTAGGGTGGAAATATTGTAACGCGATACGGGTGGACTCCTCTCAACGCTCAAAATTAATAAACCTAACAGAAGAGATAGCCGGATTTCTTGATTTGGTTTTTGCTTGTTATTAAAAAAATACGCTAAGTTCCGATGACGTTTTTGCACAAAATATCATTATACTTATTATTAAAATTTTAGTTAATTAATATTTATTTTTAAAATTTTAATTAATTGATATTTATTATTAAAATTAAAAATTAATTAATGTTTATTATAAAAAATCACGGTGAGATGGCTTGGCCATTGGCTTATCACAGAAATAATAAGAGAGTTTGCATTGTGTGCGTATGTAAGAGAGAGGATTTAATTGGATGAATGATGTAAACATTCTTCTGATCCTTTTTTTTTTGTTAACCTAGGAAAAATAAGTTTCATAACTGTATCTCTCTTTTGAAATATTATTTGACAGAATAATTTTTATTTTCTACGTTAATGTTCACAATTCAAAATAAATGATCACGTTTGTAGAAAAACTTGGAAATTGTTGTCATGTCATCGATCTGCATGTGGAGACTAAACGCAACGTTGAAGGATTGAATCACCAAGAATTAATCATAAGTGAATTGTTAACTCGCCGTCTGTCAATCAAAAAACACCTCACAAAAAGTAACATTTTTTTAGTTGTGAACTGTGGACGTAGGAAAAATAAAATATGGATAGTTTTCTTAAATATTTCAAAAGAGGGATATATTGATGAAACTTATTTTTGGTAGGATTGGATTAAAAAAAGAGAGTTCAACATCGAAGGGAGACAACTTGGGGATTATGCTAAGTTTTCAAAAGATGGAATGAAATACACATATTTTATTTATATTGAGGATACAAAAATTACTATTAGTCTATTGATGTCAATTTCGCTTTTATAAAGATAGATTAGACAACTACAATTTTTAGATGGAAGTATATAATTTTAAGATTTTAGGATAATAAATATGAACAATTTTATGTTTTCGAAGGGCAAATTTTAAATGTTTTCAATTATAAAAGGATAACATGGAATTTTACATCTTTGAAAACAAATTTTACAAAGAAAAAGTAGACAATGTAAAGAATTGTGAATGAATCTGGACGGGATTCCGTCTGCATTAATTGAGATCCAAAATAAAAGAACCCGATTGTTCAATTATTTGAGAATTCAATCCGAGCTAGAGAACTAGAGGTGACAATTCGCAGTTTGGGCCGGACTCGAATTGAGCCAGGGTCGAGTCGGTTTGATATTTCTGAATATTTAAATCGGATTGGGTTAAGATCGAGTTAAATCAGATCAATTTAAGTATTATCTTTTTAGATCTCTGATTGATATTAATTAGATTGCAGACTATTTAATTTTGAGTCGAATCAAATTGGTCATATTGAGTCGGGTCTGGAACAAATTGGATCAGTTTGATTTTATAAAAATAATTAGATTAAGGAGTGTCCGAACGTCGGCTAGCACCTACCTTGATGCCACTGCCGCCACTGATTCTATCCATTTTCTTAAAAAAAGAACAGCTAGAGGTCTCTGAAATGTTTTGAGTTTTTCTTTATAACATAATATTTAGGGCTGCAAATAAATTGAGTTCGAGCAAGTTAGATTTAGTTTAACTCAACTCATGAAAATACGAGTCAAACCGAGCCGAGCTTCTGAAATACTATGAGCTGAAACTCAAACTCTCTGCTGACATATAGATTTGGTACATCTACAAACTACAAGCTGGTACAATAATTGGTACATCAAAAAATTATGCTTTTAACGATATTTTTGCCGCACTAATTCGAATGGATAGACTGATAAAAAATTATTGAGTCAAATATATAAATCAAGTAATAACCGAGTAAAAGACGTCACTAACCAGCTGTGATGGTGAGAGAAAATGAGAGAGTAATCATCAGGCTAGAGTTCAATAGAAAAAAAAACTTTAAACTATTATTATTCATGCCAATTTGAGTCAACCCTAACTCAAACTTAACTCATTTAACTATTAAGTCAGCTACCTCATTGTATCGAAGTTAGATTAGACGAGTTTATCAGACAAGATTGAATTGGATTTTGTCATCTCTAACCCCAACCCTCCAAGCTAACCAAAATAATAGTTGAAGTAAATCTCAAAATAAAAAGTGATAGAGAAATAAACACAAGTACTTAATCACAGCCATTTTTAAATCAAAACAATTGGCATAAGGTGTCAAATTGTAGTAATGAGCAAAGTCGAACAAATTAAGAAATTCTAAAGAGGAAAAAAATGTCAGTGGGGCTTTTAAATGAAAAATGTCAGAGGGTTGATTATCTACTTATCTTCCCATTGATATTGAACCATTACTCGATGGGGCTTTTAAATGAAAAAAAAAATGTCGGTGGGCCCCAACAATAATGCACGCATCCTACCAAAAGATTCAATATCAATGGGAAGATAAGTAGATAATCAATCCTGATCAGAGCAGATAATATGCACATGTATGTATGGATCAAACTCAATTGTATCCTTAGAGACTCCTCAATTAAAAGTGTCTGGCCAGAAATTAAGGCTGGCCAAATGATTGTCATGGGATTTATTATTTATTTATTACTACATGTATGTACAGAACCCTAAATTTTAAATTTTAAAATAATGTACGTGGTTCATTAAGATGTATGTGTCGACTGTCGACGTCTGAGAGCAGGAGCGGAGCCAGAATTTTAATATAAGAGGTCGAGATGGGGATATACGTCATTAAAATATTGAAATTGATAAAGTAGAGATGATCAATACATTGCACGAAATAAAAATACATGATAAAACTAAATCCCGACATGTAACTCCCGTGAGATTGGGGGAGGGCCTCCTAAATCTGCTCATATCTAAGAGATTCAATTCATTAAAAGAGAGAGAGAGATTCAATTCATTAAAAAAAAAGAGGTACAAAGAAAAAAATAATGTGGTCATTAAGATTTTGATAGTTTGTTCTGCAGAAAATAATTAAATAAAGGGCTACACCCAATTAAATGATTAATACCGTAATTGAAATTGAATGTTAGAAGTGAGTTCCTTATCACATATTCAAATAAGAGTAGGTTCGTGAAAAAATGCTCCATATATAGCAAGTTGTATAGCTTGTGTGAATTTTTCATATTAATTACATAATTTAATCATCATTAACATTAAGCAAACTTCAAATAGTTTTCTATTCATTGGATAAGTTCGGCGCATTTTTCTTTTAAAGTTAATTATGAAATATGTGCGGTGGAGTTGACGTGTCAAAATGTGTTCATGCATGCGGGTCAATGGGTCATGCAGTACTAATGAAATTGATTGAAGTTTCATTCCATCACATCGCCAGTTAATTGTAGAATTTAGACATCTTTGGTGTCCAAAATTGTTACTACTCAATTATTTCCGATTTTTTTTAATTTGAACCCTAAGAAGTTCTTTATTCTAATACTAAACCAAACATCGATATATCTTGAAATTTAGAACGTTGGGAGCGTCGAGACTGAAATCCATCAAATGGCAGTAGAGTGGCAATGGGGCAGTTTCGGGTTCGGATTCGGGTTCGGATCGGGTTCGGATTCGGGTTCGGATCGGGTTCGGATTCGGGTTCGGATCGGGTTCGGATTCGGGTTCGGATCGGGTTCGGATTCGGATTCGGGTTCGGTTCGGGTTCGGTTCGGGTTCGGATTCGGGTTCGGTTCGAGTTCAGATTATGGTCGGGTCTGGTCGGGTCAATTTGATTTAGTAAGATTGTCGGGTCATGGGTATGATCGGGTCGGGTCGGGTATCAGATCATCTAGTATCAGGTCATTTCAGGTTTCAAGTCTTATCAAGTCGGGTCGGGTTGGATATCAGGTCATATAGTGTCAGGACATTTCAGATTCTGGGTCGTATCAGGTCGGATCGGGTCGGTTCAGGTCGGTTATCAGGTCATCTAGTGTCAGATCATTTTGGATTTCAGGTGGAGACTTGACAACGGGACGGGTTGGTCTGGTCCGGTCTGGTCCAAACCCCGTCGGTCCAAGGATAAGGATGGGTCACAGGTTAAGGGTGAGAGTGGATCAGACGGTCCAGGTTAGAGCGGTTAGAGTAGGTCATTTTGAGAAATTTCAAATCGGATTCTTACTAGGATCAAGTTTTTCTAGGGTCTAGGTCACCCATGTGTCTCACACGGACGAATATAATTCAACAAAAAAATACTTAAAAAGTAAGCTACATTCACTTTTGTTGTAATTTTGATTTTGTATTGTAAATATATTCAAACAAACAATCTATAATCGTTAATTTTTAAATAAATTGATGAAAAACTAGATATACATGAATTGTTTAAATCTTTTTAGTAGTATAATCATGATATAATAAATATCTTACATATAAAAAATTAGTTTCATTGAAGTAAGTTGTATCTTCAATCAGATCTAAAAAAATTAGGGTCATACATTGAGGTTATTTTTAAATTTATGGATGAAACATCTGAATAGATCAGATTTGTATGAAAATTTGACAGTAATAATATTTTTAAGGGAAAATAAATTCAATACAATGGATCTTTATTTTTTTTTAAATAGTACTGCTCTTAATTTAGACATCCAATGAGCTATCATATTACATAATCAACTATAAGCACGAGAGAGCATATGATACAACAAAAACTCTATACGCATCATCAATGATCTATTCGGCTCATGTTCAAAATAATTATATCGATTATAAACTAGACAAATTTCATCAAGTTCAAATCTTAGGACGACATCGATCAACTAACTTTAAAAACACATAATCGGATGGCCATGAATTGTTCGCAACCGATCGATAAATTAAATTAGATGAAAGATCTTATAATCATCATAATCATATTATCCATACTTTTCTGATCTTATACTAAAAATTTGACAAAGATCATCCAATATTTTACCGTCATAATCTTTATTTGAAATTTAACGGTTTAAATTATTTTAACGTATATAGGTAACAAAAAAATCTCATAAAATTCATTACTTAAGTAAAGTTGATCATAAAGTTTAGTTATTTTAATTTTATTTAATTTTTAGATATTTGATTTCATTTTTTAAATATTCTTTTATTTCAATATCATTTAGTGTCGGGTCGGATCGGGTCATTTTGGATTTTGGGTCATATTAGATCGGTTTGGATTAGGTATCGGGTTATATAGTGTCGTGTCATTTCGGATGTCAGGTTGGGTCAGGTCGAGTACTAGGTAATCTAGTTTTGAGTCATTTTAGGTTTCAGGTCGCATTAGGTTGGGTTGGGTCGGGTATCATCACTAGAATCAGCAATATATTGGTGGGTATTCGAGAATATTTTGGTGGGCCTGAAAACTCTAACGGAAGAAAAAAAATGTCAACAAATGCTTTAGCAAGTTACTCACTTGGACGCTTAAATTTCCTTCGCACTTTCGCCAAGTGCACCCCCCATATATAGCTAGATTTAAGTCTAACCCTTAATTTCTCCCCCATCTCCCTCACCGCGCGCTTATCGACCTCATCGATCTTCGACGATGTATGTTCTTTCCTTAACGTTCAATATCATTATCATTTATTTCTCTAATCACCATCTCGTTCTCCCTCACGTGTGCCTTTTCCTGCGACTCACCTCACTTCTCTCTAATCGAGGTTCAATTTTATCTATTCAGGTTATTGTCTAATTTGTAGTATTAATTTGTTGTTCCTCAAGATATACCATTGTTGTCACTGTCGGGAAGCAAAAAAGATTAAATGTGGGGAAATTTGTGACCTAACGGCTTCAAAGCTTGCATCTAAGCTACCAAGTGAAGTAAGAAATTCACGTATTTTACTATGACCTTGAATTGACGGGATATTTGAATCTGTTGTAGGGCCAAATATATCTTCATGAATTTTAAGAAAAAATGAAAGAATGCACAAAATTATTGTTTGGTTCTAAAGTGTTTTCTTTTTTCCCTGCTTTGAGATGAATCAGAAAGAAAATATTTAGCAAATGGTTGTACATACTGAGTGAGAATGTTATTATGGTATGTGCTTGGATCTGTTGATTGGACCTCCCTTGTTATTTATGTAAGTTTTTATTTAATCAATTCAGGCTTTATTGTGAATTTAAGAATAATATATCCTGTAAGAGAACTAAAGCATGAAGATGAAGAGGAACACACTAATATAGGAGTGCTGACTATTATGCTTTGTACAATACTGGTGTGTTACTTGAGACTTCTGGATGGTTTATTCTAAAATCAGAAATATTGACAATCTTCTTGATACCTTATTTATTAGCAGGTTTTGAATGGTGTTGATACTTTAGCTGTTTGACAAGAAACTTTATATCATTGTTATGTAGTCACTATATTTTTTCTTGCTAAAATTATATCAAGTTAAAGTTTTTTTATTCTGATAAAATGATTTATTTCATCTTTTAGACTCTGCCTTCAGGTCTTGACTCTAGTGCTGAATTACTTGGTGCATTTTCAAATGAAATTGTTCAACTCTTCATTGATGTTAGAATGCTTGAATCTTCAGATGATGTTCCTTCATCATTTATGCAAATTTATACACAATATTTTGTCTACTTTCAAATAAGAGTGGATACTTGTTTTTTGTTGCAATAGTTATTTTGGTTTTACAAGCAAATGTCATCTAACTATCAGAATGTAAATCGAGTTGAGACTAGTATAATGTGATTGAAAATGGCCCTAACTTTTTATATTATGTGTACAAATAGGATCATGAATGATATGTTTAAAAGGTTGTGGCCTCATAATGTATTCCAAGAAACTCACTGAGTGCTGAAATTAGCTACCTACACGGTCTAAAAGGTTGTGGCCTCATAGTGTATTCCAAGAAGCTTGTATTGATATGTTTACATTTTGCTCAGGTATTATTATTCGCTTTAAATTGATATGGGCCAAAGTTTGTTTGAGGATAAATTACATGATCTAAAATGTTCTAGGACTTTGAATGTTATCATTTTTCCTTGCAAGGGGCAGGATATGCAAATAACTATATGTTTTCAACGAATGAGTCACGGCATCCTAAAAAAATTGGTTGGTTCCATTTATTTTTTCTCTCATTTTTTTGTAGGATGATACCAAGTTAGCTGAATAAAAGAATGGTTTAATTGATTTAGAGATTTGATAAGTGCTTAATTCATTTGTTGTTTCTATTTGCACCATGGCACAATAAATGAAGGGCTCAATATGTACCAAAGTACTTCAAATTAATTTAAGTGCTATCAAATTAATAATATTTTAAGTCTTTTGACAAATTTAATACCTAAAAATTATATAATTATTCCTTCCATTTCAGGTATGTGCTTCTTAGAGTGTAACTTTCATTTCATTTCAAAAAGCACTAGTGTACATGTTAGAATATTCTATAAAGATTCTACTAATTAGAGATTTATCATGTTAATAATCAATTAATATTAAGGTTTTATGAAAAATTAACATTAGAAAGATGAATGGTTATTGCATGCATATATTTTGGATTTATTATTGTATTAAAAAAAATAAGATATTATATGTTGTTGTTTTTATTTTTTGGTGGATACTTGTGAATTAAATATGACAGTAATATAATATAATATTTATTATTTATTATTTGTCATCTCATATTTTTTTTATATTTTTTTTGGATTTTTTTGGATTTGCACATTATTTTGAAAATGGTGTTAAAATGTTCTGGTTCAATAAAAAATATATATCATTTTTATAAAATAATGTGTACAATAGGTTATCAAATAAATATTTAAATAAGAGGTTGAGCAGTTACATGGGCTGTCACACATATAATAGATCAAAACACCTACCAAATTAGTCTCAGACCGGTAAAAGGTAGAAAACAAATAAGTGAGTGCATCCACGAGCCTATATGAGATGGCGCACATAAATAGTCAAATACGAGGGCCCCACGAACTTAGTTATTATTTCCGTGGAGTTCTATTGGGTGGGCGTTAGTGGGTGAGAAAACCCTCCAAATAAGTCACTTTGGTGGGCATACACACAAAATAAACCCTTTTTTTACTCACCAATATAATTCATTTTCTAGTAGTGTCAGGTTATTTCGGGTTTCAGGTCATATCATGTCATCTAGTGTTTGATCATTTTGGGTTTTAGATCATATCAGATCATTCAGTGTCGGACCATTTCGAATTTTGAGTCGTATCAAATTCGAACGGGTATCTCGAGTCAGCTCAGATTCTGCCACCTGTAAATGGCAGCATCTAGTTTGGACTCAATCAAATGGCTTGGATGCTGCATATTGACAGCGTCCCTTGATTTAAAGATCTTGAATCATTTCCTTTTTCTTCGTTTTGTTGGAAACAATATTATAAACAAAACACAAATTTTGTTTGAACAAATTGTTCAATTTACTTAATAATGTTTCCGATAGTAAATCAAGCTACTTCATTTTATTATAATTCTTTTGTTGATCAACTGCCATCTGTTATGTATTTCTAAATCTGTAAATAATTCTTTTAGGTGTGTTTGGATGTACACAGAATAATATTTTATTCTGAGAATTAGAATAACAATTAGTGATTCAAATAATTATTTATTGCTTCTAAATAGTGAGAATAAATGTTATTTTGTTGTTTCTAATGAAGGATGAAATAACGACTATTTTCACATTTATATAATTTAAAATAGTTCTATTCTGAACATACAATTTAATAATATTTTCATCATTTAAAATATAATCACCTTTTTCATTATTTTCACGCTTATTTAAAAAGTATATATTTTCATCATTTAGAAATAACGCCGGCCCCATACTTGTTACACGCCATTATATATTTATTGATTAGAAATACATAATTATGAAAATATAAAATTAGCATATCTATTAAACATAATTTATATATACTTGTTAAAAAATTATCAAACTCTTACAGTTAATAATTGTGTTTATTTAATGATTGTATAATTGTGTTTAATAAATGGTGGGCGAGTTGTTGGGTATAATTATGTGTTTTTATTTAACAAATGATGGGCGAGTCTATGAAAACAACAAAGGAAATTAATTCAAATCGAATGAAACAACCCTCTGCCTCCTCATTGTCTGATCAATAATGACTAATGAGCATTTTTTTTAAATCAGATTTATTGTAGTGCTAATTGTAATATGTTTTTAGGTTACAAGTTCAAAATTCAAACCAAATTTGGATACCCATACATATTTATGGATATATATAACATAACAATGGTATATATATTCTATATCTATATAAATAAGGATACCCTTTAGCAACGATCAGTCATTGCTATATGGTATCCTTATTTATATGGATATAGTAAACATTTTGTGGATGCTTAAAGTTAAAACAACATACTAGTTTTAATAGTTTTAAGTTGAAAATAAAAAAAATTATATTCGTCTAAATTGTATTTCATTCGTCCAAATTGGATTAAATGGAATCTATTCATTTCTTTTATATTCGTCTAAATGTAATTATTTTTAAGTAACGCACACTATTTTTTATTTTTCAATTTTTTTCTTCGATTCTTGTATTATATATGACTTATAAAAGTTAAAATTTTACATAATTTTTCTTCCAAATATCATTTTATTTTTAATGTTGGATTTGGGTAATTTTAGGTTACATGCATGTGGTCCAATTCATATGAGAGACTGAAAAGGCCTAGATGTGCCTCTTTTGTCTATGTGAGAATCAAAGAAATCATAACATTTAGGTTGTGAAATAGAGATATGATCGATTAACTTTGCGGTTTATTTTCATCTAGCGATTGTCTAGTAGCTTATGATGCAGGAGGCACTGTGCAAGAGCTTAAGAATGTCAAATGTAATTGAAATCGCAAAATCAAAGAAAAACGTGTCCGTTATTAATTATGAATTTCAAGCATCTTAGCACTGATTTTAATTATGAATCGCAAAATCAAAGACTGATTTTACCAATCACCTATCATTATCATTGGACCAGAAAATTTCTCATTCAACTTTTTCTCTTTCTCTGTTTTTGGTCCTCATTTCAACAAATAGGAGAGTGTGAAATTTTACTTTTGCATTTTAGCACACAAAAAAGGATTATATTGCAAAATCTCATTTAAGTAAATTAGTAGGATTGTCATTAATTGGAGTTTGAACCTTCAATGAGGATCCTCCCACTAACCGTCTGCGCGCCCTTCAATTATGCAAATCAAGCATCATTAATTCCATCACCAATAATACAATGGCATAAATTAGTGAGGATTTTTAAATGTGAATTTATTATTTAATTCATGCCACCACATTACTGCATATGTGCAGCTTTACATGTGGATCATCTGTGTGCAGGTGTATATATATGATAAAAATTTATAAATTTAGTGGTTGTGTTCGCACATTTATAAAGAAAATGTAAATAATTGAAAGCATGCCATATTATAGGCGCGCCCACTTTGGCTCAGTGCTTGCGCTTGGACTTGTAATATATTGCACGTGTCGTGGGATCTATTCTCATATGATATCATGCAAACTACTCTATGGACTTTTTCTTGTGAAAAGTTCTAGCAGGTATTCTTGGCGACAACTTAGTGTGACTGTTGCTGTCAGTTTTGGCATAATTTTATTTATTTTGTTGCGACGATTATCATAATTATTGTAAAGGTTGTCATAATCATTGCAACGGTCAGTATATAATACCTTCATTATTTTTTTAATCCAAAATTATTTTAGTTATCTTTATATATTACAAACCTAACTCAATTCTTCTTGAGATCTTTATGCAATTTGATACAAATGATTGATTCTTCTCTAAAGCTTCATAACCTATATTTAACATTCTAAAAACTATCAGATTCATATATAATTCTTATGCAAATTGATAATTATTTACAACAAAAAAGAAATAATCGCCATTAATCTCCATGGGAACCATTCAAATTTAGGAGAAATTATAGACATATTCCCTTGCATATTAGTTCTTACAATTGGTACAATATTTATTATTTACTTTTATATATCGAATTGGGATTGTGCAACTAAAATAATATTAATTATGACATAATCCATAAAAAAATTGAAGATCTCATTCTAGTTATGATGAAATACTAAAATAAATATGATTGGTGCAGTGCACGCTTCTTTCTTGCTTATGTTTTTGATTTTCCTTTAGATACTTTTACTCTAACTTAATGTTGAATTATATTTAGTGTCTATTTGCTTCGGGATGATTCTTAAGCTCAAAATATTTTTATTTGTAGTTCAATAGATAAGAAATAAAAAGAACATTATACTTTTTGAATTGATCAAATACAATCATTATACTTTACCTGATGGATACATGAAATTAAATGATATTTCATTCAAAAAGTTATCATATCAAGTACGGACAAGATTGTTATAATAATAAATTCCATGTGAGATGTTAACTTCTAAATACTTTATTTTCGATCAGGTATCATTCTGGAACCGAACCAAATCCAGTAAGTCGCAAGTAATTTACGAGTACATATATCTAGAACCAAAATACTAGACCTAAAATATTTACTATTAGGTATCAAAAACTGAAATCAATCTAGTTTAAAAATAATAAGTATACAGTTCTAAATTTGAACCTGAATACTTTTAGGATACGAATCCAAATATGATAGTATTTAGAGCCTACCAGACCTGATAGCACCTCTAACCGTATTAGAGATATTTTATGGGGCTTTCCCTTTTAATTACTCTTTTTTTTTGTAGTATGTCCATTGATAGCGTGCTCTAAAAAGGGAGAAAGAGGAGGGAGGGGGGAAGAGGAGAGAAGGGGTTAATGCCATGCATTGATATATACATTTTAATTTCTGATTGTGTCAAAAATCAACATTAAATTTTAATCTCATGTTTAATTTCACTCCATAGCATATTTATTTTATTAGTTTGATCTTGTTTTCTCTAATTTTTCATTTTAGAAATTTCATACTAACAAGCTAAGAAGTCGAGGTTAAAACACGAGTTTTCACGCCGATTGGAGCAATATGGGACCCAACACAATCAGAGCGGCCATTTTCCATTGAAAATCAAGGCATACGGTCTGTATACACCATCCATACAGACCGTATGGAGCATTTCCGAAAAAGCAAAACAAAGAAGACAACAATTTAATTATCTCATTTCTTTTCAATCTGGCCGAGCCTCCTCCTATTTAGTTTGCCTCCCACCAACCTTAGAGTCTCTCTTGGCACCCTCATTATGCCTTCACCAAAACCCTAACCGTTGCACGCATCCAAGGGTGATTTGAGATATCAAAGACCTAAAATACTCGAGAGAAGATGGAGGCTAAGCGAGAGACTGACACTGGGGCAATATCAAGAGTTTGAATCATCTTTATTTGTTGTATCTTTATTATTTTTATTAATTTTTGCTATAATATTTTTTGTTCTTATTTTCTATATATCTTTACTGCTTTGTTATATGTCGCTATTTATAGCTAAGTATTCTAGTTTTTAGGAGTTAGAGATGTGAAACTCGGATTATGATTGCTTATTAGAGGTTCTTTTATTCTATGGTTGTGTTTTACTTGTGTCGAGTTTTATTGCCATGCTTATTTGATTGTTAATGAATTATTAGGGTAAGTTCTGAGCCGAGACTAGACTCTAGATTTGATCATCTAAGATTCGAATAGTTTATCAAGGTAATTTCAAATACAATAGGTAGATCTTAGATCTAAAATGGTAGATTAGATTGTGTTCGAGATGTTGAATCCCACTCATATCCAGAGATCGAGCATGATTACTATAGAAAACCAACACTCAAACTAAGGGATCTAAGCCAACATGCGAGAATTGAGATTTATGTGAACTTAGAAATCCTGAACTGATCACAACTAAATAAATAAACTAACATGCTCTTTAAGGTTTATTGTACAGGTACTGTTTATTTAGGATTTGCACAACTAGCGAAGAAGTGACATCTGAGAAGTAGTTGTAACTTATTTGCGTCATATACGGTCCATATGTGAGAGCATACAGGTCGTATAGACCAAAACCGAGTAGAAACTGATCTAAACCCTAGGAATCTTTATTTTAATTAATACAAAACTAACAAAAATATTTCTTGCTTTCGGTTTTTACTTTTAAATATTAAAAACAAAATCATTTGGATAAACCCTCTATTTATTTATTTTCGCACATCTAGACCAAAGATAGATCAAGTTTGATAGTTTCCACCATCTCTGTGGTTCGACACCCCTTCGCTATACTGAACGTAGGTTGTGCACTTACAATCGGACTCCACTGTTGTCCAAGGAATTATAAATTTTATTAGTAAAAACGCATGCTCCCTGGCACGTGTCAGGGATAATCAAACTGCTCAAATTATGTTTGCTTACTCTGCAACTGATTTTAGAGGAAAAATGACAAAATACAAAAAATGAACAAAATTCCTTTCTAATCTCCACACTAATTTGAAGGTTAGCCCTCCCCTTCCCTCCCCTTTGTTATTGGAGCCTGTCTTGAGTCGATAAAAACTGAAGGAGATTTCTATTTTCTGATTGAGACCCAATTTGTTTTTTATTTCATTTGATACAATCTAACTCAATCTTTAATTCACTACTGAATATTATAGAGTTATCATCACTTCTTGTATGAAAGTATCCTAAAGAACAGAAACTCTTGATAATGTTGAGTATGGATCTAGTTTATAGATGAAATTCACTTAGTTTCATTTTTTTTGATTGATTTGATTACTATCCAAATCTTTATAAAAGAATATTCCAATAATATACAACATTGTGTCATGTATATCTGTTGCCAGTGGCAGATGCGCACACAGACAAGTCCAGAAAAATGTCTAGACTTAAATTTTAAAATTAAATATAAGAGTAGGATGATCTTGTTCCAGCTCAAAAAAAAAAGTGAAATTATACAAGTATTCGGGCTTGATTAAAAAATTGGGTCTCCCATATATGTGTCTAAACCTTACAAATTAAAATAATGAAGCTAGAGGCCACAATCTCAAATTTTCTCTATTGATCTACTTTACTGACCATCTCATCGTGCTTAGGCTTAAGGTGTCTGAGCTTACGCTGCAAATGAGTCGGGTCGAGCTTATAAAACGCTTCAAGTTGAAAATCTAGTTTAATTTTGGCTCGTTACTATTTGAGCGAGCTCACGAGCCAATGCATGTACATTGACTCAGTTTAACATTTATATTTAGTATTTCTACAAATTATAAAATTAGTATATCTACAAGAATGGTACAAGAGTTAGTACAAAATTGATATATCAACAAACTATATTTTCAATGTAATCTTTGTTGCACTAATTTGAATTGATGAACCAGAAAAAAAACTATCGAGTCAGATATATGAGGTGAGTCTGGAGCGAGATGGATTATCAGATTTTAGTGAGATGATGAGAGATAATGAGAGATAGATTATCGGATTAAGCTTTAACATAAATATATATAAACTATTATTATTCGAGCCGAGTCGAGCCACGAGCCGAGCCAATCCCAACTCAAACTTAGCTCATTTAACTATCAAGTCAGATTAGCTCGAGCCAAATTAGCTCGAGTCAGATTAGCTCAAACTAGATTAGCTTGAGCTCGAGTTTTTTATGCAACCCTATCTGAGTAGACTGAGCTTAGGGCTATAAATGAGTCGAATTCGAGCGAGTCAGGCTTAGCTCAAACTCAACTCATGAAAATTCGGATCGAGTCGAGTTGATTCGTAAAACGCATCGAGCTGAAAGTATAGTTCAAGTTTGGCTTGTTACTATTTCGAGTTAGCTCATGAGCTGGCTCACGAGCCAATGCATGTACATTGTATTCATAATTGAAATTTACATTAATTACTAAATTATCTTTATTTTTATTTCTTTTTTTCACATGAAGATATGAATTTTTATATTTTTAAAAATATCACCATAGTAATGCACGGATAAAATAATAGTAGATATTTAAAAGTTGAATGATATATCAACAAACTATATTTTCAATGAAATATTTTTAGCACTAATTTGAACGAATGAACCAACAAAAAAATTATAGAGTCAGATATATGAGTCGAGTCAGGAGTGAGTATGAAAAGTCGTTAAGCCGCTGAGATGGAGAGATGATGAGAGATAAATAGAGATGAATTATCGGATTAGGGTTTAACAGAAAGAATATATAAACTATTATTATTCGAGCAGAGTCGAGCCACGAGCCGAACCAATCCCAACTCAAACTCAACTTATTTAACTATTGAGCTAGATTATCTCAAACTAAATTAGTTCGAATCAGATTAGCTCAAACTCGAATCAAATCCGAAGTTGAGCCATGAATCCGAACTTTTTATTTAACTATTGAGCAGTGAGCTTATTTAAGAGACTGGAGCATGAATTCACATATATTATACGAACCCGAACCGTATATCGTTCTGGGCATGAATATATCACCGCGCGTCACAAAAGTCATTTTTAAAAACACTGGTTCCAGATGTAGACTGAATTTAGTGATATCTTTTTTATTTATCATAACAACTTATATGGTTCTCCTTAAACTTATTATTACACATGATCTATTAAATTAATTTAATAGTTCAATAATAATTATATATTTATATATGGAATATTTTGTGTGATAGTTTATTTAAAATCTCGATGCCATCGATGATCCTCTAGTTTACTTAGCCTATAAAGACAAACAATACATAAAATCTTGTCGAGAGGGAAGATATTGTCAAAAATCGTGTAAAATCGTAATTTAAAGTACGAGGTTATAAACGCAAAACGTTCGTTCTTTTCTCTCATGTCTGAATTCCTATTATTTGTGATTCCATCATAAAAATATATATAAAAAAAGAACACACAGCCTCATAGCGTCGAACTTTTCGTTTCATTCTGTTCTTTTTAGATCCAATCTCCCTCCCCCTCTCGCTTGCTCTCTCTGTCTAGATCTGACTCTGGTTGTCTGATCGGCCGCTTTGTTGGATCCATTCGCTAGCGATGGCGGCGGCAAACGCTCCGATCGCCACTAGAGAGGCGCTTACAGTAAGCTCCCCTTCTCTCTTCCGTGACTTCTATTACTCAGCTATGGTTGGATCTAGAAGGATCTGTGGTTTTGTGTAGTTGGATTTACTTATGGGAGGGTTTCGTCTTGTCTGAAAGCTTCGTATTTAGTGTTTTTCCATTTTGAACGAGAAATGGGTATTATTATATACACTGAGAAAGCCACTAGAGTGTTTAGCCATGCTAGCTTGGCGGTTAAGAAAACTGGATCAATTTCCTGTTTGGAGTCCTAATCGGCTCATAAGCGGGATTACCAAGATGTGAACAAGACTCTGCTTATTCTGCAGGGATTATATTTTATTCCGGCCTACTCATAATTTTCAATTCACGTGGGATTCATGATTGTTGTTTAATCTTCTTCTGAAAAATCCCACCTACATGGTTGGTTATCTTACTTCATAATTTCAAAGAGAGACCAGAGAGTATGAGAACTGGACTTAAGAGCTTTCATTGCACTGTTATTGTTGAACGTCTGGAATAAGGCCCATTCCATCCATGCTTTCCAGTTATGTTTCTGGATGATGGAAAGATTATGTTATTTTGACTTTAAGCTCTTATAATTTTTGTTATTAGTTAGTGATAATTATTGTCTCATCCCTTAACATTGCAATTTAGTTCTCTTTTAAGTGTATGTTCTTATAATTTTTGTTACTAGTTTCAGCTGAGAGGTACTGCTGGTCTTTTAATACCCTTATGACTTTTTATATAGTTTGACATAGTTTGAAAGGTAAATGTTCCACTGGAATGCATTTGACAGACCTCAAAGCTGTCATCTGTTTCCAAAAGAAACTGTCATTATTTTTAAGGGCCGTTATGTTCAAGAAAGGCCTTTTGTTTCATGCACCCTGGTGCAAATATAGATAAAATCATGTACTTGTAAAACAGATGAGTGTACTTCTACAAAGAATGAAACAAATTATGTACCAGTCACTCTCTTATTTAAATTTCAGAGATTCCCAATGATATCAGTTGCCAGTGTACTTATTGCACGATTCTCCATTTACAAAGACCAAAGAGGGCAATGTCTTACTTCTGATAAAATGTCGGGAGACGGGAATTTACTTGATATATTTTATCATTAGAGGGACATCCTAAATATTTAATGCTTTGCAGGGGCTTATTTGATATTGTGTTTTATGCCAGAATACATTAAGTGAATCCTTTCTTAATCATGGTCATTTATTCAATGTTCTGAATGACTTGTTAATAGGTTTATTGACATAAAAAAATTGTTTTCAGCTTACAAGCTTGGGGATAAACCCACAGTTCATAACATTCACCCATGTTACGATGGAGTCAGAGAAGTATATATGTGTCAGAGAAACGTCCCCACAAAATAGTGTCGTCATTATTGATATGACCATGCCTATGCAACCTTTAAGGCGGCCCATCACTGCTGATTCAGCACTCATGAACCCTAACACACGAATTCTTGCTCTTAAAGGTTTTTTTTTTTTAAATGATGCCACATATCAGATATTCTATCCTAGAAAAGAGCTTAAACTGAACTTGAAAATGCTTGAAATATTCAGCTCAAATACCGGGAACAACTCAGGATCACCTGCAGATATTTAACATTGAAGCAAAGACCAAAATGAAGTCTCATCAGATGCCTGAGCAGGTTATATGATTTATTCTATGTTATTTCTCTTAGCTAAATTATCTTCAAATTGATTTTTAATAGGCTGGATTCTTGTAAATATTTTTCTTTTGATTTCATCTCTTGCATCTTGCATAGGTTGTATTTTGGAAGTGGATCACCCCAAAAATGCTGGGTCTTGTTACACAAGCATCTGTTTATCACTGGTCAATAGAAGGTCAGCTTCCTTTTCAGTTATTGTAGAAGCTAGTTGAAAATTGGGATCCTGACATTTGCAAGCCAGGAAGAAAATTGTCCCAATGCTTTGCCACTTGTTAAGTATAGAAGCAGCTTCCATGTGTACTTTAAATATGTTTGTGTGGTTAAATTATACAATAGATGATTAAATGCTAGTCATGTAAAATATGAAAATTGGGCTCTATAGAGTACAAACATTATTTTGGAGAGTGATATGAAGAATAAAATGTGATTGATGCTTATGTTGCATAAATTTGTATAGGTGAATCAGCACCAGTGAAAATGTTTGATAGGACTGCTAATTTAGCAAACAATCAGATAATTAATTACCGGTGTGACCCTTCTGAGAAATGGCTTGTTCTTATTGGAATTGCACCTGGTGCTCCCGAGGTAAATGTCCTTTTATTTTTATTGGTTACATGTCATATGACCATGTTTGGTGGTGGGATAAAATAGAGGGATGAAAGGCTAACTCTTATCCCATGTAAGAGTGATGTTAAGAGTTATCCCCTTATTTCTCCACTTTATCGCTCTATAAAACTATAGCCTATTATTAGTATCTATGAAATATAGAGGATTCACCTGTATCATTGTTGCATATGATTGTTCTTCTATTGGAGTTCTAATCTGCACAGAGCCACATACCATAAAACTCAAAACAGACCTAATGGAGATTCTTAAATTTGAATCATCGTTTGTTATTTTATCAATTATAGAGGCCGCAATTGCCTATGCCAATTTATTTGGGATTAAAGGCTTTGTTGTTGTTGTATAGAGGCCGCAATTGGTTAAAGGAAACATGCAACTCTTCTCTGTTGAGCAGCAACGTAGTCAGGCTCTTGAAGCACATGCAGCCACTTTTAGCACTTTCAAGGTTAATAGTCTATAATTTCCTGTTAGTTTTTTTAAAGAAAAACCTCATTATATTTCATTGTATCTGGAACTGATTCCTGACTGTGCACTTCCCTTTTTTCTTTTTATAATTCAGGTTGCTGGAAATGATACTCCTTCTACTTTGATCTGTTTTGCCTCAAAGACTAGCAATGCTGGTCAGATTACCTCAAAGTTGCATGTAATTGAACTTGGTGCCCAGCCTGGTAATATTGCTTATGGACTCTAATAATCTTTCTATACAATTAGCTTCTGTTTTTCTAGCTGTTTCATAATTTGTTTATTTATCATTGCCAGGAAAGCCTGGTTTTGCAAAGAAGCAAGCTGATCTCTTTTTCCCACCGGATTTCCAAGATGACTTCCCTGTAGCAATGCAGGTGTAGCACTTCTTCCCTAGTTCCCCTATCATGGAAGTTTACTCACACTTCTCCAGAATTTGGAGTCTTGTCCATAAGCTCAAGTAAAACCTTGAGTATAATTATTAGGCAGCTGACTTTATTTCAATTTCCCGTTGTTGCATAGTAAATATTCTGGTTTCAGGGGCTCCCTTGTCCATATGCATTATTGCATTAATATATCTCTTTTATGGCAAGCAAAATGAAAAGAAAAAAAAAATGAAAGAACAAAGTTTTTCCTGATAAGTAATAACGTTTACTGAATGTCTATGTTTATTTTTTCTGGAAGCAGATTTCACAGAAGTATGGCCTGATCTATGTGATAACGAAGCTAGGATTACTTTTTGTTTATGACTTGGAGACAGCTGCTGCTGTTTATAGAAATAGAATAAGTGCAGATCCAATTTTTCTCACAACAGAAGCCACGGCCAGTGGGGGTTTTTATGCAGTTAATAGAAAAGGCCAGGTTCTCCTTGCAAATGTCAATGATGCTACCATTGTGCCATTTGTTAGTGGTCAGGTAAGCAATTTGCTAGTCTTTTCTGTAGATCTTTTTGGTGCATTTATTAAGTGATGCTTGTTTGAAGTTCATTTTTCCTTTTTACTGCAGCTGAATAACCTAGAGCTTGCTGTGAATCTTGCAAGGAGAGCTAACCTTCCTGGTGCAGAGAATCTGGTAATATAAGATTATATGTACTAATAATTTCCTATCTCAACTCCTTTTGTACATAACATTTTAATAATCGCAACAACAGTGGCTACTGCTAATGTTGTTAGCTTTTTACAATAATTGTTACTATGATTATAGTTTATAATTTGTTTGCTTTTTTTTTTTTTGTTGTGAGCAGGTTTTGCAAAGATTCCAGGAGCTATTTGTGCAGACAAAGTATAAAGAAGCTGCTGAGTTGGCAGCTGAATCTCCCCAGGGTCTCCTTAGGACCCCTGAAACAGTTGCCAAATTTCAGGTAATACCTACTTATTTTATGTGATCTTTTCCTAATGGTTTCCAATGAAAATTCATTTTACCGACTATAATTTGTCAAACTGCTCAATTTCATTATTTGTCCAGAGTGTTCCCGTGCAATCTGGTCAAACACCTCCACTGCTGCAATACTTTGGCACATTGTTAACCAAAGGGAAACTAAATGCTTTTGAATCACTCGAACTATCTCGCCTAGTTGTAAATCAAAACAAAAAGAACCTATTGGAAAATTGGTTGGCTGAGGATAAGCTGGAATGCAGTGAAGAGCTTGGAGATCTTGTAAAGGTATGCCTATACTTCTTAGCAAGAATAATACTAGGAGTGAATATTTCAAGTGTTTTATGTGTGTGCGTGTGTTTTTTTTTTTTTTTTTTTTTTTTCTTTAGACTGTGGATAATGACATGGCATTGAAGATCTATATTAAGGCAAGGGCCACCCCAAAGGTTGTTGCTGCCTTTGCTGAGAGGAGAGAGTTTGACAAAATTCTTATATACTCAAAGCAGGTTTGATTTTGGAGTTCTTTTAGGAACTAATGCATTATGTTATTCCTAAAAGCTTTTTTTAAAGAGCTAAACATTTCATCTCGGTATAATAGGTTGGATACACTCCAGATTATCTTTTCCTCCTCCAGACAATTTTGAGATCAGATCCACAGGTATAATACTTAATGTTTATGATGCTTATATGGATGTATTTTCTAGTTTTCACTTCTCAACAATCTTTATTCTGAACATAAAACAGGGAGCGGTGAATTTTGCACTCATGATGTCACAAATGGAGGGGGGCTGTCCCGTAGATTACAATACAATCACTGATCTCTTTCTTCAGGTATGCAATTCATTCTTCGTTGCAATTTTAATAATCCACATTAGAGTTGTGCAAGCTTTTAAAAAACGTTTAACGGCCCTTAACGGTAAGGTGAACAGTTAACGGTTAACAGTTTTAACGGTTTTATACGGCCGTTAAATTAAAAAACGGTCAATCACTTTTTACCTACTAATTCATATTTAAAAAGGCTAAGAAATACATTCTCATATCATTAGTACTTAATAATTAACTAAATTAAGTAAAAATAATAATTACAATATTAATTAAGTACTTAAAAGTTTAAAATCTTAAATTATACTAAACTATTATATAATGAATTTGCTTCATATTTTTATTAGGGCATTAATTTACATTAAAAAAATAAAAATTTATAGTCACTAACTATTAAGATTTGAAACAAAAAAATTTCAGTCATTAAATGCGTTTTTTTCAAAAAAATTTAACGGTTTTAACGGGCTTAATGTGAGATAAAACGGTTAAATCACAGAAAACCTATTAAATCCGTTTTTTTCTCAAAAACTTAATGTCGGAGTTTGTCAAAACCGTTAAAACGTTAAAACTTACTGTTTTTTAAAAGCTTGGAGTTGTGTTTTGGTTACTGATTAAAATTCTATATGGTTTTAACTTGATCACCATCCAGAGAAATATGATCAGAGAGGCAACTGCATTTTTACTAGATGTGTTGAAGCCAAACCTTCCCGAGCATGCTTTTCTTCAGACTAAGGTCATTTTTTCGTCTCTTTACCATATTTAAGCTGTATTATTATTGTTTCAACGCACATGATGATATTCTGTGAACCAATCGGGATTATGTTCTATTCTGCAAACAATAACAATCATCATTGTGTCATTTTGTAGGTTTTGGAGATCAACCTGGTAACATATCCAAATGTTGCTGATGCAATCTTAGCAAATGGCATGTTCAGTCATTATGACCGTCCCAGAATTGCTCAGCTTTGTGAGAAAGCCGGTCTCTTCATGAGGGCTCTTCAGGTTCTCTGTTTTTTAGGTTTTTCAGACTGGTGTTACACTCCTTCAATAAGATTTTGTGCTGTCTTTCTAACAAGTGATTTTTGTTATGCAGCATTACTCTGAGTTGCCTGACATCAAGCGTGTTATTGTGAATACTCATGCAATCGAGCCTCAGGTAAATATTCTTGAGTTCTGTTGTTTTCCTGTTACATTAATGTCGTGTTAAGCTATATGTGGTTAAATTTCTGCAATAATTGTTTCAGGCATTAGTAGAGTTCTTTGGTACACTCTCAAAGGAATGGGCTTTGGAGTGCATGAAGGACCTTCTACTTGTCAATCTAAGAGGAAACCTCCAAATTATTGTTCAGGTGACATAATGAGACCAACTTCTTATGTTGTTAACTTGTTATTGAAGTACGTGACCTTATATTCAGAAAAACAATAATGCTGAATGATAATTTTCTTTTTAGGTTGCGAAAGAATACTCCGAGCAATTGGGAGTAGAAGCATGCATCAAGCTCTTTGAACAATTCAAGTCTTATGAAGGCCTTTACTTCTTCCTTGGTTCTTATTTGAGCTCAAGGTTTTTTTTTTTTTTTTTTTTTTGTGCTATTAGATCTCATTACCTTATAAATTATTTTAGCTTGATAATTGCGTATTTTGGATGTCGCTATTTAAACAGCAAGTTTTGGAACTTGTTAGATTGAATTAAAAGAAAACTAAGGCAATTGTTCTTACTGTAACAGTGAGGACCCTGATATTCATTTCAAATACATAGAAGCAGCGGCTAGAACAGGTCAGCTCAAAGAGGTTGAAAGAGTCACAAGAGAGTCCAACTTCTATGACCCAGAGAAAACAAAGAACTTCTTGATGGAGGCCAAACTGCCAGATGCACGGCCCCTTATTAATGTCTGTGATCGTTTTGGCTTTGTTCCTGACTTGACTCACTACCTTTATTCGAACAACATGCTTCGCTATATTGAGGGATACGTACAAAAGGTACATTTTCCTATTTTTAACTTTGAATAACAAATTGGTTATATATAAGCTTATATATGCTAAATCTTAAACAGAGATTTTGAAATAATATGTAAATTATTGTCTGGGTTTTTTTATTTGTAAAGAGATTGAAATCGGTTAACAGTAAGTAATCTGGTAAGAGAGTTGATAAATCTTATACTTATGTGACTTCTGACAGTTAATTTGGTGATTAATTCAAATAATTAATTCTCCTGCATAATATTTTGTGTATATTTGATTCATAGGTTAACCCAGGAAATGCTCCTCTAGTTGTTGGTCAACTTTTAGATGATGAGTGCCCTGAGGACTTCATCAAGGGACTTATACTCTCTGTTCGCTCTCTCCTCCCTGTGGAGCCCCTTGTGGATGAATGTGAAAAGAGGTTTGCAACACCTTATGTTCCTTCTTTTTGTTATGTTTGATTGCAACACCTTATGTTCCTTCTTTTTGTTATGTTTGATGGTTAAGTCTTGTTTCTATGAAGAAGAATTCAAGATAAAAATCTATGCCCAAGCCTGAACTGCACAGTCCATAGAAACACATCTTTTGTATGAAACAACAACAAAAAAGAAAAGCATGAAAAAGCTTGATTCTACCTTTCTTGTTTTAGACTTGGCTTATACCTCTGCCAAAAGACTAGCCTTGTAAGTCATGTACAATTTACTGCTTTTTATTATTGAAGGAATCGGCTGAGACTGTTGACGCAATTCCTTGAGCACCTGGTGAGTGAAGGTAGCCAAGATGTGCATGTGCACAATGCTCTTGGGAAGATCATCATAGACAGTAACAACAACCCTGAGCACTTCCTCACAACCAACCCATACTACGATTCACGTGTTGTTGGTAAATACTGTGAGAAGCGTGATCCTACTCTTGCTGTTGTTGCATACCGGCGGGGGCAGTGTGATGATGAGCTCATTAATGTTACCAATAAGAACTCCCTCTTCAAGCTACAAGCACGGTGTGTGTTTGTTCGTTTGTTTCTTCTTTTCATCTCTCAAATAACCTAGAGCATTTTCATGGACTGTTTAAGATGATTGATATATGTGTACAATGCTAATGTTGCATGGTATGTCAGTTAAAGGAATTAAAATTAAAATTTGGGATTAGGGATATTTTAGACCTGCTGAGCTTTACTTGAAACAATCCTCTTTTTTTGTGTGTGTGTGTGTGTGGGGGGGGGGGGGGGGGGGGGTATAAAAGAAACATTTTAATATGGTTTGGCTAGCTTAGACTCCATTAATTGATTAACATACCACACATCAAGCCTGCTAAATGTATTTATGATTGTTAATTAAATTAATTTAAAACTTCAAATGATGTTCTAGCTCTTTTTGAGCTTCTGAGATGGGAAATTTATCTTTTTTGAAGGGGAGGCAACAACCATCCCATTTTTTTCCATTAAAAAGAAGATTTACAAAAAAATCAAAAACAGGAAAGAAAAATGGGAATTTACAAAAATGCTCGAGAAGCATTTTCAAAAGAAAAGAAACAGATCTGGTCGCATTTTCAGATCGTCGTGGCGAGGTGGTTGCTGTACAGAGACGGTGAGGCGTCAGGGTGGCCGCCTCGGCGAGGTGAGGTGGTGGCCGCCTCAGCGAGGTGAGGCGATGAGGAGGTGGTCGGGCAGAGGTGTCGTGGTGGCCGCCTTGGTGAGGTGAGGCAGTGAGGAGGTGGTCGGGCTGAGGCATTGTGGTGGCCGCCTTGGTGAGGTGAGGCGCTGTACAGATGCGGTGGGCTGTCGTTGTGGTTGGACAGAGGCGGCCGTCGTGGCCGATCTGCAAATCAGATCGTCAGTGGTAGTAATTGTTGAGGTGGTGGGGGTCGTGCCGGTTGGGTGCTGTACAGAGGAGAGAGGAGGTAGAGGGGAGGAGAAGAGAAGAGGGGGGAGGAGACGGAAGGAGGGGGAGGCCGGCCGGCGGCGGTGCCTCCCCCTTTTTTTTCTTTTTGTCTTTCATCCCCCAGAGGCTCCATTGTACAGATGGGCAATTTATCTTGATTGTTATTCTCGCATGAAAATATCTTGATTGTTATCCAGATTATTTTAAGTGAACTTTACGAGATGTGGGACAATTGCCGGAAAGTTTCAGTCTTTTACATACCCACTAACTCTTAAACTACCTATTTAACATACTATTCCTCAACATCATCAAAATATGTGAAAGATTGATAATAAATGTTTGTAATTTTTTTTTCTGTTTGACAGATATGTGGTGGAGAGAATGGATGGTGATCTGTGGGACAATGTTCTCCAACCTGAAAATGAATACAGGCGCCAGCTCATTGACCAGGTTGTCTCAACTGCTTTGCCTGAGAGCAAGAGCCCTGAGCAGGTTTCGGCCGCTGTCAAGGCCTTCATGACAGCTGATCTTCCCCATGAACTCATTGAGCTTCTTGAAAAGATAGTTTTGCAGAACTCTGCATTCTCAGGGAACTTCAACCTTCAGAACCTGCTCATTCTCACAGCCATTAAGGCTGATCCATCTCGCGTTATGGATTACATCAACCGGCTGGATAACTTTGATGGGCCTGCTGTTGGTGAGGTGGCAGTAGAGGCCCAACTCTATGAGGAGGCATTTGCCATCTTTAAGAAGTTCAACTTGAACGTGCAAGCAGTGAATGTTCTCTTGGATAATATCCAGAGCATCGAGAGAGCTGTGGAGTTTGCATTTAGGGTTGAGGAGGAGACTGTGTGGAGCCAGGTTGCATTGGCTCAACTGCGTGCTGGTCTTGTTAATGATTCCATTGAGTCATTTATTCGGGCTGATGATGCAGCCCACTTCTTGGAAGTTATCAAGGCGGCTGAGGATGCTGAGGTGTATGATGATTTGGTTAAGTATCTCCTCATGGTCCGGCAAAAAACCAAAGAACCCAAGGTTGATGGTGAACTCATCTATGCTTATGCTAAAATTGACCGGTTGGGTGAGATTGAGGAGTTCATTCTTATGCCAAATGTGGCTAATCTGCAAAATGTAGGAGATAGGTTGTATGATGATGCACTTTATGAGGCAGCCAAAATTATATATGCATTCATTTCTAATTGGGCCAAGCTGGCAGTTACATTAGTGAAGCTCAAGCAGTTTCAAGGGGCTGTCGATGCTGCACGCAAGGCCAACAGTTCCAAAACTTGGAAGGAGGTTTGTTTTGCATGTGTTGATGCAGAGGAGTTCAGGCTTGCCCAAATTTGTGGTCTTAATATTATTATTCAGGTATTGTTTCTTTTTTCTTTCTTGGGTACAATCCTACAGAGTGATGAAGCTGGTTCTTATTGTTTTGTCCATGAATATTAAGTCGGTCTTGAGCCTGCAGCTTGTGTTTAATTTCTCTCAATATAAAACTAGTAAAGAATTTGCATTTTCCATGCGGCATTGCATCAATCTTTTTACTTGAATCACAGAAGTAAAGGTTCTAAACATAATAAAACGGTGTGATGCATTTTGTATATCTCATATATTACTTGCTTATCGTTTTCTTTGCTCTCATATTTCTTTACTTAAATTATGTCACCTTTTTTGGTTGGTCTAATTTATTACAAGATTCTCACAAATAAAAGTACTGTCAGTCATGTTTTGTTGTTATACTTTCAGTGTTTTGTGAGATGTTGACATTGAAGCTTCTTAAAACATGAGCACCACTCTAGATTATGTACTTGTACTAATGCAATGTCCAAGGAAAATCCTGTCATAATTTAATTTCTATGATTTTTCAGGTGGATGACCTTGAAGAAGTCAGTGAATATTATCAAAACCGTGGTTGCTTCAATGAACTCATCTCCCTAATGGAGAGTGGACTTGGTCTTGAGCGGGCCCACATGGGCATCTTCACTGAACTTGGTGTGCTCTATGCCCGTTACCGGACTGAGAAACTAATGGAGCACATAAAGCTCTTCTCGACTCGGCTCAACATTCCAAAACTCATTCGTGTTTGCGACGAACAACAACACTGGAAAGAACTCACCTTCTTGTATATTCAATATGATGAGTTTGATAACGCGGCCACAACTATAATGAACCACTCTCCTGATGCATGGGACCACATGCAGTTCAAGGATGTGGCAGTCAAGGTGGCAAATGTGGAGCTTTACTACAAGGCAGTTCATTTCTACTTGCAAGAGCATCCTGATTTGATCAATGATATGCTTCATGTGTTGGCACTCAGGCTGGATCATACACGTGTTGTTGATATTATGCGCAAGGTTTGTATTTATTTTTAAAGGTCACATTACGTGATCCTTTTCGGCATTCTTGGGGCAGCATGTGTGCAATGCTTGAAACATGAGGAAAATTGCATCTGCCCTTGAAAATGTCACCTATATTATATTCTAAATGATATTTAATTCATGATTAATTTCTTCCTTGCCTCAAAAAAAGTGAAATTTCAAGGAAGTGGTATTTTGTGCATCTTTTTCTAGGGGGTGGGGGCGCAGATGCTTGTTTTCCATGTTTTCTTGGGGCCCAATTCATTTTTTCTGTTTTGCAAGGTTACATGTGCTTTTTTGGACAGTTTGCATGATTATGAATATTTTTCTCTGAGAAATCACGATAGGAGTGCTATCTTTTGGGGAAAAAAGGTGGGCATATGTGTTACCATTGTTAATAGTATTTCTGGTGAAAAGTTCTGATAGGGGGCCAAACCATAGGAGAGATCGATGCTTCTTGACATAAAGAAAACTTCCTTTAAATGACCACTTGCTGTTATCATTGCTTTTTCTATTATTTTTTGCTAAACAGTAATTATAAGAACAACAATAGTTTCAGTTATTTACTGTTGTGGCATTTGATTTAGGCTGGACAATTGCATCTGGTGAAACCATACATGGTGGCAGTTCAGAGTAATAATGTGGCGGCTGTTAATGAAGCATTAAATGAGCTTTATGTTGAGGAGGAAGACTATGATCGCCTCCGTGAGTCGGTTGATTTACATGACAACTTTGACCAGATTGGCCTCGCTCAAAAGGTAAATTGGCATTACAAAAAACTGTTGTGATGGTTTAGTGTAGTCTAGAAATCGGAAACAATAAGTTATGCTTGTGTGTACATCTAACCATAACCGGACTATATAGTTTGAGGTTAATATTGTTACTTTTTGAATGCTCGAGGTCAATACCCTTGATTAATGCATCCGACTTGGTTTCAATTAAAAATTTGTGTTGACATATTCCATTTTTGTCAGTTGGAGAAACACGAGCTGCTGGAGATGAGACGCATAGCTGCATACATTTACAAGAAAGCCGGGAGGTGGAAGCAATCAATCGCACTATCCAAGAAAGACAATATGTACAAGGATGCCATGGAGACTTGCTCGCAGTCTGGTGAACGGGATCTCTGTGAGGAGCTGCTTGTTTACTTCATTGAACAGGTAAGTAATTACAAACTAAAATTCAAATTGATGCTGTTACCCTGCCTAACATCTCATCACAGACTAACAGAAAAGTCTAGGCAATTTTATACTCAAGTTTTGGACCTTTCAGCAATTAGTTAAGACCAAGTTATAGGACCTGAGCTTAAAAACAGTAACTTCCAATTTAGGCTTCCAACTGGATGTCTATTTGTAACCATTGTATGTTCCTTTTCTCAAATGCTCCAGGGAAAGAAAGAATGCTTCGCTTCTTGCCTGTTTATATGCTATGACTTGATTCGCCCTGATGTGGCATTGGAACTTGCCTGGTTTAATGGCATGATCGACTTTGCTTTCCCCTACATCTTACAGGTTAATATTCTATTTCCTACTTTAATTTCTACAAATTTCATATCTCTGGTTCTCATTAAAGAAATAGCGGCGAATTAGATAAAATTTATGAACGCAGTTTATTCGTGAGTATACTGGCAAGGTTGATGAGCTCATAAAGGATAAGATTGAGGCACAAAATGAGGTCAAATCCAAAGTGCAAGAAGAGAAGGAACTTGTTGCTCAGCAGGTATACTAATATACTCTATTTGATTTTCTATATAATATTTATGTAAATATGGACAGCTCCTTCGCTCTTCATTTACTTCCAGTTCTAAATTGCCTACAAAGCTCAATCTTGCTCAAGTAAAATATGAGATTCTGTTTAATTTCTGTTTTTTTCCTTTTTCCCCTTTGGCAGAACATGTATGCACAATTGCTTCCTCTCGCATTACCTGCACCACCTGGCATGGGCATGCCTCCGCCTCCTATGGGTGGCATGGGCATGCCTCCGCCTCCTATGGGCGGCATGGGCATGCCCCCCATGCCGGCATTCGGCATGCCCCCTGTGGGAACTTACTAGACGAATGGGCACAATATGTCATATCAACTTAATGCATTTCATGAGAATTAGGTGTGGTGCATTTTTGGAGCAGAAAATTTTTTCTAGGATATCGAATGATGGGTCAGAGCAAGGCCTGATTTTGTATAGGATATAAGTTGCCTTATGGTACAGTATATGTGACTTAGGTTTTTGCATCTTGATGTGTTGTTGATTGCGGTGCTTGTGTTATGCTTTTTTTTTCCATTGTATTTGCCATTTGTGAGATTTCACCTTTAGGTGAAGGTTGATCCTTGTATGTTATATAATTTCTGTCATACATTTGTTGTAGCATCTTGAGAGACTGGTTGACATAATAATGTCGGGATTGTAGACAGTTAAATTCCGGATGTAATTTATGTTGATTTCCTTAATTTTTTGAAGTTCCGTTCGGTCGCTGCAGCAAAGACGAGCTGTTTTTGACCGACTATTCTCTTTTTTTTTTTTTTTTTTTCAAATGGCGACTGTCAGCATGTGTTAGTTGAAAATAAACAAAAAAACATTACAGATCGAAAGCCCCCAGGTCCTGTTTCCGCTAACTATTTAGGGTGTCACATTGGATTAGTGGAATCCGAAGTAGCTTGCTACTTTGAGTAACATCCAATATTCAAGCACAAAATGACTTTTTGGAATAACTTAAAATAATATTAATTTGCTAAAGTATGAAAATATTGGTTTAATAGATTAGTGCTCTGTAGTGAAAATAATAAAAAAATTAGTTTCTTTAATATTAGTATAAAATAATATTAAGTAAACATTAATATTAAATAAAATAATAGAAGAATTAGTTTCATGTCATTCTAAAACTTTAAATTTAATAAAATGTCACTCTAAAACTTCAACTTCATCTAATGTCACTCTAAAACACTCAAAATTAGTATTTTGCCACAAATATACAAAATTTATACATTTAAAATTATAATTAGTAAAAATTGATTGTATTTTTGAGATGTATCAAAATTACCCTCTACCTATTGCTGATTCCCTCTCTTTCGATTTCTTTGTTCTCACTCTCCTCTCTTCCCGACCTTCTAACAAATCGCTCTGATTTCTCCTCTTCCCGACCTTCTCTTCCATTTTTTTTTCAATTTCTTTTTTTTTTCTCTTCCAATTTCTTCCGATTTTTCCCTCTTCTTCGAATTTGATTTGCTGAGAGCTCCCTCTCTCTTCCGATAATTTGTCGAACTTCGAATTTCATGAAAGGTCAGATGATCCGATGGACAAGATCACAACAAATGAAGCCACATATGACTTATTGAATACTACAAACATTCTCAGTATTATTATTCAGCAAGACAAAAAATCGATGAAATTTCCCGAGTTGTACGCATTTCATGTGAATTAATCTCTTTATCTACAATTGCTACTCTGAACCACTACTCTGAACCAAGCTTATACACTCACAAAGAGGTCATTATCCTTCCTTTGTAGAAGATTCACATGAATTAAGAGTTTTGATTGAAGATTCACAACCGGCTATTATACATTTATAGACGGAAATCTAATCACATAGAAGTGCAAGAAATAAAATGTCATAGCAAGATCAAGTGCTGAGGCTGAATATCGAGATATGAAATCAACAACAAGTGAATTAATATGGATAAAACAACTTCTAATTGATTTGAATCTCAAAACCAATTCACCAATGAAGTTATTTTATGATAATCAAGCGGCACGTCACATAACATCTAATCTGTATTTCATAAGCGGACCAAATAAATTGAAGTTAATTGTCACTTTATTCGTGAGAAAATACAAGCAAAGAAGATCAAGACACCATTTGTCAAAAATGAAATCAACTAGCAGATGTTTTTACCAAGGTTTTAGAACCAACACCATTTGAAGCAAATATATATAAGTTAGAATTGACCGATATTTACAATCTAAATTTGAGGAAGAATCTTGAAAAATAGAATTAAGAAAATGGGCCTTATAGTACAAAACAGAGTGTAAAGACAGTGAAAAAAATATCAAGGCTAATAAAAATAAAATACTTTTCAAGCATACAATTCTGTGCACAATTATCTTCATAATTTCAACAAGAACACATTCCCGGTGGTGATCAAGATGGAGAGAGGGAGGGAGGAGGAGACAGATTGGGCGCCTGAGAGAATGAACAAATTGATTTCTACTTAAGCTCTTCAATCTTCCAATGCTGGTTCTTGCTGTCATCAAGGGTCCAGTACAGTCCAACAAGTACCCAGCCTTCATTCCCTAAAAGTACATCAAATGCCAATTCAACATTGTTTATCATTCTAATATGCCGGAAGCCACTGGCCAGAACATTGCTCTCCGTCCATAAAATTGACTCATCCAAATGATATGGGTTGAATGGTACCAATCGAACCTGCAACAAAGACGTGTGCCAAATGTAACTAATTTAGCTTTATTTTTATTTTGATAAAAGATTGGATCAATTGCCTATCTATATGTATCAAATGTAAATAACTGGGTACATATATACATATATATATATATATATATAGTACGTACAAGATGGCAAAATCCTAAGCCATGCTTGATAGCTTGGCCTGTAGCTTTGTTCACCAGCGCAAAAGCTCGTTTTTTGTCCGCATCTTTAGCATGTCTAGCATATGTCGTTTCTTTGATCCAATGCTGCATTTAAACAATGATTACATGCAAGTGGACAATTAATGAAGTATCACCAAATAAGAAATATAATAAAGACTATAACAAACATGCCCTTAATTAGTGAGCTCCTCGTATGGAAACAAGCACATAATATTAATTGTTTCAACTAATATGTAATTACTATATATATATATATGCATATATACTTCTGCACACGTAACTAATTACTATATATCATGAGCCCTAATATGTAATTTAATGATTACCTGTTTTTTGTCTCCAAGATTGGATGGAGCCAACATGACAGCATCATTGCAAATTGTCAAATTATAGCCCTTTCTGATACGGCAGGAGATGGTGACAGTGGGCTTAGATAGGTACATGCTGATGCTGGTATAGGGATAATTCTGAACAGGTAATTCCTGCCGCACGATTTTCCAGCTCTGGTCTCTATTGCGATCCTCAGATGAGAGGTGCACGACTGCACCGTCATGGAAATGTATCTTCTCGACACTAAAGATGAGAGATATCTCATCCACCCAGCGTATGTGCAGGCTGTCATCGCTCTGCCCCTGGTCAATGTTCTCTGATGTCCACAACGTCGACTCATCGGGGTAATCAGGATCGCAGAGCTTTGGAAGCAACTAATTATACATCCAAAGCAGAGCACACATGCCAGCAACACACACAATAAAAAGGAATTAAGTACATCCGCGTGGTGTACTAGAATTTTAAGCAAAAACGCTAATTAAAATTTAATTTAATATATTTAATATATAAAACAAATGCAAATCATATGAAGAGGCCAAAAATAATACACAAATATGTGGGAGGTTCTCTATAGAATGATGATTTCACAAAATTGCAACCCAGATTTGATTTGATGTTTTAAGCAATAAAAATGAAATTGCATCCGGATGCTATCGATTTCTCCCATCTGAAATCCATACCTAAATTTTGGCTTGCGGATCGGCTAAACGAGCAAAAATATCGACAGCCCTACACCTACACCTAGGGTTCCCTCGATCCCAGCTGAGCTGATTCATTTCTTCTTGCAGCGTATTCCTCCGCTCTCTTCTCATCTCGACCACGGTGGCTGCCCAAACCCGAAACCCCATCGCACCCCTCCCCCACAAGTGACTCTTCTCGACCCCGCAACGCTCCTCACTGCGGCTGAAATTGTTACAATCTACAATAATTGTATAGGAAATATTATTAAAGGCAATTAGTGAGGTAATTAGCAAATTTGGATGTTAGGTGGATAATTGTCTTATAAATATCTACTTCCCATTGTAATCTTGATATATGAAAAAAATGAAATAAAAGATTGGTTAATTATCTCTTTTCTGATTTTACCATTAGCTTACTACTTCTTGTATTCTAGTTATTTCTAAAAACCCCATAATAAACCCATTTCCATCTAAAATTCCAACCAATTTCTCTAAATCATACCCCAATTCTAATTGGGAGTGACAATTGGTATCAGAGCCACCGATTCCGCGCACATCTGAGTCCATTCCACTATTTCGAGCACTTACCGATTACCAGTTCCTTCGCTAAATCATCTGACAAGATTTCTTCTTTGCACCGCCATCATCCTCGTTCCAAGATGCAGCCGACCATATCTCCCATAAGCTCACAACTCCGTTCACCGATTGCCTAGTCGCCTCTTCGTACGGATACGGCGGCTACTCCCCTATTGCCATTCGCCCTTGATTTCCCCTCTTAACTTCCTATCGGGCTGAGCCAGCACCTTCAGTGCATGCCGTGCCTCGTTCACGATAGCGCCGAGGTGAAGTAACTCGAAGGATTTCTTGTGTCGAGGAGATCGAAGCTGAAGCCACTTCATTGCATCTGATCGAAGAAGTCGCACACATAAAAGGAAAAAAAAATCAAAAAAGACGGGCGTGCAAAGAGGAAGAAGGACGAGACAAATTGTGAAGATCGATTCTTGTTAGGCTGAACTAACTCTTTAAAATTGGATCATATTAACGACTGGGTTTGGTTGTCTGCCATTTATTTTGGGCTCTAAAGAATTTAATTATGCACAAGAAGAGGATGAGCAGGCTGGCACATCCTTGATTTTCCATAATAGTGAGGATTTCTTAACGTTTTTAGAAAAAAAAATGTATGGAGAAAAGGCTTTGCAAGATTTGGTAAAAGGAATATTATCTTGAGGATAATATGAACTCAAATGCAATTAAAGATCGACATGATGTAAAAGATGCATGGTTTTGTGGAATTTTGGTGATTTATACACTTGTGAAGATACGGACATTTATCACGTGTGTAATGATTCGTGCAAACAACTAATAATAATTGATGAATATCGAGCCATTTCTGGAGTGAGTTGTCGGATATATTGCTTAACATCAAGAGAAATCGAGGCGGTACAAGCATTTCTTCATAAGAAATGGTTTCAACAAATTAGAGAGTCTTTGGATAAATTGATTGTGATATATGATCCCAAGAAAAATATGAATTTAAAAGACAAACCAATTGAGGAACTTAGAGTCGACACACATGCCAATTGTAAATTAGAGAATGAAAATCAAGATCCTATTAATCAAGACAACCAAGATCCGATTAGCAATGATTACACATTTGAGCAAGAGATTCAAGACTCAACTCACCAAAACAATCAAGACTCAATTGACAAAAATTTCACACTCGAGCAAGAAGACCAAGACTCAACTCACCTAGACGATCAAAACTCTACTCACCATGATGATCAAGACTCGCTCAATATCTTGCCATACTCAATCCAATATGAGGCTTCAATAATAAATTCCCTACAAGAAACTTCATACAAAAACCCATTTCAATTAGTGTCATTCCTCAAGCCTACACTCCTCTATGGTAGTATAAGAAAATCAATTCATATGACGACATCTTTCCTTCGAGACGGGATAAATATTTTTGGGCCACATTCTTCTTTGGCCAAGAAGACCGCCTCCAAAATCAAATTTATTGATTGTTCATTTTCTTTGGGCAAGGAGACCACCTCCAAAGTCTAATATTTTCATTGTTCATCTTCTTTTTTTCTTAGGCTAGGAGACCACCTCCAAAACCTAATATTTTATTATTATTTTTTTCATAACCCTTGAGGACAAGGATTGTTTGAAGGGGAAGATAATGTTACAATCTAGAATAATTGTATAGGAGATATTATTAAAAGCAATTAGTGGGTAATTAACAAATTTAGATGTTAAGTGAGATAATTGTCTTATAAATACCTACTCCCCATTATAATCTTGGTATATGAAAAAATGAAATAAAAGATTGGTTAATTATCTCTTTTCTGATTTTACCATTAGCTTACTACTTCTTGTATCCTAGTTATTTCTAAAAACCCCATAATAAACCTATTTCCATCTAAAATTCCAACCAATTTCTTCAAATCATACCCCAATTCCAATTGGGAGTGTGACATAAATCTACGACCTTCTAATCGGTTTATGGTTCTTAATTTGTCCATCAATAACTTAATTAGTTATTTAGTTCCGTGCTGATAGCAACCCATCTTCTTCATTTTAATTTCATGAATTTATTTTTTGTACTTTGAATCACGAAATACAAGATCATAGAGATTCGCTTTCTCTAGGAGAAGTATGTGTAACATTATTTTATTCTTAATGATATTAATCATTTCTACACATTTATCATGAACTTTTTCTTTTCTTTTTTTTTAAAAAAAAAAAAATTGCAAGCCAAAGTTGGCTTTGGTGCTGGCAGTTTTGTCATCAGTGGGGAGAGTCACTCATAATAAGAATGCTCTTAAGGTACGTTTACTGTTTTATTTGGTACTTCTGCTATTTTTTCTAACATCTCTTTTACTAATTTGTGTTGGGAGTAGTAAACTCCAAGTCTCGATCCCGAAGTATCAAGAGCTCGAGAACCCGACCACTTCGAGGAACCCCGTGCTGAAACTGAAGAGGCAGCAACAGCTAGGGATGTGCAAATGGATCGGTTTAATTGGTTTTGAACCGAACCGTTAAATTTTGGACTATTTGGTTCGGTTTTTCAGTTTAAAAATTTTGGCTCGGTTGAAAATTTTAGCTAATTCGGTTTATATTCTTTGGTTCAGTTTTGATTTTTCTAAATCTGATAAACCGAATAAATTGAATAGTCCAAAATTTATCAAACAATTTTATTTTACTTGATCTAAATAAGGATTACATCAAAAATAATCCGAATATATTTATTTTCTATAGGTTTTATTTAGTTATTTATTTTATTTTTTAAACTATTTATTTCTTCTATCAATTTTTATAATTTTTGATATTTTTATTCATCTTTAAATAATATAATTTCGGTATAACTGAATAAACCAAATAAAATTTCGATTTATTCGATTGATATTTTTAAAAGTTTGGTTCGATTCATAATTTGACAAACCCAAAAAAATTTCGGATGCATATAATTATTTCGGTTTGAACCAAACCAACCTTTTGCACACCCCTAGCGACAACAACAGATACGAGCATAATCCAAAGACAAAGCTCTTGATGGACTAATGCTTAACAGCTCGGGAACATTAGGGAGTTCGGGATGAACACTTGCCCCGATGATGATAGAAGCAAGTCTGACATTCGTCACATGTGTCAAAGAGAGCTCAGAGAGAGCAAAAGTTGACTGAAGTGTGATCGGCAATTAATGCCGTGTATTTAGGATAGGATAAGCCTAGGATGTAAATTTGTATAGGTTTGCAGGTGCAATTAATGCATTGATCACTATAAATATATGAGTAGAGTAGAGAAAAATGAGAGAGAAAACACTTTGTAAACATAGTTGAGTTATAAAGAAAATAAATTTCAGAGTACTCTCTTTCTTCTCTCAGATCTATTAACTTGTTTTATTTTCATTTTAATTTAGTTCTTCGTCTGTTCTTGAGTTGTAGTAAAACATATGACTAGATCTCGGGATAGTATTTCGAGTTCAAAAAATTCAAAATATATTTTGGGATAATCCATTTCGGGATATATAGTTCAAAAGAAACAAATAATTAAAAACAACAATTTGGTACTTCTATTGTCTATGCTTCCTTTTTCTTTGTAGTTAATTTTCTAATTGAAGAGGGGTCTGCTCATTTCTATCATTTGATATAATAAGCACTCTTAAACATTTAGGTGGCATTTTTTTTAAATCCATGGTGATTTGATATCTGAGGAGAGATGATGTGTTTATGGTAGAATTGGTTGTGTCATGATGCTCATTTATGTTTTTTAAAAGTTCTATAATTCTTAGCTGTTACTCTTTTCCTTGCAAGAGCCATGATATGCAAATAACTATCTGTTTCCAACTAATGACTCATGGCATGCTAAAATATTAGATTGGTTCTGGTTGTTTTTTTTTTTAGTTTTTGTTTGATGCAAACTTAGCTGAATATTTTTTTCTGTCAATTAAGGAATGGTCCATTAAATCAGCACAATTGCAAATCACTGATGTAATAATTAATTAATATCCCTGTGGGTATTTTAGTTTAGTAGATCACTGGGGATGTACAATCGTGGTGCAAATGTTGTTGACTAGTATCTTCCCATAATATGTACTTTGTAATTTGTTCCACTGTGAGTACAGCATAGAGTGCTAAGGGTGGAGTGTTTGTACCTGAGAATGAGATGTTGCTTTATTCAATAAGCCTTGACAGCTGCTGTCAAGATTTCAAAAAGAAAAAAACACTGATGTAATAATTAAATAATGATTAAACCTAGCATTGGTTAATTTAGATAACTGATCATATAATGTAACTTGCAGGGGAGAGAGAGCAAAGGACCACAAATTCTAGTAGATTACTATTTGTATTCTGACCTTCGTATGGTGGGTATAATAAGGAATGGATATTTTAACTGTGCTTAACAATGTAAGTATATTACACTCATGTTTGTTCGTAACTGTTGAGAAATAAGGAATTTGCCTCAGTAAATCATCATTGACAATTTTAGATAGAAAATTTAGCTAGCATCAAAATATAGCTGTTAGGCTAAAATTAGTACCTAGCTTAATTCCCTCAATTAGGCAATATACTGAATCCAGTATTTTAGGCAACCCATCAACGACTACAAGCCAATTAGTGACTATATAGTCATGTAATATCTCTGTATCAAGATCATTAGTGAAAATAACATTCTCATTCTTTTCAATTCATCATCTTTCTCTTATCACAAAAATTAACATGATATCAGAGCAAGATTCAAACCTGTGAATCAAGCTACATCAATAGAAAGAGGGTATAGAGCCGAGAAAAAGAGCCAAAAACCCAAACTGGTACACAATACCAGTACCAACAAATCAACTAGAAACCATGTCTCTAATCGATAACTCCAAAATCACAACCATAATGCTCAGTGGCAACAAAGACTACATTCCATGGTCAAGATCCATCCACATAGGTCTCAGCGGCAGAGGAAAATTAGGGTTTATTGATGGAACCTTTCAAAAGCCAAAAGCAACAAAACCAGCCGAGCCAAATGAGGAAGAAACAAAGAAAATTGCAGAATGGCAGACAACAGACCACATGGTGATGTCAATGCTCATCAACACCATGGATCCTCAAATCGCACGCTTATGCATGCTTCTGAACTCATCCAAAGCCGTATGGGACAAGGTAAAAAAACTATACGGCCAACAACAAAACTTTGCTCATATTTTTAATCTAAAACAGGAACTGTCAAAAATCAAACAAGGGAGCAAAACCAGTTCACAGTATGGAACTGAAATTCTGACAAGATGGGAGGAACTCCAACTATACCTCCCACCTACAACCGATCCAGAAGAAATTCAAAGAAGGGCGGAGCAAGACCTCATTTACACGTACCTGGGAGGCCTTGACTCAAGCTATGAGGCCATTAAATCCCAAATTCTGTGCTCAACCGAACTACCATCAATCGACTCAGTAATGACAACCATACAAAGGGAAGAGACACGGCGTGCCAATATGAACATCCGGACCGACTCGACACTTGCCGAGACCAAAGCCTACGCGCCCGTATGAACCTTAATATCAGAGAAGGGGCAAAGGCGGGGAGCACCCAACAACACGACAAGTGCGACCACCGCAAGAAACAAGGCCACACTCGCGACGGCTGCTGGCACCTCCACCCCCACCTGAGACCCAACCGAGACAGAGGTAACAATGGTGGCGGCGGGCGAAAATGGGAGAAAGAAAAGCGATTCGGCGGATTGAGCCAGGCGTCTGATATAAACGAAGGGGGCAGTACGCTTGAATCGAATCCGATTAATAAAATAAAACCGATCCAATGGCGACAGACAAGACAACTAACCCAGTTGCTCAGTCAACTCAATCAGCTGCTGCAACAACAGAATCCAGGTTTCTTCTTATACAAATCTAATTTTTCATGTTACTCCTTGTATGATCCAAAATCTGTAAATTTGTGCCAAAATACGAACAATTAGATTATTGATTCGGGTGCTACCGATCATATGACATGTGATCAAACCAAATTACAAAATTTTAAAATGGTTATAGACCCTCAACATGTAGTTGTTGCCAATGGACATAGAGCCCAAATTTACGGTATGGGTACTACAAAATTTTTTGCAAAAGATGTAAAAAATATTTTGTGTCTACCTGACTTTAATTCAAATCTATTATCTGTTGGTAAAATAACTCAAGATTTAAACTGCAATGTAATATTTTCACCAAATAAAGTGATATTTCAGGACCGAGTATCAGGAAAGATGATTGGTGAGGGAATTTTTAAAAATGGCTTATACTACCTTGAAGAAAATATAAATAAGTGTTTTGTTTCATTAAGTTCAATAAATCGTGACAAGTTGCTGCATTGGAGGTTTGGTCATCCGTCTGATCAAGTTTTAAATAAACTATTTTGTCATAATTTAGATTCAAGTAATTGTGATGTGTGTAAATTTTCAAAACAGACTAGGCTACCTTTTTCTTTATCTACTAGTGTATCAAATAAATGTTTTGATTTAATCCACTCTGATGTTTGGGGGTCAGCCCCAGTTGACTCTTATAATAATTTTAAGTATTTTGTTACATTTATTGATGACTATTCTCGTACTACCTGGGTTTTTCTTTTGAAAACAAAAAATGAAGTATTTTCTCGTTTTCAAGAACTCTCTAACTTTATTGAAAATCACTATAATACCAAAGTTAAGATTTTTAGATCCGATAATGGGAATGAGAATATGTAAACAAAAATTTTGAGAATTTTTCAAACAAAAAGGTATTTTACACCAAACCACGTGTATTAACACACCTGAACAAAATGGAATTTCAGAAAGAAAAAATTGATATCTTCTTGAAGTCACTAGGTCATTGCTTTTCCAAAATAATATTCCCAAAATCTATTGGTCAGATGCCGTGTTAACAGCAACTTACCTTATAAATAGATTGCCAAGCCCTAGGTTGAAAAATATGAGTCCTTTAGAGATTTTAAAAGGTAGGAAAATAGATCTTGATCATATTCGAGTGTTTGGGTGTACATGCTTTGTACATATCAAGAGGCAGGACAAATTAGATACAAATTCTGTTAAAACAATATTTTTAGGGTATTCTTCTGGAAAAAAGGGGTACAAATATTATGATCCAAAAAATCATAAACTTTATATCTCAAGAGATGTGTCGTTTGTGGAAAATGAACCATATTTTAAAAAAGGAGAAAACCATCTTGATACACAGGGTCAACCAATTATATTATTTCCAAATAGCTTTATTTTTCCTGAAGAAACATATCAAGAACAGGTTGCACATGACGAAGCAGAACCCCTCCATGAGTCGGGAGCAAGTTCTTCAGGGGGAGAAAATGAATCGAATGAAGAACCTGCTCAAGAAGCAATTACCGTGCGGAGATCAAGACGAGAAACTCAGCCTCCTATCAGGTTAAGGGATTATGTATCCCATCAGATGATGTATCCAATTCAAGATTTTCTTTCTTACAACAATATATCCACGGAATACCAAGCTTATTTAAGTCAAATAAATAAACAAACTGAACCGACCAAGTTTGATGAAGCTAATAATGACCCAACTTGGTGTAAGGCTATGAAAAAGGAACTTCAGGCTTTAGAAAAAAATGACACATGGGACATTGTTAGTTTACCAATAAATAAAAAACCAGTAGGTTGCAAATGGGTATATAAGATAAAATATAATAGTGATGGTACAGTTGAAAGGTACAAAGCAAGGTTAGTAGCCAAAGACTTTACACAAACCTATGGTATTGACTACCAAGAAACCTTTGCACCAGTGGCCAAAATGAACACAGTTAGAATTCTGCTATCAGTAGCCACCAATTTAGGATGGAGCATGTTCCAAATGGATGTAAATAACGCGTTTCTTCAAGGAACTCTAAAAGAAGAAGTCTACATGACTCTTCCTCCAGGTTACAAAAGTACATCAGATCCTTCAACGGTATGTAAGTTAAAGAAAGCAATTTATGGTCTAAAACAGTCACCAAGAGCATGGTATGCTAGGCTAAGTTTCTCTCTTTTAAAAATTAATTTTATCAAAAGCACGGCAGACTCTACTATGTTTGTCAAACATTCACAAAAATCTATTACTATCATCCTGGTTTACGTAGATGACATTATTGTCACTGGAAATGATAATGAGGAAATAAAAAGGGTTAAGGAATATTTAAAAAGGGAATTTGATATCAAAGATCTTGGACAACTTTCATATTTTCTTGGTATAGAAATAGCTCAGTCAAGCAAAGGCTTATTTCTATCTCAAAGAAAATATGTTCTTGACCTGTTAAAAGAGACTGGTAAGGTAGAAGCTAAACCAGCCAGCACCCCGATGGAAACCAATATTAAACTTGGATTAGAAAATGGTGAACCACTAACTGACATAGGATAGTATCAACGGTTGGTTGGCAAATTAATCTATCTTACCGTTACCAGACCTGATATTGCATATGCAGTTAGTGTAGTTAGTCAGTTTATGCATGCTCCACGTACCAGTCACTTGAGTGCAATTGATAGGATACTGAGATATCTTAAAAGCACTCCTGGTCAAGGAATATGGATGAAAAAAAAACAATTCTAATGATGTGGTTAGTTTTTCGGATGCAGATTGGGGGCCGGAAGCTGTGACAGAAAATCAACCACAGGATTTTGCACTTTTGTAGGTGGCAATTTGGTTACATGGAAAAGCAAGAAGCAAAGCGTCGTGGCAAGATCAAGTGCCGAAGCAGAATATCGGGCCATGGCATCCACAGCAAGTGAGCTCACTTGGATCAAACACCTACTTTGCGACATGAAGATAGATCATAGAGGAACTATGAAGATGTTTTGTGACAATCAGGCTGCGCGACACATTGCATCTAATCCTGTATTTCATGAGAGAACAAAGCACATTGAAGTTGACTGTCACTTTATCAGAGAAAAAGTACAGTCAGGAGAAATAGAAACACCATTTGTCAGAAGCCAAGAACAGTTAGCTGATATTTTCACAAAAGCTCTTGACAAAGCTAGTCATCAAAAATTATTGAGCAAGTTGGGATCAATCAATTTATTCGAACCCAACTTGAGGGGGAGTGTTGAGAAATAAGGAATTTGCCTCAGAAGATCATCATTGGCAATTTTAGATAGGAAATTTAGCTAGCATCAAAATATAGCTGTTAGGCTAAAATTAGTACCTAGCTTAATTCCCTCAATTAGGCAATATACTGAATCCAGTATTTTAGGCAACCCATCAATGACTACAAGCCAATTAGTGACTATATAGTCATGTAATATCTCTGTATCAAGATCATTATTGAAAATAACATTCTCATTCTTTTCAATTCATCATCTGTCTCTTATCACAAAAATTAACAGTAACTGAATTTGGTTTTACCATTGGGGGTAGTTGATAAAATAGACAAGTACAAAAATATACACTCTAGCTTTCATATATTTTGGCTTTTGCATAGTACTTTCAAGTGATTTAATTTACTAAGGAGGGGCAGCTAAGGTCAAGGAGGGTGCATAGATGGAAAATGACTAGAACACAATAAAATACAATTTGTACCAGAGCACACGTGGATAGCTCAATCGTACCAAAGCTTTTGAATTATTTAGGTATAAACTTTATCAATCTACCAATCTTTCATTCTAATTCTCTTTAGCAATTTGACTACACTAAGACTACACTTTTTTTTAATTTCTGGTTATCTGTAAAGTGAAACCTTCAATTGCAGGTATAAATATATAAATAGAAGTATAGTATTTGGGTCCTGCTAGATTAATCTAAGTATTATTAACAAACCTACTTATCATATATTAGGCATGTGCTTCAAAAAGATTTCACTTCATTGAGCCCTTTGTTGTTGTGCTGTTTTGGCTGCCCTATGCTTGTCATTTGTTGTGATACCTTGGCTGGTACCTGTCTTGAGACTCTTGACTATTTTGTGACATGTTGATTGTTGTTGTGTGGATCAGAGAATTTTAAGCAAACTTGATGTGGTTTCTTGTGTGGATAACTGTTGCTTTCTCATGTTTTGTTATGGACAAGAAAAACTAATATCATTTTTTTTCATTTTGTCAATTAGTTAGGATCCGATACAATCTAGTGTGCGAGACTTTTATGCTTGGATTAGTAAAGACAGTTGAATGTTTGGATGGTCTAAATTTATTTATAATTAGGATCCAGTGCAATCAAGTAGAATTGTTCGCTTCCAGTAAGTCACACTTCCTCTCTAAATTAGAACGAGATAATTATTACTACTATTGTTTGCATCTCAGCATGTGTCAAGACTATGGATGTGTGCTTACTGGATCAGGTAATGCTCTACAAAATTGCTCCCTGTTTAACTTTTTAATTTAAGAGATAAAGTATCAGCTTACGTTTTTTGTTTTTTTTATGAATGAGATTTTATAGGCCTTTAGCGAAGACCGATTTACAGTTAAAGACTTTATAGGTGTCTAGTGCAAAGGCAGCTAAGTATATGCATTGTTATTTGAAACAAAAAGAAAAGGAAAACATCCAAAGTGGTATGTTTAATGCTGCAAGTGATGGTCCATTACAATCAAGTATTGGTTTCTTGCCTCGGTAATTAATGTGCAATAACCCCTTTTCTTGCAGGACCTAAGGATATTTTGTGGCATAGTTTCTTAATGTTGACTGTTCTCAAGGTATACAGATCTCTTCATAATCTGATATACTTGTTCTCAATGTATGTGATTTATATATTTTTTTATGGCCAGAAATTCAATTATTGATTGCCATCTCAGCATGAGCTCTTAGCAAGTCCATAATATGATTTGTATGAAATTAAGACGTACATTTTTTCAAGAGACTGCATGGAAATAAATTTTAGAGTAAGAAATCAATATGAAGACTACTGCATTCTCATGTTTATTATGGAGTAAGGAAACTAATATCAATTTTTTCTTTGTCAGTATAGGATCCTGTTCGATCTACTTCGTGCGTACGATTTCGTCAGTAAGTGCACATATTTGGCTAGATGCATCGGCGTACTGATGATTGTGGTCCTTTTTATACCCACGTTTATAAAGCATATAATTCTAGTAATGTAAAAATGTAGGAGAGTTTTTTAATGGTATTTCATGATCTTTACAACTCATATGTAGACAAGTTCTGCATAGTCTATTTCAAGTCGAGAAAAAGGAGGGTTGCGATTGGAGTGACGAGCCATCAATAAAACATTCAATTTTTATGAAAAATGAGGGTTGCGATTGGAGTGACGAGCCATCAATAAAACATTCAATTTTTATGGAAATGAAACTCAGTGAGACTTTATTAGGGTATAACCCTTTTGACGACACATCATGTCGGAACTCGAATATGGTGATAAGTGAACAAGGATCGGGTCGTTACCGCCTTAGTGACGCGCCATATCGGAATTCAGATATAGTGATAAGTGAGCGGGGGTCAAGTCATCACCGCCATAATGATGCGCTTCATTGTCGCCAGATGTAACGTCAAATGAACAATAATCTTCACACTTACTCGACGAGTGCGAGGGACAAAAAAGTTAGTCAGGGAGAGTATGATTCATTTAGGTAGCTGGAATGTAGGTACTTAACAGATAAACTAAGAGAGTTAATTGATATTGTGATTAGGAGATCTGTGAATATTTATTGCATTCAGGAGACTAAATGGACGGGTTAGAAGACTAAGGAGGTGAGAACACGAGCTTTAAATTATGGTTCATAAGAAAAAAATGAAGCCGAAATGGTGTGGGCATCTTAATTGAAAAGAATCTTAAGAATGAAGTTGTCGTAGTTAGGAGACAAGAAAATATGATCATCTTGGTAAAATTGGTTACTGGAGATTTGGTCTTGAATGTTATTAATGCACGAGTATGTTTTGAGCGATGATGTCAAGAGACAATTCTAAAAAAACTTAGAGGACATGATTAGAGAGTGCATAACAATGATAAACTCTTCATATTAGGAGATTTTAACGATCATATTAGTACAACTAGAAGGGGTTTAGGAGAGTGCATGAATGTTTTGGATATGGCGATCGAAACTAAGGAGGAGAGGAAATCTTGAACTTTGCTATAGCTTATGGTCTCATAGTAGCGAACACCTTCTTTAGAAAGAGAGAATCTCATTTAGTTACTTTCAACAGTGATCAATACTCGAGTCAGAACAATTTTGTCCTTAATAGAAGAGAGAAGAGATCAAACCACGTAGATTGTAAGGTTATACTTGGCGAGTGTGTCGTCCCACAACACAAACTTATGGTGGCTGACTTTTGTTTTGAGATACGCGTCCGACGAGATAGAGGCTCTACAGTCACAAAAACGAAGTAGTGGAAAGAGAACGTTTCTCAAATGTTTAACGATAAAATTATTACAAAAGGGGTGTGGAACATAAGTGAATATACGAATAATATGTGGAAGGGGATGACGATTCACATTCAAAAGATGGCTACAAAGATGTTTGGAGTAAGCAGAGAAAATAAACATGAACCTAAAAATACTTTGTGGTAGAATGAGGATGTACAAAAGTTGATCAACGAGAAAAAGAAATGCTACAAGCGCTTATCACAAAAATGATGAAAACATATAAAAGTACAAAGAAGTCAGAAGAAATACAAAGAAAGTTGTGACTGAGATAAGAGTCCGGACATATGCGAAACTAGATACAAATGATGAAAATGATGTCTACAAGATGACTAAACTCTGAAAAAGAAAGAAATGCAAAGAAAGTTGTGATGAAAATATACAAAAACACAAAGAAGTCAGAAGAAATATAAAGAAACCTATGAGTGAAATAAGAGTCCGGACATATGCGAAATTGTATCGAAAACTATGTACAAATGATATCTACAAGATAACTAAACTCCGAGAAATAAAAATAAGACTTCAACCAAATTAAATGTATCAAGAATGAGACTGATAGACTTTTGGTGAAGGACAACGAGATTAAGAACAAATGAAGAAAATACTTTGACAAATTGTTCAATAAAGAGAGAGAGCATCGCAATCGAGTTAGATGACAAATTTGATGACATCAATAGACGATTTGTTTGGAGAATTCAAGAGTCTGACGTGAATGATGTTTAAAAAGGGATGAAAATAGATAAGGCGTTGAGATTTGATGACATCCCAATTGAAATCTAGAGACTTTTTGAGGACGTAGCAATAGTGTGGCTCACTAAATTATTTAATAATATTTTTTGATCCAACAAGATACTTGACAAGTGGAGAAGTATATTAGTAAAAATCTTCAAGAATAAAAGAGATTTAAAGTTATACTAATCACAGATGAATCAAGCTTATGAATCATAACATGAAGCTTTGAGAGAGTGATTGAGCATCGTTTAAAAGATTGATAACCGTCTTCAAAAATCAGTTTAGTTTCATGCCTGGGATGTCCACAACGGAGGCGATCTTCTTGATACGATAGTTCATGAAGAGATTTGGGATCAAAAGAAGGGCATGCATATGATATTTATCGATCTGGAGAAAGCGTATGATAAAATACCACGAAATATCATATGGTGAACGCTTCAAAAGAAAAAAATTCTAATAAAGTACATTATCCTTATTAAGTATATGTACACGAATGTTGTGACTAGCATAAGAGAATGTGATAATGAGTCATTACTATCGTTATCATCATTATCATTATCATTATCACTATTACCAGGTAAAGAGGCAGAGTAATGAAGTATATAGGGGGTCAATTTGTTACAAGTTATCAAAATCATACACATATACTATAACAATTAGTTATTTTCTTAAAAAAATATATATGGGGGTCAAGCATGTAAATTTTCTTAAAATATATGGGGTCAATTTATCATATCCATAGCAATTTTTATCAAAATATTAAGCAAAATATATTGAGCTGAAGGAATTTTGAGAAATAAATGGGGGTCAATGACCCCCCATTCAACCAATGTAAATTCATCTCTGACTATTATTATCATTGTTTTTTTTAATCTTTGAGATCTATGATCTCTGTGATTTTGAATTGGATTTTATTTTTAGTCTATTCTAATTTATTTGAGATTAAAAACTTTGTTATTGTTATATTTCATGATCTTTGCAAAAGACTTAAAGCTCTCTAGCCGACGGACTAATGTCATATATAGCAAGAGGTGATTGAAAAACTCACACAACGTGACCAGCTTTTGCCAAGCGTCATTGCTTGATCAGTGGCTTCGTTGATCAGTGCAAAGGCGGACTGACCACATGCATCTTTTTTTGTCTTGCCACATCTGTCATCCTTGATCCAGTTCTGGTCTCATGCACAAACGATTCAGTTCCATAATTAATTTAATTTATAACTAGAACAAAGAATTGCAGGCCAATCGATATATATCTCAATCAACATCCTATATCATTTCTTTCAATATCAGAAATCAACAAATCTGTATTCAGTATGTTGAGCTTGTGGTTGTGGTGGCTCTAAGCGTTGTCCCTTTCCCTCTCCTCACATATGACCTGCCCACTGTACCGCGTACAGTATCATAGAGGAGGATAGGTGCTAAACGAAACACGAAATTTCTGTTAAAAGATAAACTTAATAGTAATCGGCTAACAATTATTGGAACGTGGTTACACGGTGTTTATGAAAGACCGATCTCTTTATTTACGAGATAATAGTAATCGGCTAATAATCCAAGTTGAGATGACTAATAATAGAATGTTTAAATTGAATTTGATGAATATTGAGGCAACATAAAAATTGGTTGTGGCATTTAAGATTTGGTCACAAGAATTTTGGAGGACTAAAAAAAATGGCTAGTAAGAAGATAGTTCGGGGATTGCCATCAATTGATTCTCATGATAAGTTTTGTGAAGGGTGTGTGATTGGCAAACACTCAAGAAATAGTTTTCCAAAGATGTCGGAATGTCGAGCAAAGAAACCTCTCGAGTTGGTGCATACCGACATTTGTGGACCGATCAAGCCAAACTCAATTGGTGAAAACCGGTATTTCATAACATTTATTGTTGATTTTTCTCGTAAAACTTGGGTTTATTTCTTGAAAGAAAAATCGGAGGCTTTTGCAATTTTTAAAAAAATTTAAAGTTTTTGTTGAGAAGCAAAGTGGTTTTTATATCAAGGTTTTGAGATCGGATCGAGGCGGTGAATTTATTTCGGCCGCATTTAACTCTTTTTGTGAAGAACATGGTATTCGGTGTCACTTGACGGCGCCATACTCGCCACAACAAAATGGAGTCGCGGAGCGCAAGAATCGGACCATTCTCGATATGGTTCGAAGTATGCTTAAGAGTAAGAACATGCCAAAAGAGTTTTGGGCGGAGGCGGTAGATTGTGCCGTTTATTTGTTAAATCGGTGCAAGACATCAAGTTTGGAGAATATAACACCACAAGAGGCATGGAGTGGTTTTAAGCCTTCGGTATCACATTTGAAAGTATTCGGTAGCGTAGCATATGCGCACATATCGGACCAAAAGCGTGTGAAATTGGATGATAAAAGTTTAAAGTTGATCTTTGTTGGGTATGATGAGAGGTCTAAAGCATATAAACTTTTTGATCCCACTAACAAAAAGATGCATATTAGTCGTGATGTACAGGTAAACGAAGAAGCGATGTTGGATTGGAGCACAATGATGGAGATTTGTCATGAGAAGACAAGAGATGAGATACACACACCGATGAGCATTCCATGCAACAATGATGAAGATATGCCACCAATTACACCATATGAAGCATCTTCATCGGATGATGAGATGAGAACTCCTAAAACAAGAAGCATCCATGACTTGTACGAGGCGACAAGTGAGTTACATTTGGTGTGTCTCTTGGCTCAAGGCGATAACATATCCTTTGAAGAGGCGATTAAAGATGATAAATGGCGAGCCGCCATGGATGATGAGATACGTGCAATCGAGAAGAACGACACTTGGGAGCTCACCTCTCTTCCCGAGAGGTCATAAGGCAATCGGTGTCAAGTGGGTGTATAAGAAGAAGATGAGCCCTCAAGGTGAAGTTGAGAAGTACAAAGCAAGATTAGTGGCGAAGGGCTACAAGCAACAAGCCGGTGTCGACTATGAGGAGGTTTTTGCACCAGTGGCTCGAATGAAGACCATTCGACTTTTAATTGCTCTTGCGGCTCAATCAAAATGGCGTATTTATCAAATGGATATGAAGTCAGCCTTTCTTAATGGTGTGTTGGAAGAAGAAGTATACATTGAGCAGCCTCTCGGGTATTTGAAAGAAGGCAGTGAAGGTAAAGTTTTAAAGTTAAAGAAGGCTTTGTATGGTTTGAAGCAAGCTCCTAGAGCTTGGAATACCGGATTGATCAATACTTTAAATCACACGGTTTTGTGCAATGCCCTTATGAACATGCGTTATATGTGAAGATTGAAAATGGAGATATGTTGATTGTATCTTTGTATGTTGATGACTTAATTTTTATGGGTAGTAGCGGTGCAATGATTGATGAGTTCAAAAGGGCCATGAAGAAAGAGTTTGAAATGACCGATTTGGGACTTATGTCCTATTTTCTTGGTCTTGAGATAAAGCAAGAAGATGAAGGAATTTTTGTTTCTCAAGAGGGTTATGCAAAAGAAATTTTGAAAAGATTCAAGATGGAGGATTGCAAGCGGTTAGCACACCTTAGGTTGATTGTGGTGTGAAGTTATCTCGGCATGACAAAGGGAAGGTAGTTGATGTGACTTTATACAAAAGTCTAGTTGGTAGCTTGAGGTATTTGACATGCACTAGACCGGATATTTTATATGCGGTCGGCTTAGTAAGCCGGTATATGGAGGAGCCGAGATCGACGCATTGGAAGACTATCAAACGAATTCTTCGTTACATCCGAGGTACTCTATCACTTGGTTTGTTTTATGGTTATTCCATTAATAAGTTTGCAATTTTTGGCTATTCGGATAGTGATTGGGGCGGAGATACCGATGATAGAAAGAGCACCTCCGGCTTTGCATTTTACATGGGAGATACAGCATTCACTTGGCTATCAAAGAAGCAACCGATTGTGACACTTTCGACATGTGAGGCGGAATATGTTGCGGCGGCGACATGCGTGTGCCATGCAATTTGGCTAAGAAGATTACTCAAGGAGATCAATCTCACTCAAGATGTGGCTACACCAATCTATTTGGATAGCAAGTCGGCAATCGAGTTGGCGAAAAATCCAGTCCATCATGAAAGAAGCAAACATATCGATGTGAAATTTCATTTTATGCGAGAGGAAGTGAAGAAGAAGAATGTCGAGTTGATACATGTGACTAGTGAAGACCAAGTGGCGGATATTTTCACAAAACCATTGCCTACCATGAAGTTTGAAAAATTCAAGAAGCTTCTAGGCATGAAGGATGAAAAAAAATTAAGTTTAAGAGGGAGTGTTAAAAGATAATCTTAATTTTAGTATTAAAGTTAAATAAATTAGAAAATAAAGGGAGACTCTTTGGCTTCAGCACTTTGGCAGAATTTTAAGGCTGATTAATGATAGTATTTGAAAGGGCAAATGGACATGGAATTTAGTGTATGACCTATGGATGGAAAGCTATTGAAGTCTAGTTTCCAATGGTTCACATTTCAAGTCGTTTGGAGTTCCCTACAGAAAGTTATGGTGATTTTAGTGGACAGAGATCAGCTGAAAGGGTGCTGTTTAGAATTCTATTTTTATTATATATTTTTATTACGAATTTCTAGAGTCTTCTTAGATGTTTAGTCTATATAAAGAGTTGTATTCTGTTGTTTTGTAAGCAAGAAAGTTATAAGAGTCAATAGAAAGTATTTGCTTATTTTTATCCACCTTTCTCTTATCTTTTCTCATTTATCTACCAACCTCTAATTCTATCAATTTCATGTATTTTATACTGAAATACTTTTAATGAAATTGAAAATACCGTTTCGTTAACTATTTGATTTTTTGCATAAAATAGAAAACAATTTCGTTTAATAAACAAAATAGAAATTCATTTCGTTACCACGAAATAAAATGAAACACGATCAAAACGAGATTCGTTGCTCGATGTAGGGGAACTCTAATAGAGGAACGAGATCTATTCTTGCGCGGCAAGTACAAACCGTGCGCAAAGACAACACGTGGGCCGTTCGATCACTTCGAGATTCGTGCTAACTCCAATATCGAAGTACTAGCACGAATCTCAAAGTTAACGAACGATTCACGAACTTGCATGTATGCACGATGCCACGCAGCGATCGGATCCCTAATAGATGCCCGGCTCAAAGTCAAAGGGGAGGTTTCTATTCTTCCCCCATTTCCTCTCCGGATCATATGTGGCCTCTACCTCTGTCCCTTTTTGTGGTCTCTTGAGGAGAGAAAAAGAGAGGACATTTTTTTCTCGTTTAGTATTGCCCATGTAAATGAATTAATGCAATTGCAAAAAATTTCTTTTACTAAAAAAACTTTTTATGCAGTTCAGATAACTATTTTAGAAGATGTGAAGATTCATCTTTTGAACATAGATCCCCGTTTAGATTCTATGCATCTCGAAATACACACAAATCATACATACTATAATGTAATTTTCAATGCTAGTGCACTTCTGAGATGAAACTAACTAGAGGTGGCAATCGGCAAGTTGAGTCGGGTTTGAATTTGGATGAGTCGGATTGGGTTAATTTAACTTTTTAGAAGAAATCGGATTAGATTAAGATCAACTCAATTTATATGTCGACATATTTTAAATTGATTTTGATTGAACTGCATGTCATTAGATCTTGGGTTAGATCGAGTCAAATTAGGTTCAAATTGTATTAGATTAGTTTGACTTTTTAAAAAATCAAATTAGATCGGATTCAAGTCCGAATGGATAGGATAATTTTTTTGAGTCAAATTAGATTTTGCCACATCTAAAACTAACACTCCATTTTATTTCAGGTTAAACAACTATTGGCCAATATCTCGACATTCTAAATTAATTATCAGAATTACTGCATATGGATTTGTGGGAACATTATTCAGACCCTGCCTGACAGAAATGATCACCTGACTAGATCAGAACGACGTCGATCAGGTTATTGTCAATAAACATTAATTGTATTTCAAATTTTATGTAATTTAAATGTCATTTGATATTATCAAAGATCATTAAAATTATATTATAATTTTAAAGGTTTAAATTTAATGGTCACACAATTTTCATGAGTTTTAAATTTACTTTATACAAAGATTGTACACAACGGATATATAAATTCTCACACAAATTTAGCTGGAAGCTATTAAATTGTTTCTTTCAAAATAGGGCTCCCGTAAAGAGTCGGAGACCCATCGCCATCTATGCTAAGCCTTTGCCTATGGTTTCTACTAGAAGAAAGAATATTTGCATGTGCTTTCATGTTTTTATCCCTTACCTCTGTTTAATTATCAGAACGGGTACCTTACCTTTGTGAGATTCTACTAGCCATGGCAGAATCGGATGATAACTCTCCAATCACCACCAGAGAAGTGCTTTCTGTAAGTCCATTTATCTACTCCGTTGGCAATTGTTGGCGATTGTTACTTCATCTAGCTAGATAGCTAGTTAGTTCTATCTGTTATGTTAAACGAACGATATCTTCCTTGGTACATACATTAATAAATTTCATTAATTTTCAGCTGAAGGACCTGGGGATAAACGAGCAGTTTATAACATCCAACCATATCACAATGGAGTCAGACAAATACATATGCATCAGAAAGACATCCCCAGACAGTGTTGTCATAATTGACATGGCCGAGCCTATGCAACCACCCTTAAGGCTTCGCATCACGGCTGATGCCGCACTCATGAACCCTCACAATCCTATTCTTGCTTTTAAAGTTAAAGGTTAATTTTATTTACTGTTTCTTTCGGCTATATATCATTCTAACCTATATATATTATTATCTTTTTGTTTTTTTTAACCATGGATTAATCGGGCTGCCTAACCATATAGGAAAACTAGCGAAATGAGAAATTTGAATTTCGTAATTAGAAGAGAAACAATAAGGAAGAAGCAAAATAGGGATTAATTGAGACTGTTGAGTTTTGAGAATAGTTGAGATGATGAATTTTTTTTTATTATTATTAACTTTGTCTAATCTTTACAAGTAGTGTACAGAAACTTGTATATTCTTTGTTTCCACCTCAAATTAGGGTGTAAATGTCGAGCATCCCTAAGTGGTTAGTATTTCTTTTGAACGATTTTGGATCCAATCTATTGGTAAAAACATCTGTTAATTGATCTTCATTTTTCACCAATTGTGTTTCGATTTCTTTTAATTGAATTTTTTTCTCAAACAAAATGACAATCGACTTCAATGTACTTTGTTTGTTCGTGAAATTCATCCCTCTTCACTCTTTTCTGATACTTGTAATTTCTTGGTGTTTTTTCTCACTGAGCATTTCCTATTTATTTGTCCCCAGGACTATACTGTGTTACTAAAACCGGCCGAGAAAATTTTTCTTTTTACTTAAGCTAACTATTACTTACTTACATCAGCAACTTTTATTTACTACATCTCATATGGACACCTTGGGTTAGGTAATAATTAAGGGTGTGTAAGGGTTGAATGCATTCCCATCAACATCAGAAGCAGCTTAGGACTAAGCGACTCCAGTGGGAAATGCATCGAACACTTTGATTCCTAACGAATATACATAGCACTTACATAAGCCTAGATCCATTGGACACAGACTTAGGAACAACACAAAGTTTATTTCGAACTACTTGTTCCTTTAAACTACTTGTTCCTTTCAAATTATCTCGAGGTGTGGTTTTGAACTTTTGAACTCGACAATACAATCTCAAGGTCCGATCACTAGTTTAACTACAACTCACAAGAACAAACAACGAACTGAATTAAATGAGAATAAAACAATTAACTAGATCTAGAGAGAAAAAAATTACTCTGAAAAATATTTTCTTTATAAACTATGTTTATAAGTGTTTTATCTCTCTCTTCTACATAACTCTACTCTATTTATAGTGTTCGGTGTCATTAATACACCTACAAATCTATATATCAATCTACATCCTAGTTATCTAGCTATACAACGACACTAATTGCCTAGTCACGCTTTTGTCAACTTTACTGATGCTTCCATCATTTGTCTCTGACACATGTCAGAAGTGTCATGTTCATCATTCGGGGCAAGGGTTTCTTCCGAGCTCCCTGATGTTCTCGAGATGTTAGGCTCTAGTCCATCTCGAGCTTTGCCTTTGGCTTCTGCTCGTGTCTGTTGTTGTTATTGTTCTGCTGCCTCTTCGATTTCGGCATGAGATTTCTCGAGGTGGTCGGGTTCTCGAGCTCTTAGTCCTTCGGGATCGGGACTTGAAGTTTACTACTCCCAACATCCTCCCTTAAACTCAAGTCTCGCTCCTTCATCATCCCGAGCATCTGCTTACAATTCTTAAAAAATGGCTTCGGCAAAGCCTTTATAAAAATGTCTGTAGCTTATTCATTACTCTGCACATGAACAACTCGAATTTTCCCATCCTTGATATGTTCCCGGATTGAGTGGAATCTCACGTCGATGTGTTTGCTCCTCTCATGATGTACCGGGATTCTTGGCTAACTCAATAGCCGACTTGTTATCAACTCGAATCTTGGTCGATTCAAATTGTGGGCATTTCAGCTCCTGCGGCAGCTTTTTCGAGCCAGATTGCATGGCTCACACCGAGTGATGCTGCGATATACTCGACTTCATAGGTCGATAATGTGATGATAGGCTACTTCTTCGACAACCATGTGAAGGCAGTGTCTCCCATGAAGAATGCATATCTCGTGGTGCTCTTACGATCATCAATGTCGCCGCACCAGTCACTATCCACATAACCTGTAAGTTCAAAAATATTCAAAAATGTTAGTCTTTCGGTAGAACAACCCGATGTCCTCTATCCCCTTAACATATCTGAGAATCCTCTTCACAACTTTCAAGTGTGAGTGTCTCAAATCCTCCATGAATCGGCTTACGAACCCTACGACATATGACCGAGTTAGCCGGAACAGTATCCTTCAGAGAAGCCTCTAAGGTAGAGGTTAAAGAAAAGGATCTGTAAAGTTTCTCCAGAAAAATGGAAAACTCGAGATGGTTGAAAATGTCTACTATATTCCGGAGATAAAGAGCAACATTCGAGTATAATCCAACTGATGGAAAAAAGGGTTCGAAATCTTCATTAAGAAAAGAACTCTAATTTTGAAGGATAGTTGAGGAAGAGCTATCGCTGAATCGAAATGGGGGAAAAATAGAATGTTTAAGATGAACTTATAAAGGATCGAGGAGAAATATCTTAAGATCAATAAGGAAGACAAAGCTTGGTTATGGTACATGAGATTCAGACATCTGGGGTACAATGGCCTCAGAGACTTAGTGAAGAAATAGTCAGTGCAAGGACTACCGAATCTCAAATTCGAGAATAAGTTATGCGAAGAGTGCGTGATAGAGAATCAGACGAGGAGGCAATTCAAAAAGTCTAAGTATTCAGCAACACCTCTTGAGTTGATCCATACCGACATCTGTGGATCGATCACTCAAGACTCATTCAGTGGGAATGAATACTTCATCACTTTCATCGACGACTAGAGAAAGTGTTGGGTGTACTTCCTCGAGAAGAAATCTGAGGCATTCGAGACCTTCAAGAAGTTCAAGGTCATGGTTGAGAAAACAACGGGAAAGAACATTCGGTCTCTGAGATCGAACAAAGAGGCGATGAGTACTTATCTAATGAATTCAAGTCATACTGTGAGAATCATGGGATCCGTAGGTTTTTGACAGCACCTTACACACCATAGTAAAATGGTGTCGCTGAGAGAAAGAACAGGATAATCATCGATATGGTGAGATCGATGATCAAAACCAAGGAAATGCCGAAGGAATTTTAGGCCAAAACTATGCGATGTGCAGTGTACATACAGAACCGATGCTCATATGTATTTCTCAATAATAAAACCCCCAAGAACTCTAAATAGGTCACAAGCCAAATGTTGCACATCTCAAGGCATTTGGGAGCATAGCATATAAGAAAATCTCAGACCTGAAGAGAACTAAGCTCGAAGACAAAAGCAAAAAGTATATCTTCGTTGGATACAGTGAGAAATCCAAAACATACAAACTCTATGATTCGATCGAGAAAAAACTCATGATCAGTAGAGATGTCGAGCTGAATGAGAAATCTCGCTGAGACTAGAAGAACCAGTAAGAAGAGCTGATAACTAAGGAAGTCGAGATGAGACTCCTAGTTCGAGATGATGGAGCTTTGAGTTCGAGAAACTCTGAAGAAGACTCCAGTTCGGGAAGCTCAGAAAAATCTAAAGCTGAACCGAGAAACCCAAGGTTTTGAGATCTCTATGAGACAACCAATGATGTGCACCTGGTATGTCTGCTAGTCGATTTCGAGATAATCTCATACAAGGAAGCAGTTCGAGATCCAAAATGAAAAGCTGCGATGGACGAAGAGATGAAGACAATCTGAAGTAGGTGTACAAGAAGAAAATGACTTCACAAGGTATAATCGAGAGGCACAAGGCGAGACTCATGGTCAAAGGATATCGACAGAAGGCCAGGATCGACTACGATGAGGTGTTTGCCCTAGTAGCTTGAATGGAGACAATTCGGTTACTAATCTCGCAGGTTGCACAAAATGAATGGCTGGTACATCAAATGGATGTAAAGTCGGCATTCCTGAATGGTGTGTTTGAAGAGGAGGTGTATGTCAAACAACCCTCGGATACATGAAGCTTGGGAAATAGTACAAGGTGTTAAGACTGAAGAAAGTATTGTACGGGTTAAAACAAGCTCCGAGAGCATGGAACACTCAAATTGACAGCTATTTCAAGGAAAATGGCTTCAAATAGTGTCCTTTCGAAGCGACCATCTACGTAAAGGCACGCGAGGATGAACTCTTTATCGTCGCACTATATGTGGATGATCTGATCTTCAAGGGTAACAGCCAAAAACTTATTGATGAGTTCAAGCGAGTGATGAAACTCGAGTTCGAGATGACAGACCTCGGGATGATGATGTACTTTCTCGATCTCGAGATCAAATAGGAGAAGTTAGAAATATTTGTATCTCAAGGAGCATATGCCCGGAAAATTCTCCATAAGTTTAGTATGCATGATTGCAATCCGATAGCGACATCGATGGAACTCGGTGCCAAGCTCTCAAAACTCGAAAGAGGAGAAGCTATGGATTCAAACACCTACCGGAGTATAATTGGAAGTCTAAGGTACCTTACTTGCACAAGGCCCGAGGTTGACGAAGTTTGTGCCATCAACAATACTTTATTGTCTTTAATTACCTTGGCATAGTTGGCTTTGTCTTATACTTTCTTTTTCTGCCCAGCAATCCTAAGCAATATGTCGGTGTTTCCCGTAATTATAGCATTCTACATCGGGTCTTATTCTACTATTGCCATTTTGGCTCCCTCGTCCTAGTGATTTGAGCTCGATTGGCCCGACTGTTTGCTGATTCTCCTTGGCCACGTTGTTCACGACTTCTACGACCTCGTGCCTACTGTGCCTTTTGTATATACAACGCTTTCTCTTCGAGAACCACCTTAGCTTGAAGGGCCTCATCGAGAATTTCTTTCTTCTTGAGCTTCTTTCTCTGCTCATGTGCTAGGAGAGAGCTGGTGAATTCATCAACGGATAACTCGGCTAGGTTTTTCGACTCCTCTATCGCACATACTATATTTTCAAACGTGTCGGTTAGTGACCTTAAGATCTTTTCCATCACCCTCTGCTCCGAGAGGTTTTCTTTATTTTTTTTCAGTTGGTTCGACATTGTTTGCACTTTGGTGATATAGTCTGAAAACACCCTATGTGTTGTTCATTCTTAGCAACTCAAACTCTCCTCGTAGAGTTTGGAGTCTAATCTATTTTATCCGGTCGAGGTTCTTTGTATGTTGTGAGTAATATTCCCCACGCTTCCTTTGCTGAGGTTGCTCCGGCAATCTTCTCGAACCCGGCTTCGTCTACTCCTTGATATATGATGTAGAGTGTCATCTTGTCCGCTACTTTTTTCTCCTTGAGTGCCTTCGTCGTGGCTTCGTCCTTGTGCATTAATCTCATTCTCTATTTTTTTTTGTAATAAATCTCATTTTTTGAAATGTTACATTTCTTAAAATATAATTTTTATATTGATTAGATCATAACATTTATAAATTTTTCATGATGAATATCCTAAGAAAATGATCTTAATTGACATGTAATCTAACTTGCCTTGTTTGTTATTATTGTGTACATAATTTGTACATTCAAACACTCTTAAATGATTAATATTGAGTTTTCTTAATAAATGATATCTAATGGATTCTTATAATCTAGATTAGCACTTGACAATTTATTTGTTAAATATGCGATAATAAGAATCCGACCAATAAAATTTTAGAATATTATTTTAAAATAAAAGTACTCATGTTATTTTAAGAAGATATTGGTTTTTTCTTTCGGTAACTCTATTTTGTTGGGGTGTATAAACACATGTTGTTTGATGTAAATTTTTTTTTATTTGAAGAAATTAGAAAAAAAAATGATTAGCAAATTTCGTTCCATTGTCACTTCTAAATTTTTTTATTTTTGCATCAAATTGATTTTCTATGAAATTATAGAATTCTTAAAGTTGAGAAAAAAACTTCACTTTTATTTTTCATTAAATACAAGTGATTTTTAAAAAATCATATATAAATATAATAAAATATTTATAACCATTAAATAATTTTATCAAAGTAGGACATCAAACATCCGAATGTATCAATTCAAAATATTTTTTGTTTTTATAATTGAATGAACCAAATGATAACCTTTTATGTTTTTAACTTACATACTTTGCAATTACTATAATCTAGATTTAAAATCAAAGAGATATTTCAAAATTTTATCGGAGGATGTTCAATTTTTGTATGCCAAAGAATGTTTAGTTCTTTCTTTTTTGTATTGAAATTGTATTTTTCTTCATTTAAAAATAGTTTTTTTATGGAACCTTCACTAATAACCTTTTTTTGTTATCTATTCATGGAAAATTATATTTTTTATTGAAAAGATAACTTCATAATTTAGCTTATATATAATTTTATGAAGGAACAACAAAATAGATGAACAATTTTGTACATACAAAACATTTGATATTTCTTTGGAGAAGAGATTAATTGAATTATTATCAAAAATTTTCATTTTTTTCCATTTGAAACGTTAAAAAATTGACTGGTCTCACATTTTTTAAGATTATATAATAATTTTTTATTATCCATAATGTATATGTTGCTCCGGAATCTAAAATCCATTTTGTTTTTGAAGAATTTGAAGTTAGGTTAGCTGCCATAGCAGAAATTTTTTCAACGTTAAATTGAGAGAGCAACGTAGTGAGCAGTTGAAGTACTAGCCTCAGTAGATCCCAGTAGGTAGGCTGCTGACACGGTGACCCGTTTCACGCAGGGTTCATTTCCTCTTTTGAAGAGCACCTTTCTTTTTTGGAAAAATTAGTTATTTAACACTTTAAAATTTCAAATTTAAAAATTTACCACTCTCAATTAAGAAATTTACCACTTTAAATCTCATATACTCTTAAATTTACCATTATACATATTTAACAGAAATTAAAAAATTAAAAATACCAATAATACCCTTCAATTCCCATTCATTCCCCTTCTTCGATGAAATTCTCTCTCGCTCTCCTGCCAAGCAACCTCCATCCCAAGTTCCCAACCCTTAAATTTGCCATTATAAGGGTCACGCCCTCAGTCTCTCTCTGTTGTTTCTTGAACACCTCTCCTCTTCTCTCCTTCTCTCCTCTCTCCCCTTTACCGCTCAGACAGCAACCACCGAACAAAAGGTCTAAGATCAAAAAAATTTCACAATCCAGTTCTATGCTTCCTCATCCAAATAAAATATATCCGGATATTTCTCTCCTATCCAAATTTCAAAATCGAAAACTGAATATTGAATTTCTAAAGCTGTATTACTGGGTTCACTAAATCCCTAATCATGGCTGAATCTTAATTTACATCTCTAAAATCATTGCCATGGCTCTTTCCCCGCCCTCCGCCTCATAACCCTCTCACCATGCTACATAAGCATCCATGCTTCTGTCTCCTACCTCAAAACCCTAAGTTGAAGCATCTCTGCCTCAACCCTCCTAAATCGGTCTAATTCGACCCGATTATCGCTCCATACAAGGAGGAAGAGACGGGGGAGGGTTTCTATGAAGCAATTGAAGAGCTGGAGAGCATGACTCGTGATCCGTCAGATGTCCTCACTGACATGATTGAACGATTATCATCACGCGAACTTCAGTTGGTGCTAGTCTACTTTGCACAGGAAGGGAGAGACTCGTACTATGCACTGGAGGTTGATTGACTGAGGGAGGAATGAATGAGAATTGAAGGGTATTGTTGGTATTTTTTAATTTTATGATTTTTTAATTTCTATTAAATATGTATAATGACAAATTTAAGAGTATATGAGATTTAGAGTGGTAAATTTCTTAATTGAAACTTTAGAGTGCTAAATTTCTAAATTTAAAAATTTAAAGTGACAAATAACTAATTTTCCCTTCTTTTTTCTATGGAAAAAAAAAACAACAGATACACCTCTACCACCATCACTTTTCTCGATCGGTTTCCAAAAACTTGGCCGAAGGTGAGGATGCAACCACCAGCAACCTTCTCGATTGTGCCCCACTCTCTTGCAATTAGAGCATCTTTCCTCCGATGTGTCATTTCTATGTTTTCGCTTGAACAGAGGTTCATAGCTGTCGGAAGTTGGGATCATGGCGGAAAAAGATTGGATTCAAGTTGGTGGTTTTTTTGAGCAGTAAGTCGGTGCTTGTCCACTAATAATTGCTCTTCCGATGTGGGTTTTAAGAAATGATTTTTTTTTAAAAAAAATAAATTTTTTTGTTTACTCATACGTAATTATGGGCTTGTGACTATGCTGGTTTGATCTTTCTTGGTTGCGTAAGCTGATTCTGTCAGTATTTTCTTGGCTATGCTATTGTTGTTGGTTCTAGTAAATTTACTAGTTTTTTTCAGTATTTACTGGTTTATAGGTACTGATGTGGACTAGGTAGGAGTGTAAATGGATCGGATACGGACGAATAATAGTTTTACTGTATCCACATCCGTTATAATTTTTGAATACAAATTAGGATACGGATATCGGATACAGATCAGATATTTTACGAATGTCTATTACGGATTAAATATCGGATGAATACGAATACAGATATAAACATATTTCGGATAATTATAAATAAATTACTGATATTCATTGTAGATTAACTTTTTTTTTATAATTAGTTTGTTGATTATAAAATATATATCATATGAATAAAATAATTATCATTGATTATATTATACTATCATACAATTCATCAAAATATACCAACCCTACTTATCTTCCTAAGGACATTACAAAAAAAAAAAAAGATGAGATACTATCTAAGTTCGTACAAGAGTTGAACGAACGAGAGTAAATGATAAAAAAGTGAAATGTATTAGGTGAAAAGAGTAAAAAATAACATTCAAGTTTTAAGAAAGAAGTCAAAAAATAAAATACATATAAGAAGTCAATGGGAGTGGGGACACGGTCAGTAAAGAATTTGGTCTTGAGTCTTAACTCTTGGGTATTGTATAATTCAAACTCTAATGAGTATATAATAGGATAGCTAAATTCAGATATCCGCTCAAATAAAATTGTCAGATACGGATAATTGCATCCGTATCCGATTCTATATTTGAAACCATATTCGTATCTGTATCCGATGAAAAATTATCCATATCCGCATCCATATCTGAAAATATCTGATATCCGTATCCGTATCCGTTATTTTTTCGAATTCGAATCCAGATATTTTCGGATATTATCTGATCCGTTAACACCCCTAGGACTAGGGCTGTAAACTAGCCGAGCTGAGTCAAGTTTGGCTAAACTTGTGCTAGGCTCATTAGCTTGAATGAGCCGAGCTGAGCTGACTTGTTAACTACTTCTGAGCCAAAAACTGTCTTGAGATTGACTCGTTAAGTTAATGAGATAACCAAACTGGCTCATTAAGTCTCGTTAAGACTTATTTAATATTTAATAATATTTTTTATGATATTTTATATCAAAATTTATACAAAAATTAATAAAATAACTAATGACAATATATATCACATAAATTTGATATAATAATTTAAGTACATGTCATACTATAAACTACTTACTATAATAAAATTCATAATAAAAATGAGGGATTTTTCGCTCTAGGGGAGAAAGAGAGATAACAAAGGCGATCCGGAGAAAACCTAAAAAGACAAAACCCTAGACGGCGGATGCCGGCGGCACCGCCTCCCCCCGCCTTCCCTCTTCTCCTCCCCCCTCTACCTCCTCTATCTCCTCTCTTCTACAATGACAGTAGCGTCATCGCCAGCGCCGATCCAAGCCCCACTGCCAGCGCCTCCGCCCGCACCTTCACCTATGCCCCCCTCCCACCTATACAGCGACCCCACCTCTGCCTCCACGCCTCCGCTCTTTGATCGCCTCTGAATCTGGCCTCCGCCTCCATATCCGATGTACAACGACGATGACAACCACCTCATCATTCACTGACGATGATCTATCACCTCAACGACTGGCAAAGCAACATCAACTTCATTTTTACTTTTATTTTTATTTTTACTCTTTCTTTTGGGAAAATGCTTGAACTGCATTTCCTTTGGTAAATTCTGTTTTTTCTCTTCTTTTTCTTTCATTTTCTTTTCTGTTTTGTAAATCCTCTTCTTCTTTTTTAATGAAAAATTGGTAGGCTATTTGCCTCCCCTTTCAAAGAAAATCATAATAAAAATAATAAATATTAATAATTTACCGAGCCTAACGAGCCGAGTTAGACAAAGATCAAGTTCAGCTCATTAACTTAACGACCTTAACGAGCTGGTTCATTAACGGTTCAATCCACTAATGAGCGAGCCAATAACGAATCGATCCTAAACGAATCACGAGTGAGCTACGAATTTTTTTGCTAGCCCAAATGTGGACAGATGCCCTTGGTCTTTGTTCTCCCTTTTTGACTGGTATCAGCTCTATTTGAGCTTGAGTGTGTTGCTGGTATTGGGACTGGGGGTTTGCTGATATTTTGATAAGAACAGACGCTTTGCTCTTGCTCTTGATTTTTATCCCCTTTGTGCTGATAAAAACAAATCTGAGAACTTGCTGCAGTTTTTTGTTATCTGTAGTTTTGTGGGAATTCGATTTTTGAGCCAGTTTTTTGGGCGGTGGCGGTGGCGGTGGGTGTAAAGGGAGGGAGAGGCGAAGGGAGGCAGTGGTGGTGACCTTCCATGAAGTGAGAGAGAGGGAAGGGGGTGTGAGTCTGAGACTGAGAGACCTCGGTGAGCGACGGGTGAGGGGGGAGGGATGTGAGTAGCAGAGAGAGCACTCAATAAAGAATAGAGAAAGAATTATACAACAACATAACTCTGAAAATAATGGGAAAATGTGCAGCTGGGACTGGGATAAATGGAACAACACAGGATCTACTGCAAATGTTTAATGTTCAAGAGAAGATCACAATGAAGTCTTACAATATGGCTGAGAAGGTCATATACATTATTTATTTTGTGTAACCAATATTTTTTTAATTATCTCAAATTGAGGTTTTTATTGGCTCCTTTTTTTTAATATTTTTTCTATTCTTTTTTTTTCGTGTATAGGTTGTGTTTTGGAAATGGATCACACCGAATTTGTTGGGCTTGGTTACAAAAACAACTGTTTATCACTGGTCAACGGAAGGTTAGTTGCCAATCGATTCAATTGTAGTAGTTGAAAATGGGTTATTGATATTTGCAAGCCAGGCAACATTTGTTTAAAAGGTTTAATTAAATAGCATATACAGTGTTCGCTGTAGTGCTGCTATAGCATTTGGGGAGGATGAATGCTATGATGATATTGGTTTTTTGATATTTTGACGATTGTGTTTATAAATATCATACACTTTGAAAGTCATTTGACATTTTTAATCAAAACTCATTAAATTAATTTTAGACCGTATCAAATATCATATAATATTTAAGCACCGCGAGTTGGCCTATAGGTCCAAAAGCTTGAGTCTTTTTAAAAGATTGAGGGTTCAAACCTCTAAGGTAAGGTTATGTTTGCTTGTGGAATATGAGAGCGATAAATGTGGTGATAACTCTATCATTAATGTGTCTCTCTCAAACAAATGCAGTCTAAGAAATTTTGATAGAGTATCAAATGACACTCAAATTCATTAAATTTTAAACACAATCAAAGCATAAAGAATTATAATTTTTGGTTGTTGAGAAATATTTAGTTGGTTATCATGATTATATCAACCATTTGGATATCAATATAACTTATTATTTCTAATTTTTGTCATAGTTTGTTGAACAGTTTTTACTTTACAACTTAGAAAAATAAAGTCAGATATTCACATAGCTAGTGTATGATCCGATTACATGTGCAATAGCACTGTTATCCTTTATCAGATCTGAAAAATATTTCAACACTGTGAATCCAGTATTTAAACCTTTGAATTTTGGTTTTATGTCGATCGAGAAGCAGCTTTTATGCGTATCAGAAATTAATTGTGGGTCAGGTATGAAATATATCTAAAACTAAGTCTTCTAATCCAAATTTTTTAATAGCATGCAATATGGTGTTTCTGCTCTATAGTCATTGTTTGAGGGAGCAATATAAGGGCAAAAATGTGACTGATGCTTTAATTTAATGTATATCTGAAAATAGATTCATCGGAACCAGTAAAGATGTTTGATAGGAGCGCTAATCTGGCAACAAGCGATATAATTGGTTATCAGTGTGACCCTTCTGAAAAATGGCTTGCTCTTATTGGTACCTGGCGCGATCCTCTCTTTAGCGTAAGGCAAAATGATATCCAAATTCCATTAGATTGGAATTAATGTTATTTTGGTATTTTAATAAATGTATATATTTTTTATTTCAATCCAGCATTAAAAAAGGTAACATAAATTCCATTAGGATGGGATATTATTTTGTTAAAATAACCATTTTTCCATAGTCAGTATAGGACTGAGTCCTACCCTGACACTGTGTGACTTTGACACTGGGTGCTTTTGATGTAAGTGTTCCTTTTGTTTGATCTGTTAGGACAGAGATACTAGTATCACAGAACGTCAGAACCTACAGAGAATCTTACCAGTATCAGAGTTGAATCTTCATTTTTTGACCATTGAAATTATAATCTGCACATGGTAATTACTTAGACAAATATTGACTCATCTTTTTGATTAATTATAGGGAAAGATGCAGCTCTTCTCTGTTGAGCAACAACATAGCCAGGAAAGCGATGCACTTGTAGCCGCTTTCACAACTTTCAAAGTTAACAAATTACAACCTCCTCACAACTTTTCTAATTATTTCTTTCCTTGTAAACTGAAATTGATTGCTGAGTTTGCAACTGTGTTTTGTAATTCAGGTTGAAGAAAATGATGCTCCATCAACTCTGATCTGTTTTGCCACAGGGTCTGTCAGCTATGAAAAAGAAAAATATATATTCCAGTTGAATGTAATTGAACTTGGCGCCCAGCCTGGTAATGTGTTGCTCATCATCTCTAATACATTTTACAATTTCAGTAAGATTAGCATATTTTCTGCTAGCCTCAATTTCATAATTTATTTATTTATCCACCAACAGGAAAACCTGGTTTTGGAAAGAAGCAAGCTGACTTTAGGATTGGCTACTGGCCAGGCTTCCCTTTGGCACTGCAGGTTTAGTAATTCTATCACGAAATTATTCTTGTTCTCAAATTTAACTTCTGTTTTCTATTAGTTTGAACATTAATTATCTGTTAGGCCAAATCACATAGGTACACCAAGTTTGCAAGTTTTGTCCGAATTAATGTCAAAATTTTCATTGAAATGGGTTAACTTGCAAAATTTAAAATCTTTTAGTTTCAGTGGCTGTTTTGACAAGTCCGCTATTGCCTAGCTTGTGCGAAAATAAAAAAGGTAAAGAAAAAAGAACAATGAAAAGAACACCACCCTGGTAACATGCATTGAAAGTCCATTTTCTGGGTTCAGATTTCAGAGAAGTATGGTTTGATCTATGTGATAACAAAGCGAGGTCTAGTATCGATGCACGACTTGGAGACAGCTGCTTCTATTTTTAGTTATCATATAAGCAATCATTACATGATTCTCACAACAAAAGCGAAAAGCAGCGGAGGCTTTTATGCAATTAACGAAGGCGGCCAGGTTCTCCTCACTAATGTCAACCATGATACCAGTGTGCCATTCATTAAGGATACGGTATGTAGTTTGCTAGTCTTTAGTTCTTTTGGGGGCATCTATTACATATGCTAGCTATCATTTCCTTCCACTGTAGCGAATTCCCTATATCTGGCAAACTGCTTAACTTCTTTATGCTCGTGCAGAAGTTTCCATTGAAAGGTTGTGAGACAGCTCAACGACAACAATGCCTCTGCACCCTTCTAGTAACCAGAGGAAAACTACATGATCTCCAAAAACTACCACAGGAAATGCTCGATGAAATTGAGGGATTGAAAAAACAGAATGCCGAGCTGCAACATGAAAGAGCCAAGGAAGAAACAGCACTCGGGAGAGAAAGAGAGAAAATGCTCAATGAAATTGAGGGATTGAAAGACCAGAATGCCGAGCTGCAAAATGAAAGAGCCAAAATTTTAAGGGACTTGGAGAAAGAAACAGAGCTGGGGAGAGAAAAAGAGAAACTACTGGGACTCAAGAGAAGTGAGTATAATGAACTTCAAAAATCACTACAGGAAATGCTGAATGAAATTGAAGAGTTGAAAAAAGATAATGTCAAGCTGCAAAATGAAAGAGACAAAATTGTAACACGCATGGCGGAATCGCTCCAGGTAGAAACAAGAGTGTGGACAGAAATAGAAGAACTAGTCAAAAGTAAGCTGACAGAGCTAAATAACTACCGAAAATCACAACAAGAAATGGTGAATGAAATTGAGAAATTGAAAATTCAGAACAACGAGCTGACAAAGGAAATGGACGACACTGTAAGAAACGTAGAGAAATTTCACTCGTTAATAGAAGGATTTGCTTCTTCCACTAATAATCTGGAGGCTAACTTTACAGAGTTCACCAGTGCAGAACTCAGGAAAGTTACCAATAATTATAATGATTCACTTAAGATTGGAGAAGGCGGGTATGGTAGCGTGTACAAGGCATTTATTGGGCTTAAACCAGTCGCTATTAAAAAACGCAAATCTGAGAGCTACCATGGGGATAAAGAGTTCAATCAAGAGGTAATTTCCATTCGAAATTTTGCTCAGCATGCACTTAATCTAGATTTATAGTTTTTAATATAATCCCTAAGTCCTCACTCGATCATTTAGAACACAACTCGAATAACACTTGAGGACGAGGATATTTTAAAAAACTCAAAAACTATTATCTACTAAACTTTAATTGAATTACAAATATCGCGCACACAAAATTGTTTATTTTTCTCTTTTCTGACTTGATGCATTCTCCTTGTATTCTCCATTCGAAATTTTGCTCAGCATGCACTTAATCTAGATTTATAGTTTTTAATATAATCCCTAAGTCCTCACGATCATTTAGGAATAACATGAGGACGAGGATATTTTAAAAAACTCAAAAACTATTATCTACTAAACTTTAATTGAATTACAAATATCGCGCACACAAAATTGTTTATTTTTCTCTTTTCTGACTTGATGCATTCTCCTTGTATACTACCTTATTTATAACAATCGGTGCATTTATACACCTTACACAAATCCTACATAAATTTCTAAAATATTCCTTATGCTATCTTACACAAATCCTATGCAAATTTCTAAAATATTGCTTATGCTATTACATGCTTTAACATTTTAGACATAACATGTTAATTATTTTTTGTACCAATTGCATGTCTTAAACATTTTAGGCAAATAATATTATATTTTCCCTCTCTCCATCATCTTTCCAGATTTAGTCGATATCTTCCAAAATACTATTATTTTTTTCTCAATTTTCTTGAGACTTCGATATTACTATTTCAACATTCTCCTTTAATCTCAAGTCGCGAGTATTTATCATCCCGAGTTTTCATCTATAATTCTCAAATTAAAGGCCTTGACAACGTGAAAATATCTATTACTTGATCATTGCTCGGCACGTGAGTAACTCAAACTTCTCTTTCCTTTACGTGTTCTTGAATAAAATGATACCGCACGTCTATGTGCTTGCTTCTCTCATAATGCATCGGATTCTTCACCAACTCGATTGTCGACTTATTATCAACTCGAATCTCGGTTGCCTCCAATTTTGGTAGCTTCAAGTCGTACAATAAATTAAAGACATAATGATGCAGCAACATACTCGGCTTTACAGATCGACGGTGTGACAATTGCTTGCTTCTTTCGAGAGTCACGTGAAGACTATGTCTCCAACATATAATGTGAATCTCGAAGTGTTCTTCTTATCATATATATCTCCACACTAATGCCTATCAGAATAATCTGCAAACTTAAAATTATTAGTTTTCAAATAGTGCAGCCTAATATCAACTATGCCCTGCACATATCTCAGAATCTTCTTTACCGTCTTCCAGTGAGATATTATCGGGCTCTCCATGTTCCGACTTGCCACGCCAATAATAAATGCTATATCTGATCTTGTACAAGTTAAATACCTCAAACTCTCAATTAGACTTTGATATAGATTTACATCATCTCCTCTTTTTATCATATCTCGAAAGTTTTGTACCGAGTTCCATCGGTATCGCTATTGAATTGTAATTCTCTATCCCAAATTTTTTTCAGAATCCCCTTCGCATATATTTTTTGTGAGACAAAAATGTCTTTTTAGTGCTTCACCTCGAGACCCAAAATATATATATCATCAATCTGAGATATGTCATCTTGAATTCCTTCATCATGACTCGTTTGAATTCTTCCACCATTCTTGGGCATTTTCCCATAAAGATCATATCATCAACATACAATGTCACGATTAATATTTCTCCTCTTCTCGATTTCATATAGATGGTATGCTCGTACGAGTATTGCTTAAAATCATTCTTCTTGAAATATTCATCAATTTTTATATTCCAGGCTCTCTGTGCATGCTTGAGTCCATATAGTATTTTATTTAGTTTCAACATCTTATGCTCCTTTTCCGACTTCTTATATTCGAAAGGTTGTTCAACACATACCTCTTCCTCGAGTACTCCATTAAAAAATATCGACTTCACGTTTATCTGATAGATCGGTCATTCAGATTGAGTTGCTATTGAGATCAACAATTGATTCTTTTCATTCGAGTTACTGGCGCAAACATCTCATCATAGTCAATACCGATCTTTTGTCGATAACCCTTCACAACTAATCTTGCTTTGTATCTTTCAATCTCGCTTTGTGGATTCATCTTCTTCTTAAATACTCATTTTACTCCAATCACTTTGTGTCCTTTAGGAAACTCGGCTAGTTCTCAAGTCTAATTTTTCTTGATGGCAATCGCCTTCTTCTTTTTCTCATCTCAAGATAGAATGTTATGTTTCTTGTTTGTGATAAATACACCAAATATACTTCACCTGTTCTGATGTAAATATCATTCGAACTTCAAAATCGAGGTTGTCTCGCTCATCTTCTTCATCTTCACTCTCTTCTTCATTTTTCGAGTTCCTTAAACTCGAGACTTCATCATTTTGGGTTGTCTCTATAGTTTCACCATTTCGAGTTGATCCCGGGGTCACATTTTTGGGGTCAGAATTATCACGACCGATGTAGGTTGTTCCTTGACTTTTATCTCAAACTCTTCCTAGTTCTTTCAATTTCATCCAGTTTGCTCATTTATGTAAACACCTCTACTCGAATTCATCTTCTTTTCGATTAAATTGTACGGTTTTTAGGCTTTTGACCTCTCATCATAGTCTATAAATACTAACTTAATGTTCTTATCATCGAACTTAGTCCTACTTTGATTTGGAATGTGTGCATATCCCACACTCTCGAAAACTTTTAGATGTACTACATTCGGCTTGTGTCTAGTCCAATACTCTTAGAATGTCTTGTTCTCGAGTATTTGGTGAGGACATCGATTTTATACATATACTGCTCATTACAGAGCTTCTATCCAGAACTCATTTGGCATGTTCTTAATCATCAATATCGAACAAACCATATCGAGAATGGTCATGTTCTTTCTCTCAGCCACTCCATTTTGATGCGGAGTGTATGGAGTTGTATAGAACTTTCGGATTTCATGCTCCTCACAAAAAATCTTCAAGTTGTTTGAGAGGTACTCGTCATTTCTATCCGATCTCAAAGAGTTGATGTATGTCCCTATGTTCTTTTCAAGCATAACCTTGAACTTCTTAGAAGTCTCATAGGCTTCAAACTTCTCTTTCAAAAAATAAATCCAATACTTTCTCAAGTAATCATCTATGAAAGTGATGAAATACCTTCATCTTCTAAAAAACGCTGGTGTGATCGGTCGGATGTCATTATGAATTAGCTCAAGAGGCTTCTTAGCTTGAAACTTGATCTTCCTAAATGAATCCCTCGCATGTTTGTCGATAACACATCCTTCACATAACTATTTCTCGAACTCGAGGCTCGATAGCCCTATCATCGATTACTTTTTCACCGTCTCCTTCAATCCTGCATATCTGAGATGACACAATTCATTCTTGTTCTCCCGACTTAATTTCAGGGATCTCTCTTGAATGGTGTTGAGATCTAACTTGAATATTTCATTCGACGTCATTTCGACACTTATCACTAATATGTCGATTTTGTCCTCCAAATTCAGAGATCTTCTATTCGAAAATATTTTGTATCATTTCTTCATCAGTTGGCTAATACTCATAATATTGCTTTTCATCTCGGGAATAAAATACGTATCTTCTATCATTCGATTCCTCCATTTTTATGGATAAGTTTTACCTTGACTTTGTCCTTCACCTCCACTTTCGAAGCATTACCAAATGAAACTATCCCAGCAATCTCCTCCAACTCGAAAAATAGATTTTTGTGTCCCAATAAGTGATTATTCGTGCTAGTGTCGAGATATTATATTGAATCACTTTCCAAATTCGGCTAATTATGCACCATCATCAACATATCCTCAACATTTTCCTCGATGTAGTTTGCTTTACCCTCTACCATCATCTTAACCCAGCAATCCGAGCATAGTACCTGTGCTTCTTGTAATGTAGATACGTCGGGTCTGTTGCCATAACCACCCGACCTCTGCCTCATCCTTGGCTGCCTTGACTAAAGTCTCTCCAAGAATATCCTTTCTCCAAGATCTGAGTTTGTGTTGTTTCCAAGTTTGCGTTGGGAGTAGTAAACTCCAAGTTCCGATCCCTAAGGATCAAGAGCTCGAGAACCCTGACAACCTCGAAGAAGCCCCACGCCGAGAGCTCGAGAAGGAAGCTCTTGAAGAGCAACTCGAGAAGGAAGCTCGAGAAGAGGAGCTCGAAGAGCTGAAGACGAGCAGAAGCCAAAGGCAACAAGTTCGAGATGGACCAGAGCTTGACAGCTTAGTCACATCAGAGAGCTCGGGAAGAAGCCCTTGCCCTAATGATGAACATGTCATTTCAGACATCTGTCGTATGTGTCAGAGATAGCTGATGGGAGCAGCAATGAAAGTGACAGAAGTGTGGCTAAGTATTTAATGCCATGTAGGAGTAGACTTGTATAGGTAGCCGGTACAATTAAACTTTATAAATAGAAGGGTTAGAAAAATAAGAAAAGAAAAATTTGTTGTAACTTTTGAGTTATAAGAAAAATTGCTTCTGAGCAATCTCTCTCCCTTCTCCCAGATTGAGAAGTGTATCTTATTTCCTCTTTAAATATCGTCACCTGTTCTTGAGTCATAGAGAGTGAACACCTATGTGAGGACCTCGAGATAATATTTCGAGTTTAAAGAGTTCGAGATATATTCGAGAACACTCTGTAGGAGATCCGAAAATAACAGATTGGTATCGGAGCAAAGTGAAGCTCGAGGACCTCGAGATCAAAGACCTCGAGACCGAGCTTTAAAACTATCAAATTGGTATTAGAGTCCATGACAGGATTCGGGAAAAGTTCACTTGGAAACATGATTTTGCCGAAATTGACAAAGTCAAATTATGACAACTGGAATATCCAAATCAAAGTGTTCCTAGGTGCTCAAGACGTGTGGGACGTAGTCAAGATAGGGATCGCTCAACCGGAGAACGATGCATCTCAAAAGCTGCAGCGGGTGAAGCTGTAAAAGGAGAAAGCTGTCAAGGACAAAGCAACTCTTTACATCTTATATCAAGCTGTAAATAAAGTTAGGTTTGAGAAGATTGCTGGTGCAACAACTTTAAAGGAAGCGTGAGAGACGCTCCAGACAGCATACAGAGGTGTCGACCGGGTGAAGCAAGTGCGACTTCAAGTTCTGAGAGGAGAACTCGAGTAATAAAGATGGAGGATTCCGAAGGAGTCTCAGACTACATCACCAGGGTACAGACGGTGACAAACCAAATGAAGACGAATGGGGAAAGTCTCGCGGAATCGAGACTAGTGGAGAAGATCCTAAGATCTTTGACAAAACCTTCGAGAATGCTAAGTTATTAGTGGATGTACTCGCAGGCTCACTTGTAGTACACGAGTAGAGAAAGAAGCTCAAGGAGGAGCTAATCGAGAAGGCGTTGTACGTCCAGAAAGGACAAGTACACAACCAAAAAGGTGGTTGAGGGCAAAAACATGAAGATACGAGCCAGTCGAGCCAAAACTCGCGAGGACGAGGCAAAGGTCGAAAAGCTCGAAGACCCGATGTAGACTGCTACAACCACGGAAGCACGGCACTATGCTCGGGACTGCTGGGCTGAGAAGAGGGTAGAAGGCAAAGCCAACTACGCCGAGAAAGATGATGAATCAAGCTCTAGATATGAAGGGTATCTCGATAGAGAGGCCAACAACCGAATGATCGATCACGAACCCGATGGAGGTGATGATCGAGAGGGAGGGGTTTGTCTCATTTAGGAGACACCTCCGAGATCGAGTTGACGAGAGGTCAAGCTCAAAGAGGCTCATAGGATGAGTCGAGGAACCAAACCATTCGAGATGTATGGGACCTGCATGAAGTAGGCAAAGTACACTTGGTATACCTCGTGGTGGATACCGAGTCGATTTCATTCGAGAAGAAGCAGCTCGAGATCAAAGATGGAAGTTGTGATCGTTGGAATCGAGAAGAATGCTACTCGGGGCTGGAAGAGCCAACATGAGTTGATGAGCTGGAAGAGGGGGTTGGACTCTCTACTCGAGTGGATGAAGTGAGATCCTCGAGAAGCTCAGACGAGATGTCCAACTTAGAAGAGATCAAGTCGAAGATGCCCAAGAAAACTCTGATGTATGGGACTTATCTGGGACAAGCGAAGTACACTTGGAATGCATGTTTTGGCTAACACCAAGTCGATATCGTTCGAAGAAGCAGCTCGAAGGTTATGGATTGAAGAGATCGAGAAGAATGGAACTTGGGACAATCAAGTCACAAAAGGCTAGCGAAGTGAAGTGAAGCTCGCGGGATGTGTAGATCGTAGAATTTGCATTCTACATGGAAGGTATGACCTTCACATGGGTTGTTGAGAAAGCAGTCTGACACAGTCGACCAGTGAAGCCGAGGACGTGGCAGGGAACACGTCAAGAATGAGGATGGGAAGTTTTGAGTTGTTCATGTGCAAAGCAATGATCAAGTTGCAGATAATTTCACAAAGACTTTGTTGAAATCAATATTCGAGAACTACAAGCAATTACTGGGGATAATGAAGGAGAAAAACTTGAAGGGGCGAGACTTGAGTTTAAGGAAGGATGTTGGGAGTAGTAAACTCCAAGTTCCGATCCCTAAGGACCAAGAGCTCGAGAACCCCGACAACCTCGAAGAAGCCCCATGCCGAGAGCTCGAGAAGGAAGCTCATGAAGAGCAGCTCGAGAAGGAAACTCGAGAAGGAAGCTCGAGAAGAGGAGCTCGAAGAGCTGAAGACGAGCAAAAGCCAAAGGCAACAAGCTCGAGATGGACCAGAGCCTGACAGCTCAGTCACATTAGGGAGCTCGGGAAGAAGCTCTCACCCCAATGATGAATATGGCATTTCTGACATCTGTCGCATGTGTTAGAGATAGCTGATGGGAGTAGTAGTGGAAGTGACTGAAGTATGGTTAGGTATTTAATGTTATGTACCTAAGTTAGAATAGTTAGGAGTAGACTTGTATAGGTAAGTCGATGCAATTAATGCACCGAGTGCTATAAATAGAAGGGTAGAGTAGAAGAATAAGAGAGAAAATATTTGTATCTGTAACTTTTGAGTTATAAGAAAAACTGCTTCTGAGCAATCTCTCTCCCTTCTCCCATATTGAGAAGTGTATCTTATTTCCTCTTTAAATATCGTCACCTATTCTTGAGTCATAGAGAGTGAACACCTGTGTGAGGACCTCGAGATAGTATTTCAAGTTCAAAGTGTTCGAGATATATTCGAGAACACTCGTAGAAGATCTGAAAATAACTGATTGGTATCAGAGCAAAGTGAAGCCTGAGGACCTCAAGATCAAAGACCTCGAGACCGAGCTTTAAAACTATCAGTTTGTTTTGAGATTAGACTTGTTGTTATTAAGACTTGTCTTTGCTTGCAATGCTTCTTCGAGATTCTCCTGTTTTTTTGTTTTGCTTCTCTGCTCGTGAGCCATCAAAAATCTCGCAAGCTCGTCTATGTTCAGTGTTGAAAGATCATTTGATTCCATGATTGCGCAGACAATGTCCTCAAATTCATCTGTTAACGACCTCAGAACCTTCTCGACAACTCAATTTTCTGCTAATTTCTCATCATTCCTTTTGAATCGCAATCATCCGAACTCGAGAGATGTAGTCAAATATTGCGCCATTTTTTTGAAGTTTGTTTTGTTCATACTTTTGTACACATTCTCGAGTGCGTCTCATATCTCTTTTGTTGTTGTCGCAATTATAATTTTTTTGAAGTTTGGTTCATTTGTTGTCTGATAGAGCATATAAAGAACATTATTGTCATTCATCTTCTTCTCTTTGGCCACCTTTATCTAAGTCTTTGTTATCCTTTATACTGTAAGATCAACCTCTTTACATAACCTTCTTCGATTATCTCTCATATATCTTATGCACCCATTAGAGTTTTGATCTAGATGTTTCAATTCTCATAATTTATTTTCATTAGTTTCGACAAAACCAATTGACCGAGTGAACTTTCTCTGAAACCAACAATGAGCTCTGATACCAATATATAATTTTTAATATAATCACTATGTACTCAATCTTTTAGAACACAACTCGAATAACATGACTTGAGGACAAGATGATATTTCAAAGAACTCAAAAACTATTATCTACTAAACTTCAATTTAATTACAAATATCACACACACACAATTATTATTTTTATCTTTTCTAACTTGATGTATTCTTCTTGCATATTATCCCTATTTATATTAATGGGTGCATTTAAAACATCTTATATAAAATTCTATAAAAAAAATTAAAATATTCTTTATGCTATTACATATCTTAATATGCGTAACATCTCAATTATTTTTTATGTCAATTGCATGCTTTAAACACTTTAGACAAATAATATTACACATTCTCTCTCTCCACCAGCTTTTCATTACTATTGTCCAACTGATATTACAATGCTTGGTTAAAATTTGACAACATACTAGATATACATGCATACTGACGATGAAGATTATATTTGCAGGTACAAATCTTAAGCAGTGTTAGGCACCCAAATGTTGTGATGCTGTTAGGGGCATGTGAGGAGGAACAGGCTCTCATCTACGAGTTGGTGCCAAATGGCAGCCTATATGATATCTTGAGAAACAAGCAGCGATCCAATGTTCTCACATGGAAAATAAGAATCCGCATAGCCTTCGATATTTGCTCAGCTCTCATTGTTCTCCATTCGGCCAAGCCCCACGGTATAGTGCACCGTGATCTGAAGCCAGCCAACATCCTCCTGGATTCAGATTACAAGGGCAAGCTCACTGACTTTGGTATATGCCGCCATCTCGAAAAAAGTGACTCGAGAACCACAGCACACTACTACACTGAACGCCCAATGGGAACACGTCCATACATGGAGCCAGAATACTTTAACACGGGTGAAATGACTGCTCAGTTTGATGTGTTCTCTTTTGGTATTGTATTGCTGGAGTTAGTTACTGGGAGACAACCGGTGGGCTTGAGGATGTTGGTGGAGGATGCTCTCCAAAAGGGGGAAATATTTGTGGATGCTTCGGCCGGAGAGTGGCCACTTGAGGAAGCTATGAAGATGGTGCGATTAGGCCTTAGGTGCAGTGACCTTTCAAGAAAGAATCGACCGGACCTTGTAAAGGAAGTGCATCCTGAGATTTTGTCAATGCTGTTTGCTTCTCTTTCCTTTTCCTTTTAGCTCTGCTTTTTTTTCCCTCCTTAAATCGGCATGCAACTCTTATGAATAATGAACTGAAGTTGTGTCAAGAAAAATAATTAATTTTTAAGTATGAATCATACTTCATATAAGAGTTGTGAACTGAAATCACAAAACATGAATTGCAAAAACCTTCAAGTTTACATATAGATATTATCATCAATCAATCAAACAGCCAGTCAAAAATATAAAAAAAAATTCAAAGATTCCGAATAGTCAAAAAAAGGCATGTAGGAAAAAAAAAGACAACATACCGTACCGTATTTTGCAGATTTTTTTTATTTTAGTAAATAAAATAAATAAAAAAAAAAAATTTGGTAAGAGTAGGCCGAAAATTAGCTCATATAGGCTGGACCGAGTTTGAAACTCGGTCCCAATTTTTTTTTTAGGGTATTTGAAAAAAAAAATCTTGGACCGAGTTTGACCGAGTTTCAAACTCGATCCAGACATCTGGGACCGAGTTTCAAACTCGATCCAGATTATATGAGCTAATTTTCGACCTACTTTTATCAGTTTCATTTATTTATTTTTTTATTTACTAAAATAAAAAAATCTGCCTATTTTGAGAAACCGGTTCTCACAAATGGTTCGAATTGAATTGAACTATTCTTCTTATTAGAGAATATCTTCACGCTCCACACATGCAATGAAGTGGCTGTAGTTTAGTGGTTAGAATTTGCACGTTGTGGCCGTGGAGACCTTGGCTCGAATCCCAGCAGCCACAATCTTACTACATTTTTTTATTATCTATTCCGTTTCTCCTGCTCCCCTTGTACGCTAGAATCAAGAGTAAAATCTTTCTATTTTATTACAAATAATTGTTCGATGGATCTATTTTATATACAATATCTTGTACGATTCGTGTGGGGGAGTGAATTGTATATATAGATTCGAGCAAATCTATAGCGTGCGGAAGGTTTTTTGAACTTAGCTTAAAAAGTATATTAAATAATTTTTAAATTTTAATTTTTCATTCTCATTAAATTTTTCATATTGAAATATCATAGGGTACAAAAATTTGGGATGTTTCGAGTTTTTTAAGTCACTCTTTTTAATTTTTAAAAATCATCTCTAAAAATAATATTAAAATATTTAATATTTGTACATTATTTTAAAAAATAAAAAGAATGACTTAGGAAATTCAAAATATCCCAAATTTTTGTACCCAATAATATTTCAATATGAATAATTTAATGAGAGTGAAAAATTAAAATTTAAAAATTATTTAATATACTTTTTGAGCTAAACTCACGGAGACCTTCCGTGAGCTTAAACACACCGTAGATTTGCTCATATAGATTCCTCATAACGAAGAATCTTATGCAATCTTATTTCCTGTACAATAAATCTTTTATGTATTAATTTATTAACTGTTTGTCTTAAAAATATCAAACCAACAAAATATGATTATTTAAAAAAAAAGTATAATACGAATTAAACCAAGCAACACCAAAATATAAATTTTCAATACAACATAGAGATATACATGATCATTTTTTCTATACTAGTCTAAACTCTAAACCAAGGAAAAAGATAATGTTATAAACGTTTCGGTTAAATTTTAAAAAAAAATACGCACATGAACATTTCAAAGATCATAATGATATCATCTTACGTCTATTTCAAAGATGAGACCTTGAATAATTCAATTGAATGATAACTAATTTGATTAGAATATATCATCCAAAAAGGATAGATGTATGGATGTGCGATACTGCTGAATATTTTTAAATCTAATGTAATATTATTTATTTTAAAAATTAGTGAACTCCCATATAAAATTTTCTTCGGGCTCCGCCCATCTTCTAACCGTTTGTATCTCTACAAGTGACTACAACGGCCATATTTTTTCCTTGTACATTTTGGTAATTTGTTTTTCCTGATAATGGGTAATTACGATAAGGCCCATAAACATTATCCTATCTTTTACTTTAATTATTTTCTTCAACAGTAAAATGAAACTGGCATTTTTCACATGCACTATGATACAACACTAAAATAAGATCAATCCTGTTCTTTTAATATATATCTGCGTTAATTAATTACGCTGTCACTTTAATTAATTGGAATAAGTTATGTTGAAAGGGTTGTTGACACGTAAGCATCCTATGAACTATCACCAAACCAAATTGGCTTGATGATATCACATTCTGGGACTAAATAAGTTTGGAGCCTATTTTGTCCTCAGTTGGCTACAATGACTACGACAACTCACCTGAAGTCCCACTTGAATAATGATTATTATATCTATGGCCAAAATTGTGTTTTAAAAGTAGTAGTAGTGTAGTACGTACTAATGCACTGCACACATGAAGGCGAAAGTAATGTTTATCATTTTTTTTTTTGTGCAAGTTTATCCAGTATTAAATTTTATGGACCCAATATCAGATTTTTTTTCCAATAGTTGGCCCCACGAATTCTTTTATCGCACACAGTCTACATTAGATGCGATCTAGAAATTAAATAATGGGCGGGCAATCATATTATTTAACTATGCAACTCGTTATCATGATGTTTGATATATGATTAAAAAAGACCATGTTTTCACTTCAGGTACAAGGTACATATATAATTTCAAAGTTAACGAAATAACAAAGTGAAGATTTCAAAAACTAAATGAGACGGTTTACTGATTTCTTGATTAAAAAAGGCAATGTTTTCATTATGTAATAAATGAGGATACCATTTTTAATGTATTTAATATAGAACCAATATGATATAAATTAAAAACTTTATGGACTAAAATGATATCTTAAAACTTTTAGGATTTATATCAAAGTGATACTTTAAGATTCAAATTGATAATTTTAAAAATAGAACGATTAATTTAATAAAGTGATGATATTTTAAAGACAATTTGTGTAATTTACTCAAAAGAAATGTGCACATACTTGTATTATAATTTTAATTGGTAGGCATCATGGTGCCCATTAATTAATTTTGGACTTTTCTTTCTCTAACTTGGGTGTCGTTAAATATAATATAATTAAAATGGTTTGAACTAATGTACATAACCAACTTAAGCTTATTTTTATATATGTAGGCAAACAATTTTTACTTCTTTTATATAGCAACTATGCTTTGCCTGAAAGAAAGAATGCAACTACATGCAAAATGATTCCATCCTCCTTTGATCATATATATACGCATTTTTCTTTTCTTCCTTTTTGATGTTCTCTGCGAGGTAGGTATTAATTGAAAATAATATTATAATTCAAATGAGTGCATAATTTAGTCAAACCATGGAACATCGGGCTAGAGAATCTCTCTCAAGTTAAAAACCACAACAAATTGTCTGCAGTACTAAGTAAAAATGATCCTTTTCATCTTAATTTGTAAATAAATCCATATATAAATCAAAACAAATGAGAGAAATTCAATATTCTATTATATCATTTTATTGACAAAATTTAGCTTTATCCAATTACACCAGTCCATTGGAATTTTTAAAATTTGTACAAGATGATCTGTAGAATTCCACCCTTAACCGCGTACGGATTATTTTCTGGTATATTAATTCCCTTCTGTTTCATGAAAAAAGCTAATAATTAAGAGCATTAAAGAAAAGATGAAGCAACCCCCTACTATTGATGTTCGTGCCTCGTGGAATTTAATTAAAAATCTTCACAAAGAGAGAAAAGTAGTAAGCACATCTTTTTGTTCTTTTTCTTCAATTGTTTTTGCTTGTTTAGAAAAACTTTAATTTGCATATATATATATATATATTGTATAGAAAAATTTTCATACTACGTACAACTGATTTTGTCCCTAGAACTCTCTTGGATCAAGAAAAATACTGGTACATGGAGGCGAAATGTTCCAATCGAAGGTTTCTCTCTCACCTTTTCTTAAAACTTTTATGCACCAAATATCCGATGAAAATGACAAATCTGTCCTGTGAGGTATGCAAAATGTCACACCATCCTCTCCTCCTACCTCAGCTAGTATAACTTTATAATCTTTCTGCCTTACGGCCATGTTGTGCACATACATGCATAGCGCTCGCATGAGTGGGGCCGCCTCGGGCCCTTCCACATACGCACCGTATATAATGTAGAATCGAAAGAAAGAAAAGATGCTAGGAATTCCTATCCCCTTCAAGCACGGAAACAACCGCTCAAGATGCCTCAAGATCTTTGCTCTAAACATACACAAGACGGGGAGCCTCGCAACCCGTATCCTATAGGGGCAATTCCACACACTAAGCATGGCCCAATTTGACGCGTCCAACAATGACTCGCCATGTCGGAATGCAACCCATGTCCCCAAATTCAGCTTGTTTGCTAAAACTTGGTCAATGTCATGAGGAAAAAACTCAACTAAGCTCATGTGCTTTCTATAGAGTGATTCTGCTTGACCAGCATCTAACCTCGTGATCGCAACATTTGAGTCAATTCGCCTTATCTTGTGTTCAACAGGGTTCACGAGGATTCCAGGGGTTCTAAATTTGGTGTAACCTAGCTTGCAAGTGAAGAGCTTTATCGAGGCTTGGTTGCTTTTCTCGGTGGCCATATAGGCATAATCTACTTGGTTTAATTGAAACCAACATTCCATTGCAAGAACTAGTCTTTTCCCGATACCATTGCGGCGATAGTATGTCAGAACCCTAAGACCAAGAATGTATCCTAGTTTGCCTCGGCACACTTGCGAACCACCGATTGTTGCTTCCTTGATCGAACCGCACACCGCACCTACCAAATCATTCCCGGATTCAGCAACCTACAAAGATGAAATTTCAAGTTTTAGTTGCAACCTTTTTTATCAAAAAGAAAAAAAAGAGTTTTAGTTGCAAACCTTGAGTTTGTTGCTTTTTACAAAAACAAATGTATCTCACCAATGACAGAATTAGTTACTTTAATCCCAACAAACAGCTGAGTGAAAATAAGAAAAATAATGCAAATATGATCAGTCCTGCATTCCATTACTGAAAGTGGGATTGTATTTGTATATATGGAAAGAGAAATTACCAGCATATGGTATTGTGGACTATTTCGGACCCGGCACAGAGGATCTCCTAAACAATCAATGACCAAAATTGGCCTCTTCTTTGAACCAACCTCACAATTTCTCTCCAAGTCCAAAACTTTTTCCAAATCTCTTTTCTCGTCATACTCCCGGATCCTCACACTCTCCCTGCCCTCCTCTCTTCGCATAGACATCTTTAAAATCTTTGACTTGTATACCCAAGAACTTTGTTATTTCTCACCTCACGGAAGAACATATCCCATGCATTACACGGATGCTATGGAGAGTTGGTTGGTTTCAGTTAGATTTGATATTTATAGAGCTGGAAAGGAAAGCAGCCCAATCATTTTTAAAATTGACACATAATAAAAAAATGTGGTTTCCTTCTACTGGCTTTTGTTTTCTTCCTCAAGGGCCTATATATGGCCCAAAAAGAAGGTCTAGAATTTAATTCCAACGCATGAGATGCCTTCAGTGAAATTAACATAATTATTTAATCTTACAGCAATTCACCAAAAATGTGATATTATACATTCAAAAAGTAAAGGAAACAAACATTAGACATGACAAATTGCCAAATTGGTATTTGCCCGAAATATGTATTAATTTGAACCTGGTTGCAGCGTGCATGATGAACCGAGTCTATTTCCTTTCCCTTGTTTTATGTTTCTAGTTTCTGGGGTCTTTCTATGGGCCTATAAGGTCCCTTTCATTGTCTTGAAACATTGCTTTCCAAACAATCATTTAGTAAAACAAAGATTACACTTTGGGGATTCCCCCTATATATAAAGCTATTATTTTATTTTATTTTATTTTTTGGATACCCTACATGTTCTTCTACCATCCCAGGGGCGGATGCATACTTGGCAAAAGAAGCGTGGCCTGGATTTAAAACGATCTTTTCGGTAATACTTTCGGTAGTTTGCCCCCCTTGGAAAATTTTTTTGCCCCCCTGGATTGTCTGATTAATTTTATTGAGAAAAAAATATTTAATATCATGTATAATGAAATAATTATGCAAAAATATCAAAATATAAAATTTTATAGACGAAAATTTTCTTCATCAACTTGATTATCTATTACTTTGAGCTTTATTTTATTTTTATTTTTAATATATAAAATGTTATTATTCTAATATTTTTTTTATTAGGTAAGAATATATATTAAATTATTATTATTTTATTTAGTACCCGATTAGTTGATGTGTTTTCACAAGTGCTAATAAATACCCTAAAAATGATACTAAATTACGGGTTGCAAGCGCACAACCTACCGTTAAGTATATTGTCGGGTGTCGAATCCACAAGGAACGGGATTTAAATACCAAATTTATTTCTTTTAATTAGCTAAGCAACCAATTTCAGATTTTCAGAAAATAAAGAACTAAATTCTAAGATTAAATTAATTGAAAAGATAAAATACGAGAAATTGAATATTTTTGGTATTCCTGGGATTTTAGCGTACAAATTACTAGAGGTCGTTGGTATTCATTTAATTGATGTTACACTTTTATATTTTCTTTGTGGGTTTCTAATCCAATGGTAGTATTTATCCACCGTCGTGGTTTCGTACCGTACTCAATTTACTTAAACACCGCTTTTTCGCGCGCATTCTCCTAAACTAAGTCCATTAAGTTTCATGATTAGCCTAAACATATTTTAGTAATTTACTTTCTCCTTTCGGTACTTCAATAAATCATTCAAATAAATTTAAGTGTCCCCATTAGAAACGGGTTTCTCCTTTCGGTCCTTCACCTATTCCTACGTTGTCTTATGTTATCGGGTCTCAAATTATTATCTTTCGATCTAACAATTCAAGTCCTAAATTTAAACCATTTGTGTGACTAAGTTATACCGTTTTTCTTGTTACCGATTTAACGTGGCCATTCGTTAATCGGTATTTGCAATTAAATCAACTCATATCGTACAAGTAGTTTAACAATTCAATTCACAAGACAAACAAAGATCAAATAAAAGTAATAATGCCAATTAAATTAAACCAACAACATAGTAATTTGTTACATGCCTAATCCCAAGAAAATTTGTTTAGCCAAGCATGGCTTTAAGAATACAATGGTTCAGTTTTGAATCCATTACAATGGATAAAAGAGAGTTAAAGAGAAAAGAATGATAAAACCCAATTGAAGCCCAAGTTCTCCAATGTCTCCACTTCTTCTCTGGTCCGAAAACCCTTGCTCCTTTTCTTTTCGAATTTCTCTTTTTTTCTTTCCAGAACCGAATCTCTCCGAGAGAGAGAGAGAGAGAGAGAGAGAGCCCCTTTGGACCCAAAATTTTCTTTTTTTTTTGTTTCTGTGAGAGAGTTTTCCTTCTTTGATTTTCCTCTTATGGAATCTCCTAGATTTACTCCCTAAATTTCAAAGCAATTCATTCTCTCTCTCACCTCCTCTTTCCAACCAAGAGGTAAATCTCTTTCCTTTTCTCTCATTAATCTCCTAAAATTACTGCATTTAATCTCTGCTAAATCATAGATGAGATCTCTAGATTTTCCTTCGCGTGTACAGTTGTTTCCTTGCAAAATTCGCGTCTGGTAGCCGCTCTCGCAAGGGTCTCGCCGAGAGTCTTGGCGAGCCGATTCCGCTCCGATTCCTCCAGAATTTCGAAAATTATCAAAACCAAGAAATATGGCAGTAACAAGTTCTAGAAATAAAACACAAGCTAAAATAAGCATGATTCAAATAAATTGAGTGAATTATTGTGTTAAATCTTGTGCAAATATTATATAAAATGAGCACCTATCAAATCCCCCAAGCTTAAACTTTGCTTGTCCCTAAGCAAATTAAACTCGAAAAGGTCAAGTGGATGGATCTTAATCTAACTCAATTTGTTTGAAACCATACCTAAAGGGAAAAACTTGTGAACTTACCAAATCAAAAGGATCAAGATTCAATTTGGGATTATTTTTAAGAATATTTTCGGGCAATCTTCTTCACCTCACAGGGCATGGGTCGAAATACAGCTAAGTTAAACGAGCGACTCTTTAGCCAAAAATAAGTAAATCTTGGAACCTTAAACCCTAGCCTCTCTAATTGTCACATATTTGAACGCCTTTACCTGATTTGTCTCATGACTACTCAAATAGATACCACGACTTAGCTATTAGGTGCCTTGTATGCCTTAAATATTTATTTATTTATTTATTTTTTTTTGTAATAATAGCTGAGCGAGCATCCTTGCTCTATCGTGAGTCAGAAGCCCGTCACTCAGCAATGTTTAGGAGCCAGGACCCATTCTTTCTCAGATATTACAAGGCGTGTTTTCACACCCTACTCATAGCCCTCAAAACAATAATATACAAAGCGGCTAGCGGAGTACCGATCAAACTCGGACTATGTTTTATTATTTTTTTGGATTTTTTTTTTTTTTTTTTTTTTTTTTTTTTTTTTTAAGACTCAAAACATACAAGGCAGGTTAGACGTGTGGGTATCCAATTCAATTATTCATGAAATAATTCAGGTAAAGAGGCTAAATATGCAACGATAATATTAAGCAACTGGTTCGGGTCGTAATTTCGAGAATTCAAATCATTTAAGGGACTAGACGCTACGGAATTAACTCTCGATTTCAACACACTAGCCCATGAGGTTATATTGCCTAAATTTTCAAAACAAACAAAACCCCATAGATTCCCTTAAGTCTTTTAGTTCAATCAATTCACAAATTTTTCTCAAAAATCCTAACTTATGACACTACATGAATTAACGTGCAAGCTACATGCATTTACACTACATTACTATGTAAACTACATGCCATGAATGCAGATACAATTCTCTTTTCACACCCCCCAAGCTTAAAACTTTGCTTGTCCCCAAGCAAGAAAAGAAATATGAGAATGTGAGAAAGAGAATGAGAGAGCTCACATAGTCAATTGTGTAAAGGCGGTAGGAAGGAGTTCGGATGTGAAAATATTTGAAAGGGTTTGGGAAGTTGAGACAAAAATTCTAAGTATTTCAGTTTTTTTTTTAGCTTCTGGCAAGGGACTCACTGAGGGTCTTGGCAGAACGTATTTCCCTTTCAATCTCTTGTACTTAGCCAAATTTTCGTGTCATCTCCACCCATCTGCTCAAGATTTTAAGATCCTCTTAATTTCTCCAGTCTCTTCAACCAATTCCCTACACCAATGAACTATGTGAGCAATAATTATTCAAAATTCTAAATTAAAATGCATAAAGGAAAATTATGAAAACTAAATTAAAAAAATGCAAAAACTTGGGTTGCCTCCCAAGAAGCGCTTGTTTAAGGTCTCGAGCTTGACCCCTTATTCACGTCACGCCAAGGGTCTTGCTCACATAATATATAGCATATAGTTTCTTATCCTTCTTTTGTCCAAGGACGGCTCCCACGGCATAATCACTAGCGTCGCACATGATCTCAAGCGGGAGATTCCAATCGGGTGGTTGTAGGATCGGTGTAGAGATGAGCGTGTCTCTCAACCCATTCACTATCCGAGATTGGATACATAATGCCGGCTCTAGTAATTTGATCACCCCTTTCTTCACTACCTCCCTAAGATTGGGATTCAACCTCCTTTGCGGCTCTCGTGAGGTTTTGTGGTCTTCCTCAAGCAAAATACGATGCATGCAAAGAGAGGGGTTCAGTCCTTTAAGATCTTCTATTGAGTACCCGATTGCTTTCTTGTGTAACCTTAATTCATGCAAGAGTTTCACGGTTTGTGTTGCATCTAGGTGTGCACCGACAATAACTGGGTATGCCTTGTTGAGGTCTAAGAACTCATAGCGGAGGTTGGGAGGTAGGAGCTTTAATTCCAGTTGAGGTGTCTTGCCTTCAGCTTTTTCTTCACTATCTCCAGCACTGTCGAGACTCTCGGTGAGACTCTTGACAGTGAGTCTGTTTTCTTTCTCCAGCAATTCTGTTGCTTCACTAAGGACTTCATCCTCTTTCATGTTGATTTGCATGTTGAAAACCTTTGCTGCCGCCGTGTCCATGGCTTCAACCCTACAACAAACATCATCATTAGAGGGGTATTTCATGGATTTTGTAACATTAAACTCAATCTTTTCATCCCCTATGGCCAATAAAAGTATGCCATTTTTTATGTCAAGATTTGCCCCAGCGGTAGCAAGAAAGGGTCTTCCTAAAATGATAGGAACTTGGTTATCTTCTTTCATTTCTATTACAACAAAATCACCGGGTACAAAAAATTTACCAACTTGGACCGGTATGTCTTCAATTATACCCAATGGAGATCTAACGGACCTATCGGCTAGTTGCAAGGAAATTCTTGTTGGCTTAAGGTCTCCAATTCCTAACTTGTCAAAAATTGATTTAGGCATGAGACTCACACTAGCACCGGGATCACACAAAGCATTTTTGAGTTTAACATTACCAATGGAGCATGGCAAGGTAAAACTACCGGGATCTTTCATTTTTGATGGTGGTTGGTTTAGAAGTAGTGCACTACAATCCACCGTTAGAGCTACGGTTTTACACTCCTCAAGTTTATTTTTGTTGGACAACATTTCTTTCAAAAATTTAGCATATGAGGGCATTTGAGTGAGTGCCTCAATAAATGGAATTTTAATGTGCAACTTACTTAAGAGTTCAACAAACTTACCAAATTGCTTGTCCTTCTTTACCTTGGCTAACCTTTGCGGGAAGGGGATTGGAGGTTTGTAAGGTGGAGGATCATACCTTGGTTCTTCTTCTTGTTGACTTACCTCTTCACTTACCTTTGGAGCCTCCTTCTCTGTCAAGACTTCCGCTGAGACTCTTGGCAGAATGTTCTGAGGTGTAATTGAGTCTTCATCTCGCGTGACGGTTGGATTTTCATATTCAAAACCACTTCGCAAGATAACAGCATTGCAATACTCCCTCGGATTGAGTTCGGGATTGCCCGGAAGAGTGCCGGGTTGCCTTAAAGAGGATGATGCTTGTTGTGCCACTTGGTTTTCCAACATTTTTATTTGTGTGGATTGTTGTTTTATTGTTTCTTTCATTTCATCCATTGCTTGTTTTTGTTGGTTCATGAATTGCTCCATCATCAATTCCAAGTTAGATTCTTGTGGGGTTTGAGGTTCAAATTGTCTTGGTGCAAAATCTTGTTGGGGCCGGTGCAAAACCTTGTTTGGGTTTTTTGAGACACCGTACCTTGATTGTTCTTGTATGAAAAATTTGGGTGATTCCTCCAACCCGGATTGTAAGATTGCGAGTATGGGTTGTTTTGAGGCCTATTGAAATTATTCAACATGTTCACATTTTCTAGGTTCTCTTGAGGAACACTCAATGGACATTCAAGTGCGGTATGTTCCATGGCACCACAAATTTCACAAGAAGGAGAATGAGTTACTTGATTTACCTTGGAGACACTCAATTGACTGATTTGATTTTGAATTGCTTCAAGTTTCGCTTTCATGAAAGTCAAGGAATCCAACTCAAGCACACCCGGAGTGCTCCTTGTTGTATGGCGGTCGGAAGGAGACCAATGATGTTGGTTCACCGCCATTGTCTCAATCAAATTGTATGCCTCATTCGCATTCTTGCTTGTCAATGCACCCTTCTTTGCAAGCATCAAGAAAATTTTTATCATTGCTAATTAGTCCATCATAAAAAATTTGCACAATATATTGTTTAGCAAGACCATGATGTGGACACAACCTAAGCAAGTCCTTGAACCTTTCCCAAGCATCATACAAACTTTCATTTCTCTTTTGTCCAAAATTCACAATTTGACCTCTCAATTGAGCAGTTTTACTTGGTGGAAAATATTTGGTCAAAAATGCTTCGGTTAATTGGTCCCAAGTGGTTATAGAACCAGCAGGTAAAGAATGCATCCAAGCTCTAGCCCTATCCCTAAGAGAAAATGGAAACAATCTAAGCCTAAGGGCATCATCACTGACACCATTACTCTTATATGTATCACAAATTTCAAGAAAAACTGCAAGATGCAAGTGAGGGTCATCGCTAGGTAGTCCAGAAAATTGATTTTGTTGCGCCATTGTGATGAGATTGGCTTTCAGCTCAAAATTGTTCGCTGCAATGGCGGGTGCAACGACACTTGGTCGCATGTTGGTCGCCTTTGGGATGATGAAATCCCTCAAAGGTCGATTCAGATCATCTTCTCCGTTAAGAGCCATCTCAGTAGCGAGATTTTCGTCAAGGAGAGGTGAAGATTGGTGAAAATTCTTCTGCTGCGAACCGCAAGACTCTCACTGGGACTCCTGGCAGGGGATTGAGATTTTGAATTACTGATTCTTTCTTCGTGGCACCTTGTCTCCAGCCAACTTGTTCTTTCCTCCAGCTCTCAAGATCCTACAATGAGACAAAATAAAAGGTGAAAAATAAAAATAAAGATAAAAATAAAAATAAAAATGCTTAGTCTAATTGACTCAAAATAAATTTTGATATTAAATACACCGCTCACCGGCAACGGTGCCAAAAAGCTTGATGTGTTTTCACAAGTGCTAATAAATACCCTAAAAATGATACTAAATTACGGGTTGCAAGCGCACAACCTACCGTTAAGTATATTGTCGGGTGTCGAATCCACAAGGAACGGGATTTAAATACCAAATTTATTTCTTTTAATTAGCTAAGCAACCAATTTCAGATTTTCAGAAAATAAAGAACTAAATTCTAAGATTAAATTAATTGAAAAGATAAAATACGAGAAATTGAATATTTTTGGTATTCCTGGGATTTCGGCGTACAAATTACTAGAGGTCGTTGGTATTCATTTAATTGATGTTACACTTTTATATTTTCTTTGTGGGTTTCTAATCCAATGGTAGTATTTATCCACTGTCGTGGTTTCGTACCGTACTCAATTTACTTAAACACCCGCTTTCGCGGCGCATTCTCCTAAACTAAGTCCATTAAGTTTCATGATTAGCCTAAACATATTTTAGTAATTTACTTTCTCCTTTCGGTACTTCAATAAATCATTCAAATAAATTTAAGTGTCCCCATTAGAAACGGGTTTCTCCTTTCGGTCCTTCACCTATTCCTACGTTGTCTTATGTTATCGGGTCTCAAATTATTATCTTTCGATCTAACAATTCAAGTCCTAAATTTAAACCATTTGTGTGACTAAGTTATACCGTTTTTCTTGTTACCGATTTAACGTGGCCATTCGTTAATCGGTATTTGCAATTAAATCAACTCATATCGTACAAGTAGTTTAACAATTCAATTCACAAGACAAACAAAGATCAAATAAAAGTAATAATGCCAATTAAATTAAACCAACAACATAGTAATTTGTTACATGCCTAATCCCAAAAAAATTTGTTTAGCCAAGCATGGCTTTAAGAATACAACGGTTCAGTTTTGAATCCATTACAATGGATAAAAGAGAGTTAAAGAGAAAAGAATGATAAAACCCAATTGAAGCCCAAGTTCTCCAATGTCTCCACTTCTTCTCTGGTCCGAAAACCCTTGCTCCTTTTCTTTTCGAATTTCTCTTTTTTTCTTTCCAGAACCGAATCTCTCCAGAGAGAGAGAGAGAGAGAGAGAGCCCCTGCTGGACCCAAAATTTTCCTTTTTTTGTTTCCTGTGAGAGAGTTTTCCTTCTTTGATTTTTCTCTTATGGAATCCCCTAGATTTACTCCCTAAATTTCAGCAATTCATTCTCTCTCTCACCTCCTCTTTCCAACCAAGAGGTAAATCTCTTTCCTTTTCTCTCATTAATCTCCTAAAATTACTGCATTTAATCTCTGCTAAATCATAGATGAGATCTCTAGATTTTCCTTCGCGTGTACAAATTTGTTTCCTTGCAAAATTCGCGCGTCGGTAGCCGCTTCTCTCGCAAGGGTCTCGCTGAGAGTCTTGGCAGAGCCGAATTCTGCTCTGATTCCTCCAGGAATTTCTGAAAATTATCAAAACCAAGAAATATGGCAGTAACAAGTTCTAGAAATAAAACACAAGCTAAAATAAGCATGATTCAAATAAATTGAGTGAATTATTGTGTTAAATCTTGTGCAAATATTATATAAAATGAGCACCTATCATTAGTTAATGGATTTAAACCCGATAAGCTATTACAATCCGATATTTGTCCCCCCCTGACTAAAATCCTGCATCCGCCCATGACCATCCCTATGCAAAATGTTTTGGGTCTCAACTCGATCGCCACGCGTTGATCCTTTCAATTGAATGTACTAATTAAATATGTATTGATATAAATAGTTTTCCTACTACGTTTCAATTGCAGTATTAAATAAAATGTTAAATGTTACTTTTTGTTTTTTACATCATTAATTTTAGATTACAAAATTAAAGCTCCCTATCTCATATTATTGAATCAAGAAGCATCTGTACGCCATTTATTTTTGTCAAAAAAAATCATCTCATGTTGGAATGATTTGCCCATTTCAAACTAAAAAATTGAAGATAATTTTCTCAATTAAGCGAAATTGAAACCCTTAAGTAGATGGGAAGAAAGCATAGTAATTATATACTATGATAACCTATTTATTTAGCAACGGCTTAATATTCTACTAATCAACCAATTAAAATTTCTCTGGAGCGATAGTTAGGAAATTAACTGGAGAAGGTTAGCCGCCTTACCAGAAGTGCTTTTTCTGTGTTACTTTAATTTTATGCACGCATTATTCGACCCCTTAGATGGGAAATTTTTGCTATATATAAAATTTCAATTATTCGATCGTTGATTATTTGGTGCCCCGCAGTAACCAGCTCATATCCAGTTCCAGGAGAAGTCGTTATGTCATCTTTTTTATTTTTATGATATATTTATTCTTGTAAATAAATTATATTTTTCAATGTCTTCATATATAATTTGTGAAGAATAATTGAAGGATTTTATATTTTTCATTCTGAATTTTGAATCATGAAGATAGAACCCATACCAGCTAGAAAGAAAAACGTCCATCTAGCTAAGATTTGTTTTTGGTCGGTATCCATCTTTTCCTTCGTTTTGATTGAAAACTGAAAATAGTTATATATAGTTAGTTGGTTGATGTGATCTTTTTTATTTTTTTTTTCACTTTTTTGGATGCTTCTCATTTCATAAAAGAGAGGGGCAAAGAAAAAAAAAAAAAAAAAATGCTTGTAGGCACACGTGTGCGCCTTGTAGTTGACTACCAACTCTTGCATTACACGTGGCGCGGCAGCAAGGAGTACTATTAAAATGAGCAATTTGTACACGTAGACCTGTTCTACTACCGGCTCATCTATATATATATATAATAAACGTTTGAGATTATTTATGAATTAAAGGACAATTTAAAGAACTCTCTTGGTTTAATTGCAGATGGACCCGTCGAGCTGAATTAACCTTAACCTAGAAATTAGTAAGACATACAATTTGGGTGAGACTTAGAAGCCCTTGTATTTGAAAAGAACAGCTGTATTTTTCATTACTACTGATTATTATTGTATGTGCATACAGCTAAGGTGACAGTTAGATGGGGCCCAATAGAGACATGCTGGGTCCAGGTGGCTCCGACTCGGACAATTTTAATCAACGGCTAGATTTTGGATTGGTGCTTTGTGGGGCACAACTCCTTTAATTACACGTCATAATCAATTGCAATTCATCAGCTGCTTGGTCAAATTTTTACATTCGACTCACTGTTTCAATTTCCTGATTATCTCTGCGCCTGTTTCAATATTCGTCCCTATCTCATAAAGCAAATTTGTATGCAAAAGAAAAATATCTCTCCTTATAATTGGAGGCAAGTCTGAGTGTGACTTGAAAAGTACATAGAGGCATCTTGATTCTTGGGCAGCTAAACGAATCAGAACCCTTTTTCAAAGTGGTTCTGATAGTTCCTATACCCTTCTAATTGGGGTTAGTGGAAGAATCTTATCCTTTCTAAATATGGAATGTTTTAGTATATAAGTACCCTATTGCATTTCGATTGAAAACACATATACTGAAAAGAAAGCTGGGTCAGTTAATCCAGAGATTTGTAAAGTAATATGGGATGATACTAATATTTTTTTATTTTAAAATGATAAATAAATAGAGAAACCTAGGTAGTTATTTAATTATTTGTATTCAGATTATTACTATTATTTGTGAGCGGGGAATATTGGGGGTATTAGAAATTGAACTTGGAGAACGGATGACAGCGATTTGGATCGGAAAAATTCTAGGTCTGTTGTTTACTCAAAGGTTGTAACTAGATGTGGTAAAATGTGATCCGACCTGAAAAATTCATCTGACTCGTCGGATTCGAATCCGATCCGATCTTATTTTTTCATAAAGTCAAACTGATCCGAATCCGATCCGACCCGACCCGAGACAACCTGAAACCCGAGACAACCCGAGATCAGAGTGTCTGAAACCCGACCTGACTCGAACCCGGACGACCCGAAACCCGAGATTAGATGATTATAAACCCAACCCGACCTGAACCCGAGACAACCCGAAACCCGAGACAACCCGAAATAAGAAGACCTAAAACCCGACCCGACTCAAACCCAAATGACCCGAAACCCGAGACGACCCGAAATTAGATGACTTGGAACCCGACTCGACCCGACCCAATTTTGAAATATTTAAATACGATTGAACTATAATTAAAATTTAAAATAAGGAAAATACATGTGGATCATGTTATAGTTTTTATGACACCATTATGTTATAGATTATTATGCGGGAAAGTTTATTTTGGTATCATGGAAAAATCATACTGCAGGTTAATACTAATGAAAGAATCTTGATAATGGTAGTTCGGTGCACATACAAGCTCACTTTATCGTGCTTCTTTTTGTTTAGATTTTGAAGGGTTTTGACAATTCTAACCCTTTGAATAAGATCATTTACTCCAACATCAATTAATCAATTTTCTTTAAGTTGGAATTGCTTTATGCTGCCCTGCACACGAGTCGAGCATGTAGTAAGGCTACATATAAATTTCAGAAAAAAAAAAAAGAAAATAGAGATAAAGAGATGTACGAACTTTGTTACAGTGCCCTTCACATTGTTTGCCAATCATAAAATTCTACAGTACGCGTACAATGAGACAATCATTTAGATATTGATCTTATGTATTCTTATAATTTTTCTTGTTCTTTTTTCAAGCATTAATTTGATTAAAGGGATACATGAAACTTCTAAGTGCACCATCACTCTATCAGATGGAACTGTTATTGTGAACGACTCGAAAAAATAAGGAAAATGCATGTGGATCATGTTATAGAGTTATGGTCAATAGCCAAGGATTTTAACTCCTCATCTTCAGTGATCCTTGCTCATTTAGGTAAATGTCAAGTTTTGTCCTTGTTGAGAATTAACATAACAATGTATATTAATCTGAATTTACATGTCATAAATTAAAATTAGCATAAGAAAAATCAATGTCTATTAATCAGAATTAGCACATCTTAAGTTTGTTAAAAAATGAATAAAGTATGATAATCTGAATAGGCTCAAACTAATTAATCATATCCATATTATTTAAAAAGTTAAATTGATCAAAATATAATTGAAAATATATACTTGATATTGGCTAAAATATATTATTGAAAAAAGTATTTTAAAGTCTGACGACCCAAAATTTGACCCGACCCAAAATCTGACCCGACCCGAAATAAAACATGATAAAAAAAGAACCCGACCCGACTTGAAAAACAACCCGAGATTATTCGATATCAAATGACCTAAAATCCGACCCAACTCGGACCGAATGATCCGAAACCCGAGATGACCTGAGTTAATAAGAACCCAAAACTCAACCTGGCCCGACCCGAAATGACTCGAGACTCGAAAAAAATGAATAGTGTTCAACCCGAAACTCGACCTAAACCGGACCGGATCGACTCGAACCCGATCCGTGACCTGAAATTTTTTTGGTCAAACTTACCTAACCCGTCCCGTCCGAACCCAAACTCAACCCGACCCGTCCGAACCCGACCCGCCCGATTGCCACCTCTAGTTGTAGGTTTTAATATCCGTTCATAACTTCATAATCTGTGTGAAAATTGAAAGAAAATAGAAAAAGTTGTTCCATGCCATGTAAGAGATAATGACAATTTTATCTTTTCGTTATCTCCCTATTAAATAATATTTAATTATGTACTGATCTTGACTATTCAAGTACCCTTAATTTATTATCAATTGTTAACTAATAACTTATTTTTTAGTAAAGTTAACTGATAACTTATTAGCTTATTGGGATGATATTGCTAATGATTGTAAATGCTTGTGCTCCAGAAAATTAAAAGAAAATCAAGGGCTTTTACGAACGAAAATGATATTTGTTGGGGTAGCCACAGAAAGAGTTAAAGTTGACTTGAATCGGAGTCGAATTGAGTCAGATCGGATTAATATGAGTGTTGTGTTGAATTTTTTTAGATCTTAGTTGACTTATGTTGGATTGTATTTTATTTAATCTCGAATCAAATTGGATCCGATTATGCAAAGTTAGTTGATATTTTAAAAAAAATCTGATCTGTCTAAATATTTTTTGATAAAATTTAGTAAAAGCAAGAATATAGAGCTATTCATTCCTTATCTTTAATATGTCCAATTTTTTTTTTGATAAAAGAATATGCCCATAGTTTATTTATTTTATGAATACAGAATGCATGTACCTATATGATGTCCATCTAAGTATAAATATCCAAAAAAAGTCATGCATCCGGATTTTAAAACCAACTTTTATACAAATATAATTATTTAACCACTAATTTTATCTCTTTAATTTTCTATTATTTACTTCTTTTTTCTTTATTATTAGATCGCGTCAATTAAAAGATGTAATACACATTTTTTATTTGTTAACTAGTGTATTTAATATTTTAGTGACATAACAAAATTTGCATATCCGCGCGTTGCCTTGTCCCCTTCCCAAGATAATGCAAACTACTAGGATAGACTCGTGATTTTTCCCCCTGAATTACGTAGATTTAAGAATAGGGCCCTAAACGAGTGGAGCAGAGACAAGACAAATTAAGTTTAAAATCGGTTTATTAACTTAATAAATTAAAAAAAATACTGATTGGAGATTAATTCACTAACTTAATAAATGAGTTTAGCTAGTTCGTTAACAACTCATTTAATAATTAATAATATTTTATACCAAAATTAAAAAAATTAATAAGAATCAATGACAAGAAAGTTTTTAATACATATTTCATACAATAATGTTATATATTGAATTATAACTTATATAATACACTAAAATCATAAAAAAAATATATAAATAATAAATATTAATAATTTAATAAATTCAACGAACTTAGCAAAACCGAGCTAGACCTAGCTCGAATAAACTTCATTAAGTTAACGAACCTAACAAGCGAATCAAGTTTGAGCCGATCTCGAACGACCGACACGCGATCCATGAACAACCCTCTTTAAGAATTAGGATATTTAATTTGAAGAAACAGTGATTGGGAGTGAATTCGAGCTCTGCAAGAGAATTTCATTCCTTGAAACATTTCTAATCCATATATCTATATCTATGTATCATCACACACTAATATTACTGTCATAATATTATTTTCAGAGGAAATAAATTGAGGCGTCATCAAGAACCACTCATTCAAGGTTTGCCTAGTGCTTTCTATGATGCCTTTTGTGCTGAATAAAATATTAAAATTAAGGATTTTGAAGAGGTCTTCTAACTAACGAACCTAAAACCCAGAGTTTAGTGTGCTGTACAAATCAGTTTAACTGTTGATATATGCGTTTATTGCTTATAAAATACAATACAAGGTGGGGGGGGGGGGGGGGTCACTAATTTTGGGCTTCTCCAATAATCGTTTTACTTAAGATTGTCCTAAAAAATTACAGGCCTAGCCCACAAAAATGTGGTTCAATTGGAGAGTAAAATTGAAATGTGATTTGTGAACCACCGAACCGCTCTTCCATCAGATCATTGAAGGCACGCTCTCACATCCGACCCCCCCACAGTCCTCACAGACATTCTCGATGTGCGCTCGGAGCAGCACCATAACATCTAAACCATTTCAATGTTGACAAAGTACTTGGTGTAGCTTTATAGTGCACGGTCGTGAACAATGTCTAGGCTCAATTATTCCATATGAATTATCCTTTTTCCTCTTTCGACGCGAACCGACTTTCTCTCCCTCTCTCCCTCTCTCCCTCTCTCTCTACCAAATTAAATTCCTCCGATCCCAAATCGCCATTTCTTTTGTTTCCTTTCCTCTATTTGATTCTAATTTTGTCGAGTGATCTGCCAGTTTTAAGCCATGAGTTTGGGGATTCAGCGTCAGAACACGAATCCACCGGGCTCGCAAGACGCAGCTGGCAGTCATGTGGGACCCACTGTCAGACTCTCAGTCACTCACGGACTCAAGCAGTACGACGTCGCTGTCCCTCCCCAAATCACCATTGGTAAACGTCTCATCTATTTTTTCCTTGTTTTACTCGTACTCTCCTTTTACATCCTTGGTTTCTTTTTCTTTTCTTTTCTTTTTTTTGTGGTGAGATGCAGATGTTTAAGGTTTTAAGACCTTGTACAAAGGCGTTTGTTGAAATGCTTCTCGATTCTGAACTGAGGTGTACGTATAAAGTGAAATCGTTTGCCTGGTTATGCAATAGGAATAATGATCAGACTACCTGTGTATGTAGTAAACTCATTAGAGATTGCTTGGAAATATTTGGTAACTAAGAGAATCGTAAAAATATTTTATCTCTAGACCAATCCAGAATTTAGAAGTTTGATCACTGTTATGAGGTTGGCATTTACCAAAATCCGTAATGATGGCCACTCTGCCTGTGCCCACGCCCTGGGTTTTGTGGCGGCCGCTGCACCCTCCTACTTGTTGGGGCAGGGCGATGCCCTGATGGCCTGGTGTGCGGCACACGTACCAAAATAGTGGTAAAGGCAAATAAAAGGATTTTTGTTGTAGTCATGAAACAGATTGTAAGTTTAGTATTTATTTACTAGTTTTGTTTTCTACATTTTGTTTTGATCTGAAGGTGACTTGAAGAAGGTACTAGCACAACAGTCTGGTTTAGATCCAGCTAGTCAGAAGTTGTTATTCAGAGGAAAGGAAAAACATGATAGTGAACTATTGCACACTTCTGGAATAAAAGATATGGCTAGGCTTATTCTTCTAGAAGCTCCCACAAGCCAGGAACAATGCCCTGCAGAGGAGAAGATGGACCCAGAGGTTGCACGGGCATGTGAAGCTATTGCACGTGTCAGGGTTGAGGTTGATAAGCTTGCCAATAAGGTATACTGGCATAGCGAGCAAATTAGTGAGTCTTTCTTTAATTCATGTGCAAATGCAAGTTCCAAAAATGTTGTAATAGAAATTCCATTGGTTTATCATCAAAACTGAAATAATTTTAGCATATATTTGCTCTCCAAAAAGTTATAATTACGTATTGCGCTAGCTAACAATGCAAAAATTATGTCTGCACATAAAAAGCTTAAATATATCCTTTCTCCTCCTGCCCCTGTTGGTTACTACACATACCCACAACAGCCAAAAATTATCACTCCTTTACTGTTTACGTGATCTGAATTTCAGAAGGAGAGGGGCTTTGTTTTAAAAAATAAGTAGAAGGGGATATGTGCGACATTTGTCTTGTTCAGGGAGCCATATGAAAACTACTAGTTTGGCAACTGTATCTTCTAGTATGTTGTATTTATTTTGTATGGCCGCGTCATGAAATCATTATAATTCAATAATAATATCCCATTTACTAGTTTTTGACATTGGAAGCTGCTGTGAACGGGCATAAGAAGGTAGACGAGAAAGAATTTACAGTTCTGTCGGAGCTTCTTATGATGCAATTGTTAAAATTGGATGGCATTGTGGCTGAAGGAGAGGCTAGAATACAGAGAAAAAATGAGGTACTGTTCTTGAATTCATTGTAGAATATACATATTTTCTTATTAGGTTTTCCAGTGCTCATTCGTATTGGGATTGTCAAAACCACTTGTGCATACTATTTTGACTTTGATAATATGTACTTCGTTTTATAAACTAATTGCTAATGTGATACCCATGTGTTGTTCCCCCTTTTTGCCCTCAGGTAAAGCGCATTCAAAACTTGGTAGAGGCAACTGATGTACTAAAAGCGAAATATAACAACCCATTTATGGACAAAGGCATGTCTGTTGAGGGAACAACTCAGACTCAATGGGCGACATTTGATTCCGGGTCAGGGCAGGCTCCGCAACCTAATGCCGCACAACACTCCACTCAAATTACAGAAAATTGGGAGCGCTTTGATTAGATCAGTTCTTTCATGATACCTCTCCATTTATGGGTGAAAAAGAAGTGATTCTTGTATTTTGAATTCTCATTAATACTAGGTTGTTACAAAACTATATATTATGTGTGCCAAAAGATATCTCGTATCAGCATAACTGTGCTTTCTTTTTGCTTTTTCTTTTCTGTATGACTCTCTTTTCTCATTAAATCCGGGCCCAACATAATACCGAGTTATTTCATATAAAATAAAGATATAAAAAGATGTGGTATTACCCTCTCTGATCATGAATTTGGTTCAAAGCATGGCCATTTTCTACATCTTTCTGAACCCCTTGAATGGCATAAGCCTCTTCTCCATGAAGTGCGATATCTCCTGCCAGCAACTCCTCTTGGCTCAACCTCAAGGGCACAAAAACCCTAATGAAAATCATGATAACTGATGTAATGATGACATTCCATCCGATCACAAAACATGCACCTATCAACTGTTTGACAAATTGCATTCCACCAGATGCGCCCCCATAAAAAGCACCTCTCGAATTGGTCACCGGTAAAAACATGTTGCAAAGGCCGGGATGAGCAAAGAGGCCGGTGAGTACTCCACCTAGTATACCAGAGATTGCATGTGTGTGTAAAATGCCTAACGTATCATCGACATGTTGTAATACCGCCCATTTGTAGCTTAGACGTGTCGTGCACCATGGCACGGAACCTGACACTGTGCCCATCACCATAGCAGCCCATCCCTGTACAAGGCCTGTCAAGAAATCAACTTCAGAAATTATGTTGAGATACATTTTATGGTCTTAGAATGAAATTTTGCGATCACATAGAAGGTAGCCTACGCCCAGCTCCCAGAAGAAAACAAATAAGACTACAGGAGCATAAGTCGTATGGAGCAAAATTATGCTACTGTGGTCATCATATTCACTATAAGTAAATGAAAATCAGCAAAGATAGAATGAATCCTGCCTGCAGCTGGAGTAATGCAAACAAGCCCGGTAATCATTCCCTGAATGGCACCTAGAGAAGTTGGTTTTCCTGAAAAAGCGAAATCCAGGCAAACCCAGACCAAGATGCTGGTAGTTGCACAGATATGTGTATTAAGCACAGCGACCGATGAATCCACGTTAGCTGAGAATGGATCGCCTCCGTTGAATCCTGTCCATCCCAGCCATAGAATCCCAGCACCAATCAGTGCTACTAGAAGATTATTTGGAGGAAACTCTTCTCTGTCCAGCTTCAGCCTTGGACCCACCTGTCATGTTGAACATGAATGCCATGTAAATTGACAGTTTAAAAAGGTTATCAAAACAATTGTTTTCTCAAGTCAAATGCCTCTTATTGGAATAATATCATTGATTAGTTCAGCACATGAGCATTGGACTGTTGGTTTTTTCTCTTTACTGAAGTACTGGTAACATAATCTGAAAATGAAGAGAACTATCAACGATTGTGAAGATGGAACTATAAATCAATTGCTCCATATAGTTTACATATTTTAGAATATACCCAATAAGCAGCTGTGTATCCTGCCACGCCTGATGCGAGATGTACCACATATCCGCCTGAATAATCCATTACACCCCAATGGAACAAGAAGCCGCCACCCCATAAAGAATACGCACCGACTGTATAAGAAAATGTAACCCACAATGGCACAAAAATCATCCATGCCTTGAGGCTTATTCGGCCAAGCACCGCGCCAGCAACCAGGCTGACTGTCACGCCAGCAAATGCCCATTGGAAGAAAACCATGCTAGCCTGGGGATAGAACAATTGCACTGCTGGCGTTTCGAGGTCACCATTTGATTTGTGGTGAATGGTGGATGGGAGGAATGATTGCGCAATCATGAAATCCTGGGCCAAAGATAGGCCCGGCTGGCCGACAAAAGGAAGAAGCCTTTCCCCAAACCCCATTTTGTGGGCCCATAACACCCAGCATGGCATGGCAGCTGCCATGGCATAGAGTGCCATGAAGGCAGAGTTGAGGGACCACTTCCTCTTTGCCAGGCCAGCATAGAGCATGGCCAGGCCTGGGAAGCCCTGTAAGCCAACAAGTGTTGCCGAGACCATTTGCCATGCATTGTCCCCTTTGTTCAACCATTCTGGTACCACTGCTGAGATGTTGCTCCCCTGGTATGCCATGGTTGAAAATGCAAAGCTTTCCCCTGTGAATGTTATAATGAGACAAAGTTTCTTAGAAAATTAAAATCTGCTGAAGTGAAGTGAGAGGTGTGACCCGCATGGATTGTAGTGTGATAGTCAAAGTCAATGCCAAATGTCATTATTGGTAATGACATTGGGTCTTGTTCTTTGGGGGATCATTAAATTTTTGTGGTATTGGATGTATAACTTATTAGGAGGGAAATATATTATAACAAATTTAAGTAGTGTACTGCAGTACTCATATCGAAGTAGAATCTTGTATCCATTGAGATTCCAAAGCTTTTATGTTTCTATGAGTTAAAAAAATAAGCAAGGGGGTGAAATGTTAGCCAAATATTTTGAAATTTATATGGTTGGATTAATTAATAATAAGAATGGAAGGATACAGTAGCAATTAATGAATAATTCATTAAGCACGCCATGGACTCCACCCATGAGGCCATAACCCATTTCCTATCCCACCCTGCTCCTGGCCTCCTACACAGCTTATCATTTTTCTCCGCGGTCTTCTCCTTTAATCAATTTATCCCCACTTTTCGGAAAGAGAACAAAACGATCTTCTATCAGCACTAAGCAGAGAGATGGGGAGGGAATTGGCATCTATCAAGTGACCAATCAAGCTGCTCTTTTCCTTATTTCATTTTTCATTTTTTTTTATGACTATGCTTATAGTTCAATTTCTATATGATCTTTTTTTCCTATTTATATCAATTCCTTTTTATTTGTTTTTGATGAAATTTCTAAATGGCTTCCCCCTTTCTTTTCTTTTGAACATAACAAATAACCGCTGGTTTTATTGGATTAGTCAACCTATTTTTTCTTTCCATAAAATAATTATGCAAAACATAAGAAAAGAAAGACAAACAAAAGTTGGACTGGTCAAATGATACCGTTAGGGGATTTTATCCTGTTATTTCTTGGAATAAAACTTCGCCACGTGCTACGACCTAAACCAAACTTTTTTTTATTTTTGATGAAAGACCTAACCAATTACTTGGTCTTCTCTCATTGCTAAGAAGCGTAGAAATCTATCTTAATTCTTAATACGACAGATATTGCATAATTAACTAATATATCAGTATCTTATGTCTTATTTATTTTTCATGACTTTCGTTGTTTAATTAATTTTATTTTGATACAGAAAAAACATAAATGTCATGTGAAATATTACTTCAAATTAATCCAACACATTTGTAATTTCTGAAAAGAATTGTTAATTATCTTTTTGATAGACACATAATTAAAACTTCAAAAATAAAAAAATTATTTTGGTCATTATGTTTTTTTTTTTACAAAGGTATATATCTGATATTTTTTTTCATATATCAGACATTAAATAACTGAACTCCGATATACAGGCCATGTTGTTCGCTAATTTATCAGGTTCCAAATATCCAACACATTATTTCTTGTTTATTAGGAATTTAGAACAATGTCAAGGGGGCAATTTAGCTATACAACTAAAATTAAAAAAATAAAAAAACTACTGCTACCGAGACTAGAGAGTAGACTATAATAAAATTGAGAATTAATATTACAAAGGATTTTAGCTTATGAAAATAGATAAATTTTCTAGGAAAAAGAAAAGTTTAGCACAGAAGATTGTCGAGCTTATATCTGAAGCTGTAAAATGGTAGAATTGTAATTGTACGTGCACATCCATTGCTAGTTATAAAACTGGGAGGTGGGGGAGGTTCAAAGTCTTCTAGAACCATTGATTTTGTATCGAAATTCATAATGATTATTAAAAGTATGAATTTTGAATTTATATTTTATTAAAAGTATGAATTTCAATGCAAAATCAACGATTCTAAAAAACTTTAAACCAATTTTTTTTATTCAAAGTGCTTTGAATCTCCCCACTTCCATAAAACTGGTGCCAAGAAAACTGTTACAGATTGAACTACTCTAGTACTATCACATCATAGAAATATTAAATGAATTAATGCCCTTCCCGTTAACAATATTATTCTTTTCTTAAACATTAATATCATTCTGAATACATTTTTTTAAGAATAAGTGTGAATATATGTGATCCAAAAACAAACTCATTAGTAGGGTTGTCAATAGATAGTGTAGGGTACGGATGGAGGGTGGAGGTATTTTCATATTTATACTTATTAAAAGTTTTTTTATTCATATTTTATTCATATCTATTAAATTTTTTTTTATCCATACTTTACCCTTACCCATTATAAATTTCGGGTAACGAACGGGTAATGGTAGATAACGGGTAAAAATAAAAATAATTCAATGAAAAAATTATATAATTTAGATAAATAAATAGCATTAAATAAATATACTAATAAAGTATAATAATAATTAATATATTATATATAACAAAAATCATATAATTTTTTTATGTCAATTGTCATAAAAAATATATACTAATTATATATATATATATTTATATAATTTAACTATATATATATTAAAAATATAAAATAATTATACTTTTATATATATTTTATATATATTTATATAATTTACCCGAGAGGATAACGGGTAACGAAAACTCCTTACCCATATCTATATCCGAGGATCTAACAAAAATAAAATATTATCCATATCATTTTATCGAGTACGATACGGATTAGATAAACGAGTAAAATGATATCATTGACAGCCCTACTCATTAGCATGTACACAAGACATGGTGTGTGTTGTTGTCAACGAATTCTGTTTCGACCGTGTTTCATTTCGTTTCGTGGTAATGAAACGGTTAACGAAATAAATTTCTATTATGTTTATTAAACGAAACGGTTAACGAAACTGTTTTTATTTCACGCAAAAAATGAAACGGTTAACGAAACGGTATTTTTCATTTCGTTAAGAGTATTTCAGTGTAAAATACATGAAATTTTGTGTTTCATTCCATTTCATGATAAATGAAACGGTTAACGAAATGATTTTCTGTTTCATTTATTAAACGAAACTATTTTCTGTTTCATTTATTATATGAAACGATTATTGAAATCCAACGATTTGGAATCGTTTCAACTCTGTTTGACACCCATAATGTTGCCCCCAGATTGACCCAAAATTAAATCCAACGACTCAAATATAATAATAATAATAAATGACTGCATTATGCATGAGAGGGGAAGGAATGAATTGAGACGGTAGAAGCGAAGCGCAGAAAAGGAAGTCAAGTCAACTGTCGCCTTCTGGCATCTGGAACCAAACATGAAACATCATTCATCATCATTCCACAACCCCAAGTCCTATGTCTCAATATTGTCTCATACGCGCCAACGGTAACTTCTCGTGCCTTTCCTCTTCCTCCTTATATGTACACAATTACACCCGCGCTCTCTCCACAGTCCACACAACTCCCTCCCTCTTCTTCATTACTATATAACTTACTCCTCCTTCCACCCCACAAATAATCAACCAACCCACTATCAGGCCATCCAGCTACAAAAGTTTCAACCAGCCATGAGAATGCAAGATGCCCTCAAAATTGAATCCGTCTCATTCACCCCCTCCATTGAATTTGACCGAATATTTTGCTCCTTTGACAGAGACGGCGATGGCAGGATTTCAGCCACTGAGTTGCAGCTCTGCATGGCAGCAGCTGCTGGAGAACACATCTCTCATGATGATGCCGAGGCACTGGTCAGTTCAGCAGACTCAGACGGAGACGGGTTACTGGACAAAGAGGAATTCATGCGGTTGGTGCATTTTGAAGAGGAAGAAGAGGAGGAGATGACTAGGGTTTTGAAGCAAGCGTTTGGGATGTATGGGAGGGATGGCGATGATTGTATCACGCCAGCGAGTCTGAACTGCATGCTCAGCCAGCTCGGATCACCGAGCAATTTGGATGAGTGTAAAGCCATGATTTGTAGGTTTGATTTGAATGGAGATGGAGTAATCAGTTTCGATGAGTTCAGGATTATGATGATGGCTTAAGCAGTAGGTATATATGTATATATGATTTATTTTCATTCCGATTGTTCAGTAGTAGTAATCTAATAAAATTCTTTGATTTGTTTTTATTGTACAAAATTTATCCTCCTAGTGTGATATCCTTTGATATATATTATTTAGTTAGAATGCTAATTTACAATTAGTCAGTAAGGCTGAAAATCGAAGAGAAACATCATCTGAAAATTTGTGTGATATGATAAAATTAAAAAGCCATGACAACACTAATTCGCCGATTCTGTGCTTAATTAGTTGCTTATAGATTAGTCGGTTGCCAATAACTGAAAGGACCATGAAGAACAGGGCCATCATAGATATAGCTAGTTTATTCCTGGTTCCTACGTTGGTTATTTCATTCAAGGTTCTTTGTTGAATCAATTAATCAAGGCTTAAAGTTAGGTGTTGTATAAAGAGTATTAGCCCTGGCATAATTAAGCAAGCTGAGAGCAACTATTATGTTGAAAATGGCAATTATGTTTTTCCTGATAGGAAACTAATTTCAACAAAAATATACTGGCATTTGTTGCAATTCTTTCGATTCCTTCCCTTATTGCGCCGTGGTAACACTGAGTTTTGTGCAGTCACAAGTTCGCCAAGAACAATATCCTGACTGGTGCTTCACTGAGTTTTCGTTTCTTATTTCCTTTATTTCTAATGAAAATCCATTTTTTTTAAAAAAATCACACATGACAATGTACGGAAAAGATACCAATATTTAATAAATACTTAATTATTTTTAAATGAGTAGAATTGAGATCGGATAAAAAATATGACCCGATTTTAAATAAATTAGATCAAATTAAAATAATAAATAATAAAATAATAATGATCTAACCCGATCTAACACATTGACAACCGTACCTAACATCTTCCTACCTATAAAAAGTTGAACCCTATCTAAACCACCAAAAAGAAGAAAAGAAAATCAATCCCTTTCTCAACTATCTAAAGGAAGAAAATAAATGTTTATCTCTATCTCAGCTAGTAGACATCTTCAAAATTGACGAAAAGTTTCGAAAATGTATTAAAAATTCAACTTTTGACATTAGAATTTGTACCAAATCAGAGAATACTGTCTTGTTTTCTAAAGAAAATCCACTTATTTAAAAAAAAAAAAAAAGAGATTGTAATTTGTTTTTTTTTTTATTTCGGTGTAGTGGTAATATAGTTTTAGAACCGCTTATGGCGTGTTGCACATAATGTAGGGTTTAAATAGTGGTTTACTGGAGGCATATAAAGTGTTCGAACTAAGATTTGGTTATAATTTTTTTTATTATTTGGTTAAAATTGAAAGAAGAAAATTTTCTTTTATATTTTTACTAAGGGTGGGTGCATTTATTTCAATAAGGAAGTGTATCTTTAGAATTGATTACTTCTGATGATAGGAATTACTTTGGACATCCAGTAGAAAAAAGTGCAATGTTTAGCAATTTCAGTGTATCTGAAGAATTTAATGTTTTTCTTTTAACCCGTATGACCTCGATCTATCGATCCGAGTGCATCTTAAAAATTGATTTTCTTTCTTTGAACGTAAACAAGTTCAACCAAGGCTTACTACTTATTATTGCGATTTGGTTGTTATTTTACTGTATCCTGGTGGTGGTGAAATCGGATTGAACATCATACTTAATTACTTACTAGTGGTGGTGACTTTTAAAAATACAAAAAAAAAATGCAAATAACTAAATAGTTCAAGTGATAGTTAATTATGAATTGAAGCCTCGATGAGCACAAAATAAATTTTATGAACTTGACTATCATCTTTCTCTGAAAAAAATATAAAAAATAAATTTTCATAAGAAAATAAAGATAAATTAATAATTAACGTAAATTTTAATTATGGATACAAAATTAATGAAAAATAAATACAAATCTAAAAAAAAGTTAACATTTAGAATTTAAAAAAATTAATATTCAAAATTAATAGAAACTTAAACATAAAAGAAAACTTAACTTAAACATTATGTCACATTTCGTTTAACAATTAGAATTAAAAGAAAATTATAATTTCAAGACAAATGAGTATAGAAATAATTTGAAAAAAATAGTTCAATCTGATAACTAATATTAACTCTGAAAATTCAATAAATAATCTAAATCATTATAGAATCAAAACAATTAGATGCTTAATAAGGATAATTAATACAACAACAATAAACCTTTTAATCCCAAATAAATTGGGGTAGACTAGAAATGAAACTCAATCGGAAAGTATAAGATAAAGGATCTCAAATATCAATGATAATAATGAATATGATGAAAGAAAAAAATAAATTAATAATAATAATAATAATAAATAAATATGATAATGATAATGATGATGACAATATGATAATAATAATGAGATAATGATGATGATAATATGCTAATAATAATATCAATAATAACAATAATAATAGTAATAGTACAATCAACCTCGATTATAAAATCTATTTCTAAATCCTAAAATCTTATTTCTAAACCTCTATTTTTAAAACCTATTTCTAAATTTTAAATCTTAAAATCCTTAAAAATCTAAGAACCTGAAATCTATAACTCTACTACTAGACTCTAGCTCTTAAATAATGGTTCAGATATATGAATCGTCATCTTCCAAGCACTCATATCCAAAATAAGTTCTTTGGATATATTATATTCCTTCAATTTTTTTTATTGTTTCCTCCCATATCAGTTTCGGTTGACCTCTTCATTTTCTTGTATTTTCAGGATGACTTAGAATACCGCTGCGTACTGGTGCTTCATGAGACATTCGTTGGATATAATCAAACCATCGCAAACGATGTTGGACTAGCTTTTTTTTGAATTGATGCTACCCAAGTTTGTCCCTAATATCATCATTTTTTATTCGATATTTCCTTGTGTGGTCACATATCCAACGCAACATCCGCATTTCAACTATACTTATCTTCTGGATGTGTTGTCATTTTGTAGCCCAACATTTTATGTCATACATTATCGCGGGTCTAATCGCCGTCATGTAGAACTTATCTTTTAATTTGTTTGAAACTTTCTTGTCACAAAAAACATCATATGTTTATCTTTATTTTACCCATCCAGCTCTTATTATATTATTAACATCTTCATCGATCTCTTTGTCACTCTACAACATCGATCTCAAATACCGAAATGTGTCATTCATAGATACCGCTCGTCCATCCAAACTAACATTTCCGTCATCTGAAATTTTCCTGTTAAACTGACATCTCATATATTCAATTTTAATCATACTAAATCTAAATCATTTCGATTCTAAAATTTGTCTTACAACTCTAATTTATGATTTACTCAATTCTACTCTCATCAATCAACACTACATAATTAGCAAAAAAACATACACAAAAAAATATCTCCTTATATATCTTTTATAATCTCATCCGTAATCTCATCCATCACTAAAGAGAAGATAATTAATGTTTCCGAATTTTTGTTGTTTGAATTTTTGTTGCAAAAATGAGCTCATTTTGACGGATACAGCCATTTCACTGGCACAGAAATGAGCTAGGTTCCCAAGTGAACTACAACCAGCCATTTCACTGGCACAGAAATCAAATATAAATAATCTATTGTGATCAAGTCCAGTAACCGCAACAAGACACCCAAAAGACAAATACGGGTATAACAAATGATGAAAGAATAATGTAATCTGGACAGGCATACATCTAACTTTCCAACTGAAAAACCAGCTCGAAAAGAAATAAGCAAGGTATAAACATGAGCACAAAGGACTCCATCAAAGGATTTAACAAGCACAAAGAAAATATCAAGCCAACTATGATACAATAATACAGGAATGCAAGAAGGATTAAGAAAATGGACATCCAGACCAGATGATTGTAAAAAGCTGAAAATTGCTCCCGCTCACACATTCTCAATCTCACTAAATTTACACCGTGTGATTTTGATCCCTCAAATTAAGTGATTTTCATCCAATGTACATCGCTAGTAGTTGACATCTATCATTCCCGCATGAAATTAATTCAAACTGGCACACAACCTAAGAATTTCTAGAATTTAATCAACTCGACAGCTGAAACCGCCCTGTGGGTCTCTTCTTTCTCCATCCCTACAAAAAAAATATATAAACAAAGCAGTTTAGACAAGAATTTTTTTTTTTTTTAGATGGCCAGAAGCCCAGAAGTATCAAATACACCTTGGGGAACATGAAATAACCACTGTGGCTGGAGCAAAGAAATCAACCCCATGGTTGCCCCTCTGCCACAAGGGATAGGAATGTACAGTACTACCGTTTCTATATATGCAGAATTGGGATTGGGTAAAATTCATATCATTGTATGGTCATACAGGGCCTATTCCATGTAATGTACTATTTATCTTGGCTTAAGTGAACTTTGGCACTTCATGGGACAACATGAAAGAAGTTGAGAACATAAATCAGCTTTGGAAAAAAAAAGATCACCAAAGAAAATTGTGATCTATAAGATTGAAGTAATAACAATAAGATAAGATAACTTACAAAGCATGAATAATAGAAGAGTGTAATAATGGCAAGAGCCACAAATCCATACTGAAACACATTGTACCTAGCACACAAAATTGATAACAACAATTGAAAGAAACAAAAAAACAATCACAAATCAAATAAATCATCTGTGTTTTAGAGGCTCACTTGTAGAGGTACTTAATTCCTCGCAAGGACTCTAGTGTGTGCCCAAATATCTCCTGAGCAGCTGTTGCTTGTGCATAATAGGCAAAAGCAGTGGAACAAAATTGAATCACACTGGAAAAGGGGATAAATGCAAAGTTAAACAAAATATTTAATATGTATTACTTCAGCACCTTGGTTCCATTTCACAACCACCTAAAATGATCCCTTTGAAATGTAATCTTTTTTTCAGGTGGGTTTTTGAAAAGAGAGGGGATCGGTTGACAACAGGTTATTTTGACAACCTTGACAATGGATCTCTAAATAAAATTTAAAAAGTCTTAAAAATGGAAAACAAAAATATAGATGTGTTATTCTACCTATGGATTGATAGTCATTCAAATTTCATGCAATTTCATTATCGTTTGATAGTCCATCAAAGACCGTTAAATTGGAACCGTTGTAAATTGCATGAAAATTTGATGGTCTTTGATGGACTATCAAATGATAATGAAATTGCATGAAATTTATATGACCATCAATCCATAGGTAGAAGAACACATCTATAAACTTTTTTCCATTTTTAAGATTTTTTTTTGTATTTATTTAGAGGTCCATTGTCAAGGTTGTCAAAATAACCCATTGTCAACTGATCCCTTCTCTTTTGAAAATTATGTTTCTTGTTAATTGAAAAAGTGTAGAGAATTTTATGAAGTTTCAAGCTTTCACCTGATCGAGCAAAGGAGAATAAGGCCAACATTGAAGAGAAAAGAGTTCATTAGAGTTGCTCCCCATCTGCAAAAATAAATAAAATAAATAAATTATGTCAAACTGAACTTGAATAATTACAGTATTCTCAGGAAGTTCAAAGAAGAGAATGGATTATTACTTCATAGGGTGAATTGTTATGAAAACCAGTTTAAGCCCGACCATCATTTCACCAGCAATCACAGCAATTAGGAGGTAGAAACAAAAGAAAGCAAATGCCACTGTTCCTAGAAGACCTGGTAAAAATGTATGATTGTTAGAGGGTAACAGATTAAGCAGAGAGAGAGAGAAGAGAGTGTAAATTCAATATAATTATTTTAGTTAAATACCCCAGACACTATCAAGCTTAATGAAGACTTCATTTAGGAATGGAGATAAAGGAGGATCAATTAGCAAGTACAACACAATGTGGACAACCCATGCAATTGATATAATTAATCTGAAAAAGAGAAACTAGTTAAATAAACTGAATTCAAATTGAGAAAAAAAATGCCCTGGATATTATAAAATGGGATGATACAAAAAGACATTACCCAACAACACCTAATATGAGCTTCCCCAAGTAAGAAAGGACAGTCAAAGCCCATGTAGCCTCAGCCTATGCAAGAACAAGAGCAAAGTAAGAGCTGTGATGTAAAATTACTAAGCCCAAATTATCTAGATAAATTTTATTCATTATTTATCTTTTGTATATTTCTTCTATTATTACTTGTTCTCCTTGAGGATACATCTCCTCTAAGGCTTTTGTATCATCCTCCAAAAGAAGCAATTCCTGCATAAAGAAGTAACATTCACATCTAAATACAAGACCCAGAAATCATATTCATAATTTGGGGGGGGGGGGGGATTGAAACTTTCCTTTTCCACAGCTTTGACATTTTTACGCCATTTCCGGTTCTTTTTGCCATTTCTTTCCTCCTGGTGAAGAGCCTCAGCTGCCTTCTTGACTTCTCTTGCTTTCTTCCCCAACTCAGTCGCCTCCTAAGTCCAAAGAGAAAAGGAGCATATGAGCGCAAGAAGGAATAACATTATACACAAGAATTTTGAGGAGAACAAATGGAACCTTGATGTACTGAGAGCGTGTTATGACAGCCTTGGGGCGCCTTACAAAAGAGCTAACGAGGCTTAATGGAAGGCAAGCTATCCCGACCCCTCCAAATATCTACAATAGATGAACAACAAACAACAACAACAACGAGCTTTAATGTGAAAATTAAAGAAAGAAATCAGGGTCCCTTTTTAAAAAATAATGCATTCACAGTTGCAAACAGAAATAAATATTTCTTGTGCTTGCTATTAACAACTGGCATTCTACAGCATCTGCAACCAGGACAAATTTACTTCATGTAATTGTATAGGTATGTTTATTCATACATTGACAACTATACAAACATTAAATGGTACAATTTTCCTCCCACGATGACCTAAAACAAACAAAGAAAATCAACAGCTACAATTTTCTTGCATAAAGCATCAAAGACATAAGTTCATTACAAGAAGGCAATGCTGATTGCGCAGGGTAAAACCATAAAGCACACTTTTTTATTTATTTTATTTTTTTAAGTGGGGCTCAGTCCCAGAGAGAAGCTTTTCCAAAAATTATCAGAGGCATGCAGGTGAGCTGAGGCCAAAGAGGTAGGGGGGTTGAAAATAGTTTTCAAGCAGTAATTGGCCCACTTTGGTATGACATCATTAGCTGTATCATGGCCCCAACCCAAAGATAGTACAATGTTAATTTACAAAAAGCCATTTACTGCAAACATGTACGTAGAAAAATGAACATACCGTAAATAGCACGGAGCCAACGATAGTGGCAAGTGCCACCACATATTCTGGAAAGGATGTGCGCATAGTCCAGGTTGTTTCTGATGAAGCTGGTGCCAAATAGGCATCACACTACATAATAAGTACAAAATATAGAATAAAGTAGATGACAAACTTGTTATCTCATATTTACTAAAGATTCTCTATATCATGTGTAATTATAAAATAACAACAGAAGAGAGAAAAAAGAGACTGTCCTACTGTCCCCGCTAGGGTAGCCAAGTACTTAGTCCTCAACTAAATATACAAATTCACAAGTATTAAAGGGCACAAAATCTTGTAACATGTAGAATTAAAAAAATGTAAAAGAAAGCTTGGTTAATCAAGGCATTCAGGTTATGTAAAAATTGCCTTGTCAACAAGTTGACAGTTGGAACTTGGAAGGGGTCGAACAATTTGGCTGCTTTCAAAGAACATGCTAAAGTACAAATGCAAGATCATGAGTTTGAAAGAGGTTACATATTAAAGAATATCTAGGATGTAGGAATTGTATAGAAAAACCTGCTTCGTCAAGGGACTGATACAAGGTTGGCCACCAGAGAATTGATTCCAGGAACTAGGGAAGGTCGTAACTGAAGATGAGAGGTGTCTGACAGTGAAGTCAACTTTACCAATCAATGCTGATGACACACAAAAGAAGTATTATGTCTGTGAAAATACATTTCACAAAAGCTATATGATATGGCCAATCATCACAGTATCTGTTTTTTGTTCAGTTACAAGACTGCCAGCACTTATACCAGGTTAAAAAAGTATTAACTGTTCAGCTTCTCAGTTAAGTAATGATCCTCATTGTAACCTCTGTTCAACCCAATCCAGGATAACTTACTTTCAGTTGTGCAATTAACATCAACAACAACAAAAAAAGAAGGCAGAAAAAAACAAAACAAGATAGAAGCTTTGGACAAACTACTATGGCACCATACAGGTATCAGATACAAGCAGAAAAGACCCACCCGAGATGCTTGAATCAGATCTAATTTGATCATATGCATCAGTCCTAAAATCTCTCAAAGAACATAATATTAGCAGAGAAGGGCCTGTTCTCAAAAGAGTTTTTCACAAATTACACTGATATTTGGTGACATTACAAGCTGTAAGACTACATGTTAACTTCAGACTGTGTCCAGACAGTAAAGTAGGGGCAAATCATGTTCTTTATTTAACTTCTATTTTAGTGTTTTATGCTATATATGCAGATATCTCATTCCATACTATACTTGCACGCTAAGTGAAACTTAAGTGATAAGCACCAAATAGTAAATAGCCACTAACAAAAGCAAATGCAGTAATAGAAATAGTCACGTTGTTTCAGACAACGTACTAATTTTTCTTTTGGCATTTCTCAGAAGCTACATTCCAGAGAAGAAGAAAAAATAATAGAAGAAGAGAAAGAAGCACAAACTGTAGAGGATTCCAAGGCAGAGAGCGCACACGACCGCTGAGCAAAACACCCAAATCAACGCACTCTTCAATCTCTTTCCAACGGTCCTGCCACAAAATCCCAGATCCAATCAAATCAAATCCGAACAAATCCAAACAAATGTAACAAGAAATAGTCGAGCTCCCCACGCACTTATCCTGATCCCCTTCGTAATAGAACATCGCAAATGGAATGACAAGGAAAACGAGCACGGCATCGACGATGTACACTATAAGCCAGAGCGTCTTCATCGGTAGCGTGAGGTTGCAGGCGCCATTGTAGATGGCGTGTCGACAGGCCTGTCGATTGGCCACGTCAGCAGGGAGCATGAGGATGGAGATGGCCGCCACGGAGAGGCCGAGAACCACTACCAGCTTGGGGAAGTAGGCCTGATTGACATCGTCGGGGTGCTGATAGTTGACCAAGAGGTAGAAACTCACGAGGAGAACCAGTACGGAGACCACCGCCGCCACGATCACCAGCGCGAGATTGAAATCTCCCATTGTTCTGGCGGGGTTTGCGAACTGGTCCCCCGCAGGCGGATCTGGAGTGGAGAGGCGAATGTGGAAATGTGCGAAGGTGGGTTAGCAATTGGTGCTGATTTTGAAAGGAGTTCCGATCGGAGGTGGTTCGCTCGTTTGACGAGGAGGAGAAAGGGAAAACGGAAAAGGGAAGAGAGAGAGATGGAGACGGGGTGAGCGGCTGGGCGCACTGGGCGAGGAGGAGAGAGACGCCTGGGTCTGGGACTCTGGGTTCCTTCCTACCCGACGCTGACGAGTGCTAACTTCTCAAAATATCATATATACCCCTGCAAATAAGAATATTTATTTTTCCCGCTAAATCTCTGGAAAATGCTATATCTATTGATAATTACCACTATATAAGGTAGAAAAATAATTACAAGTTGGCCAATCGTCACTTCTCTGCTCTGCCAAGTCCAATAGATAGGGGTACCAGATTGCATATATTTAGTTGTTGTCGTGTCGTGTGACAGCGCTGCTCTATGATTTAGTTGTTGAGACTTGAGACCTGTCTGTCCATAAGCATCCAGGCTGGACGAGAGCCAAAATTACAAATCTATCCGTCATTTTATTTCTAAGTTCTCAATTTATTTGCGATGCTATGTTGAAACTTCAAAGTCCAAACATCAAACGCTAGAGTTGTGGCACCTCGCGTATATTTTGTCATATCATATTGAAGCATCGCACATAAGCAAGTAGATTCATGTTGAAAGTTCGTTTAATCACGTTCAAATTAACTACAAATTTGAAGCATTATAATCAATTTATCACATTTTTTATCTTATCTGTTTATTTCAAAGAATAAAATAAAATGTTGAAAGATCATATATGAACTCATAAAAAAATGGTCTTTACATCGTTTAACCATATCGATCCCCAAAGTTTGAGAAGTGTCAATTTGATTTTTTTTTTTTGAGATAAAATGAGAATCTAGATTATAAATTTTATTTTATGTCTATAGATGTTTGAATATATGATCTCCCAAAGACATTGTAGTTAGTTACCACTTGATGTACTAGACTATTTATATCAATTTGATCTTTAAAACATAACTTTATTTTTTTTAAATAAAGAAGCAACCAAAAGTACCAAATTAAACCCTAAATTTGAAAAGTATCGTTTTGATCTTTAAAACATAACTTAGTTTTATTTTTTTAAAAAACAACCAATGATTATCCATTTTCATTTCTTCTTAAAATGATAAATGATAAATTACAAAACAAAAAATACTTCAGAAAATAGAAAGACATACAAATAGAAGTGTTGCAACATCTATACTATTATATAAAGCATCTAAGAATTGGATGGTCCATTTTTTTGTCATGGTTATTTTTAGTTATACCAATTTTATCCTTCAATTAGACGGATAATATTTATTTTTGGTTGATCGAACGTATGTAATCGCGTTCATTGATCCTTTTTTCTCTCCATTTATTTCCATAATATAGTTTTTTTTATTCAGCAATCTTGTACATATTTGATAAGAAATTAATGATAATAATATATATTGAAATAATTCACTTTTGTTACCATAAATTCATAAATCATTAACTCGTACTGTGTAGAAAATCTCATCAATGTGAATTTTTTATCTTATAATATTTTAATGTTTAAATAAAAGAGTATTATAACTATATAGAAGTAAAGCAGCCAAAAAATATATCTAAAATTCAAAAAAAAAAATAACAGCAATTTTCATCCCATAAGATATATAAAAAATTAGCTGGACGGAAAGAGAGACATGGAAAGGCTGAGAGGTACGGAAGATAAGAGCCAACGATGTCGATAGATAGAGACAACCGGAAAAGGCGATGGCTAGAGAAATAGACAGCCAGTGGTCGAGAGATGATGAGAGATGTTGACGGCGAGAGGGGCTTACAATCTGAGGGAAACCCCAGACCTCCCCTGCTGAGCTAAAGGGAAACGGCTCAATGCAGAGGGGGAGGAGGCATGTCCAATTTAGAGAGAATAAATAAAACATCATCAATTCATCACTGCCAAGAAACCAAGCAGCATGCATCATTTGTAACCTGTTTTCTGCACCAATCCAAGATCAATTTAATTTGACCTTCCATTCTGGGTCGGGTGTCGAACTTCTTGGGCACCAAATACCATACAAGTTTTTTCAGCATGGATGCCAGCACTAATTTGAACCAACATTTCATTTGTTTAAATTTAAATGGGAGAATTGCCAACAACACTCAGGAATTATACACTATATGCGCAAGTCTGGAGAAATTATGCCTACAAGTTAAATTCTAAATGCAACCTGTTTAATATTTGAACTCTCAAGGGGTTACATGTCGACCACAGAAGTGAAAACATCATAAATTTTAAAATACATGAACGATGGTTTATAAATATAATCCACCAACAGAGTGCAATAGAAGCTCCAACACACAGTACCCAACTTAGAAGTAAAGAACAAAATTGTAGGCGGATCCTAATCCTTGACCTAAAATTCACATAAGAAATCATTCAGTCAATCAAGACGATTCAACATCAGACATATCCAAATCCTCCCTGTAAACTTCAAATTCATCCTCTGACCATCTACATAGTAAGTTCAGCTTGAATGTTGCCATTTTTACTCCCAGTAATCTCTGCCAAAAGAAAGAGATATCAACAAAAAAAAATAATAGTAAATAGTAAATCAAGTCAAATGCACTTCAACCTCCAGTAAATTCTAGAATGGCAACTACTACAAAAATTCAGAGAGGCTGTGGGAGAGGGGGGCGGGGTATGAACAACTTTTTTAGAAGATTGTGCTATACTTTTGATGCTGAAGGTAGGTTACTGAACTTTGGAAACTTCAATGGAAGCCCAAAATAATAACAAACGAACAATAAATAGAATAATTCAACAAAAGTAGTTAATACCAAAGCGCGGGCAGCTTCAGGAGACAAAGGTGCCCCTTCTTCAGACACAACATGATCAGATGCTAATTCTATAACCCCTGTATTAGAATAAAATTAAACACATAAATACCTAGAAATATGGTAACATAATTAACAAAGGGCAATTCAAGATGTACTTACCTTTATTCAAGCGAACAGGCAATCCCTGTTTACGCAAAAATGGCTCCATTTCATGTGAGAATTGATCCAAAGGCCCGGCCTTGAGCTCTATCTGTTAATCAAATTAGTTTTTACCATAAGCTTAGTCGGTAATTAATCAAAACCAAACGTAGCAAAACACTAAAGATTATATTATTTTTAATAGTAACCTTCTCGGTTGCGATAGTCCCAGTTCTTGCAAAGTCATGCTCCTCAAATTCTTCAAATATTCTGAAATTTTAGCAGAAAACTTGTTTGGGAATTCTTTTTCATGACAATTTATATTAGAACCATATTTAAAATAAGAGAAGACATTCACCTTTGAACATCCTCTTTAGGTAGGTTAGTCAAAAAGAGACCTGTATCACCCCGAAGCAACTGTAATTTCACAAAATCACATTAGCATATATTAAAACAGAATTACTTGTGTTTTTATCTTTGACTTCTTTTTTTCTAAAAATAAAGATATCTATGGGAACTAACCTTAGAGAGCTTATGTATGCGTGATCTAGCCTCATCAGCTGGTGAGCGACCAAGGGCAACTTGCATTACTTTATTGGATCCAAGAAAAAACCTACACAAACATTATATATTTGACTTTCAGTTAATTAAATAATGACTAATAAGTAAATTTTGGTACAGTTAAACCAAACAAAAAAGTACATTGTAACCTATAGCTTCAAAATAAATAATTGAGGGAGAAAACTTACTACAAAACAGCTTTATAGGTGTATCTGGAAAATTATATATTGAAACAAAGGGGAAGGGATACCTGCTGCTGTGTTTGAGCTGGTCTCTGAAATTCTTGAAGTTCTGGTTTCTCATGTTTTCAACAGTGAAAACATATGCGCTTTTATAGTCATCAAGTCCTTTTTTTATGGAATTTACCAAAGACTCCTTGGCCTCTCTGCCCTTCTTCTTTGTTTTAGACAAAGTCACTGTATTGTTTTTATGTGCAATTTGAAGCAAAAAAAAAAGAAAAGAAAAAGAAAGAAAAATAGTTAGATTGAAGCTCTTTACACATGTTATCATTTACCTAAGGTTAAATTTGTAAACTAAGTCACAAATTGTAAAAGACAACCAATCAAGTCTCTAAGTTTCATCATGTAAAAACCTAGAAGTGCACCAAAAAAAACACCTTCACTAATGAGTAATATATAAAACCACGGAACCTATTCTATTTATTTCAAACATGGTGTATAAAAAATAAGCCAACTCCACAAGTCCCAAGTAGCAGATTCCAAATTCAGTACTTGAATTAGAGAATCGTGAGCATTGGTAAAACAGATATTTGTTGAATTTCTCAAAAAAATAAACACAAACTATGAAAATTTGAAACAAGCAATTGACTTTCTACCTTTCTTTTGGTATATTACTTTTGAATTAACTCAAAATAACTGAAACCAACACGGGATTATACAAAGACCTTAAAATTAGAATGGGTGGAGAAAGTGGAAACCGTCAAAAAATTCAAATCCATATCAAAACTAAGACAAATATCATATTTTCTAACAAATTAACGAGAATTCAAACTACCTTCCCGATTGCGCTTTGAGATAGGCATTTCTCAGTTCTCTAGATCCACAAGTTTCACGGCCTTGCTTCCACGCTTCTTCCGCCTCTCTCTCTCTCTCTCTCCGTCTCCCTCCGATTTCTAGGGTTTCCCATAGAGTTTGAAAGGTTTTGGGTTCTATTATTGGGCCAAAATGATATGACTATGAATTGTGGGCTATATAAGCCCAATTCGGGATTGAAAAATAAATTCATCCGTACCCCTCCAAAGTCCGATTTTGTATTCAAGGGTTCAAAAGTAGATAATATATTTTAGGAAAATCACATGAGGATTTTCATACGCCTCCCATAGTCCCCTATTATTTTTAGTTCCAATTCGATATGCTGAAATTAAATGGAGTGAGCAATAAAGACGCATGTTTCATCCCCCTTCTTTCTAATAGTTGTTATGTAAAATATATTCGAAGGCATTTTAAAACTCCTAATGAAAAATGCATGGAATTTCTCAACTAATAGAATCAAAATGATATCCATAAGTGAAGACAATTGAGGTAAGGGCGATAATAAGAAATAGATGAAATGAGGCTAATAAGAAACAAATGATGATGCTAGCTGATTAACAGTACTGTGAGAGGCTGAATGGAATTTGGAACCATCTCAATAGATAATTTCCCAAATAATTGTGGAATATCATGATTGGTGGTTGTGACATCGACTAATTAAACATCACCTTTTGTAAATCGGACGGCTCTC